>JASTWQ010000104.1:0-627974 GCA_035220615.1 Leptothorax acervorum | reverse complement strand
AATTGTATTTTACCTATTTATTAGATCTATTCATATTTTGATCATCTCATTTTCGTTTAATTTTATATACATTAATTGTATTTGTTCCATGATAGAATGCATAATAAATCAATATATATGATTTATCCAGGATTAAATGTCAAATCCTAATCTGTTCCAGTCAATATATTGAGGTAACGGATCTATGAAATGTGATATACATAATAATGCATGTATTGCGGTAACTTTACGCAAGCATCTCTGCTATATATTTGACGTAATTGTCATAGATCCGTTACCTAAACTATAAAAATATACTTATCACTCACCGACCGATGTGCAACAGCGGAGTCGCTACGATGATCCTGTAACAAGCAAATATAAAATCAAAATTATAGCAACGCTTAAAATAATTAATATTTTAAAGAATATCTACTTTGCTCGTTAAATTTTATATTCATACTTTAAGCAAATATTTAAAATAATTGTACAATTTTTAAAAAATCTCTCTTAAGTACCTATAAGATCTTTTTTAACTTTACGACTAAAAGTTTCTTTGTCCTACTGTTTATTTAAATCGAAATAGAATATTCAAATAAAAAATAAGGAATATTAAGAAATAAGAGATAATAATCACAATTAAATCAGCAAATAATATATAAAAGTAAATAACTTACCCTAAAGTTGTTCCGCCGTCGCCTCTGATGCCTTCCAGACCTGCTCCTCCTCTCAGATCATTTGGGCTCCTGGCACACATTCACAATACGCGGGTATTTCAATCGCGCGATACTTTATACGGCACTCCCGAAACGATTGTTAACCATCGCGCAACACTTCGTACGACGTACGACATTCCCGAACGATCGCGCCGCTTAATTTGGCTCTCTCTTCGAGACAAATCTCCACATTCTCTTTTCCTTGTTATTCTATCAAGACCTTAAACATTATTCAAGTAATTTGTTACACGCGTAAAATAATTATACGGTTTTCGAAAGAAATCTTTCTCTTAAGCCTAAATTCTTATAGAATTTGTTCAATAAAAGTTTAATTATCGCTCGTATTTGAGATAAATCAAAATCGCGCGAAGTATCGGTTTCAATAGAAAATCATTGGCACGATGTGCTTAAAAATGCTAATTGTAATAAATTGACAAAAAATCGCGTTTCGTAAAAAGTAATGCGGAGCGACTCGTGGAGACATGTTGCCTGTTCGAGGGTCGTCGCGCGAGTGATAGAGCGGCGAGCCTCGAGTGCCGCGACCTTTGTGTGTACGCACACCCCGCCCTCCGCGCAGCCACGCGGGCCGCGCGTGAGAAAAAGAAAACAAATTTCGAACGCTGTGCGCCAACAAACATATCGTTATCATAAAATATTTAACTAACTTTACGAAATAAATTCATGCTAAATATTTCATCCCTCGCATTTAAAATTCATTCCGGTCTATTTTGTCATGTATTTTGCGCTCTGTTTTATTATGAACTCATTAATATCATCTAAAATAATGATTAATTCTGCTCAATTGAGAGCGGTTTAGAAATTTTATAGAAATATTGTTTGCATTTTAATTCGATAAATATATTGTAACTTGATTAATTATATTTATTACATAATAGCAAGGGGCTAACTGTTCGACATTGTAGATTGTACAATATATAAAACACCGTCTTAATAAGTTAATTCGCTTTACTTAAAAAGCATTATTAAATTCTGTTTCTATTATTGTTGCAAATTTGAATTTCTATATATTAATAATTGTTAAGAAAGAATACTGTTTTTTATTTCCGGTTTTCCTCATATTATGTTCACATTTATGTCTTATTTATGTTCCGTATAATTTTATAAATTCATTACCTTTAGATTAAAACTGGAGCTTTTATTAATTCGACGCAATTGGCAATAATTAAATAATTATATATCCTAAGATAGGATATATAATTGAATGCACTTACCGGTATGATGCGCAGTAATACAGAGTTGTACACAACATTGATCTATATCATTGATCTGTAAAATGTAAATATAAATTAATGTTTAAAATAATATTTCAAATTTGATATTAAAAAAAAAATACAAAGAAAATTGAAGGGTTTCACTTAATATTTCTAAAAAGATAATTTATAATTTTCTACAACTTCCGTTTCCGTTGGAATACCTCTTCACTCTGACGCAATATATTATCTTTGCCAATAATGTAATCTCACCTCTACTTTATGATGCATCTGATGATCCCTGATCGTGGACATTACCTACTGGATTCAGACATCGGCTACGTAATTTAATGTATATATTTTATGGACAATAGAGGCATTTCAAAATAAAGTAACAGCTAAATCGCGCCCATGACCACTCAGGCTTCTCTCTGATAATAATATCATACCAATAAAACAGCTTATTTCTAACATAAGAGACCACATATTGTTAACATCGACAACTGCATGGAAGTATTGAGCGACGTGTGTCAAATTCATTTCCTGATTTATCAGTTGTTGTTGTTGATGGTTAACATTTATTTGATCTGTAAAATAGCTCAGATTTTTTAAATAATAATTACCATATTTCTAAAATATGCAGTTTTAATATAAGTACTTTGACAATATTTTTGAATTTTGAAACAGAATTATAAGGTTTGCTTTCAGAGATATATTCTATAGTTGAGGAAGATGTGAGAAATCTCATATTTGAAGAGATAAAGATCAAAGTGTAACATATTTCATTAGTTTTTTTTATTGATGACATATATAAATACGTGCTCCAGGCGCTCTAGGCATAGTGGGCGTTTTCCGTTTAATAAAAATAATTACAGCAAAAAACGGCGCAAAAAGTGTAATATCAAATCGGTAATATAGCATACGACAACCACCAAAGTTGATACATGATAAAACCACTTTCGAAATTTATGTAAGTCACATTTCTGGGTATTATAAAGTACAATACTATCGATATTTATCATTATAGGAAATGCAATTGATTAATCTTTAATTGACAGTCAGCGAATCTAATCTAATAGGGTTATAAAAATTTGTGTTAGAGCTCGGAAGTTGGAGCTGCGCAAACTGGATATTTTGGTCCGTGCCTTATAGATTTATCGCACCGAGACTTGTCCATTATATAAAAGGTTTCGAAAGAAAATCGAGTGTTATAGGCTCTTTGGCACAACTGTCCGGACATGTTTTAACATCCCTTGATTGACTTCCGAATATACCTATAGTTTCCGAGCTACGTTCGGCTATAGGGCTATCAAAAGCTTAACTTTCTAGCGTGCAAAAAGGATTTTCGTGAAAACTCTTGTTCACACTTGACATATACATAATTTATCCTAGCTTGATATCTGTTTATGTATTTGCGACGATATTCTCGTTATAACTTAAGTCATTCTAGTTCTCAGTTTTGTGGACTTTACCGCATAAAAAGTTGGAACATTTGTCTATCCGTGTATAAACCTGCAGTTATTTCTACTGTTTCTATAAAATAGCAGTTCTAAAAGAATGACTTCCTAAAAAAAAAACGAAATAATCCAAGATTACGCTATTGTAGTTGGTACTATGTCAACATCTTGTGAAGTATCACTTAGCATTAAAGTAGCCGTCGTTTGCTGCCGAGAATTTTGGTCGATGCCTCTAGTGCTTGGTGGAACATACGTCCACCATGCCAAGAAGAAGAAGA
The DNA here is from genome assembly GCA_035220615.1 of Leptothorax acervorum. Lineage (NCBI taxonomy): Eukaryota > Metazoa > Arthropoda > Insecta > Hymenoptera > Formicidae > Leptothorax > Leptothorax acervorum. Next base: position 624,333 of record JASTWQ010000104.1, on the reverse strand, counting down.
GCAGCGAAGCCGCTTTCCCGATGAATGCCAGTGCGAGCATATATCTGTTAAAAAAAAGTGTAACAAAATCATATTTGAGAGACTTGGGATTAACCCGCAATTTATGTGTACAGAAAAAGAATTAGTATCAAATCAACACTCATATACTCGTATGTACGCAACAATCAATAATTTTAAAATGAGATTATATTGCATTAAATGAAAAAAACGTCAAAAAGCGTCTGAAAGCGTCAAATCAGGTAAATTTTTAAGCAATTATTTTCATACGCAAAAAATATGCGGTAAAATATTTATTCTTATAGAGAAATAGAGCCATGCAATTATTTTATTTATAAGAATATGTATTTTCCCGCTTTAATTTATTAAGTAAATGTAGCTTCGAGCGTACTACATATTGCCCGTAATGCGATTTATAGTTCTTAAGGCGCTTGAATTCAAAGGGACTTCGGTTCGCGCGGCCCAACGTACACCACAGCCGATAAGTTAGTTACAAGTACGGTCGGTATCTCGCCTTTGATGGTAAAAGACTGGTTCACGAAATAAAATTCACCCTGTATATGTTTTTCCATAATCCGCATAAGTAATCGAACCCGAATGAAAACTGATGGGAACAATATGAAAGTGGATTCGAGATTCAAATAAAAATCGAATACTATATATCAAATACATATTATACATATAATTAATAATAATAATATAAGAATAACAATAAGCCGTAAAATTAATGTTATATTACAAGCTGACCGACTAATTAGTTTCAGCTGCACTATGCTATTAAAAGAAGCGGTTTATACCAAATTTTCAATCACGGTAACATCGAAATTAATTGATAGACGAAGGTGGGTCGCAATAATAAAACAAGTAACCATAAGCTATAATAAATAAGAGTATATATAAAGTATAACTTGGCATGATTTATTTAAAGGTGGTAAAGGCGGAGTACTTTGAATTCTTGAATAATTCATCCCTCGATATCGAAATATTGATTTATATTGATAAAGTATTATACAATATAGTATAGATATATAGATTTACAATTTTAATATAAATATAATAATTAATGATGAGTTGCTTATTTTTCATCTGCACTAGGATATTTCCTAGCTCCTCTCGCTTCCTCTTTGCTTGGATGTGTGTATTATACATTTATACCTGTAACTAGAAAATTAAGAAACATTTGGAGATCTTCATTTTCCAAGCTGGCCATAGTTAAGTTGCAGCAGTCACATAAATTTCTATAAATCTGCCAGTCTTATTTATACTTTAATATCTCGCCATCGGTGACAAATGTATTCCATTTAACTGTCTCAAATCGGGAGATATGACGTCAGACGTCATTAAGATGTCTTCGAAGACATCTAATTAATGATATGATATGACGTCTTTATAGAGACGTCTTATCTTTTGTCTTAATTGAGACACGCGTGTTGTCTGGGATATTAATTTTCGTTTGAAATGTAGAAAGTTTCTGAAGCACAGCTACGACAAATGTATATCATTGAATGCCGTTTCCACGCGCGCATGCGGCTTGCAGCTTGCATGAATGTATATGCGGCTCGCGGAAGGCACATAGAGAGGCTCATCTAAAGCGGCGGAGCCGCTCTCGTTCGTGGCTAGAGACCGTCATGGCAGTCGGACGGGGGGAGGGGACGTGATCCGTCGGTTGGGGGGGAGAGGTGTGATTTTTCGAAGTGGCTGGGCTGGTGGGATCGAGTGGATAGAGTCGTAAGAGGTACGGGCCGTTCGGGCAGTGGTGAGTCCCCTCACTATAGTCCGCGCGATGGCATGTATAGGATCGAGTAGGCTTTGTGCTCGTGTGGAGAGACTGTGCCAGTTCGGACATTTCGCCCAGTTACGGAGGAAAGTATCGACCACGGCATGTGTGAAATCGCGGCCGGCGACCACCCGGACCACGGGCGGCGCGCTCCTCCAGCCCTGCCAGGTACGTTATCGCCCACGGGGAACGAGCTTTAGCCCGCGGACCTGCAAGACAAGTCCGTTTAAATTGTCCCACGTGCCCGATTGCGACGCGCCCGAGAAAACACGCTGTTCCATTCAATTTTCGGTGATTTTCGCGGTTCTCCCGCCGACCGTCTCGCTGCCGACCTAACCTATGTCCGACGGTTGACATTTGACCGCCACCGTCCTGTCGCGTGATCATCTCTGCGTCGATTGACTCGAACCCGACAGCTAATCGAGACAGTCGAGTATGACGAACGTTTCGAAGTATCTCGGATGTCATTCATCGAGTTCGACAGGCGTGTTTAAACGATCGCTCCGCGAGAAGTAATTGCTGTGAAAAAATTACATAACATGTGGGTCAGATGCCAGTTGCAATGAAGACACCTAGCTTCCAGTGTTTTCGCGAGGGGAGTGTCGCGAGATAAAGCTCGCGAGATGTAGCGTCGCGGATCGCGTCGATCGCGCGTAAAATCCACGTGCGACGACGCAGGTTATTTAAAGCGGCACGCTTTTGCTCCGGCGTACGGCTGTCAGCTGGTCCTAGCAGACGCCGTATGGATCGTCTGCTAGCGTCTGCTAGTGCCGAGGTGTCAAACGAGCGACGAAACACGGCGAGCGCGTTGGGAGTTGAGGTCGAACAACCGCAACAATTCGTACGCGTATTTTTGCAAGGTCTCTGCGAAACGAGAACGAAAACTCGAACGAAAAACAGACGTCTTATTCCTGCGCGCTTTTAGAGACTGTGTTGACTAGGAAAGCGAGGCGCGTTGCATGCGTGCGCATGCGCGTGTTCGAATTCGAAGCTTCGACGATCTGCAAATTCTTCGTGGCTGCACCACGTCGCACTTTCTGCACGTAAAATGAGACAGGTATGTAATCGGGACGTTTGGAGAGAAAAAGATACGAGAGGAAGAGAGAGTGAGAAAAGGACAAATTTTATAAATACATTTCACGTTAAAGTTGTTCTTATACTAACAATAAGAAATTATAACTTCGGTGAAAATAATTTTATAACATGAATAGGCGTGGGAGATAATAATTAACGTGGGAGATTTGATAAGATTTCTGGTTAAATAATGGTTTATTTAATCAGAAATCTTATTAGTTTAATGATATATATCTCTCTATCTTATATATATTAATTTTATATCTATTTAATATAATATTTAATATATTTAATTAAAAATCTTATTAATTTAATGATATTAATGTTAAACAAATTATAATTTAAATTTTAAATTTATGAGAGAACGAGAAAGATAATAAGGAACGAGGCAAAGGCAACTAGAAATATTCTAGAAATATAAGTAGATAGAAGTAGTTCTAGAAGTATTCTAGAAATTAATAAAGCAAGTATGTACATGCCGCGGCTGCCGTCGAGGGTATTATCTTTTATTTCGACGTCCTTCGAAGACGTTTTTAAAGGCGGAAGCTTTCAACTCTTACTTGGATTCTCTTCTGTAAACCGGAAGAGTTTACACAAGTCTTTTTTATTATGCCTTTCATAATTTTGCCCATGTATATATGCGTTAAGAAATTGACTTCAAAGTTCAAGTTGATGAAGAAATGAGCGAATTCTATGAGCGATTTCAAGTATTCTCTACATGTGCAAATTAATGATTCCAGATTTGATAAAATAAAAAAGAAACGCAATTCTTTTGGAAAACTTATTTCCTATTGCACGCACATAGGACGATTTACAAACGATTCTTTATTAAATTCTTTATTTAAATCAGGGACAGAAATTCTTATAGATCAATATTGAACTATCAATTTTTAAGTTGATTAAAATTTCCTCTTTGCTTATAATTTCCATCATGCAGCAAGTAAATAATAAAAAACTGTTCTTTATTTGCTATAGTAAATGGCATATAAATTCGACAATCGAGAAAAATAAATCTTGGCGAGCACCCAATAAATAGGTATTAATCAACTGAATATAATGATATTCTTTCATCAAAGTACGTAATAAACTCTTTCTTTCCTTTCAATTTTAGAAAAACAATCCTTAACAAATCAAATATATTTTATTTTAAATAGACTGCTTTAACGTAGAAATAAAATGTAATTTACGGAAAGTAACGATTTAAAGCGACTAATAATGTTACTCGATTATTCTTTAAAGAATCACTAATTTTGAAGGAGAATTAGATTAAATTATTATGCTATAGTGATTAGTATTACCATATTTCTCAGCATTTCTACAAACTAAAATTTTGTTATTGCGTAATTTTAATTTATTGCTTATTTAAAACCTTGTCGTTTCTGTTTATACTGAATTTAATTTACATATGTTAAATACCTTTGATTTGCTCGCTTCATCTTTATAACAGGTGGTGTCCCATATGTAAGAATGTAGGATGCAAAACTGAAAAGCCCCTTAATTAAGTAAGGAAACCTACTGTTAATATCTTGTTCGGCAGTTGCTAATCGCTCGGTGTATTATCGAGAAATCACAGTTGCGATTTTCGAGCCGTAGCGTACGTGCGAAATCGCGACTTTCTCGGATCGAAAGCGCAGCGGAGGAATCGGGGCTTCGAAATTTCGCCGTCGATGATCGGTCGCCAATCCGGGGGCGGCTGATTGCATTATGCAAGACTTAGGTAAACCGGAGTCACTGGCTACGTTTACACCGTGAACTTAGGCCACGGCCTATACCTCAAATTCGACCTAAATTGCTATATCTCAAGTTCGCCTAAATTAATTTAGGTCGAATTTGAGGTATAGGCCGCGGCCTAAGTTCACGGTGTACACGCAGCCATTGCGACCGAGTGGCCGAGGCGGCGGACGTTTCGCCGTGCTTCTTTTTTTTTTTACGGGGATCTATCGGGGTACGACGACGACACACGGTCAATATTATTGAATCGCGGCGAGACCGGTCGCGTCACGAATTTTCGAGCCATACTAACGCGCGCGTAAGTAGGCTAACAGGCTACGCGAGAGATACTTCTTGGAGCACACCGGCGCGGCGCGGCGCATTCGCGCTCTTGACTTTCTCGGCTTGACCAGCTATAGTATGCGCCTCCACACCTGTTTTTACCGCGGGGTCCCCGTGACTTTTACTCCTCTTGTGGAAGCGACACTTTCCGATTGAGAGTGAAAACCGCAGAAATCGAAACCTCATACATATATGCACGCTTTTGAGAATGCATCTGATAAGTGAGCGCGCTCCATTTCTCCATGTTTATCCTTCTTTCTTGATAAACTAGTTTCTCCATATTTAACAAGATTTTATTATATGAAATGAGATATATTATATTGTACATATGTTTTTTTTTATACAAGGTGTTAAAAAAAAGGGTAAAATATTTTAAGGAGTAATTCCTCACACGAATTCAAGACAAAAACTTCATATGACCAAATGTCCGAAACGGGTTAGTTTCAAAAATACAAGATGTCAAAGTTGAAGAATAAATTTCGTTATTTCCAAAAATTTCGAAAACTACTCGAGTTATTTTGACGAAACTTGGTGTATGATTAAAGGATATCAAAATAACCCGAGTGGTTTTCGAAATTTTTGGAAATAATGAAATTTTGCCTTCAACTTTGACATCTTGTATTTTTGAAACTAAGCCGTTTCGGACATATGATCATATGAAGTTTTCGTCTTGAATTCGTGTGAGGAATCACCCCTTTAAATATTTTACCCTTTTTTTTAACACCCTGTATAGATAGAAATAATCGCTCAGCACTTGCCATTGAGTCGCGTAAGAAATTTGCAATTAAATTTGTTTGTAGTATTCTATATCTGATATATTTTTATGGATTCTCTCATAATTTTCCCGATTACACCCTTTCTCTCTTTCTCAATATATTTTTTCTGTATATTTTATATTAAACTAAAAATACATATCTGTTACATCCATCTGTAAATGTAATCGTACTGCTACGTAAGACGAAGATAATTAAATAGACAATTTAAGACAAATTATTTTGAAAATTTATGGAACGCTAAAAAGTATCAATAGTTTCAGCGTTGTACGCATTTTTCTATACACGTTATTTACAAGCAATTAACGTTGTAATATTTTACGCAATCTCTGTTTGCTAACATGAAATCAAACATAGACAAATGAATACATTAATCTCGCTTTACATCGACTAAGCAAGTTCTGTACCTTTGAAGTTCGTATATTGCATAATTTTACTGCAGCTAATGCATTCTCACAAGTAGGTCGATTTATTACCGCGCCGTAGTTCAAATTGCTGTTGCTTAAACTTGAAGCGGTTGATCCGTAAGTGGAATGGTATTGAATAGCGCTGGCGATACACGGGCTGATTAGTTTTTCTACGTTCAACCGCACTTAACCGTGGTACGTAGAGGCGAAAGGTGCAGGAAGTAAATCAGAAGAGATATTTAAGATCACGATATCAGATCGTATCTTGAGAACTTTGATACTCTGTCGCAACACCGGAGAATAATTTAATACGTCCTTCCTATAATAAAAAAATGCAGTTACTGTGCTCATTTTCCCTTGCAAAACACGTAATTTCACGGTTCTACGATTAACTTGCTGATTCACACAGATGAGATTTAATTTAATTTGTTTGTTCTATTTATGAGCAAAGTGCGACCTCAAGTGTCAAGGTAGGTTTCGTTCATATTTTCCGATACTTGGAAAATGTTCTGCGATCTGTTACAACTCGGTAAATAACGCCTGGATAATCCCTACATGTTACATATTTTTTTATTTCAAATTTTATTCTTATTTTTTAAATAATTATGTGAATAAAGCATTAACGATTAGCTTCGTTTATTTTATTTGTCATGTTTATCGCGTAGATTGATATTTAGAATTCCATGTTCATATAATTTTTTTCTTGCTTCGTTCTCCAGATTTACAATATGGCACATTAATGTACAATTAAGGGACTCTTTGTATTCACAGTATCCACTGCGACATTAAGTACCAAGACTAAAATAAATTTCGAACTTGAATCGCAAGTGCCACGGACAGAAATAGAATGGCCGGTGTTTCCCTCATATACAAGGAAAAAATTATACATTTTGTGCGCGTAATCGATTTTTGCGTTTGTACACCAAAAATCTTTCTTGGACTGTGCGATAAATATGCAATGGCTGCGTGGACGAAGCAGCTTGCACTCACGCATGTAAAATGCTCATAAAGTGTACCTTATACGCGGAATTAATGCGGATAAGCAATCTTTGGGCAAACGAAGGCTAAATGTCACGAAGCAAGAAACGTTTCCAATCATTATCATAGAGAATGCCGGATATAATGGCTTGGAAAAATCCAGGTGTTTGTATCGACAGCCTTGAGAAAGACTTAGTAATTATATAGAGATCTCTTATGAAATGTTTACGGGGGAGAAGACTGCGGGAGAATCGAGACTAATAAGCAGGTTACATTGTTATGCATTATTAGAGCACGCGGTGATTCGTGATAATTATTTCAGGGCAAAGTTTCGCGATCGATAATCTCTCCGACGATTTCCCTAAATTACCCATTCGGCATTCTGTAAGAAGAGGCGCGGTTTTTCTATGCTAATTCGTTACAGGCACTTCGCAGTAATTCATTGCGTTAACAATAATAATTGCATTGTCAACATATTCATGCATTCCTGCACGTATGAAGATACACACGTGCACTTTATACCAGGACCGAATAGCGGAAGTACCTAGGCCGCGCATTGGTAACACAGTTCATTTTCAACAGATCCGTATTTGGGTAATCTTTATAAAAATGAATTTTAGGCCCATATTCATAGTCCGTTCTTATTACAAAACCGTCTTAAGTAATGTCTTAGGATGCTAACACGGCTCTGCATATGATTGGTTTAAAACATCTTAAGATTGTACTTAAGACGGTCTTAAATATGAGATCTGACTATGAATACCGGCATTAGAGAATAATTTTAATCTGACGGCTCAAATTAATCTAGCTGCCATCGATGAGAAGTAGGAAAAAAATGCTTAATTCGAAATTAATTTGCCTTCTTGTCAGTGAAATTATCTATGTTCTCATAAAAAAAGGTATATTTATTTTTAGATATTGAAGTTTTATTTCTTGTCTCTATTTATTTATTTCTAAATAATGATTCACAGGTGTTTGATGTTTAGAAGAAAATATGACGTGTTAAAGGTCAGCTGTTGAAAGAGAGGTATAATGTAAAGTCGATTTGAATTTTATTACTTTGTTTTTTCCAACTTATTTGAATTGTATCACTTCTTTTTTTAACTTATTCGAATTTTATTACTTTTTTTTCTCGACTGGCTTTTTCACTATACGTTGTACTTTGTAATATCAGCAGCTGTCATTTGCCCTCGACTGTTTAAATATTAAGAGAGAAATATATGCAATTTTATTCCATATTCCATAGAGACATTAATTTTTATTCAAGAGATAAAAAAAGTTGTTTTGTAAAGCAATTCAAAATGACTTGCATTCGTGAACAAACTATTGTACTATAAAATCCGCATAATTACTTGCAATTGTAATCCGTTATATTTCGATAGCTACCATTGAAATAAATATCCAGTGATATAATATTGTTTAAGCAAAAATAAGATATTAATTTTCTAATTTTTCAAGTTATTTTTGTAAATATTTAATGCATATTGGTCGAATATTTGTATTAAAGCAATAACGTTTAATTCAACGAAATTAACAAACGTAAATAATATTAATACAATATCTCTTTGTTTAGTAGTGCATAAAACAAGCTGTAAGATATAATCAGTAGAACAATATAAATAATAAAAATCAACGGCCAGTGGGCCTGTTCTGTAACTCTTAACGACAGTTTTATCGTTATATTGTCGTTGCGTAGTTTTTTTACTATATTATATAATATCTGCGCAACGCAAATATAACGATAACGAAACTGTCGTAATAAGCCCCACAGGTCATATCATGAAAAGTTATTTATAAAGTTACAAATGAACTTATCTGTATGTGCAACGGCGCAGCGTTATAATCGCGTTGATTTAATTAAAAATTACTGTAATCTTGATATTTTTATGTGAAAATTTCTTGATTTTAATTATCCTAAAGGATAAGTTATCAAAATGATTATTTACACTGCAGGACAATCGCATTTGTTGTCAGTCGCGCTTTTTCTAATATTTTATGAAAATGCGAGAAACTTGAAGTATTATTGCTATCTAAAAACTCATGATAAATTAATAAAGACACAATATCACTTTTGTGCATAATTAACTGCAATTGATAGCCAATTGTTTGATCAGAAATGTTTAATATCTAATATATAATATAAATATAATTTTATAATATTAAAAAAATCTATAATATGAATCAAAAACAAGTGGCAAGTGCATTAATGAAAGTACCAAACAGAATTCATTATCGTACAAAGGAAGTTTACATGACTACAGTCACTCTGCAATTGAATCGTGTATCCTTGGAAAACAATGTAGAGTTAATAACTAGGTGTTATCGCGCGAAGAGGTGAGAGAAAGGATGTCGTCGCTTCAAGAACGTATAATTACCTGTGGTATATTATTATGCCCACTCTAAGCTTTTTGAGGACGATCTTGAGATATTACAGAAGGAAGATTCGAATGCAATTATATTTCATGGACAAACTAACTGTAAGTACTGTTGCATAAATTAGCGAATAAAAGAAGTTAGAGTAATGCGAGGCGAATGTCCGATGCGGTAAATTGCATCGCTATATTGTCACATATATGGTATGTTTAATTTATCTAATAATAATAATGAAATATTTAGCAAATTTTTATTTAACTATATCTGTGGCATCTAAAGTAAGCAACAAAAAGACATCTAAATTATGCCCAAAGAAATGATTTTTTAAATAATTATTTACATTATTCTTTTTTTAAACGCGTGGGTAAAAAATTCGAAAATATGAATCAAAATTCTAAATCGTTGATACGTGTACCTATCCAATATCGTTGGACAGTTTTACGATGCGGTGATTTCCCGAGTGATTTGTAGCATAAACAGCGTACGCTATGTCCATGCGAAGAATACACTTAGCGTAATCAATTATCTTAATGTTTGAAGTTGGCGGATGCCTCAGTATCTCGGCAAAATGTGAAAAATGGATGTGTTCTAAATCATGTCTCTAAACATTGACAGTTACTGTAAATATTTTATATATGTACCTATATACGCAATAGGTTACGCGCGACAATAAGAAATAAATAACAGTTTGTAAATAACAGGTTAATATTAATTGTAAGTTAACAAATATTAAAAGATATATTAATGAAAAAGAATGGTTCTGGATTTTTCAATTAACAGTCGTAAAGAGCGAATGTCTGGCTGGATATGTTGCACTCGACCCAGAAACGCCTAACTTCAGATGCGAAGGCGTAAAATTGACGCGAGTATATACCTACGTCTGATTCATGTGTGCCCTGATGTGCGTCAGATGATGCGTCTCATGCATGATGAACACTGAAGGCACGATACGGCACGTAGCTATCGACGTAAATTGCAAAGCTATAGGGATAAGACCAGCATTTAAATTGCTTAGATTGCATGATAAGATATAATGATGACGATGATGAAATTATTTTATGAAGGCTCTTTAGCATAAATGAAAAGAATTCTTAACATTATTATGTGGAGAACCCCTAACATTGCACAATACGTTAGAAATGTATAAACGAACACGTTGTATAAGAAAATCTTAAGAAATATTCCATTTAAATAATATAGTGTTTGATAAATAAACAATATTGCGTACATTCGACACAGCAAACAATTTCCGTTATTAATATTTCCAGTTATTTTAACATAGCAACAAATACTTTTTTCTCTCTTATCTCGCCAATGAGGAAAATTTTACAGGAAAATAAGTTAAAATTTTTTTATTAATTGATATTGTTTTAATCAACGCTTACAATTATAAACCCTAACATTCCTCAAGAGTATTCTCACTTCGGGAGAAATAAGCTTTAACCTTTACGAAGAAGTGTACCTCGCCAGAGATAGTAATTTAATCTGCTAGTTCCGGATCTACGGTTTATCTATAGTTTACTTTCATGCTGGCAATATCCGCTTTCTCGCTAAATTACCATATGCCAAATGATGATCGTCGTATATTTATCTATGAAAATAGGCAGTTATTGCAAAATCAAATTTACGAATATTCTCAAACGGCAAATAAGTATGATAGAATAATAGAAATGGCAAAATGCAAAATGTTGCAATGTGTATTTGTAACGGATGCTTTTAGAGATCTCGAGATAGTAAATATATTTACAATGTGACATTTATTAACAATCTTCGAATTAATTGGCAAAAAAGGAGACAACAATTATTCTCGTGTTTCCCACTATCGTCATTACGAGAGAAAGAAAAAGTTTGAACATGTACAAATAAACACGCAAGTCAAAACGTCATATTTCACAACAGGAAGTGGTTCAATCGCCTTTGTGTCTTCCGAAAACGGAGAAATATGTGCTCTCCAAATACACGCAACAGGTATAGAGAACTTTCTCCGCCATGGCGCAGGATAATATATGTTTAGATTGTATTCAAATACATCCTTCAGGATTTATGTTTTCTCAAGTATCATAGGATACATCGAAACCGACAGTGTTTAAAAAAATTGACTGGAGACGATTTGGAAATAATTTTTGCAATTAAAAACGAAGTATGAAATCCGCCGATAGCATTGAGAAAAGGATCTTAGGATTTGTCTGACAAGAATTTAAAACAGGTTGACGAAATCGGACCCGCAAACGCGTACTTCCGCTAGAAAGAAAAGAAAAAGGAAAAAGGAACCGAAATCGGTCCATCTTGCCCTTGACTCCCACGCGGCGTTTCCGCATTTTCCTTTTTAAATGTAAATCGCGAACGGACGTCGCGCAAGCCGCCTGCTAAACTGTCCCGAGGACGTTAAAAGAGACATCGCAACGCACATGACGATCTTTGGCGTTGCCTCATTTTGCAGTCAAATCGTGCAGCGATTCCAAGGCTCGCGGCATCGCGCAAAGGTATATCCACAAAGATTCTTGAGGAGAAAAGTGTAAGGCATGACGGGTCGTCGACATCGCTATACTGTACTTTTTTTGTTATTGCGTGCTATTGATTTCAACAAAAATGCGAAACACCGTACGAACGTTTCTTGTTAAGAACCGACAGAGATTCTAATATTTTTTAGCGTTTTAATTAATAAAATGTGTATTAAGATTAAAGGGATTCTCAAATATGTCGAAAATAAATCATTTCTAAAAAAAAAATACTAAATTTTTTATAAATTGATCTTTTATAGATTAATACGTTATTAAACTGTTATAGATTAATCTTATCTTCTACAGATTTATGATGTATATATTCTTTTAAAGTAATTTTTTTTAAAGAAGTGATATTTGAAATGTGTTGAGAAGATGTATACAAAGTGAAGTACAAATGTCGAAATTACAAGATATGTAAAACAAAGCATTTTCTAAAAATGTTTAAAATGTAAAAAAAATATACATATATATGTATTTATAATTAAGTATTTTGCAGGTTTTTAAGGATAAAATATAATGCATACAATATGTTTTTTGGAAATATCAATGTTTCATCTATCTATTAAAAAATTATTGATGACACATTGGTATAATTTTTAAAAAATGTATTGCATGCATTATATTTTATCTTTAAACCTGCAAAACATTTTTATTGAAAGATTTTCTTTCGGAAAGAATTTATTATCGATATATGTTTTACATATCTTGTAATTTCGACATTTGTACTTCACCTTGTGTACATCTTCCCAACACATTTCAAATATTACTATTTCCTTTAACAAAGATTATTTTAAAAGAATATATACATCATAAATCTATAGAAAATTAATCTATAACAGTTTAATAACATATTAATCTATAAAAGATTAATTTTTAAAAGATTTAGTATCGCACGAATCGCTTTTCGACATTTGAATTTCGGCACCACAGAGATTAATAAAGACCATGGAGAACGTGATGAGTGCTCAAGATAAATGATATCGACCCTTCCTTCGGCGATGAAACGGTCAGTTTCTCCGTGACAAGAACGGCACGCAGGTGCCCTCGATATCCAAATGCGAGCCGCGGTAAAAGTTGAGCGATTACGTACTACGTACTTGTTTTTAACTGTTGGGCGACCAGTCGGATGCCTTCTTCGTCTCGCGCAGGTCCCAATTCGAGTTCACAAAAGCAGCTCCGTTTTTTTAGCATGGAATGCCAACCGAAGTGTCTCGACGCGAGGGAAAAACCAATTTCTTCTTGAAAATAAAGCGCGTTTTCAACGCGAGTATAATTCACTTCTCAACTTTGATACAGGAATAATACAGCTTTCTCTGACAATTACAAATGATTTATCGTTAGAAATGCGGGTGACTGTCCGATTATCCAGAGAGTTTACCAATCGACTTTCCTATTCAATATCGTGTACGTAGTGCCTTTAATTCATTAAAAATATTAGTTATCAACTTTTGTAATTAACACACTGAAATGGACTCGTAACTTTGTAACTATGACTTTATTAGCGTAGATTAATGAGACTCTTACACCTCGGAGACGCGGCCAAGTACTGCCAAGACGCGGCAACAATTATCTATTATAGTATAAGTCCAGATTTTCGGATTTACATCGGCCAAAACTGATAACTCATTAGTATATTAATATACTAATGAAATGTGCAATAGTCTCGAGTGTCGCTTTGGATAGATATCTATTTCTCGTCGAAGACGAGCTTCGTCATATCTCTCACGTTTATCATCATATAAACAGTGCGTTAGGAAAACTTATATGTATATCTGTATATATCTCAGATATCATATTTGCTAGGTTGCTTCTCCGCTAAATGACTTTATATTCATAGATCTGTAATAAGTTGTACGATTCGTAAATTTTGCGCATTATATAATTCTTATTTATATCAAAAGGTGTTTCTCGTAGAACAGCCGTTTTTCTGATGATAGATAATTCTTGTGGTTTTACTTAAATCACGCCGTTGCAACATCGCCGCTTTCCTAAATTAATAATCCGGAGCAATTAGCAATGCGAACAACCGTTCGAACGAGTGAAAGTAACTAATTCAATTAAGCCTCGTAATGACGGGCAGACGCATAGCGTTAAATAATTCAGATCACAAAACATGTTCTGGCTTTTAAAGGTTACATAAAGTACACTGTAATCCGTTGCACGATACCAATCTGCGATCTTAACATAAATTGCGCTATTATTTCGAGCACGAACGCAGGAATAGCGAAAAATCTTGAATCAGCTTGCTAAGATGCATCTTCAAAAAATAAATTATTTTTCTAAAAATCTGGACAGAAATAACACTGGACAATTAAAATCTATGAAGGAGTGTTATTATGTGCCTTAATAATAGTAATATTAAATAAAATATAGAAAAATTTAATATTAACAATACTATCTATAATATATTAACACAAAATACTAATGAACAACATCAAACAAAATTATAATTATGCAGTAGTAAGTAAAATGTATTAGATGATAACTGCATATTAGGTGATATCGCACAATTCACGTTGTCTATATTAATATCTATTATAATCTAAATCTAAAATCTAAAGTAAGAAACGTACGTTTGTGCTCGAAATAATATAAAAAGTTATAATTTTTAATAATTCTTTGTATTTCAAAGTAATACAGTAATACAATAATACAGTGTGGCGCACAGAGGGGACTATCTCTAACGAAGATTAGTGAAATCTTTCGCTTCGTGCAAGCGCCGAGCGAGCGCTTTGAGATCGAGAGTGATAGGAACTCGGACATTATACTGCAGAGAAATGTTAATAAAATCTCTCAGCCACGCGTAGCTAATTTCACACGAGAAGGAACCAAGGAGGAGAAAGACCCTCTTCGAAACTCTCATCGGATTCCTCTCAAACGCTCGCTATTTATTTCACTCCCCTCTTTGATCTACAAGAAACTTTCTTCGGACCCGTTTGGTAACTTCCCACCGGTATATGCATTCTCATATCGAGCCCGATCACAGTGTAGTAAATCTGATCTTTAATTATGCCAATGGTCGTAGACCTTTCCAATCAACGCGAAGTCGCGTAGAAAGGTCCTGCGTTAATGATATACTCGTACATTGCTAAAGTTTTTCCACGAGACGCTACGGTGCCAGACACGCACCATTCGCTTATAATTATCGAAAACACGTTCGGGCGGCATCAAAATATATGAAGAATGATAGAGCGATCGATGCCGCTTAAATTTATTGAATGCCATAAATTACAGCTCGACTCCCTGTCAGCTTTATATATCGCGTTAATTACATACACATACGCAAGAACACTTTTTGGGAGAGGAGTTAAATGTGCAAGTAATTTGGAATCATTTGTCTTATGATAAAATTATTTGTCTTGCGTGATAAAATTTCTTATTAAATGATATAAAAGTAGTGTCCCATAAATGTTACTTTTTTTCTTTAATTCGCCTGTTTCGTAAATCAGAAAATTTAATAAAAATTGAAACGCTCTCTTTACTCGGTGCGATCTTAGTAATTCACGCCGCGATGAGGCATGTACGCGCACGTACGGCGATTACTATATAGTGTTATCACGAGACGCCCTCGCGCAACAAAAATAATCTTGGGACAATAACGGCGTTCACGATGGGATTCCCGTTTCTGAATCTTTCCTCATGATTGTCCGAAGAATAGATATACGCGACGATTGATACGCTAATGCGTCCGATACGTTCCTCCGTCTTTTGGTACGCTCCATTCACACGGAGAAAATTTTATATTAAATTTTACTATGGCACCAACTGCGGACCATCAAGGAGCACAAGTTTAAATTCTATAGTCTTATAGTAAAATTGCTATGGCCATTGCATTTAATGCTATGATCATAGCATTCAATGCTATGGCCATAGCAATTTTACTATAAGACTATAGTATTTAAACTTGTGCTCCCCTTGATGGTCCGCAGTTGGTGCGGCACCATAGTAAAATTTGATATAAAATTTTCTCCGTCATTCGGCGGCTACACTTAGGCGGCCGAGCCTGTTGCGAGAGGGAAAAGTGGATGACGATTGTTCGCCACGGCAAAACGTCCGTGGAAAGTTCGTGAGGAATGCGTGCTGACCTTGATTATTCAAAGCATCCGCTTGGACGACGTCGTATGGTCGTTGGTCCCACATTGTTTACTGCCTTTGGTTAATCATAGATTTTTAAGGTAATCTAGTACTTACGACATAGTACAAAGGGCCATGCAAATGTATCGTTCTCTGCTTGAGAATTACCAGCTTTATCGCGGGCGCAATAACAATTCAAATGTAAGTAGCAATTACTTTTGAATGCACCTGAATACATGAGATGTGTCTGAAGATAAATCGACGAAACGTTGATAAAGCACGTTTTTTAGTGCAAAAAGTGTATATTAGTTTAACCTTTTTCTCAGCGGGACACGGGTGCTTTTTTTTCTTCAAAGTCGGTATTTATAGTCGGATCTTATATTTGAGACCGTCTTAAGTACAATCTTAAGATGCCATAAATCTAACATTCTTTCTCAAGGTTGTAACACGAAGCTGAAGACATAAAAGTTATAGGAATTGAAGTTAATGAGAATCTTCGACGCGACTAAATGTGTATGACAGGTATTATGTGATGGCACGTGAGAAGTCGTTAGATACCGCGCTGAAATATGCTCACGCTCCCCAAGTATCATCGACGTAACACGCAATCAATGGTCAATAGCATCCCGACATTTGCATAATTGATGCGCGGACGTAACGTGTTTCGGGGCACGCACGAGCTTCGCAGACGTAATAGTCCGCAATTCGGATGAAGTGTACGTCACTCCTTCAAGGCGGTAACTTTTTTTTTGACCTATGAAATTGTTCAAACAGTCTGTGTACCACGAGCAAACGGTGTTTTGTGTTAGTTTCCTGGTATTTCGGAGACCGATGTGCGTATCATCGACGCTCTAACATTTCTCGATCGACGTCCGCGTCGTAATGACGCATCTCAAAACAAATAGAAACTCCGATATACATTACTGAACTTAGGGGACGTAGGGGGATATTGTGCGCACCATTGCGTACCAGCAACTTTTACCATGCGCCATGTATGGTACATTTGGCGTCCGCTCTTTCTCCTGGTTGTTCGTACTTAACCGTTTATGGTTAGCCATGCCGCGCTTAGGCGTTACCGAGAAAACGCCGGATAATTAAATCAAGACTTCTCTCAGTCGTGAAGAGTTTCACCGAAATAATTACTTCAAGTTCAACGGCCTCCTTCGAGCGATAGAGGAAAAATAATTTATGGATTTCTCGTTTAAATTAAACTGACGTCGCGCAATTACGCGCGTGGTTGCACGATAGTACGATACACAGTGCATGTAGTAACGCGAAAATATAGGGAGCGGGGAAAATCGGTTATTTTCCGCTCTAGGATCTAAGGGTATCTAAGGGGTCCTAGCGTGAAGAATCGTGAGAGTGACCTTGATTCCTCCGATCGGATACGTGCGTTAAGCCTTGTGTCCACGATCCAAGAACTTGGTCCGACATCTCGGACGGAGAAAGAATTAACCAATCGCATTTAATTCGGCCAATTGACCAATGCGATCTCGGACAAAGTTCTTGGATCGTGGACACAAGGGCACTTAGAGCATCAAGCATGATGCCGTTGCTCGTCGCGTTTATAGGAACGGACATCAGCATCGATGAACACGGTGAGCGATTCCAGAATGTGGGTCGACCAACGTTCACGGAGAAAGTGTATTTTCCCACTCTACGTCTCTTGACATTCGATATCGTTCTTCGAGAACGTGGCGTAGCCTCCTCGTTCTTCCTTCCGAAAGTAACTGGCGAGCAGCGATTTCATTCATGCTGATTCTTCACCTGTTCCGCCCGGAAATTCCTTTCCTTTCGAGAAAGAATGCCAACTTCGTTTATTGAAACTAGATATGGGGAGATAATATATTTTTATCTTATCGGACATTTCAGGGATAAGTTATAATAGTGCGTGTTCAATAGAATAAATTTTAATTTTAATTCTTTTTTACTATTAAAAAAGAAGAATTAATATACCTACATTTCTATAATAATACGAGCAACGAGCACCTTGTTTATGTATATTTTTAAATTATATTATTATAAATATGCAACACTGTATATTTAATATTTATACATTGATAATATGTATTTATATTAATAATTATACTACTGTAAATTTTATTTTACAGTTGTCTAACAGATTTATTTATCAAAGTGTTATATATTGATTGCAAAGATGTCTATTATAGAGATTGTGTGTATGATATATTTAGATGGGAGAGTTTTGGAATTTTTTAAATGTTTTCCTAAAATGCCAAATTGATTGCTGCGAACATTATCGAAACGATTTTCCAAAGAAAGTAGCAAGAGACTTGAATGCCGATCGTGAAGTGAAAGCTATCTTCCTGGCAAGCAAATAAAGTACGGCTGTTGAGACTTTAAAGATTTGGCAACATGCACTTCGCGCGTCAAGCAGTTGTTTCTCGAGGAGAGCAAATCTTTCGCGTAATGTGTCACGCGCATCAAGAATCGCAACAATACAATTTCCATACCGTTAGCTGTTACTGCTTCGTTAATGATTATGGTTTCGTTTTGCAATCGGCTCGACTTGGCTCGGCTTGACGTGCGGTCCTTTTAATTGCACAACTTACTCCCGTCCGAGTAACATATGCAAATATCGATGCTCGGGGGAAATATCATATTCCAATTATAAGGAGGAGGTGAGGGAAGGTGAAAGCGTCCTTCGCTCCCGGTTGAAATATCGTGTCGTCGGTTAATTCTTATGTCACGGGTTGTTTATCGTCACGCAGCTTGAACTTCGACCTTGCACCTTTACGTGAGAGAAAGAGAGAGAAACGAGAACGTGTCTAGCATGCCCGCACAGGACATCCTGTGATGCACACTCGCTGCCGCAAATGGATGGAAATAATAGACGCGGTCTGTGCTTGCTGAAGCATTAATGATAGGTATATAGAATGTATTAGAATATACAGACAAGAAGTGAACGTATAAGATTATTTCTTCTTTGTTAAATCTATCGTTTACACTATATACACAGGAAGTTAAATGTCTATTTCTTCTATTTTACTTCTATTTTGCTTTACTTTTGCTGATTGTCAATTTTGACCTGATAAAAGCCCGAGTTTTTATTGTGTAAAATAAAGTGTTATCTTTATTGGCGTCGTGACTGAATAAGTTTAATCTTGTGAATAAAACTTAAAATTAGAAAAAAAATGATGTTATCATTTTTTTGTAAGTTTTATTCACAAGATTAAACTTATTCAGTCACGACGCAAATAAAGATAACACTTTATTTTACACAATAAAAACTCGGATTGCGATTCTGAAACGACTGCGTAGTATCTCTGCGCTCGTAGGTTTTTACCTTCTCAACCGCGTTTTCTATTACTGCGGCTATAAAGTTTCAACTGACATTGCAGTTTGCAGTAATTTCTTGGCGCTTCTTTCTCTTTCTTGAAGAGAAGGTCTATGCTACCGAGGCAACCAACAATTTTGAGTATATCTAAGAAATGATACACACTGTGCTCTGTCTCTCTCTCTTGCGCATTTTTGCTTTTATTATATTTAAATTGCACAATTACACTTACGTATATGATAAAATTCACGTGTTTATCTTACACGTTTCACGTGTGTTTATACTGTTGAAATATCAGTTTCAGCCGATAGCTAAAGAAACTTCGAATAATTACGTGACTTAATTAAGATTGAGAAATTAAGACTTAATTAGAAGATAATCACTGCAATGCTGTTGTAATGCTTTCTTGCGAAATAATATTTGGAGTTTCCGAAATCGTCGAAGATTCCATTATCTTTATTTTGTAAGAATGAGAGTATCCCGTTTCATATCTCATAAGCACGAAATGAATTGTAAACTATCACAGTTAGCGTGAAATGTGCGTCACGAATACATCAGACAAATTATTATAATCTTTCTTCCTCTTAATGTTGAATTTCCGACGACCAAGGGGCCGCGGCACAACAGTGTACTGAGTGTAGGTATATCTTATCTTTGTTGCTCTCAACTGATCTTTCCTCATTTCCTTCTCTCTCTCGCTCTCTCTGCTTCGCAATGTCTCTCTCTCTAAAAATGTATTTTTCCTACTTGTGGGGGATTATTACCAGCTCTTTTTTTTTGTCGAGTAACTGGCGGCCTTTACAATTGCAATTCTTTGTGCAACGGTTCATAATACGCTCGTTTACGTCGCGCCTACATATCGTAGGCGTCGAGAGGGGTCGAAGGCCGTCGCGCGCGACTATTTCTCCCTCCATGAGCCCATGCTGGTGCTGGTGGATTCCCGGCCAAGTTTATAGCATCGCATTGCCACAGTCCACCTCGTGGATGTCGGGGCAGCGTGTCCAATCATGTAATCGCGCTTTCTCCTCTTACAGAAATGCCGAACCCGACTATTCGATTTAAGACGATCGCGATCTATCGAGCTCCACCCAATTCCCGATCCGCGAATTCCGCGGGCATTCGTCGGCGAGAGATCGCGCTTGACGAAACGCGGTGATTCACCCTCCGCATTTCTAGTTTCTACATCGCCTATCTACTTACTGTCGCTTGTTCAGGCAACGAATCGAATGTCCAAACGAGATCGGATAGCCGTAATGGGGAGACACATCGATAGCGAGATTTCGCAAAAAATCTGCCATTTGACGTTACCTTTTTCTTCATTATGCGCAAGTTAGCTCCTTTCAGCCGTTAATCGCAGGTGCGACTCGGTGAGTTGCGACATAGGCACGCTCGAAGGAGGCACGCGATTTTGCAATATCGATTTCTTATACCTCTTTAGATCATCGATGTAACATGAGGGGTATCTTCTCCTACATCTCGGTAACCGCAACAAAATGTCTTCATCTCTTGAATTATTTATGAATTAATTACGAAGATATGTGTTTGTGAGATGCCGATGACATCCCAATTGAACGGATATGATAAAAATATTTGATTATCAGTACCTAAATAATTCTTTTTAAGTGAAGATGTCGAAGGAGATCATACATCACACTTCTTTTCACAATTTTCAGTTCTATATATATATTTGCAGTTAAGCTACGTCTTTTAAGATTTCATTAAAATTCCGCTTAAAATTGATTTTAAAGGATATCATATTGTCGTTAATTTTTTTAAAATTTATTGCCATTTGTCTTTTTGTAACGTGTTAAAATTTTTGTTAATTCGGAAATTATAAGCACTTTGACATTTTTATTTAATTTCAAAGGATATTACTTCATACGGTGTCTGATAATAAATCTGATGATGAAAGAATCCGTAAAAATGACATTTGGTATTCCCGCGAATCCGGTATTTCTTTATGGGCCGCCAACGATACAGACGTGTCTTCGTCACGCTTTTGGTTTACCGGAGAGAGCACACTAGCGGGATTTAAAAAGAATCGCCGGTATGCTGATTACGGCCTAGTGTGGCTCATCACTTTGAAGTTATGCTAACTGTTACGTGATATCACGTGACAGACAGCTTTCATAATCGTCCGATAGTGATCCAGCCCATCGACAGGTCCGGCCGTGCATCTTCATTATGCATGTTAACAAACGCGATTCTACGTGTATGGCAAATCAAACGTCGTGTGTGCGGAAGGCATTATTGGTCGCGCGATAATTGAAACGCTCTTTTTGCGAATCACGCGCTCATGAATGAAAAACCCTCGCCATTGATGACGACATCGCGGACTGACGCGGCGACGCCTGCGGACGATGGACCGCTTTCACATTCAGCATCTTCATGCCGTTACCCCAATTTCCCCCGGCGTTTGTTTGGCCGTGTTTGCGCGCGTGAAAGTTATATTCCGAAAATATATGCGTCGAAGAATTTCACGCCCTAGTATATACGAATGACTACTGTTTGCTTCGAGCATTGTTCTCGCGATAAAACGTCGCGCTTATTCGGCAGCAATGATTATCAGCGTAAAACTGCACAAATGGAAAATGCACCAAATGGACCGTTAATAATAATGGTCATTAGGCTGAGTTGTAAGCTGGAGGAACGTTTCGCGCGTTCACGCTGGTTGCCCGCGCTCATTTTTCTTTTTTTTTTCTACGAATTCGTGATTTCCTTCGGCGTTAGCCTTGACGTCGGATACACGCTCGCGGGAGACCGGTAAAAGTCAGATGCAGTGAACTTGCCTGTTGCCGCTACGGCTATAGTTATCCAGGAATGTAATGAGCGGGGGATATATACGTGCACGAGCACTTGGTAGTCGTCAGACACGCATGGACACGCATTAAACACGATTGCTCAACGTTGCATATCCTCCTGAAAAAAAGTGGCGGCCCATACCTATCGTTTTTAAACGAAACGTCGATACGACAACTGGGCCATGGGATCGTCTCGAAATACTGACGGATATATAGGTATCCCTTTATTATGCAGCATCGGTGCATTTACATTTATTGAAATTTCCATCGATTTATCCGTAGAATTTTAATCAGATTACATAAGATTACAAGGGGATTTTTTGCGTGCCTCTTTATGTGAATTTTACACGTATGGCAACGTTATTGGGTCATGTCGGGAAGAGTGCGAGTTTAGGGCCTGTTCAACTTAATGCTATCTAAGAGCAATCGCTCCGACATGAGCGAAAGGATTCGATTTCCAGTCATGGTTACTCGCGTTCAATATTTTTTTCTCGCTTACAGTCGCAAGTAGTTAGCTTATGTAAAAGCTTATTAACAAGAAGATTATAGACGACATTCTAGCGCGAGCACAAGTAAGCCGTAAGAAAAGTTGCTTTCCAGGGTCAAACAAGTTACCACGGTTGTGCACGCAAACCGGGTTAACGACACGCATATTGTTTTTGCAGGATTGAAAGGTCGCAATAAAAAAAGCCGACTGGTGTCTACAAGCGTTATTGCGATACGCCACGCTCGCTCAGGAAATCGGTGCAACGAGATAGTTAAGCTAATTATTTTCAGGTTCTCGTAGGCCGGATTCACAAGGTTGCCGGTCGCCGGCAGTCGTGTATTGCATTACGGCATACATACTTCTGTACAGGTTGTGAGTGTTGTTATTGGCCAGGTTGCGGCTTCGATAAATTAAACATTGCACCGCGCGAGATTTGCCTGCGTTAGAAAACAAAAGTATTCCATCTGCTTATGTTGCCTTATGTAATGTATTATACGATTATTATTTCGTTTCATCATCAGCTTTGAAATTTTCTCTTAATCTGAAATGTAAATTTCAGATTAATTCCGGTATGCCAAAAATTTACATCTATGCATATTTATGTGGATGATATAACAGACTCAATATAACGGATTAAAATATATATTTTTTTTTTTTACAGTAGATTTATAGTTTGCGATAGAATTTCTTATTGTGCGTTTTTTCCGTTCCTGCTATTCATTTCGGCATGCGTGCGCATAAATGCGATTACGTAACGTATTACCAAACTGAAAAGACAGGTTTTCCTAATAGCCAAAAATTTAGACTATCTATAAATTTAGACTATCTAAATTTAGACTATCTCGATTACATAAAAGATTCCACTTCTGTGGAATGCACATAGTCGCGTCGACGATATGCCGAATGTCGAGAAATCACGGAGCATCGATCGCGAGATTCGATGACGAAAGGGGACATCGTTGTGTACAGAGCGAAAGAATGCAGCCGTTCCTTCGCCTCCGCAAACCGCTGGGAAACACGAGGTGTTGGTAAGCACCTGCGTTCCACCGAAGACCGCTATAGGGAAAATAGGTTCGGTCAATAACTCCTTATGCAAATAATCGCGCTTGAACTCAAGCGTGGCCAGAATGTGAATAATGCGTGAAAAAGGTCTCGTATGTACCTATTTGAAAAATTTTGAGACGTCACTAATAGGAATAAAGGAAACCAGGCGTTTTATAGCTTTATCAAACATCTATTCCATTAAGTGTGTATTTTTATCTTAAGTGTTTTTCTTGAAACATCCAAAACTTATTTTAAGTGTTAATTAACGTTTCCCCTAATCTTCTTTTTTTTTTCAAGATTGATTAGCGACATTTTCTTCGAGAGAGACGTATCTGCAGTCTATATAAAATTCGTCAACCTGAAATATTAATGGATAGCGGTCATTATCAGCTTCTCGCGAAACACGTAATCAGGGAATCTTAATTAGCGCGTTCTTTTCCGAGCGGTAAGAACTCTGACGCGGCGGACGTGTTGCAAGAGTAGTAGTTGCTCGAATAGGGTCAGACTGGCGACAGTAGTAAATCATGCGTTGCGTCGGACATGTATCCGAGAGAGAAATATCTCTGCTCACATTAACGCGGTCTATATTGCGTGTTAAATAATTACTCATAACGTATTTACTGCTGTTACACCTATATAATATTGTTTTATCTTGCAGTCAATCGATTTATTTACCACGACATTTTCCACGGTGATTTGAAGCAAATCTTGGACTAATGTAAAAAAAGAGTTAATAACAGGCTGTAAATCACAGCTGTAAATACTGTGACAACAACAAATTAATACCTTTAATTTCTTTTCTCGTATATTTCTTGCCGTTTTACTATTCTTGTTGGTTTTTATTAGATATTTTAAATGTGTTATACATAACATATACATTTAATTTAATTATGTATAACATATACACAAGAAACATTGAAGAATACTCTTTCTTTCTCCTTTCAAAATTTAATTAAATAATAGTTAAATAAGTTATATGTATTATATATATTACAATTAAAAAGATGTACGATATATACGAGGCGATAAAAATATTCGATGGTGGTCACGTTTGAAACTTGAACAGAGTAAATATTTGTTCTGATGATATTGCGCAGTTAATCCTGATGGCATAATATAAGTTTATGGTCAATATTTGACGTAATACAGAACTTTCTTTTTTTTCCATTTGCAGAACAAAACGAACACGCGGGACAGCAGGATAGGTCTCGCGAGAGCAACGAGCACTATGCAAACGCAGATGCCTGGATCTTTGCCCGATTACCAAATCGATCCTTATAGACTTGTAGAGGACGACATTAAAGACATATTCGACGAAATACAACTGGTAATGCTTTTTACTTTAATTTTATTAGAAAATAGAATTTACGCCTTCAACTTGTTCTTTTTCTTTTCTCTTTGAAGAAGTTAAATCCGTAATAAATAACATATCAATGTATCAGCCGCATTATCTGCAGTATACTTTTTATTTATGCATTATAAAAATGGTTGATTCGAGCGCTTTAAGATTCGAACAATCCGTAAAAGATCAAAATTTTCTTTTATCAAATTCTTACGAATATCAGCAACTGTAATAATTACGTAAAAACTAAAAAATTACGATGAATAATGTGCTGTTAATCGCGAAGAGCAATACACGAGAATTAGTTACATAACCGAAGGCTATTAATCCTTATTCCTACGAGGAGGCGATTGTCATTCACGTGGATAGCCTCGAGAAACTTTCGGGAAGTAACGGCACACCGCCTAGCAGCTATTTATGTAATTGACTTCATCGATATTACGTACGCTGGACTATTGTGAAATTGTGCCGGCCAACCTGAGACGAGCCCAGTGGTGCGGCAAAAAATGCATGTATCAAAAAGGAGTATTAATTAGATTATTAGATAAGACTGCGTAATCGAGTCGCTTTGATTTCGCATGATAGCCCCGTTGGCTTCTATCAATCCAGAGTAAAGACATTTTTTTCTAATTTCGATAATCTGTCCCTCTCAGAATTACATTCAAGACAGTATTCTTGTGTATTTTTTTAGTTGATTTTTAATTAAATATAATATATATTTTATTTTTAATTACATATATTACTTATTTTTCTCTTTAATTTTTTTCAAGTTTCTACAAAATATAAAATATAAAATATCACTTCTTACAATAATTTATCTAACCGTGAATTTTTAGAAGTAACATTTCTTTAAAAATAAATATTTTTTTTTTTACTTGAATTCGTTTAAAATTTATAAAGAAATATTGATTTTGAGGATACTTTTTTCTTTTACCACTTATCGTTCAGATTCAGTTATACAATCTTGTTTAAAGTTTTTAATTCTGTTATACATTTAATTCTTTAAATAAGTTATAATTCCAAAATTATACATGCGTTATACATGTATATATGCATATCTTGCTAGTCCTAATCAGTGGGTGACGCTTGGATTGACGCAACTCGAACATTTCATTTTCATTTCTTCAGTGACAAGAACAATTGTCAAGAAGCGCGTTTATAAATATTGATGAGCCGTGCAATTTTCACGCTGCGGCGCCTCTGCTTATGGCGCCCCGGCCCGCAAGCGAAAGCAGCTCGACTTCACGGTCTGCATATGGTCGAGAGGAGAGAACTTTTACTCACGATCGCCGTTAGCGTACGTCAAACAGCGTGAAATTTACCCGATCTATGAAGACTATTCTGGATGGTTGTCGTACGGTTATCGTACTAACGCGCGGAATCTCAAACTGTCACGAAATTTCATCAGCGAATTCTTAATTACCAAAATTGTCGGTACCTCAAGATATAGGAACGATTTGGCAAATTGTCGGCATCAGCGGACGTTGGCGAAACAAAAGAAATTGCCTTCAACGAACCGTCGTAACTTCAACGTTGGCTCGTCACTTGATTTGAGGAAAGTTAGAGAAATCGGCTATTAGTATATCGCGGGCACAGTAACGATACTTGGGCGATATCGAACCTCCTCAGGTTCGCCAGGAATCGCGACTTCCGGTCGCGTGTGCGAAAATCGACATTGATGCAAGCTCGTCGAAAGACGTAACGGATGCGCGCATTCTTTTCGGCTTTGGCCAAATTCCAGGAGGAACTTTCGACCGGTGTCGCACCTGGAATTCAAAACAGCTCGTCTCGATCGACTCGTTGTCCTCCTTCGTTTATTGCAACGGAGACCCGAGACAGTGGTCTGACGCATATTTAATCCGCGATGCGCGCGGGACGGATTCCGATACTGTCGAAAGGACGAGAGCAGCAAGTTTCTCTTCTGATTACGCACTCTACCTGAATAGTTTTTGAGTTGTACCTAACCGATCGAAAAAAGAGGGAGATTAGTGGATTACGCTTCGAAAGAGCGCAAGGAAATAGCAAAAACTTAATCCGCAGCTTGTTTTGAGGCTGGGAGATTAAGAATTAATCCGAAATTTACTTTAAAGAGCTGACTTTTGACATATCGTTACAACGTATCGTTACAACAGCAGTCAGTTCGTACGCGAAGACACAATTAAAAAAACTCTATATAAAAATTATATAAATTTCACGAAATCGTTTCTGTACTTTAGCGAATTATTAAACTTAATTTTAAAACTCTACAAATGATATAACACAAAATCTGCTCACGTTCTTGCTACGTACTTTATCTTTATTCTATAGATACATCGATAATCGCGCGGTCATCGACTTTGATTTTTATTACGCAGATCTTCGGATCTCCTCCTCTATATTCGGAAATATGTGTATTGTTATTTCAGGAACTTATCAATAATACCACGCAAGAAGAGCTGCAGCCCATAAGCACATACTACTTCGATGGCCAGGGGAAAGCGGTGCGGCCCATGTTCACCATACTCATGGCGCGAGCTATTAATTATCACAAGGGAAGGAAGTAAGTGGGGACGCGTTTCTACAAACATTTTTGAAATTTATCGAAGAAATCTTAATAAACATTATAAATCGGGCGTCTGAAGCTGTAAAAATCTGGTAAAATGCAAAGACGTAATTCTCTGCTTTTCTCGAGTCAGAATTCAACATTAAATTTTTTAGAAAGGAAAGACTATAAGAAGGGGATTAGAAGAGAAGGCAATTTGTGTATTTGTGTAATTAAAAAACGAGAAAACAAAGTACCACCGATAAATATAAAACTGCTAACGTATTTATATCAGATATTATCTGCTTCTATTCTATAAAATAACCAAGAATCAATTTTTTAATTGAGATTTTGGAGCAACGTTAGAAAAAGTGCGTTAGAAAAATTGTGATTGTGAAGACCGCGCGTGAGAGAGTCGACTCTTTTTATTAACTAACGCTACGCGTGGCACGGTGAATCTCCGCTCGTATGAAAACGTATGCTCACGACGTTTAGAAAGCATTAAAAGTGTCGACGAAGTGGTACGTTAGAGATATCTATGAAAGCAGCGGCTGCGCGTCTTGTACGAGCATACCACATATGAATGCATATGAATGGGGCGGCCTCGTGAATGAGAAGCGCGTTAACACGCGTCGTAACGTACTAGACTATTTAGGCGTGATTTTGTCATGGACAGGATTTTATTATGTATCGATTATTACTTGAGAGATACCTGAGATACTCCCCTTCCCCCTGACAATGAGTGAAAGCGAATCAAGTTAACGATTTGTCAAAGTCTATTTTAAAGGAAATTATCAGGCTGAAACAGATGTTTTATCTTCTTAAACGGAATAATTTCCTAGACTGAATTTATTCCGAAGTAATGCCCGAAGGAACGTCCAATTGAAAATTCTAAGCGTTACTTTAGATTTTAAAATTTATCGGAAAATTTAAAAAATAAACGCACATATACTTTTATTCTTAATCCAATAATTTCGATCTCTATAAATTATGGATTTTATAGGTAAATTACAGATTTTTAATCGATTTAAGAAATACGCGAAAAAATTGTTTCAAACCCGGAATTTTAAATGTAGACATTGCTTTGAAAGTTATTAAACAACAAACTTTTTTTGGTTTGCAAGTTTTTATCGCTATGTAAAATATATACGATTAAACGATTGATGAAAAAATATATTATTAATTAAAATATAATAATTAATGTAATATTTATGCATGTTGGTAACCACGATAGATAAATGATTTGTTCTACATCTACAATAAAAAGATTTTGTTTCAGCGTTCTCTCGCATTCGCAACGACAAATAGCGATGATCTCCGAGATGGTTCATAGCGCTTCTTTATTGCACGACGATGTGATCGACCAGTCAGATATCCGTCGTGGCAAACCTTCAGTCAATGTAGTCTGGAGTCAAAAGAAGGTAAGCTACATCCTATTTTCCGATTTCCAAAGATGACGTGGCTCTCTATACGACACATTTCTCGATTTCTCGGAATTGGTCTTTTTTCGTTTCATTAATATAAAATTTCGAGAATATAAAATAAAATAATATGTATTTAAGTATATAAATAAATCAAAAATATAAAAAATTATTTTGTATCAAAAAATCATCGAAAGTGACTATTACGCGATGGTTAGCGATGTGACGGCGATGGAAACTCAAACTCTCTCTCTAAAATAGCGAGGGAAGAAAGAGGCTAATGCGATTCATGACCAAGCGCCGGCCTTTGCTTTCTAGATTGGGAACCGGAAGCGGATCTTGGTTCGCGCGTGTGTTCCTTGTAAATGTGGAAAATTCGGTGGTACCAGAGGCGCGATAGGAAAATTGATCAAGTGCTATCCGTAGGGTACTAAACGATGTAAAACTATTTCGAAAGTGGCTTCTGTTTGAAGTCAACCTGGCACGCTGAAGTTATACATGTATTAGAAATCGACAGTTGGAACGCGACGGTGCGGTGCGCGGTGGGCGCGTGACGTGTGCGACGCGATCGAAAAACTCAACTCTCAAACGCACGATTAACATATAAATTATACAGCGTACTTTCGCAATCGCTCGAATTTCATTCGCGCTTTTCCATACTGGCTGCGAGACATTTTTTAACGTTAATTAATTAGCTTTCGATCGGCGTCGCGAATGATTGAGTTGCATTTACTATCGACATTCATTACACAAGTGCGTATATGCGCTTGTATGAAATGAGATAAAAACGCGATGGGACTGTGCTAGGTCAAGAACGCGCGAACTTATTGACCAGTAATCGTTTTTCTTTCTCTCTCCTTCCTCTCATGAACAAGGTGTCTTAAAAGTTCTTTTTGTAGAGTTACGATCTCCTTGAGGAATACAGCACTGGATTTTGATATAAAGTTGGTTTTTTAGTGAAAAAAATCTGTTAATAAATACTTTCATATAACTATGTTATTTCGTTTACTTATTTGTCTGTTAGCGACTTCAAAATTTATAAATTTTAAAATTGTTGATACTCTAAATTCTCGAAGATATCAGTCATTCCACAGAATACGTAATCACATAACATATTTATAAATAAACAGAAATTAATATATATATATATATTATATATATTAATAAATTTTTATATGTATACAGGGTGGGGTCCTGAAATAGTTGGTCAAAATCAGGGATTTTATTGGGCTTGTCATGAGCATGAAAAAAGTTCCCATAAACGTCAGTCCAAAAACGCATCCCGCAGGAGTTACGAAAGGAATTAGTAGCGAAACTTGTCGCTTTAATGTCACTTACTCGACACGTATTCACATATTGTAGATACGTGTCACGCGATAATGCGAATATTGCGAATCGCAGTCGTAAGCTGCCGTTGTGAAATGCAATGACAAGCTTATACTGCGAACATTTGCGATTAAAGGCCAAACTATATTTCTAGAAGTTTCCAGGCACTCCTTAGACTTTAAGTAGAACGTAAGTGCGTAACCGATATATGAGACACGACGAGATACAAGGCCTGCTTTACGATCTTATAAAAGTCAAGAACTTATACGAATAACGTTCTTGTCATTTTTTCCAAACGCCGGCAACATTGTTAGAGACGTTCCGTTAAATGAACATGAATCAGCGCTGAAAGAAGTGGTTTACCTGCGGGACTTATTAATTCCGGCTAATGATAACATTTTATCTCCGGGGAAAAAACTTACGATCTCATCTCACAATCAGTACGACGCTGTTGCAAAACACTCGTCGTAAGGTTTAACGAGATGAAGAATCGATTGAGAGACAATACAGCCGTGAGACGTCGAATCAAATCAGGCAAGGTAAAAATTAATAAATGTAAACATACAATGCGGGACGCGTTGCAATTTGCATGATGGATTCTGATGAATAGCACGTGCAAATATTACGAGGAAGCTTCAAAAGTGTTACAACCTTGACGCGTGATGGAATTAGCGCCGTTCAGAGAAATGGAAAGCCCAACCGTTGGTCACGAAAGTGGTTTCCGACGTTGTTTCTTCGGTGCATCGGCTGCGAGGACAGCGCAGATGTTTAACCGGTGAATTGTGTAACAACTAACAGCTTCTCGCATTAACGTACCGCTAATCGTGAGAACTCCTGTTGCAGTATATATAATAATTATCTTCGAGTTACACCTACCAGTAACAGGATTGCGTGATGAAGTGGCTCGGATGTAAGCCATTGAGTCAGGTGCGAAATTCGAAAATAACGACTGTAAATCGGAATACATCTGAAATAAAGTAGGTTATAGTAGGATACGAGCGAGATCTTTTTCATCTGGCATTGTTGATTATACCAAGAGTAATAAAATATTGTAATGAAAGTTAGGAGAATAATATTAGATATATATTAATATGATATATTGGGAGAGTATTTTGTTTTCCATTTTTTTTATATATATATTTGATATAGTCTATAGCGTGATTGTTAATATCGGTAAGTCACGCAGGTGCACAAACCTTGAAGCGCGTGTTGCTGTCCTTCGATTCTTCATCTCGTTAAACCTTTCGGCGAGTGTTCTGCAACAGCATCGTACTGATGAGATACGATCGTAAGTTGTTTCCCCGGAGATAACATTAGCCGGAATTAATGAGTCCCGCAGGTGGACCACTGCTTTCAGCGCTGATTTATGTTTATTTAGCGGAACGTGTCGCCTTGTCGTGTAATTGCAAGAAAGT
This sequence comes from Leptothorax acervorum, assembly GCA_035220615.1. NCBI lineage: Eukaryota > Metazoa > Arthropoda > Insecta > Hymenoptera > Formicidae > Leptothorax > Leptothorax acervorum. Next base: position 592,669 of record JASTWQ010000104.1, on the reverse strand, counting down.
GTCGCCGGTACACGGAGCGCGTGCTATTCCCGGAGGGAAAACCCTACCAGGTGTTCTTTCGGTTATCGCGGCTAAGATGCGTGAAAATAAGGCGGCGCGGCCGCGGCGCATCGCCGATGCCGGATGTGAAACTCGAAATTACGAGCCGTACGTTGAGTCACTCATCGACTTAGCCATTGTCACCCGAAATAAACTTCCGTCAGTCGCTCTAGCCGAACGAGACATTGTCCAAGACGAGAAGCTTCTTGCGCCTCTTCATACAGATGTCCCGGAATATCGAACAGCCTCTTTTCTTATGGATTTTTTAATCTGTTCGAAATAAATTTTTCCAAATCGCAAATTTATAGGCCTTTGAGTAATTAACAGTCGAGTAAATAATGAGTTTACATATGCAAAAAAATATATTTATAAATGAAATCATGTTTTTTACTCAACAATGAAATATAAATATTCTATAAAACTTTTTACAGAAATTTTACAGTGTTGTACTTTTCGAAGGTATTTATCGTATAAACGATAGCTTCATAAGTTGGAAATAGAATGCAGAAACGTTTCAGGCGTTTCACGAAGATAATTTAAAGTTGTACAGAAAAAAGAGAGGATAGAAAGCGCGACAATGTGTATCTTGATTTTAGAATTCGATGTGTGAGGAAATTTAGAAATCAACGTGCGGCACAGAGTAAACCGCGGTTATTAAAAGCCGTCGAGATGTTGCGGTTTTGGTACGTCGCGTTGCTCGTTATAAGCGATGTGTTCATCAACAATTTTACATCAACAGATCCCCTGACCGCAGAGTGATAGACCGAAACTGAATGCGCGGTACATTTAATGAAACTTACATTCGGCATTGTGTATCCGGTTTATCGTGATGTTAAATTTCTAACATTATATTGACTTGAATCTCGATCGCTTTCCATCAGCTCATTACGCGCGTCTGAATGCTTTTTCAGGCTCAACAAGTAAAATAAGATATTGTTTTAATAAGTAAATAGCGATCGATACATGTGTAATACAGAATAAATAAATATTAATATTTTTTGCAGTAATCGAGCGAAATCTTATGCTTAATAATAACACTACAGTGCTTTGCTCACGATCAAAGATTGTTTTCTACTGTTTTTGTTGTTCTGAATACGAATATACTAAACACAATATTCCTACATATCTAGAGATTTCCCTATCGCAATTTCAAAGTTTTGCAATAAATAGTAAGTGCCAAAATTTCAGGAAAAGAAGTAACAGTATAAAAATTAAGGAATACAACATTTTATGTTTGCTTTATTTGTAATTTAAAAGAGATATTAAAAATGTTTTATCTTTTGTCTCTTGTAAGCTTGTTGGATTTGTTTCTCTTAGAAAAGACTAGCAATAATATAATCACCTATCATGTTTTCGTCCTACCATTCTTGAGTCATAATTAACTGATATAAGCCTCCATAATTCTATTTATAGACATAATGTATTCATATTGCCAATATGACCTAAGATGTTTTAAATATATTTCAATTGTTACTTTAATATCACTTATTTTATACTTTTTTGAAAAAAAATTACATAAAATGTGACGGATATTTTTTTCCTTCAAATGTATGTTGTGTAAACCTATATTTTTAAAAATTTATTGTATTTATTGACTGAGCAGAAACAAAATAAAAATTTATAAAGTATTGGGAACGGGCATACGGCCAATATGGCGGCCATAAGCCGGCTCATATACACGCGGAACATATGTGTGTTCACGAGCACACCTATTGTTCCGCGTGTATATAAGCCGGCTTATGGCCGCCATATTGGCCGTATGCCCGTTCCCAATAGTGTAATTATTGAGGATTTTTTATACATTTATCGTCTTTAAGCTTTTAAGCCTCGCGTCGATTACTATTCGCGGTCTTGAAACGCAGAAGAATTTATTGTCATACAGGGTTGTATCACAAACTTTATCTGAGCTGAAACTTCAGCTGAATCACGATTACAAATATGATATGATATGAATATAAAATAAATTAATATCAATCTTATTTTTAAAATTCATTACTTAAATCTTAAACCGTTTTTAAATTACAAAATTTATTAAACCGTATCACGTCCTAAGGCTGGTTTCTGCTGAATTCTTCAGCAGAAACGCAATGACGAAACGACGAATATACGATACGAAAGATAGAAATAACTTATGGTATCTACTTTTTTCAGTCTGCGATAGGAATTATTACATCGAGGAAAAATTAATTGCTTTTTTGTTATCTTCTGCGGTGATATAATTAAAAGCAAAGTTTTAATTATATAAGTAACCGAGAATTTTTACGACGACGCGACGTCGAGATAATCGATCTTGCGGGAGCGACCCATAAGAGATAAACTTCTCTTCAAGTTGGAATTAAAAAGAGATCTGCAGATGCAGAATTGAACACGCGCGAATCCAAGTCGCGTAACGCCTTCTCGAAGGCATTTGGCGCCGATTTGAAGAATGTCCAGTGAAAGGAAACCCAGATTATAATCGCGGAGAACCACGTCGACGTTTGTTGATGTGGCAAGTTAACGTAATGAGCAACCGCGCGAAGCGGTTTCGTTGAATCGAAATTTCGCGTCGCTCTTCGTGTAATTAGGCATCGGCAGGAAGTGTTAACATGATTTAGTCTTTATAAAATTGAAGACAATGTAATGACTATGTGCTTCCTCTGTAATATACCTATCAAATTGCTATAATCCGAAAATGTTATATAATTTTGACACTCAAAGATATTTCGCGAACGTGAACACGCAACCCAGAAATAAAAAAACGTAGCACGCAAATTGTCTTTTGATTGCGGTATCACTATTTTGATATATTTGAAAATTGATATCACGGCTGGATTAAGGCTGTTTTGCATCATTTCTATGCTATAACACTATTGTATGAAACGACGAAACTAAACATGACAACGACCAAGCAGAATACAATGCAACTCGGACACTATAATTGCTATTCTTATTATCTGATAAAACGACATGGTCTTTCTTAAGTGATTGCTTTGTTCTTAGGTGGCTATGGCAGGAAATTACATCTTATCAGTCGCCTGCATGATGCTTTCCAGAATCCAAAATGATGATGTGACTCTTACCATTAGTCAGGTAAAACGACATGAATTATTTGATTGTGCTTAACTCAATTTTTCAAATCTATTGTTTCCGCTTAACGACGGAACTGGAACTTTAATGGCAGAATTTTCAATTTGTAATCGATCTATAATGAGAGATTAATATCTTTAGCTGACTTGCGATGTAATTATTATAATGTCATTAAAGTATCTTGACAAATAAAGCTTTTAAGACGTACAACACGAATCAAGTCATACTCATCCACACAAAATTTAATATTTAATCATTTAATTAAATATTTAATTGCCAAAATATCCAAAACATCCAGAGATTACGACTTGCAATAAATTTTATGCTATCTCAAATTAGAGACACAATCGACAAATTAAGACAATATAAAGAAGACAATTTAAACACAATAGCATGTTAACAGAGCATTTAAAAGTACGTTGCGCTACTTTGTAGATTGTCTCTGACTTGGTGCAAGGCGAATTTATGCAGCTTGGTTCCAAAGAAACGGAAAACGAAAGGTTCGCGCACTATCTCACGAAGACATATCGAAAAACAGCGAGCTTAATTGCCAATTGCGTTAAAGCGGTGAGTCTACATTAACAATCGCGTGTACAAGTCGCCGTCTATTGTTTCGTCGAGGCATGTAAATGATTGTTGATTATTATCTTAGGCCGCCATTCTTTCCGATGTCGATAACCGCACGATAGAGATGGCCTACCAATACGGCAGAAATGTTGGCCTGGCTTTCCAGTTGGTGGACGATCTTTTGGATTTCGTGGCTTCTTCAACAGCTATGGGCAAGCCCACAGCCGCTGACCTCAAACTCGGACTAGCCACAGCCCCGGTGCTCTTTGCTTGCGAACGGGTTAGTACGCAAAGCATTCGACGAATCGTGATAGGGCCGAGAAATCTTTTTATTAGTTGTATTATGATGTACTGGACATATTGTACGTTATACTTGTCGATAGGCCTTTTTCATAGACACGATCCTAATCAGTATTGTTACTTCGGCTGTTGCAGTATCCAGAATTGAATGCGATGATTATGCGCCGTTTCCAAGAGCCCGGAGATGTTGAGAGAGCTTTCGAATTGGTGCACGAATCCAACGGTCTCGAACAGACCAGATTTTTGGCGAAGAAGCACTGCGCAGAAGCAAGCAAGATCGCGCAGTCCTTTGCTAAGAGTCCTTATCAAAGGGCACTGATCATTATGACGGATCTGGTCATCAACCGCATGAAATAGCATCGCGACGAACGCAAATTTAGATGGCGGAAGATCGATTTTATAAATATTTATAAGTTATACTGGATGGAAACGGCTAGTATAATTCTCTCGAATTCTATCAATCGAATGCAGGGGTTGTATCGAAGAAAGTTTTTCATGTTCAATGTTACACCATTAGCCGGAATTATATATTGTTATAAATAATTTGATATATTTGAAGATTTTTGTAAAACGTAATCAAATAAGGAGATTGATTTTAACACTATAATTCATGGTGTAATATTGATATTTGATTGATAACATTAGCGTATGGCGTAAATGCGCATTGCCGACTCTGATTGTGAGTTCATACCTCATCCGAAAGAAAAGTGAAGAATGCATCCCAAGCCCCGTAACGTATTCACTAAAGTGCTTCTGCCTTTTTCAGAGGACTTTATCAATATATGGGTTTAAATCTTCTGAAAAAGTGCAAAAATTGCACTTTATAACAGTGCCTAGGCATTACGTTTACTTGGCCTGTGTGTGAGGAAAAGAGCACGTATTACCTGATTTTATAAATCGTTAGCCGATTATGTAAATAAAGTAATCTAGCGTTAGTAATAATATATTAGCATCGATAATTCTTTCTATAATGTCTCTTTTATGCATGCATCTTTCATGCGTCATGATACAATTTATATTACTGTCGGATCCCAAAATGAAATAACGCATAAAGCCAAATCGCTCGATCTTGAAAACGTACCTATTTACCTAAATGTAGGTATCTTATTATACCTAATGATAATTAATTATTGTATCGCGACACGTCAGAAAAATTGCTTGCATCAAAGGAGTTTTAATGAGAATTTACTGTAGCATGACAAAAACAAACTAAAAATTGAAAAAAACATACATATATAAGAATTAATGACAGACGTACAGAATTAACGTTACAATAAGATATCTTCGGTCTTTATGACGGCCGCGGATTGATTGCAATGGACACATATTTTTGATAAAGTAAAGCGTGTAACTTTTATCGCAGTGAACTTGTAAAAGTAAATAATAAGGGATGCCAATACTTATTTTTACCGACAGCCCAATTTAAATTTTGCTAAAAGCGGCGCAAAGGATATTTGCCAAAGAAGATAAATTGCTCTTTATTTTCTTTTCAGCCAGGGAGATTAGCAAAAGTTAACTTTGGTTTATCGTATAATTATAATTGATAAGAATTATCTGCCTCTTTAAGTTTTAGAATGCGAATATCATCGAAATTCACAATGCGGACAAAAATAAAAGTTTCTTTCTTTATTTGGACATTGTCCAATAAGAATAGAATCACTTTTGCCACATTTTGCTTAATAGGTGAACTGCTCAAAATATCAATGTTACTGGATATATGTAAGTATAAATATATCTAGTGTACAATAATTTATATTTATGAGAATGTATATAATTGTTTAAAATGTTACACAATACAATAGAGAACATTAACTAAGAAGCAAGCATGTAATTATGGTACATAAGATCAAATGTAGACTTATAATAGAATAAGTATATGATGCAAAGAAAGACGCAACCGGTACTGCCGATCTCCTCCATATTGTTGCAATATTTATTTAAAACTTGTGAGAAAAAAATGCATAAAAGTTTATTCCAAGATATGTTTATATTCAAAGAGGCACTAAAATGTCTTATAATAAGAAACAAGCTTGTGTGATAAAGCATACGCCGATAAATACAACTTAAACGAAATTAATACGTACGTGTATAATTCCATATAAATACAATTAGTTTGGTTTTCTAATTGTTAAATATTTATCCGCTTATTCTCTTACGTCCTCAAAAATTGAAGAACATTTATTGATACATTTGTAACAGTTAGAAAATTAGTTTTAAGTTCAATTTTATTTATAGCAGAACATACTGCAACAATACAGAAATTTCAAAGAAAGCAGATCCGATAAAATCGATTTTTGATATGCACATCCATCACGTTTTTTAAATCGTCCATATTGTCTCAATGTTCATACAAGTTGTTACTTTGAAAAAGTAATTGTAAAACCTTAATATAAGTTCAATTATTGTGTTGGGGATCATTAAATTTGAGTATATAAGTTTTTTATAAATATAAATATATGAAATTAAAATATATCTTTTCAAACATGCAGGTTGTTTTAAAATTCAATATATTTTCCTGATTCACAAATATTCTTTGACGATCATTATATTTGTTATAAAAAAAAAATAAATTCTAAAGTTTTAAATTTATTTAATTATATTTTGTATATAAAAGTAATGCCATCTAAAAATAAAATTTTAAAATATTTTATGTTTTATTCTGACCTCAATATTTTGATATAAGAAGTGAAATATATTCCGTATATTTTACGTATAAAATATTAGCTTTCTGATGACTTTACCCCTTCATTTTAGGCATAAAATAATAGTATTATGTAATAATATCCTATGCAGTGATTACGGTCGGATCTTTGTTAATCAATACATTAAAAATATACAATGTTTATGCCAAAAAACAGTATGCAATTCAAAGATTTAAAAATAAAATGTTTTGGAACATTATTGAATAAAGAAAATCCACGAGAAAAAAGTTTCCTAAATCAGCGTACGAATTTTAATAAATTCTTTATAGACGTACCGAAATGCGATGCATGACTAATAAATCAATCTCCAGAAATACGTCTATTTTATCATTATTATGTGTCCTTTAATGCGAGGCATACGTACCCAGGGGTGCGATTCTGTAACTCGTTATGCACATAACGATTGTCGTTGCGCAGGTATAATGCGGGAAAAAAGCTGCGCAACGACAACATAACGACATCGTTATCCGCATAACGAGTTACAATGCGAGGCATACGTACCCAGACACGATATCCTATGGATACCTAGCTATTTAGTGGCTATTTATGTCCATTTCATGTCGGGAATGTCCATGCCGTCCATGGACATTATATATACATATGTATATAATGGATATCCATATTAGGATATCGGTGCTGTCTGGGAAGGTTGGCCCATTTTTATCGGACGGAATTTTAGCTAAAACTGAAAGTGTAACTTAATTTAAAAAATACATATCGAGTTTAGCCAAAGTACATTCAATTGCAATGATGTCCGGTAAAAGCGGGCCCTCTTTTTTTAATACAAAGTTTTATAAAATACACAGTAATATATTTAATAATATTAACACAAGTTGGTAATATATAATTGTATATAATATAATTATCCCACATATAACATCGAACTCTTCCTCGGCAATCCTCGGTGAATTTCGGAACGCTGAACCGAGGTCGGTCTATCGTCGGTCTCGGACTACTCGGATTTGCCTTTTGCCAGCGAGTTTTAGGTTAGCTGGACGTCGGCGAGAGGCGAGATCGGTTGAGAGTGCGGTGTGTCCAACGTGTTCCATTGACCAGCTGCGAACCGCTACGATACTTCCGTCGAGGGCATCGTGCTCCGGCGAGGAAACGAACGGTCGAGCAGTTAAATGACAAGCGATCATGGCAACACCCACCTGTGATAAGAAAGCGAGGGTGATCGTTCTAGGAGGTGAGGTATCTCGCTGTATATCTATGCGCGCCGGCCGCGCGGAGCGGAAGAGCGATAAGAGGCCGACCGGCAGACCTTTATCCGTTTGCGGTTGCAGGATGCGGTTTCATCGGCCGTAACCTCGTGGAATATCTGCTGGATAACGATCTGGTATCCTACGTGCAGGTCGTGGACAAGGTACCGCCACAGACCGCGTGGCTCAACGCAAAGCACCAGCGAGTGTTCGAGCACCCTCTGCTCGAATTTAAAAGCGCCAACTTGATTAACATGGGTAATTGCTAACTAAAGATAGACCACATTAGAGACCCTCTATACAGAGTCTGGCCATAAGCGATTTTGTCAAAATCCTGCGAGAGAGACGGATATACATTTTCTCTTTAATTTAGCCTCATCTAATACGCTCAAGCACATTTTGCAGCTATAAAAGTGTTATAAGTATTGCAGCAATAGATAGATAGCTAATAATAGCGATATTGTAGAGATAATGTATATCCTTCTCTCTCGCAGGATTTTGACAAAATCGCTTATGGCCAGACTCTGTATAGAGGGTCTCTAGACCACATCAACCAGAGAACACATCAAAGAATAAGTCTTGCAGCTGAAAAATTTTAAGAGAAAAGATTTTTCAGCTCCTAATATACCTGCAAGAAAAAGAGTACTTTTCTTTCTTTATATTTATTATTTTATTTGTTCTCTATATTGTAATAATCACTGATTCATTACATGCCTCAGGCAGTCATATAAAGTATAAAAAACTATGATATAGATAGTAATGTGTAAAAGGATTTTCATTTTTGTCGACTCACCAAAGTGTCCTGCCAAATCGCATTTTCCTCTGACGAGCCTATCGATTATGTGTTCAATTGCGCTGGGGAGACGAAGAGTGGTCTCACGGATCCAGTGTATAAAGAGGGTATTTACAAATTGAGCCTAAACTGCGCTCAGCAAGCGGTCAAGATCGGAGCCTTACATTATGTGGAGATATCTTCTGGCAACCTTAGCACCTCGGACAAGGTATCCCTCTGAACGGCGTACACTTTAACGCGAATATGGATTTAGAATTGATCATTGTGCAATGTCACATAGACCCCTCACAAGGAGGACGATGCTGGAGAACCATGGACGTTTGTTGCAAAATACAAGTTACAAGTGGAACACGAATTGAAGAATATACCGGATTTGAAATACACCATACTCAGACCGGCCATCGTATACGGTTACGGTGACAGAAATGGCCTAGGTAGATCTGAAATATAAATTTCCCTCGCAGTTTATCTCGTTACCGAGTAAGCTGCTTTTTCTAACTAAAAAAAAGGTAAAAAAATACACCTTGAAAATTTACAGCACCAAGATTGGTAGTGGGCGCAGTTTACAAGCATTTAGGTGAGATGATGAAATTGCTCTGGGGACCGGATCTTCATATGAATACAGTTCACGTGAGGGATGTTGCCAGAGCTATCTGGCATGTGGCTAACAGGCCAGAAACAATAGGTCAGACGTATAATCTCGTGGACGAGGGAGATTCTACTCAAGGTTCCATTAGTGCCATAGTTTCGGAACTCTTTAATATCAATCACGATTACTGGGGCACTGCGCTGTCTACACTAGCCAAAGTATGCAGAACTATTCGATTGTTCTTACAATTAGTATGTTGTGTGTGTGTGTGTGTGTGTGTGTGTATTTATAGTTTATCAATTTCAATCCAGAGGTGCATTATGACATCTAAGAAAAATTATTAAAATTTTAATAAGATATTTGTTATCATATTATTATTATAATTTATGTATTCGTTATTTATATTATTATTATAATTCATGTTTTGTAGACCGATATGAGCTCAGTTGTCGAAGAGGTAAACGACAAGCACATGACCCCTTGGGCGGAAGCTTGTCGCAAAGATGGAGTGGAGAACAGTCCTCTATCCCCGTATATAGATCAGGAACTTCTGTATAATAAGCACTTGTACTTACAGCCTGGAAAGCTGTCAAACACCACGCAATTTACGTACTTGTATCCTAAATTAACTAAAGATGCTCTTACAGAGGTAAATTGTCGTTCGCGTTTCTATATAAGCCAGTCTCGAAGAGAAAACTCGAATAATATGTAAAGATGAGATATTCACGGATTTACAGGTACTTAATGATTATGTAACCATGAGGATCTTCCCACATTCTTTGGTCCTGTGAACTTAGCAATACTGACTGCCGAATTTGAATATCGATCGATTCTCTTTTACACGAGGATGCTACAAACACCAGAATACACACGGACGCCGAGCGCCGTTTCACCTTGTGCCTAGAAGGGGGTTCTATAGAAGTTACATATATTCTATTATACACGTTATATGCGTTATACATCTTTACTTGACGTTTTATACGCCAGCAAATAATGCTAAATGAGTTTTATAGAGAAGTGCATATGAAATTCGGACATTTCGTAGGCGGCCTATTGCCAATGTGATAAACTAGCAATTAATGTACTTAATTTTATCATAGTTCTGGAAGTACAGGACTTTTTCGCACCTTAAAGATGACTAGTCAAACAGTGACGTTTAAGAATTCGGTACAATGTTCTTATACACAAAGACAGTCATATGTATAAGGACGCCTAAATTCAAGACGTTCGTAGTCTGAATCAATTTCGATGAATATTTTAGAGGATTATTGGTCGAAAAGAACGCTTTTTATATACCATTTTTTCAAGACTGTACCAATCAAGTTGTTGAAAATCTATATACTTCTAATATTGTTAAAGATACATAACAAGAGTTCTTTTTATATCTGCTACATTCCAAGATATACATCTTCCACAATGTTGTGAATCAAGTTGAGAAGTCTTTCTATTGAACAACTGTTATATGCATAATTTTATTGTCGATAACTCAAGTATGTACGCGCGACCTAAAAGATTGTATTAAATTAAGTACAAACACACTATTGGAGGTGCGTTTAGATATTCCTACAGAGGATATTCCTTATCGATATATGAATAATTTTTCATATTGCTAATTTACATATACGAGCTGTGCGCGTTTGTACGGTATATACTTAATATAAAACAAGGAAGAGTTATTATATTCAATTGGCCTTGAATGCCTCATAAAGATATTAGTAAATATTATAAGTGTACCACACTTTCGATATTCTGTTGTTACGTCGACGTTGCTGCAGATTCTTTGATAATAAAGTTGATTTATTTACGAAATCGCATTGACTTACTATACCTTGTAAAACCTACCAAATTCTTCGTGCTGCAAAAGGGATATATTTTTACACCAAATGTGCATTTGTACACTGTCTTAATTTTATTGAATCAGTGGTTACAACAAGACGACGTGTTCAAGAAGGGTCAACAGTATTATTAAATATTTAGTGTATTTTGTCTTAATATACTTCAAACAATAAGATTATAATTTCATGTAGTTCATTATACGTAATATATTAAAATATATATTTTAATGTTCTTCGCAGGTAATATAATATGTATATACAATCGCAGGTAAAAGTATGTACAAAGTAACTGCACCCTAAAAAATAATTGTCGCATCGAGATAATAGATCTAAATCGGAAAGAAGGGCGAAATGAGGGCTTGCGGAAAATAAATTAATAGTCTTCTTAATTATATAATAATTATTATAATTAACGGTAATAGTATAAATGAATAAAATTACTGGATTCTCTTCTCCCTTATATATTAGATGTAAAATAAAGTGTAATGTCTCGCGGCTATTATATATACATATACTGTATGTGCTGCACACACGCAATATATGTGTATACATATATATGTGTATATATAATATAATATATGTATATTGTATACACGCGCGTGCGTATACATCCACCGGGCGTGAAGATATAATCTTTGAGGTAAACTGCATTTAAAAAAAATTGTAAACAATAGTCTAATAGGTACCAACGTTAAGTTAAAATTAAGTAATGTAAATCACTCTGTGCTCAGAGTGACAATTACGGAGGTATATTCGTTCGACTAGAGCCGCCGTACAATACAATCAATACTTGCTACTGTGTATTTAACGCTACAGTCTGTGTGTGTGATGAATTATATCGTACTCTGTATGAAAGGAATGTGTGTATGCATTTGTATATTATATACGGAGCGACCGAGTGGGTCTTGCACTGATTTCATTTGTATGCGCGATTTAAAAAGACGATTAAAACGTTCTCTTTGGCTGCCGCATCGCAGGTATTCCTAAATTAAGATAAGCGAAAATAATGCGCAAGTATGAGTAGCTATAATTGTTAACGGAGATCCACGACGACGATTTCGTGTCTTCAGTTCGTTCGGCAAATTATGACAATTAATGATCGATGAATGCGCGCAATAGTTATTACGGTGATAAGTAGATTATGATCTATGATATAATTTGTCACTTTTCTGACGTTCGCGTTCGCAGTTAAATACTAGGAACGCTAAAACGCGAGATGATGCTTATTGCTTTTGTATGTACTATAAGGTAATGTTATCTTCGTGGACTTTGTACACACGGGATGCGTCACGCAAAGCTCTGCAGGCTGCCCTCCTCGCAAGAAAGGAATGGCCTGCAGCCGCTTGACGCGAGGCATTTTCGTTGAAACGTGATTTGACTCTCCTGAACGGCGACTCTATAGTCAATTGTTCACGACGTAAAACTTATCACATCCACGAAATTATTCAAGAGCACTATGGTATGCATGTATGGAGTGTTTGTCGTTTCAATTAAATTACTGATTGCTGTTGGCGTCTCGCTCGCCGCTGCGGCTACCTCTTTATCTCTTTCTTTCTCTTTGTAATACGATATCCCGTTACGATACCGCGGATATGGAGTCGGGAATGCAGCAGCAGAATTGTACATGTGACCGGAGTGACATACGTTACAGCTAAGGGAAGTATAGTACATTACGCTACTTAAACGTAAGAAATGGGATGAGGACAATAAGCGTAAACTCATTCTCTCACGGAAACTCATACAACTGCCAGTTTATATCTAAGAGGCTTGCGTTCACGAGAAGTCTCTAAAAAATCTGGATTGCCGACAATCTTTCTTAACTCTTCGAAACATTATTTTGATATTTACAATAGAGAATTCCTTTGAGTTAGCAATTAAATTACTACATTTCTTCTAAATAAGATTATTATAAGTTCAGAGGAACGAACGATTAGATCTTTAGACAGAATATACGCTTCACCTAGAAGTTCGAATTTAAATGGATAGATCTTAATATTGGTATAAATTATAGAAGGCATAAGTTATTCTCGATCGCAATCCTATCTAAGTTCATCCAAGTGTGAAGATTTCTATTCGAAAATTCAAAACTCGAGTTCTAACATCGTGGACGCGAGCCTTAACATGTAAGAAAGTAAAATAACTCGAAAAGCATTGCATACTTTCTGCTGCTTATATGTCACACAACGCACACCTCTCCTAAAGTCAATTCTCTTTTTGATGTCCAAATTCGTTTTTTGATATAATTAACAGCTCTCTTTCTTAAAATTATTCTCCCAAGTGCTTTCATTGTACGCTGCAAATATTGTATATACATACATACATATATATATATATATATATATATACACTTTTGAAGCGCAGGAGTGTATAATAACGTGAAAATGTATCTTTCTGATGCATAATATTAACAATATGTAATGACCAACTAAAGGAACAATCGGTTCAACGTCCTGCTCTTTCTCGTTATTATACGGCAGCTTCGCTATCGTCAACGCTATAGAAGTGATTTTTTTGAAGTATACCATCAACAAATACAAAAGTACATGAAAAAGCATATGAACGTATATACCCTCAACAAATATGGAAATAATATAAAATGTAACAGGCATTACACATTATATATGACAACAAATGCAAAAACAGATTAAATAAAATCGTAAGCCAGATGCGTTGAAAGCATGCAAACGCATTCGTAACAAGTAAGGGTTGCTATACAGAAAAAAAAAGAAAAAGAAAAAGAAAGACAGAAATATTTAAGAATATATAAATTCAATATTGTATATGCGATTCTATATATATGAGATTCTCATAATTATATTTATAATACATATAACAAGTTCCATGTATTCATGTGTGTAAATAAAACGATTCTTTCTATTTCGTAGAACTGTATCTGACCTGTGTAAACTATATAGAGCTATTGTAATGCGATTTGCGAAGTCCAGTAAACGGAATAAGTAAATCATGGTGCACAGTTAATTAACTAAATGTCTCCCGTATTGGACGTAAAGTATCGGCAATATAACAAGTGGGTACGTTCTCGCCTCTCGAAATAAAACGAAGCTACTTTTGGAACAGTTTCAATATATTAGAGTTCTAACAGACCTCGTTATGGAAATGCGGTAATATTCTATGGAATGAAGATATATGATAGTCTTTTTAATATATGCAGATCGAATTAATTCTAGCGTTAATTGTTTTCATACTGTGCTCATGGTGACTATGTTATTGCATGATCCAGTGTAATGTGTTCACCTAAAGTATATGCTGAATGTAAAATGCAATAAATAACAATTAGTGGAGGTACAGTAATAACATTGACATTTCTACGTCTCACTCTAAACGATATAGCTTATTCTATCAGGTACTGCGTTGGGTTTTTCTGTCATGGTAACATGCACCAGTCTGGAATATGTGTCTTGTAGATTCGTCACGAATGCTGCTTCTTTCTTTTTGTGTAATACACAGAACTGCTTTACCAGTTAACACGCTAAATATCGTACATACAAAACGTTGACATTAATCGCATATCGATTACCTAGTCGTCTTAAAAACAATATCAATCTTATGAACGGAAAGAAACCCGAGGAATATGTAAAATTCTTCTTACGTAACGTATTACGCAGTCTTTTCACGTAAACATTCTCCGACGAGAAGTTATCTGTTAATTATAAAAATATCGTCTATTAATACAGCAGTCTTTGAGGTCTCTTATAGAAGTAAACAATTGTGAGAAAACAAGGTGGCCTGTTGCACGCCATTCATTTGAATCGCAATATTCTGAGCACGATTATCTTTCTGAATATTCCTTCCCATTCATAGGATCTTTTTTTAAATTTAAAGTATGATATATCGATAGTTCACTTTAAACTAATACAAAACTTACATCAAATATTTTAAGAGCTACTCAACAAATCCTTCATTTGTCATGCACACTAGCTCCAAATGCAAAAAAAATTTTTACTTTGATTCCTTGGAGAAATCAATTTTTTTGTAAAAGTGATACCTTAATGACACACATATGGTATGTTAAAATATAAAGAAAAAAATAGAAAAGAGAGAGGAAAAAATAGAAAAAAAACACGGGATAAAAAATTTTCTTAACATCTCTAAAAACGCGTAGCATCTGGTTAGAGCCTTTCCCTGTTTTCTTAATACTAAACGATCTTCCTTTGTTTACAATTAAATATCAATGGAAAACTTATTTTGGAATGATCAGTGTCTCTGCTCCATTTTAAGCAATCGCATCAGCCCGAAAACTGTTATCAGAATGAAACTGTATCAACTTTTAGGCCATGCCATGCCCGGATATTCAGCAATTTTGTGTCCCCAAACGCGAAGGAATGCACGTCCGCATGTCTTTTTTGTTGTATTCAAAGTGTGATATTTTATGGACATATTCACAATCAACAATTATTCTATCCTATGTACAGAGGCATCGGAAACTTGCTGTTTTTCATTTCAGTTCATTTTGTTCACGCATCTCTCAATTTTCGGCACGTCATCAGTTTACTTAATTTATATACGTATATATGTATACAAAATTATTCGACACATTTGAGGATCGAAGAGTGATAAATTAAACACTCTTAAAGCAACAGCCTATGTTCAAAAACGTTGCATGTCGCTGCTAAATACTCTTAATCAGGAACTAAATAACGAAATAATTTCGCTAGCAGTATTCAATAGTGAATATCCTTTCATAAAACTTTAATATCAAAAATCTCTAACTATACTTATATATTAATTCTCTTAAAAAATACTTAACTTTCGTCCTCAAACAATTTTGAATCATTCTGTATACATACACGAGTCCGGCAAACACTTCAAGTGTCATCTACGTGATCAGTGTACTGCAATGTTACGAATGCACTATGTAAAGAATGCAATAAATTTTTTAGAATTGCGTTGCTTTCGCTGAGATGCTTATGCAGACGAGCTTTGTTCTCCGCGCGATAAATGTATCTTGCTCGTATTTACAACGTGATGACTAACGTCACGATTTTTTCCAAAACAGTATTATTTACATCGATTATGTGTCAGATAATACTCCTGTTTTGCGAGGCTGCTGCAATTTTGCATTGCTTTTGCTTTCTCGAGGCTGAAAATCACTATTTTCTTTTTTCCGCGCGTTGATTCGGAACGTGACTACGATCAATAACGGTCGTATCGATCGCAAGGAAGGAGGAAATAGGAGAATTCATATATTCCTACCTGTTGTACCTTGATAACGCTGAGAAGCATTGAACACTTTAACGTATTGCCTAACGCACTTTCACCCGTTTGGTCCGAGCGCCGGAACAGCTGCACACGTGGTTTTCGGCGATGATGAAGTCTCACCGTCTGGACATCCTGAATTGTTATTTAAACTGCTAGCGCTACTGCCTAAAGTACAATTGACCATTGTGAGCTGCGTGCCTTCTAGATCTTGCTCCTCTTCCTCCTCCTGTTGATTATTCGAGGCAGAACTGCCCCTTCTTTTGTACTGCAATTAAAAGAAATGGATAAAATTATTTATTTATAGCGCATCTTCATTGTCTATAACAAAATGTTAAAGCCACACAACTATACCTGAGGGTTCTCCATAATATGAACATCCTTCGAGCCTCCATTTATCTCCCACGGCGACAGTAACGGTTCTTTCACGCAAATGTCGAAAACTCCGTTAGACTGTGCACCCTATAAAACGCATTGTCATATATTATTCTTGTTCATATAAGTTCAATCTATTCAAATCTCTGTGATTACCTTCGCATCCGAGTGCGGATTTGTCTCGATCGGTGATGACGGACACAGCACTGCCAATTCAATTGCATTCGGGACATCGGTGGCATTCGCTTGTTGACCCACGGAGGTGGAGGACTGCTCCGCGCAACATCCATTTCCGTTTCGCGATAACACACACCCATTCATAGGCTGAGCGTCATTTCTCAATCGAGAATTCTCAAATTTCCTCCGGCAGTATATACTGCACAGGCATATCATGATAAATCCGATGCTTATGCTCACCCCGAGAATCACACCTATTTTTTATCACGATAATGATTAATAATGGTAAGAGCACAATTGATTATCTAAATTTATATCTGCCATTTCCCTTACCTAGACTCTGATCGGGCTTGGAGTTTTTCTCATTGCCCGATGGGGCAGGTACTTTCGATGTTCCGCCACCACCACCGCTACCACCATTACTACCGTTACGACTAGTACCGCCGGTAAGAACAAAAATAGGATCTGACAGTTCCCCATAGCCAGCTTTCGTCGCTGCCCCTACCATAACGAAATATCGTTTCCCCGGCGCTAAACCTGGTAGGTTCGTCGTCCTCTTGTTACCGGGTACGGTCACGTTATTCCATGTTTCCGTCATGTTTATGGTATATGCGACGATATAATTTTGTATAATGCCGTTTATGTTGCTTGGTTCTTCCCACGCAATTCGTACTTTCGTGTTGTTCTCCAAGAACCATTGCAATCCTTCGACCTTGCCAGGAACTGTAACAATTCGTTTATAATAGTAAAAAGCGGCATGCGTATTATTGTTCTATTAAATAGTAAATATCTCACCATCTTCGTTTGTGTAGCATTCTATAGACTTGCTATAGAAGCTGGTCCTATTTGTATCGTGTCTAATGGCTTTTACTTTAAACTCATATAAAGTAAAAGGCTTCAGCTCGTTAACGCTTGTTTTTGTGTCATTTCTATAATATATATTTTACAAAAATTTAAAACTTTTGTCAGTAAATATTTTGTGTATTCAATTACGTTTACTTACACGATAGAACATTTAGAATTGTTCGAATTTTGTACATGTACCGCATGATAACAAAACTCGAACGAATTTACGTCGTGCACATCGGATAATGTCCATGATACGTTAATGGACGTAGGCGAAATGGGAATAGCCTCCAATGCCATTGGCACAGTATCTAAATTGCAAGATTATCACATAAAATTATCCGTACTTCTACTCACTACTCTGTGCAGATATAGTCTATGAAAATCTGACAAACTTACTAGGATCGGATTGTACGGTCTCTACGTGTTTCGTCAAGCAGCCTTTGGCTTCACCCGAGCTCACCATGCACAGACGCATAGTATAAGAAACGTTCATATCTAAAAAAAGATTGATTGCATTTATAATTTGTATAACATTGTGTTGAAAAGTATCAATGTTTAACACGAAATACTTACCAAGATCAGTAAATAGGTATTCAGTAATGTTCTGCGGTAAATTAACATTCTTCAACTTCTCGCCATTTTGATCTTCGCAATATATTTGCCAGGAATCAAATGTCGATTCAATTTGACTTTGCTTCAAGTTGATCTTCCATTTCATCTAGTATCGAAACAAAGTTTAAAAAGCAATTCGAAAAGCCAATAAAAATTTTGCAATTTGATTGATGATATACCAACCTTGATTATTGAGGCGTTTACAATTAATACTTGAATATCCACAACATTCCTTATAGCAAACTGATTGGATTGATTGGAAGATGGCATGGTTACAGTAACCCAATCCAATTGTGCTTCACTAATATTTGGCTCGCCCTGCTTTGTTCTTGCCAATACTCGAAGATCATATCGCGCTCCAGGTTCCAAGCCTGCGTCCGTAATACACAATTATATTGCTTCGAATGCGATATGATAAATTAATGTATTTGTGTTGGAAAATTATTTTACCTTTTGTATTAAGTTATATAATATTTATTATAGGATTTAAATTTATATTTATATTAATTTATAAAAAAATTAATAGAAAATTTATATTTCTTTTTTATGTTTATTTTAAAACCATAATTTTATACAAGATCATTAATTTAATTTAAATTTATTTAATAAATAATTTCATAAAATATTAATTTAAGGTAAAGTGCAAATAGATATTTTAAAGATATTTTAAATTCATACCTTATCAATCTATAGAAAATTCCTTACTCTATAATTTAAACAATAATTTATTTAAAAATGTCTTTAAAATTTACTTACCCCCATATAATAATCTTACTTTTACATGTATACTATTTTTATTAATCTCATTATTTACTATTATTAAAATTTGTAAAATTAAGTCCTCTTCTTTACGAAAAATTATTTAAACAATATAAATAAACTTATATTATTAAAAAATCCTTAGTAAAATCACCTACCCCTATTAACATTTTATATTGATGAAATTATGGATCACTTTTAGGTATATTTCTTATCATTCAAATATAGTAAATAAAATATTATCGATAAATTTAAAAGGAATCTTAAAATTATATATATATTGATAAAGAATTTATTGTGTTCATTAAAAATTAATCTTGAAAAATATATTGATTATTGCCTAGGTACAGTTCAAAAAGAAAGAACGATAGATAAAAATTGTACCGGAAAGTATGTAGTATTCATCGGAGGCAGGTAGATAATGTACCCATCTGGAGGATGAGCTCTGGTGGAGCTTCCATAATAATTTATATTCCACTACGTCACCGCGAGACTCCTTTTTACTCAAAGGCTCCCACGATACATTTAGTTTTGTACTACTGATTATATCCACATTCATTTTTGGTGTGCCTTTAGGAACTAGAAGTAAGATCGTTATTTCGAGTTAAAGTTATTTTTTTTTATTACGAGACAAAGTTAATAAAAACAGATAAAAATATGTACCACTTGGAGCAGTGGAACACACAATGGTAGCCGATTGATCGCTAGCACCAAAATTATTCCACACTCGTACGTAGAACGAGTAATTTGTAAATGGTTCGAGAAGTTTTGTTACTTCTACAGACGTAGAATTCCCTGGTTCTGGCGGTGAAACTTCCTCCTTACCACCTTCTGTCATTAGGGATATATAACAAATGTATAAATATGGATAATTAAAATAAAAACTTAATGTTCTTATACTTATCCCGAGATATCATCGAACTCACCTACAGGACTATAATGGACGGTATAAGCTGTAATACTGGTATATGGTACAGACTTTGGTGGTTCCCACGAAATTAAGATTTTAACTGGTGAAACAGCGTGACACTTCAGAGAAGTGGGTGTAGCAGGACTATTGCGCGATGAATTTACTTGGAGCCGGCCAGCAGCCCAAATTTCACCTGCTGCATTCACCGCCACACATTGGTATATGCCAGAGTCAGACGGCACTGTTGCTGATATTGCTAATTCTATTTTATTGTATTCCTTAACGTAAGTTGTTCTGCGACCTATCAATATACAGAATGCACAATTAATTGTAAGAATAAACGGAAATTATCGAACACGCTCTTCTCCGACAGATCATAACTCTGCTCTAATATTATTACCATTAATAGTAATATTCGATGAATCTTTCAGCCAATAAATTTGGGGCATGGGTAACCCTTGCGCTTGACACTCGAATCTCGCTGTTCTTCCATTTGGACAGATTTGGTTCGTCGGCGTTTTTATAAATGACGGTGGTATTAATATATCTACAGTTACATTCTGTAATAATATACGAGATGTATATATAAGCGTGTTAATTTACACATGCTAAATATCAATTACAATTCGTTAAAAGCAACCACTTACCTGTGTTTCTAAATCATTGGTGATAGAATTCTTTGAAGAACACAGGTACACACCAGCATTGGAAACGTTCACATTTTTTAATGACAGTATACTAATGCCAGTGGTGGAATTAAGAAGGATGCGAGGTTTTGTAACATTATTATCTACGAACAAATATGATCAAACATATTAAATTTTCTTAACCAAACCTAAATACGCGTATCTTTCCTTCTAATTTTTCACCTATATAACGAGGATTAAATGACCATGTTACAAGTGGTGATGGATAACCAGATGCAGCACATGCCAAATTAAGATTCGACCCATTAAGCAGCCAATGATTGTACGAAACCTGTGGAAACAAGGACGATGGCGTATGTGTTTTGTTACTCTCTATTCTCGCGATAACTGTTAATTTTGCTTCTTTGCTCCTTTTGGTCTTCTTTAGAAATTCATTAGTGACTATGCATCTGGAATACAGCAATTTCCATTTAGTGTGCAATAGAAAAATTAACGATAAGAAATAAAAAAAAGATCATATTATACCTATATGAGCCAGCATCTGACAGTTTCGTTGCACTTATATACAGAACACCTGGTGGTACCACAGAATACTTTGATTCATTATGATAAGATAACAATGTTTCATTATGCTGCCACGTAATATTGGGTGGAAAAGGAACACTGTCAATCAAGCAAGATAACCTTGCAACTTCGCCTTCTTGAATAGTAATATTTTCTGGAGTTTCTTTAAATACATGGGCAAGTTCTGTAACATGTGACACTCGTTAGAACAATGATAAATCTAATTTCTAAACTTGTGTCTCTGAAAGAAAGGACCGTTTCGCTCATATATTTGTGGAGCATTTACCTGCTATTTGAATAATGGTGGGAGCTGACTGTATCGACCATCCTAAACTAGTACGTGTTCTACAGCGATATTCATCTTTATTATGGTTTCTAGTATTAACAATATTATTCCTTTCCTTTTCTTTGAACTTTTGCATTTGTAAATTTTGTTTCTGCACCTAATACGTCAAATGCGTTATATATATAATTTTCTAAATATACATTATAATCTTAAAACGGTAAATCCAAAAAGGTATTACACGAAAGCACGTACCTTGTAAAAGTGAAGAGAGCCATTGGAAAGAAGAACACAGCGAGTAGGACCACACGGAGGTGCTGGTTCTCCATTGTGCAACCAAGTCACAGTCTCATTCGAGCCAGCTATACAACTGAGCGTGATCCCCTTTTTTCCAACTATCACATGGCCACTAGGTTGAATTTCCAGCGTTAATCCAGAGCCTTTAGTCAAACCAGCGTCAGAACTGTCTGGTTTGGACACGTTCCTACCACTGATATTTCCTCCGATACCTTTAACACCTGCCGAAAGCAGGCAGTTTACACATTACAACACCTTTATAGTAGGATATAAATATTACATTTTGGGAATCTCATCTAACAACATTGATACGCAAATATGTAATCTTTTAAAATTAATATATTGTAATCTTTTCTCTGAGTTAATATCCAGACCCTTTTAAACTTTGCAGTGATGACTGATCAGAAATTACATCACTGACAATATTGGTTCCATGGACAAGATCTTTATCAACTCTTCAAACATTTAACATCAAACATTTTAAGGTTACATTTACATAGTAACCTTAGGTACCTTAGCCGACCTATGATAATATGAACATACATTTTGAATTGGAATTACATTTGTACCAAAATAGTATTGCCATTAATTTACATCTGATCTTAATATTTTTACACGTTATTTGACCATTTATTTGTTGAAAATCGTTCTTGGTTTTATAATGTTTGAGAAATTAGAAACAAGTTGAGTATCATTTAAAACTGCTCAAAGAATTAAGAATGTACTTAATTAGGAATGCGAGAGAGATACTTGAGAACGAAAAACAGGCGTGTGCTCGAAAAGACACGAGTCTTCGCGACGTTTGTCATGCAAAACGCGTATCGCACGAAAACAGGTATCAGGTTTCTCTTTGATAACGCTAGCTGTGTGCGCGTCTTTCTCCATCCCACCCAGGGGGATAATTAATAGCAATTCATGCACCACCATCGAAGGTGTACAAAGAGGAGCGTCTCGAGTACGTCTACGATGCTCTGGGACCATGTGCGCCATAATAAACCAGTAACATCGTCGACCGGAACTCGAGGGACGACCCGGGATACCGGGATTGTTTCGGCGGGAGGAAACGCAGTTTCCCCGATTAAAAAAAAAAAAGGACCGTAAACACGGAAGGAGCGGAGTACGCACCTGCGGCGCAAGCTGGCTTCAGCACTTCCGTGATCAAGACGCTCAGCAAGAGTACTCGCGCCGCCATATATCCACGCTCATCGGCAACCGCGTACCGGTGCGTGCGTGCGTGCGTGTGTTTATTGCGTGTACGCGCGCCCGGTGGTGTGTGTGTGAGTATACGTGTGTGTATGTGTATGTGTTTTACGTGTGTCGTTTCACTGATAGAAAAGCACGGCCGTGGTGCGCCGTCGTCGATTCTTCGTCGTCGTCTTCTGCGACTTCCTTGTCGTCGTCGCCACCGCCACCGCCGCCGTCGTCGTCGTGGTTGTCGCGTTGCTGGCGCGCAAATTTCGTCGCCGCATGTTTGACATCGTCGGCCTCGTCGGAGCCGAGGAGGGACAGAGAGAGAGAGAGAGAGAAAGATATCTCGCTGTCGCCGGCTGTTCCGTTCGCCGAGCTGGAGCGCCCTTTCCTCCCTCCGCCCCGCCCCACCTCACCGCGCTGTTATGCCACTTCGCGTGTGTATTGCGCGCTCACATCGTCAACCGGCGCGACGCGCGTTAACCGATCCGTAGAGGTTACGAAAGAACCGGCTCGGATCGCGGATCGCGCGACTCGACACCGTCGCCCAGGAGACCGTTCCCGCACTGCCCGCACACCACCGCCTTCGCCGGCGTAAGAATTCGTCGTAGCGCGTCCCGTCGTTATTCAACACGCGACACCCTCGTTCCTACGCTTGCCATCTTCCCTGTTCCCAACTTCCTACTTCCCTCGGGCGTCCTCGGCGTTTACCGCCTCCTAGCAGCGCGCGAAGGAAGCTCGAGCGGCGAGCGCCGCGCCGCGCTCCTGGGAAAGGCAGGATGCAGGATGACCGACAGGCGGACAGGCGGACAGGCTTCATCAGTATACCGCGATCGACATCGCGCTTTTCGTCGTGTATCACAAAATCGTTCGGAATGGATTAATTCCGATCGGAATTATTCCGTTTTTCCTTAAAAAAACACCGAATATACATTCAATAATTTATTATAGAGAGCGGTAATTTATCAATGGTTTCCAATTTCCATCTACGATAGATCATTTGACGCGGTCACGAAAAGTAGCCGCACAATCGTGAAGTCATTCATTTTATAATTGACGAGATCTACTGCCTATACTTGTAAGCCAATAAATATTTTCTTAAATTGATATCCATTTCTACGAATGTAGATTAACTTTATGATCATGCACGGTTTAACTTACTTTTTATCTTTTTCTATAAGTTTCTAGGAATTAAAAAGTTAAGATGATCTACATTGATAGAAATGGATATGAGAGAGATCATGTAGCTTATGAAAAATTGAAAAATTCGTGTATGTATTCTCAGAGTACCATGTCCAAAATCGGGACATAAGATGTCTTAAACATCTCAAGTATAATATGTCCCAATTTTGGACATGGTGGTGTCTGGGTTGTTATTCAAAAAATGGTGCGATGAAAGAGAGAATAACTCGAGATAAGCGGCGCGTGGACGGCAACTACAAAAACATGTATAATGTATAATATATATGTTACGAAAAGAAGTGAATCTTCTGACGTTCTTTGGAATACAAATAAAAACACACGCGCTTCTTTAAAAAAGTATGTAATTTACAATTATTTTGCTTTATAAAAACAACCAACATGTTTTCTCCTTACATCATAACTTATCTCATATTCCGCGGTATAAAAACGTCAAAATAAAATCATCGAAAGATAAATGTTTACAAATAAATATCACCCTCTATATATTACCCTATTTTATATTTAAAAAAGGATGTCGGAATAAAATATAAAACGTCTCGCACCCATTCAATTTTTGGACTCATCCTACTCTCGAATCATGTATCTTTTCAGTCAATTCCGAGATTATCTAACAAGAAATTTTTCTTGCACTTGAGTTAGACAAAAATGTTTCCGGCCTGCGGATAAAATCGTTTTCCATAAGGCATAAACGCCCCGAGTCGCATGGGAATATATAAGCGATCCTCGCTTTTTGCGAGTCGCTGTACTCCGGTTTTTCCGTCATTTTTCCCGTCCGTTATTCGTATTTATATTTCTCTACGATAGTAATCGCGTGCGAGAGAAATCGCGCGATCGCCGTACGCGGTACTCCCAGTTGTATATGCACACCTCAGCTCGCGCTCGCGGTCGTTTTGCTTCTAGAATCACCACAGGCGCAGTATAAAGATAAAGCACTGTATCGTCTACATGTCAATGAGAACGACGGCGACGACGACGGATCGATCGAGGAGACGAGGAATCGGCACTGGAACCGGTTTACTCGACAATTTTCCGAACGCGCCGTCCGCGTCGCCCATGACCCTGGCGCCGGCTTTCTCTCACGGGGAAAGTTCCCCCCCGGTACCGAAGGGGTTGGTCCCATCAGTCGCGATGACGGGGGATTCCGCCAAGAAGCGGAACCAGCGAAAAAGTCTCACAAAAGAGCAGACGATGACTCGAGAAAAATTGAAGTCTTCGTCTCTCGATTCGTTCAAATTCATCCATTCTTCCCCCTTTCCCGTCCTGCTTCCCGCGAGGTGGTCGAAAGTAGCATATCCCGGTGAACCCCTCGCTCATTGTTATCTCTCTCTCTCTCTCTCTCTCTCTCTCTCTCTCTTTCTTTTTATTATCAGGTCCGAGTGAGCTAATTCCATATGTGGAACGACGGTCGCGGCTTCTCGAAGCAAATGATGATAATCACGTCTAGAAGTGTATCGTGAGGAGTGAGGAGTGTAAACAACCATTGTTCCCCTCGTTGAGCCTCGTATTCTCGTTTGGAGAAAACAGTTGACCGTTATTTCGCAGTCAGCCGTAATGACACGTCCGGCTCAATCCGCCCCTGCCTCCGGCCATTCGCATAACGGAGCTTGCACGAAATAGAGAAACCGTTGATTTCCGTCGTCGTCTAGTGAAGTCTAGTCCTCTGGTCCCCGCAGTCATATGGCATATGCAGTCATCACCGCGTCATTGTCATCGCGCGCGTAAGGGAAAGTCGCCCGTCCCCTACACGCGCCTGTTCGGTTCAGAGATTATCATGCTAGTAGGACATTCTCTGACGCTCCTGGCGAAACTGATTAACGCAACTTGTCAAGCTCATTGTCGATGTAGCACGATCGTAAAGCCAATTCGCGCCTCTCCACGGCCGACAAATTGATCGAATATATCTATCAAGCGAGGCGATCAAACGTTTAGATCCTTATCCCTCGAATCTCTTCACGGTGCAACGACGCGACTTTCATTGGTTGTGAAATTGTATACTAATGACTCTCGCATCGATCATCCGCGAGGAAAATAACATTTAACATACTCAACACGTGAAACTTGTAATTGCCGACAACAAAGCTGGAATGTTCACCGTTTGAAGGAAACGACGATAAATCTTCTACATTAGGGATCCTCATCGTTTGAAGAAACGATGATAAATCTTCTACATTAGGGAACCTTCTCCTTTATATTTATCAAGAGATATTATGCCAATTTTTATCATTGAATATTTTTGCGCGACGCAAGAAGTTGATGAAAAGTCAATTTACCTCCACGCACAATTAATGCAAAAAATTAATCCACTTTGATGCATATTGCATTTAAAAAAAAAGATTGATTTCTGTGAGGAAGAAGAAATAGGAGACAGTATAATAATAAGGGCCATATTACAAATTTTTTTAATGACTGGGGAGTTGGATAAATTTTAATTTTAGAAATCATATAAAAACAATATATCTTTATTTTAAAATTCTTTTATATTATTACGTTAAAATTTCTTGGGAGGGCCGCATAAAACTTTACGGAGGCCGAATTCGGCCCGCGGACCGTAGGTCGAGGATCCCTATTTTATATAACACGAGGATTTTTATTTTTATTATTTTACCTTTATTTGAGCAAAAATTGTTATCGAACGAAATTTTGTTTTCTGGCCTTTTGCGACGTACATAAGGAAGAAAGTGAAATTTGAAAGAAATTATTGAAATCGCCGCCATCGGTATTTATCTATTACAGGTTTAAGCGCGACATATGCATGACGTACGTGAAAATGTGGTAATTATCGACGAACCCTGTCGCAGATAAGACATCCGATGTCAGTTTCACCTTTCTTCATCTTCCGTTTTATGCGCGAATGTGAAAGGTGCCCGCGAGGTATAATCGTAATCCTCGCGATTAGAATCGCATGTGGTACATCCTGTGCACTAGTAAAACGCTGATTTCCAGTTAGTCGACCCATTAGAGTGAATCTTGCCTCTCGCGTTTATTTATATTTTATATACACCTCGTTATCCACACAGAGCACGGAGAGCAAGCAAAAAATTGTATTTCGTCGATTACGGGAAACGTTATTCGCAAACTCGGGAGTATTGTTTTTATTTCAAGCGACCCCTTTTACAAAAATTTAATACTGTAAGTGATTATTTGGCTAGTGATTAATTACTTATTTTGAGTATTAAAAGCACTGTTAACATAAATAAGTAATTAATCACTAGCCAAATAATCACTTGCAGTATTAAATTTCTGCTATATAGGGACGAAGCATCGTATTGTCTCCTATTCCTTTTTCCTCACATAAATTAATCTTTTTTTTATTTACTATTAAATATTAAAGGATAACATTTAAATTCGTTAAATATTAAGTTAAATAACATTTTATTATTTTTAACTATCATGTGCGTCAAAATTTATTATTTTAATACAAAACAGTATTATTTTAACTCCATGCATTATTGGTTTGGTTAAATCGACATTGTTTTAGATTTAGATAAATTAACGACATATAAGTAGGAGCAGTGGCGACCTATAGGAATGATTAAAAATGACTCAAATTGAGTATAATTTGATACTACGAATTTAGTAGTGTTGCAACATGCGTCAAAGTGGATTAATTTTTTTGCATTAATTGTGCGTGAGGATGAATTGGTTTTGCATCAATTTCTCACGTCGCGCATATTCAGAACCTAATAAATATTGGCATAATTAATATCTTTAAGGATTACTCTTCTCGGAGATAGTGTGTAAATCTTGATCTATTATCGTAAGAACCACTTTCGCTGGAAACATGAGACAGATTGAATTATACAGGATGATTAAAAAAAGGGGAAGTTTCCGTCATATTTTATCAATTTCTATTATCGAAAGCGAGCGGTGCCGTATGAAAACATTAAATTATTTTGATGTACATTGCGAGAGATTTCTCGTCTCTGACGTTTACGATTTGCTGTGGTCGCAAACAAGAAAACGGAAGTATTAAATAGATATAAAAGATTGTCAGTCTATAAATGTAAGATCCGCAGTATAGCTCGTCGGAAAGATTAAATAGATATATACCTAAAAGATTGTCAGTCTATAAATGTATAATAAGATCTGCAGTATAGCTCGTCGGAAAGATTAAATAGATGTAAAAGTTTCTCGGTATAGTTCACTGGAAAGTAAAGTGGTTCATTTATTGTTGCCCTTATTATAGACAAACGTTTCTCATCGTTTGTTTCAGAAATTCTTCAATTTCCCAAGTAGCAGACGTTCATCATTAGCGTCATTTTAACGTTAAAAATAACGTTTTTGACATTATGACGCTAAACGGGTTTGTCTTGTTTATGAGAGAAAATTGACGAAGAAATTTATAACAGATAACTAAATGCGAAAATAATTCAAGACATGTGACTAATTCGATAGGAGCCTTCCAGCAATTGGTTAAACAAAAGAATTTTGAGGGCAAATTTATTTGGGAACCTCTCAAATTCATTTTCTCTCTGATGGAAGGAAAAGTAAAAATGTCCCGATATAAACAAGCAATGAGAAAAATTCGCACGTAACAGCGCGCAGCGGCAGAAATCAATGCCCTATTCTTTTTACTTTCTTACAACCATGTTGAGAAATGTTATTACACCTATTTAACATAACAAACGCTATTCAACAATTCGCGATGATGCGTGTATAGTAACGTGTCACACGGCAATGCTTCGCAGAGATTATAGCCGCGAGAAGGTAATTATGACAATGCGGCGATCACGCACTTCTCGAGAGGCATAAAGTCGGCTTCGGCCGACAGCCTGATGAACCACGGCCGAGGGAAAAAATGAAAAGTACGAGCGCGTGGAGAGAAAGAGGGTAAGAGCGCGGCTATAAAGCGATCCAGTTTCGTCGAAATTCTCAGTTTGTCGTACACCTATATCGCAGATATCACTGCGGACATACCTATAGTAGCTCGCGACCGATCTTCCAGTTGCTGCAACATGAAGACCGGGCTGATGTTGCAAGTAAATGACCGGCGAGTTATAGATATCTTAATGGCCGGTGTAAAAACGGCCGTATCGATCTCGTAAATTTCGGACCTCGATATTTAGTTCTTCGTTACGCGGAGGAAGTGCTTCGATAACTTGTGCTCTGTGATTTGCTAATAAATAATTTAGTAATAATTTACTAATGAATAATTAGTAACTCAACGCGAGTCAAGTTAGTCGGCATGTGTTGCTCGAGGTCGCTGATAGTTACCTATTTAATATGAGGAAATAATCGAGAGAATAAAATTTAGAAAAAAGGAAGGGGGTACAAAATTAATCGTTGTGGTGATTTGCAGTTGGCGCTGCCCGTGGTGCTACTGGCCGGACCTTCGGAAGAATTTTTTCTCGAATAGTGAGTGCGTTTTCGTATTTTCTTGAGTGCCGAGATTATTAGAAACTCTATTTCTCTTAAATTCTGATTTAGTTTTCTTCGACTGAAAATTTGATGCTATTTTTGCACAATTTTTCAAGATAGGACTTAATTCAGTAATGAAATTTTAAATTGAGCTAAAGTTGACTCGCGATTGTCTAAGTAATAAGATTTTATCACCTTAGCTGTTCCGAAGCTCAATTTTTAAAAAGCTTTTTAAAATAATTTATAACAAAATTTATTAGCTCCTTGATATCTTCGTAAAGATGAAAATCAAGTCTCTCCCGACTGCAGGGACAATTACAAGCGTGTCATTTTACTTCTACTTTTCGCTTTTACGTCTCCCATCATTTGTTAACATGTTCTCTCATGTTGCAGCCCTAAAAAGGCACTGAAGGAATTCTTTCATTCTCTGAAGGCGAAGAAGACGCTGCCCAAGACGAGTCACGTACAGCACTATCACATACATTATGTTCCGATGGCAGCAATGGCGGCGATGCCGGCAGTGCCGGCGGTGCCGGCGGTGCCGGCGATGCCGGCAATACCTTTCCCTCCATTAGCATGGAGAACGCCGGATAAATACTATAATCTCGACGAACTCTACAGGTACGTTCCAGTTTTTCGAGTAAAAAGGATCAAACTCGTTTCGCGACTCGCGATTGCACCTGACAAAAAACTAATCTATAGAGAAACAATAAGTCATCGCTCGAGGGAAAGTGATACTCCAAATTCAGTTATCTTATCTCGAGCGCGCGCGAAAAAACTCGTAATCTCGAGCCGCCGAGTTGCAAACGTTACATTATTATTAATATCACGCGTGACTGGCTACCCATGAGTGTTCTTTTTTTTATTCTTCAGCGACACTCTCGCGTCGTTCGGCTGGTCGGATTATCGCTACAGATACTCGCCCGATCCCTCGCTAATCGTTTCGTCGGGCTTTCAACACCTGCAGTCAGAGTTGGATCCGTGGGATAACCTCTGGAGCGACGAGATTCTAGGTGAGCTCGGATAATTCCGCGCGAGGGAAAAATCAATCGCTCGTTCGTCGACCGGGACGAGTAAGAGGTCGACCTGGGCGATTTCGAGCGATTAAACATAGCGATCTTTTTTTTTTGCAGGCACCGACGAAGCCTACGACTCGATCGACCGTAACTCCAAGGGAATACTGGTGCAGGTCCCCGTCAACCGGCAGCTCGTGTTTCATCTGCCGTTGAAGAAATCGCGACAGAGACGGTCGGAGACGGTGACGACCTAAGGCCACGCCGAAACTAACTAATTGTAATTAAAATTGGTCATCAAACGTTTCATTAAATCATTCGTTTAGCTTTAGTTTAGCTATAGATTAGCTAATTGAAAACTTGGTCCCCCAAGCGCTTAACCTGATGTATAAGGGTGCACCCTACAATTAAGTTTCACGATGGCTTGTTATTTATTTACGCGCATAACAGAGATCCCGAGATGTTCCTTAACGTCTGTATTTCTACTGGATTACATTTAGATCTCGTTCGCCAAAGCAGCGCAAAATAAATGTGAATTATCACGCGTTTAGAGAACACGGGACTTCGGGTCATCCGCGAGTAACAGCTGCGGAAGTTGTTTGCATAGTTTAGCTGCACCCGCGTGAAATTTCGGGGTGCATTGACGACGTCGCCGGGTCGTCTGCAACGACCTGGGCAGTAATTCACGCAGTTCCGGTACGATCGAGGTGGGCCGCAATTTCCTTCGTTCGATGCGAGCTCTTTGCCGCGCCTCGTAATCCTCCTGCAGCTTCGACGCGAGCCGCGTCATGTATCCGCGATCCGTCAATCGCACTACGTGACTTCCCATCAGCGACGTCAGTCGCGATCTCACGGGTGTGTAACTGATCCTGTGCCGATTAATTAAAAGGTTACTCTCGAGCAAGCCGACCGATGAGGCTTCAAACAGCTTCAAACCCACCCATATCTTACGCAGTCCGTTTCCCACCACGCCGGAGGCGCGTCATACAGGTCCACGACCGACGAGAACATATCTGCCTATATTAATTGTAATCTATTTTATGAATGAATTCTTTTGACGCGAAATTTTTCGTAGCCTGATAACTCTATTAAAAGATGTTCTTTTGCAACGTTTTTTGCGAGCGTTTTTTGTCACACATCCCCTGTGATACCGTTAGAGCTTACTTTACACGATCCATTCGTGTCGAAATTCCGGATATAATTCTGTTCGTAATTTCACGTGCCACGATTATGAGAAACATTTGGAGAATCAGAATAAAAAAATGTAAAATATATATGAAATTACATAACGTATAAAAATTGTAGAATTCTATCCTGGAATCTAGCACGAGTCGTAGATCGTCTAGATATTTAAGAGATTTCGTAATTATACGTAAAATTAATTATTAAAACTTAAACTTTATTAATAACTCAATAATGTCTACAATTTAGGAGAGAAATCCTTTCTGTTTAATCGAGCGTAAATAATACCCGATGGCTTATCCATAGGCAGGTAAACCTCCTTATTCTGCCCCTGTATGACTTTGGAAAACTTGCTGAGATCCAGATCGAAGTAATGCTTGTTCGGCATTTGCATCTCGATGCTACGAATCTGTAAATATTTCATTCCCGCGTAGTGTACACGTAATAGGTAAGATAATTTAATACGATAATATTAAATTATTTATTTATCTTATTAATTTAATATATTAAATTATATCAAGATATCTTTTTGGCAAAAGAATTATGTTAAAATAATAGGCTGTTGTTTTGTAACAATTATATGTTATTATGCTTACTTGCTTGACTTTATCAAGTATGCATTTTTCCGTGAGATAAAGAGTATTCTGTACACTAGGCGAGTAGATTCCCGTGTCCGGGGGACCCGCAAAATTCTGCATAATGCATTCCTTCACCATGTTCCACACGCCATCGAAATCCACCCCGGTCGCGGTGGAGAAGTCCCAGGTCGCCGTTACGACGGTGCTGAAAATACGATCGTTCGTATCCGGCAACGTCCTGTATTCGTCCTGAATGAAGTCTGTAAACGAGCTTTGCGTGGTCTTCAACACTCGCAGCCCCTTTAATCCACCGCGTATTCGTGGCGATTCTAGAACCGAGTTAATCCCGAATGAAAAACTAATAAACTATTTTTCTGCTCGTTCGAATAATTTCAATCTTTCTGATTTTGTAATAAGCTTTAGGAATTTTTCTGTTCAAAATAAAAGGCCGAATGCACGCTTCCGTCAAATATATTAACACGTATTGCGTTAACATATGTATATTTAAATAAAGCGAGAAGAGAATCTAAGCAAAAGTGATCAGAAAGATAAAAAAAGAAAACTCATAAATATTTTACGCGTAAAAAAAGAAAACTCATAAATATTTTACGCGTAATCCTATTGCCTACTTTATATGTTACTTTCTTGCAAAAGATATAATAAGAAAGTCACGCCAGCCGGGAATAAAAAGTTAATTGTACTAATTAAACTAATTATTCTACTAAAGTAGTACTAAAGTCGCGCCAGGGAATGAAAAGTTAATTATACTAATTATCATTAGACTTCTACTAATTATAGTAAATTTACTTGGAAATCTAAAATAGATTTTACGATTATCTCATTGTGTCAAGATACATGTATATTTTCTATTTTTGATTTAAGCAACGCGAGCTACATTTTCAGTGTCGTTCTTCATTTTCCGGATCAATCTCCGCGAGCTACGTAACAGAGAATCGCGCGAGCAATCATCTTTCTCGAGTCGTACCGTTTCTGAGCTGACTGACTTGGCAGAATCTCGTCGCGGTGGGGCACTTAATGAAGGCATGATTGTGCGGCCGGTTGTCAACCTGGTGTCTCGCCCACGGGTACTCCTCGACGTTGATACTGACTTCCTCCACTTGTTCGTACATGTAGAGGAAGTGCGAGCAGAGGATAAGCGCGAACGCCTCGGGCGAGTGGATGCCGTGTTTTTTCGCCATCAGGTACACCGTGTTCTTCTGGCTGTCCGTCGCGATGATGTCCCGATTGTCACCCTCGAGATAATCCCTCTGAGAGCACAGACGCAGGTGCGTGTCGACCTCGTACTCGCGAATCTCGTGACGCAACTCGTCGCTCCGATGCACGTACAACAATTTGACATTGTTCTTGCCGTAACCGTAAGCGCCTAATTCGTACTCGCCCCTAAACGCGAATTTCCTCTGAATTTATTTATATATCATTAGACTTTTTATTCGTTCACGGGTCTTCTACTCCTTTCCCATTTATTCGTATACAGAGAAAATATTATATATGAGATATATAATCTTCTTTCTCACATTTTGTTGTAATGTGAAATGTAATGCTGTTATAAGAATTTAAATTATAGTAATAAGATATTGGAGTACTTGTTGCTATCAAAATTGACAATGGACTATTGATTTTCTCTAATCAC
This sequence comes from Leptothorax acervorum, assembly GCA_035220615.1. Lineage (NCBI taxonomy): Eukaryota > Metazoa > Arthropoda > Insecta > Hymenoptera > Formicidae > Leptothorax > Leptothorax acervorum. The sequence continues at coordinate 558,713 of JASTWQ010000104.1, read as the reverse complement.
GTTGGTAAAAATTGCGATGCGCATTGTGAAAAGTTGTAGGTATTTTAAACCGCGCTACGGAGACAATTTATATATAACAATATTATAAATAACAAAATTTATATATAACAAGCCTATTTTAGACAATTTAGACGATCTAAATTCACGCCAGATTTTGAGACAGAATTTTATTTATCTATATATAACTTTATTTTTTTTCGTATTGAAAGGCATATAAATAGGATTCTGTCTTGTATTCTGGCACAAATTATTAGGTCGTCTAAAGTGGGTTTTAAATTTAAAGCGGTCTATTTTCCATCGCGTCTAAACTTACCGTATTGATATCGCAATTACTTTTCATGGACAAAATAAAACGTGACAATTTAAATAAAAGCAACTGACAATGAGCCCTGAGATTCTGAGATTTTTCTTTATTTCTTTCGCGGAATTTGATCGACAAATCGTACGTTAAAAACTCGAATAATCCTCTCGCTAGGATAATGAAAACCCTGTTATAATTTTTACTACACAATATTTTCTTTGTCATATATTCACTTTCATCGGTTTGTTCGCTTATATAGGTATTTGTCTAATGAGGCGTCCGGAGAAGAACGGATGGGAATAAGAAACTGTACCTTTTGTCATTCTCACTGAAATTCGTGCAACACGACGTATCCCTGTCTCTCATTGATCTACTAAGCGAATACTTATCGTCACTCGGCATGCTGGAGAGCGGCTCCTTGAGCGGGGACATATCTCGCCGTATACTTTGGAGAGCAAGACTATCGTGTAGCGAGTACTACGTGCCGTACGACAGCGTCGATATATATGAACAAATAAATATATATCGCGTCCGGAAATCACACCCTTGAACTCGAAGCTTCGTCAACAAAAATCCTATCTTATACGCGTCGGAAACGTCGTGCTATTTCATCCAGACGCAACTGACCCGGTGATCTTGTTGTGATCTCGCCGATGCGACGGTGAAGCGGGGCGAGTTTAACACATTACGAACCAGACATTTTATTATTAACCAGTAGCCAGCTATTTTTTTGCGTCAAATATTTTTAAGTTACTTATAGTTTGTCCGCAGTTAAAAATTACTGTTACTAAATAATAACTGCTCTTGATTGATAAATATAAGAAATAGGTACGAGATGTCTCGTCAATCTCGTCATCCGTCCACAATGTGTTAACATCCATAACGTCGTTGATAATCTCGGCGAGAAAGTCGAGAGGAAACTATTTAAAAAAAACTGCAGCAATTCTGTCGTAGTCGATCAGAGATTTCGTCGCCGTTCCGAGAAGCGTCGGTCATCTCCAATTATGCCCTATACTCCAGTTACGTGGAAACCATATATTGGGAAATATGTCGATACGTGCGCGAAATCTGCTTCCCGAAAATTGACGTCAAATCGATAGGATCGTCGCAATACGTAAATAATGGATTGTGCGCGGTTCGAATGAGATACCTATATCTATGTATATGAATAATCTATTAACCAATGATTAGCATATTAGTATTCGCCGATGACATTTATCTTCACGGTGGCTGCGATGTAATCGTTGAGATTTTTTCTTTTCGCTAGATATGCTAATTTTTCTCGTATTAATCTTTCTTACCGAGAATCATAAGATAACGAAGGTCGAACAAACGATATACTTATTAAATCAATATTATTTTCTATGCTCACGCAGTAAATACTTAAGAGACACGTGTCTCTTAAGTATTTACTGTAGTATTTACGATTTAAGTATTTACTCTTAAGTGTCAGACGTACGTCTGATGGACAGAAATTAATTTTTATTATTTAACATATTTACTTAATTATTAATTTTTTGTTATTTAAGATGTGGATGAAGAAAAGATAGACTATAGAAATAACGAATTGTATTATAGTTAGAAATGTTGCTTTAAGCGATTCTACCAGTTGAATTAATAATCTCGGATTAAGTCTCGGATTAAGTACAATATCAGAGTTCGATCGAAGTCGCCCTAAATTGTCATCTTGCTTAGAAACATTACATGCTTTGTGACAAGCATTGAAATTAACAAACAACACAGCGATTGCCACGATAATATTATTCCTTCATTATTTCCCAAACACGAGAATAATTTTTGAAACGTGACAATCGCTGTGTTGTTTGTTAATTTCAATGTTTGTCACAAAGCATGTAATGTTTCTAAGCAAGATGACAATTTGGCGGGCGACTTCGATCGAATTCTGATTATACTTAATCGGCGATTATTAATACAACTGGTAGAATCGCTTAAAGCAACATTTCTAACTATACAATTCGTTATCTCTAGTCTATCTTTTCTTCATCCACATATCTTAAATAACAAAAAATTAATAAGTAAATATGGTAAATAATAATAATTAATTTCTGTCCATCAGATGTCACTTGATAATAATATATAATCGATCAAGTTAATTGGAATTTAGTCGAAATTATCCAGAAATTTTATACGATTAAAGAAAGAAAAAAGACTCAATCTCATACACATACAGAATGGCGGGAATATATATTTGACGTCTAATTCCGCATGAAATTATTGTTATTGCGCATTTGAGGCGTAGTCGGGATCGCGCGTTTATCGTGTCTAGATATTCGCATCATTAAATTGTTGGTTTAAAAAGTCCGAAATTGTTTTCGATAATTAATTCAATACTGTTATTTTAGGAGCAAAAATGCTATGTTGTTTTAGCGTAACGAGATTGAACGATTGAACCTACCTCTTTCTCTCTCCCAGCGATTGCGATTGATCGACCAGCCAATCGCTGGAGAAGATGCAGCGAGACTCGCAGCTCGCAGGACGCAGAGGATGAAATTTGGTGCAAGTAGTGCAAGTGTAGTTCTGCCGGTTCTGTCTGCTCAGTGCTCGTCTAACCTATTACGCCTAAACTGGACACCGGAGTACCGGACTGACCGGACAGCATTTTCGGCTTCCGTACACGACCGTGTTGTCGCTCATTTCCTAACCTAACGTTCAATTTTCCACACGTGTCGAAAATGCCGAACCGTCAGTACCGACGGTGCCGAATCCGCGATTTCACGATGTCCATACGGGCGCGCACGCGCGCGCCCGCTTACTGCTTGACTTGACCCTAAACTTCAGCAACTTTACGCAGCTTCACGCGGTAGGAAAACGTGCGATCGAGAGCAAAGATCGACACCGGGTAAAGGATCTTTATTGATCTCGTCATACAAAGATGAAAATGGCAGGAAAATAAAGATCGTGATGCGACGCCGTCGAACAGCACGGCAATAAACAATGAAATAAAGTACTGTTCGCTCACCGCGTATCGGCACTCGCTCAATCGCTGTCACTTATCTCGATTCGTTTCGAATAACATTTGGTTATCGTGATCGCTTCCTCCGCCTTATCTAAAAGTTAAGAGACAAGTCAAAAGTATTCTGTATCATTATATCGTGTCTGTTCTCGCGTTCTCATCTCGGATAGTCGGATAGGTATGCACCGAGCCCGTTTGAGCGATCTCGCGGCAAAACTATGGAGAAGATCCGGCGTGCCAGCGATCCATCGGCGATCGATCGCCAGCCGGCACTTGTTCGTCTACGGGCCCGATGTCGCGGCAGCCCGAAAACATGATCTACCCATCGTGGCACTGGAATCGACGATCATCACGCACGGCATGCCGTACCCCGATAACTTGAACACCGCGCTGAAGGTCGAGGACGCGATCAGAAAGCAAGTTTGTATAGCACTCCCACGTTCTTTAATTCTCCTCTTCCAGGCTCATGCAGAAATTTACGAGCTCCCGTATGTACAATCAAAAGGTCTTAATTAATTGTCTCTCGATAAAACGAGTGCGTGTTGCTTAAATTATTGCCGAAGAATTTTATAAGTTAATATTGAATGTATTGTAATCGACGCAGCTTTTATAAAAATTAATCTGTCACGATTGGACGATATCGTTGACGCTAATTGACTTTTCGTTTGCTCGCATTTCAGGGTGTCGTACCTGCGACGATAGGAATCATAGATGGCAAGATACACGTAGGCTTGAACAACGAGCAATTGGAGACCTTATCCAAAGCTGACTCTGCAAGGACCATGAAATGTTCACGCAGGGATATTTCTTTCATTCTGTCGCGCGGATTGAACGGTGGTACAACAGTCAGTGGGACGATGTTAATTGCGCATGCAGCTGGGATTCCGATAATGGCAACAGGCGGTATCGGTGGCGTTCACAGAGGAGCAGAGCTGACTCTTGACATCAGCGCGGATTTGATTGAGCTTGGACGTACGCCGGTGGCAGTTGTCTGCTCCGGTGTCAAATCTATCCTGGACATTGGCAAGACCTTAGAGTATTTGGTAGGTACATAAATACACATTTGTTTCCATGACTTGTACAACTTATTAACGTCCGCTTTGTTTCCAGAAATTGACAAAAAAATACGACTTTTATGCTCGCAGGAAACTCAGGGAGTGCCGGTCGTAAAGATAGGCGACACGCAAGAATTTCCAGCTTTCTACTGTTCCGAAACTTCGGACAAGATAAAAGCGCCGTGCAGAGTCTCCAACGCCAAGGAGGCAGCTGATATTGTGGAGACACAGAGAATACTGAGCATTAGCACGGGGATATTATTTACAGTCTCTATCCCTGAAAAGTATGCATTGCAGCCTAGCGCCGTGGATGCCGCTATATCTGAGGCTTTAACGAAAGCTAATGATATGCGCATAACGGGCAAGCAGGTTACGCCATTTCTTCTAAACGAACTCAACAAGATTACGCGTGGTCAATCTCTCGAAGCGAGTGAGTAAATAGAGACTGTCAGAGTGCGACGTAAAATGCGGTAAAATATAATTGTTACGTTTAAGACGTTTTATGATGATTTTACAGATATAGCTCTCATAGAAAATAATGCCAAGGTCGCGGCCGAAATTGCCTTGAATCTCTGTGAAAGATCTCAGACAGTCCATGTAAGATCTGCTTCTGTACGATCGATAATATCAAGGCAAAAACCGGTAAGCCTAAAAGCAATGTAAAATTATCCTTAAAAATAAACTTGAAACGCATTAAGAGGCGACGTTGAGGAGTAACTTTATCTAATTGTAAGCCTTATCATAACATTCAAGGCTGACACAAGCGTTAAATAAGTCATTCCACTATCTCCACTTGAAGCGTACTTATACCGACGTCTTATTCAGATAGTGATTGGCGCGTCAGTCCTGGACACTGTACTGCAAGTGAAGGAGCCCGAAATAAACGTAAGTCAAAAATCTCACAATCAAAGTTATACTAAATAACCAATTTTTTCTTATATATTCATATTACATAATATAGTTTGTAGAACAGTAACAGTATTTATATACAATTACCACCTTTTTTTTCTTTTTTATGTACATTTAATAATATCAAATAATGGGAAATCTCGCGTAGAATAGGGGAAGAGTATAGTGTATGTTAACAAACGCTTTATAGAATAGCAAACCTATGAAGTACGGCCGTCGCAACAGACGGCGTATCCCCGTAACGTAAATTAAATACAGACGCAAGCTTGTCGATACGATATTATGAAAGGTTCACCAACGTAAACGCGCTATTGAGCTCGATTGTAGCTTGTAACTACGTGTTAATTAATCTCATGTTCGCCCTTCTTTGCTGACAGTCTTCAGATACACTTTTTTTTTCTTTTCGTCGCGTGTATGTCGTCTTTATACAATATTAAGGTAGTCAAAGCTTTTAAATGTGCATACTCTTCTTCCGGTATCGCGCTACGATCACTCTATGAAACGTCTCGTTTGCGACATCGCACGTGTGGCGGAAGCGGATCGATTGGTCAAGGAGCCGTGCGGTTAAGTGGGAAATCGATCTTTATATCATTTGTGCGAACGTATCTTTAATCGTCAGATATCTTCGTTAACGAACAATAATATTTAGATAGATCTCCTATTAAATAGTATTAGACAATAGAAAAGATGATGCAGGATGTATAAACTCGTATCTACTTCTTTTTTGCCTCGGCCAAAGAAAGATCGCATTTTTGTAGATTGCCATCTCCTGTTGACCGATCTGCCGGATTCGGATTCGTGCAATATCGCAAACGGCTAATTGTTCGACCATACCTAGTTTGAGTTATATATATAGATTGGGTTTTAAGCAGGCACTATTCAAAGCTCCCCGTCTTTCACTTCAATTTGTATATTACATTTAGATACCAATCCGTTACAAATCGCTACGCTCGTTTGAACTTTGAAGTCTTTCTTGCAGTGTGGTTGTATAACATTAGGAAATATCGCCCGAATAAAATATAAACGCCTAAAATATTTCGCTGGTTTTTTCTCTAGTAGATGGTACATTAATACGACAACCGAAGCGAAATCAAGTATCTCGTTTCTCCGGAGTGTGATATAGGTTTCGTATGTCTTTTTTTTCTTTCCGAATGTATTTTTTTTGACTAATTAATTAAAAAACGGTTAGTCTCTCTCTATCTTCTGTATATAACATCTTTATATACATTTAGTGGCAGAGGCTGTGTGTCTGCGAGGTTTAAGCTTTCACATTATTATTACATTCAACAATAATTCGATGGTCTGATTAAGAAATTAAGAAAGAATGGACTTGCGCGTTGTCGGCAAAAGAATCTCTTTTTACTCTAGGGAGAACGAAAGGAGTCAATTATCTTGTTTGGCGACAACGCACAAATATTCTACTTCGCTAATAGTGGCCCAAGGATGATCAGGCAACTGCTCGAGATTAATAATTACCCTGTTTTCCAGACTAGTGTAATTATACTTTGACATGTGAAACGCCAGAATTTCGAGACACGTAAATTCAACTGCGACAGATAGGATCAACGTAAAGCGTCCCATTTTGTAACATCGGCGGAGACGTGCGTTCGAACAATTAACGGATAATATCTCGGTTTCTCCTTAAGCAGACGATCGACACTTATATTATCTATCATATGCCGGTATATACAGCCTACTATGGTATTTGTATCCGTTTATCATTGCATTCCCATTAAATGTATAACCCTAAGATTCCTTTAATCCTAGCTAGGAAGCCAATTATTTCGAGTGTTACGCTATGTCTTTGTCGCTTACAAGACGGATCTCCATTATTGGGACACTGGAGAGGCGTATGAGACGTGCGAAAAAAAATAAAAGAGAAAACAGTTTGAAACATCGAATGAAATAACTCCGGTCGCTTATTTTAGTTCAACAATGGTCCAGTTACTGGGAAGGTATCGGTAAGCTACTTGCGTGACGCGTATCTTTTAGATGTATATGTAAAAACGATTAGGAATCGTTTAATCGTCGCCTACATCGGAAATCTCTCTTTCCCTCTCGCATCTGCTTCTTTGATTCTCGAGGAGGCTAGGGGAAACCCTCGTCGCTCAAGGGTGGTTCGTCTAGACGCACATCAATTTTGTCGGAGAAGAGAAGGAGGATCAATTTGGCAGTAGTATCTCACAATATTCTCCCGTAACTATCGTAATTATCTCTAAAGGTCTCTAAGGATCGTTACAGAACTTCATGAGTAAGTACTGTCGTGAGATTCGATAGCTGGTTAGACGGTAACGTTTCCGTGAAGCACAGTTCGCTTGAACAGATACACAGGTTGTCTGCATTATTAAGAGAACCGAAGTAAACGTGAAATAAACTCGCAGAGATATAGCCTCAAGTTTCCTCAAGTCGGACAGAAGTTTGTTAACAAGTCTTGAATGGTAACTATTCTTCCGGTAGTTGCAAAAATGTCAATTAATATAATAATATCCAAACGCACATAATGTGCGATTTCGAAAAATGAAAAGAATATCTACAAAATCTTTGAGAGAAAGAGAGAAATCTTTGCGTTATATAAAATAGAAAGAAAGAAAATAGATCTCTCTGTACCGTCAAGATAACGTTTTGCCAGATAGAAACGCGATCCACTAAGTATATCCGATTACTAGCTCAGAGTCTTTAATTAACTCGACAGAGAACTATCGGGTCCAGAGACAATCCAACGCGGAGATCCAACGTGAACAAGAGCTTCGTGTGTCATTTATAGGCGACGATAGTTACCCTCGACTGTGACATACTACCAGCGTTGAATTGAACGTTATCTTCGCTGTGAGAAACGGCACGATGGACGATATCCCGTAATACGCTGATGACACGATCGATGACGGCTTTATTCGGATGTGGGTAACGCAGGAAAGTTTCACGGCTAAAAATAAATCTGCAAAAGTAGTTATGCGATACACCGACCATGCGAGGACGGAAAAGGCATGTATGTTGAGGTGTATCGCTTGCGAGGCGAGCCCGGGGCGATTAATGAGCAACCCGCGCGGCTAGGCGCGCGCGCACAAACACAGCGAAAGCTCACGTGGAAAAGCGGCGGATTAATTCTGTAAAAGTCAGGAGACTAAAGAAAGTGGTTTCTAACGGTCATTTAAAATTAGCGTGCACCTACCCTCTATAGCTCGACGTCGACGATGACGAAATTAGCATACGACCACGAGAGTACGGGCCGTAAATAGAATGGTTTCTTCGAACTGTCTTTCACGCGGGGTGAGTTGCTCGCCACTCGTTTAAGGAATCATAGGGTAACGACGTTCCAGCCTCGGATCTCTCGTTTTTTTTTTAATTCCCGGATAGCACGAGATTTCGCTCTCGTGCCGCGATCTGCGCGAACTTAAACGTCCCTTCGCGAGTTTCGTCTTACAAAACGGAGCTTTCTCTCTCTCTCGCACTACTGTATATGTTTTGATTTGGTTCTTTCGTTAATAATTGTACAGTACCACCGTGATATCGATTCGTGAATGCTTGGTCTCTCGCGTGTCTCACCGTCTAACGCCGCCCGTCGCCGCGGTCTTCCCTCGATGTCAAGCGCGCACTATCGCGAATCGGCGGTAAGACCTCGGGGGTGAGAGATAGGGGCGAGCTATAGAAGACGAGCTGAGCAGCGGTTGTCAACCCCCTTCACTTCCGTCGGTCTCGATGCGACGTCGACGACAACGACGAGGACGGCGGCGTTTCCTCACGTGTATCGCGCCCGTCCGTTGGACTCGCGCCTGCCAGTAGCTCGCCGGGTGTATGTATGTAATATGTATTACTCTCTTAAAAAAGAAACTGAAACGTCTGAACAGAGGGTTTGTCGTTCCTTTACTTGTATAGCGGTATGTCGGCGCGCCGCCGATTGCTCCTGTACAGGAAACGGTTCGAGGTGCTTCGCCACCATCTCCATAGTCAGGTGCGCCTGCTCTGACCGCCCGTCACGGTCACGCCCGCGCCCGGGCTGGTGCCGTTCGACAGCAGCAGCCTACGGTTAAACTCACGCATCTCGTAGTTGTTGTTACCGTTGCTTTTCTCACGGCCGCCGCCGGCCGCGCAGCTGTTGTGGTTGTTCGCCGACGTAGGCGTCGTCTCCTCGAGTATCAGCGCGCAGTGGCTGTTCGTGTCGCTGTCGGCACCGCCGTCCTGCAGATTGTTCGCCAACAGCGGATGCCGGCCGGTATTGCACTCGTCCGACTGCAGCAACAGCGACGCGTTGCCTGAAAACGAAGATGACGGATAGTATCCTTTCCTCCTTTCCTCTAAAAAAAAAATTGAATCTTTTCTGCTAGGTATCTTGATTGAGATTGTTAACAATCTTTCACCTCTATCCTGTAGATATGACAGTTGATACTTGAATACACAAGTAAAAAGTGGCAATTAATATACGTATATTCAAGTAGTTAATCATTACTTAAAATCACTGCTATATGATAGAAACTCCATTCTACAAGGCTAATGACGGAACTAGAATTTTAATAATGGAGTTACTTGAAACTGAAACGTACCGGAAGGCGTAACCATGTTGGGTAACGTTGTGCGTCTCGTGATGCTGCCGTTGTTGGTCATTTCCGGCAGCACCTGGGTAAAAGGCGGTTGCGCGAACGGCGTAGCCGGCGGCGGCGGCTCCCTCAGCAATCGTATTTTCTGTATCATCTCCCGTATCTCGTAGCGCAGGATGCCGAGGAAGCAGAGCTTGGCGAAGGCAATCACGCAGAAGCCCAGGACGAACAGCAGGTCCGCCGTCTTCCTGAGCCAGCGTACAAGCGTCTCTTCGCAACCGCGCACGTACGGATGTTGGCAGGGCTCGCTCGCGTTTACGCTGGGTCCGCAGCAGGTCGACGAAAAGTGGGATCCAAAATCCTTGGGCCCGGTCACCCCGCAGCACATAAACTCCCGCTGAAGTCGGTCCCACTGTTCGGTGAATCGCGGCTCCTTACCGTAGTCCACCTACGAGCGAGAGATCGTCACTTCGAGGCACAATAGAGTGTGCGTTAAATATATTGGGAACGGAAAAGCGGCTCCCGATTGAGAGCAAAATCTCGTGCGATCCGGGGATGAAAAGAAAATAAAAAACGAGAGAGCGCGATCCGAGGCTGGTCTTTGTCTTTTGGTCGAAGAAACGAAGAGTTATATGAATTCTTCTGTCGTGCTATACAAATCGGTTTTCGTGCGGTCACTCGCATAAAAACCTCTTACTCGAAGTAAGTAAAAAGACAAGTAAATCTACAGATATATGTTTACTAGTCCACAAACCGAAGTTTTCAGCACATCTCATAAACCTATTCTTACGAGCTCCAACGAGCAAGAAACTAAATCTATTTCGATATGCAGGGCAAGAGAAAAAGCTCACTTGTTTTACTGACGTGATGCAATACGCCTACAAACGGACCAGAAGCTCTATTGAACTAAGGGAAGGCTACCGATAGCGCACCTGCAAACGTAGCCTGAGCGTGGGCCTGAGGTCGGCGCGCATTTTCTCAAAGCGGAAGATCCAGGCGACACCGACCACGGCGTCGCCGAACAGCAGAATCAGCAATAATATCCAGTAGATATGGAGCAGCCGGGCGCTGAGTCGCCTGGCAGCGATGCAACCGAGCAGCTGCACCAAGCCTAGCTGTGCCGTCAATGCCAGATAGCCGTAGAGCGCGGTAGGGTCGTAGACGCGGGGTACACCCGGCACCACGTGCCGACGTGGGTCGCCGGTGAACAGGAGGGTCTGCGACACCGCGGCGGCGAAACCGATCGCGCTACCGAACAGCACCAAGTTACAGGCGTAGATCCAGAGGCGGTAATATCGCATCGCGACGTCCTGACCACCGCCGGCGAGTCGTTGGGACGTCACCGACGACGGCGCCTCGTCGGCGACGTGATCGTGGCTGTTGCTCCTCTGAGCGCTTCTCTTGAAGACGTTGTTATTGTTGACGTTATTGTTATTGTTATTATTATTATTGTTGTTATTATTGTTGTTGTTTGTAGTGGTCGTGGTGTTGGTATCGGTTGAGTTCCGATGCTCCTCACGGTCGTCCAGCAGAAAGAGAAAGGGCGGCTTCGCGCTGCAGTCCTTCGTCGCTGTCTTTTGGCTGTGCGTCGACTGCGGGGTGACTGAACGTTGCAGCAGCATCACCGTCATACTATCGTGCCACCCTGGTGTGCGTGTCCTCGTCGTAAGGATTGTGCCCCGCGGACGCGGGGGGCTGAATAGGAGAGACGGGCCAGCGCGTTGCACCGTTGGTGGTGGCCGCCGCCGCGGTACACACGCGAGGGAGGTGGTGGCGAGGGAGGAGGCCGATCCTCTCTACTCGTGACCGGCGCGAGTCACGCGAGGCACGTCGTGCTGCATCGCCGCACCGGAAGGTCGTTCGTGGTAACGTTCATGGTTGTCCCCCTCGTGTCACGCACACCTGTCGTTGTGCACCGTTAAGCACCGCGATGGCGGTCTTCGGTGTTCCGGCAGCCGGAACGATGAACGAGCCTCCTGAAAAGAGAGATATATAGAAAAGGTGCGAGGAACGCGTATTTTTAATAGACACACATCCTCGAATCTGTACGTCTTGCTATTCAATCTTTTGAAAATTTTTTAGGATCCAAAAATTCGATTTGACCTTCGATTTCGAATCCTCCGCTTCTTCACCGTATGCCGCACGATTTAATGTTCTCCCTCCTTGTCCGTCCTTCCTCGATCTAACGGGGACACGCGGGAGGGCGCGGGAATTTAACGGAAATCAACGTGCGTGCGTTTCCAAGTCGAAGCCAACGGCGGGAGGAGGCTAGCGTGCACCTCGGCGGATTGTATTTCTTTCTGACAGTTGTAGCGTGCGATAGGCGATTCTATTTATCGATCGTCCGCCGCCTAGCTCTATGTAGCTTTTCCGAGGAGGGACAGAGATAAATCGTGCGAGATAGAGAAAGGATATGCGCCTGAGTGAATGTATCGGCACGAAGCTACGCCGGCTCAGCGAATCATCGAGGAAGAACCGCAGAGACAACCTATCTGACGAAAAGACATATATACAATTACGGAAAGGCTGGACTGAACAAAGGAGTGAAATGCCGGAGAAACAGTTTACAGAATAGGAAGCAAAGTAAAAAGGGGACAGCTGCCTTCATATCTGCCTTCATACGTCTGAGATGATATGATAGATCTAGGCAAAGATTATCTACGGGTACACACGGATCATCCCGAGATCAACCTCGTCAGGGTCGCGAACATGCATCGCCGACATCGGTTCGGCCAGGGCGATGCGCCAAAACGTGCTCCCGTTTCCGTGCATCGGCACTCACATTGCATGTATGCAGGCATGCGGACAAGCAGAGGCAGTCAGGCCGCTGCCACGAGTATATGCGAGTGGCGCATTGTAATGAAAATACGGAAGAGCGAGAGAACGGTAAGGGCCCATCGATCGTTTAAACCCTGCGCGTTAGCGCGCGCTCTACACCGACACACGACACAAGCGAGGAAAGTGTATGGGAGAAAATGAGGGAAGGAGAAAGATAAAGAGAGAGACATTGGCAGCGCGCGGTTACCTCTTTTCGTCCTAACGGAGAAACAATTCTCAACGTCACGAAGACGAACAGTCAATGTCCTGGCCGGCGTCCAGTACTGCCTGCTTTACATAATCCCGCGGAGGGAAAAAAAAGGAGAGAGAAAGAGAGTGAGAGAGAGAGATAGAGGAGGCGCGCGCGGATCGATGTCGCGCGATGTACCGCGTGCGATCCTTTCCCGACGTCGCGCCGGATGCCGGAGGGGAACGAGGGGACGAAGCAACCGCACGCCTTACCGAGCAGAGGCGGGGGCGCGATAAAAAAAGATTGTCGGACAGCTTTTAATTAGATATCGATAGGAGGTGACATATCCCTGAAGAAGGCGCGAAAAGCTAGAGGGAGAAAAAGGACGACGAGGAGACACGGGCGTGCGCGCGCGCGCGCGCTCGCGCGTGCAAAAGAAGGGGAAAGGAGGGCTGAAAGGTGGCAATGGATGTAGGGAGGGAACGTGGCGTTATGCAATCTTCCTCCCGACCTTCCCGAAGGAATTTATCGTCGCTCGTTACGCTTCGTCCTATTTTCGCCGCATGCAACGCGCGGAGGGAGGGAAATGCCGCACGCTGTTACGCGTCACGCGAACTCGGTTTCACGGGCTTTGCTGACCGCACGATCGGGCCGAACTCGGGACGGCGCGGCGTGGACGCGACGCGTGGCACCCTCAAATGCTCGCGGACACGCTTCAAATCGCCCTCTACGAGCGACATGTCTTGATGCACCAGATTTCTTTTGATGCAATAGCGAACAGTCCCTTCGACGAGGAAGGAGGACAAGGAGGAGAACACGATTACCGTTTCGCGAAAGAATGACACCGTTCGCGCTGACCCGGCTTATTCGATCCATTAGATACCTCTATACGTAAGACGTCCTCCAGACGCACACGCGATGTCAAGGAACGTCCTTTCTCTTGAGAAGCAAGGTCTAGGTCCTCGTAATCTCGTCCTTTAGGAAGAAACCTTGTCTTCAGGGAAGATCCTCGGGAAGAAATAAAAAGAGAGTCCTTTCTTTCGAGGAGAGCAATCCCGATCCGACTTCTCTCCGTTCCCGGCTACTTTTTTGCACAGACGCGAAACGCTCGAGAAGCGAGAAATCCTCGAGAGATCTTCGGAGAATTGCCTTGGCAAATCGCGCCCTTCTACGACGCAAATTTCGCGAAGCTGATCGGCAGTCTACGTGCACGCGGATTGCGGAGGCGCGATCTCGAGGTTCGCCGGGACCGCTGCGGAATCGCTGCAGCCGGGTGTCGTCAGTCGGGCCGACCGTACGGCGGTCGGGGGGTGCACGAGGAACGCGGTCGTCGTCGTCTTCGTCGTCGTCGTGGTGCCCGTGGCGCTTCCTTCACGGGCATCGCCGCGGGAGTCCTCCTCGGCAACGTCGTCCACGCCGACGTCGTCGTTCATGCCAGTCGCTCGCGTTTCCTCGTCATACGTCTCCCGTGTGCTCGCGCGGACACCTCTTCACCAGCACTTCGACCTCGGCTTCCTCGTCACCGGCGTCACTCCCTTCCCCGTGGTTCTCGCCGCCGTCGACGTTCTTGCTCTCGTCCTCGGCCTCGGCCTCAGCCTCGTCCCGGTCCTGGTCACAGTCGACACTTGACAAGGCCGTCGCCAGCCGTAGCGCATGTCGCTCGCACGACGCTTCGTGGAGCGGCGCGACGCGATGCGACGCGATGCGCTGCCTCTCACTGCCACGGATCACGCAGAGTTGAGAGCTCGTGCGCGCGACCGAGCGTCGTCGTCGTCGTCGTCGTCGTCGTCGTCGCGACGCCGCGGCTACGACGGCCGACACTTCTCGCCAACATGCGCCCGACGTATGAGACGATGTTCCAGGCGGACACGCGCGGCTCGCTTTACCTATCTGTCTTGTCCATCTTGCGGTCTCTCTTCTCGTCTCTCCCTCTTTCTCTCTCTCTGTCTTGTCGGCGACGAAGAACACGCGGCACCTGGGGGTACGTGGACCGCGGGGGTGGTCACCGTGAACAGCGCCCGAGATAGGCAACCGGACTGGTGCTCAATGATCGAGGAGGCTTTGCCACCGCCGTCGCCGCTCGCAAGGCAGACTGATAGATAGAGGGAAGACACGCGAAGGGAGTGATGCAAGGGCGGACGATCGGAAGTGGGCGAAGTGGGCTCCGCTTCGATCCACCTCTGCGACCGCCGGTCGAGCGTCGTCACAGGGGATAAACTGTCATTCGAATATCACTATTTCACGTCACAGAAGGGTAGATGGGACTGGTCTTACTTGTGAAATCGAAATGGAGTACCGTCATCGCGAGAAATAGGAAATAGGTCTGACCGATAAGGTCTCGCTCGTGGAAGGGTGCGCGCAGCCCCAAGCACATCGCTGAACACGTAGAAATAGAGCCGAGGTGGAAGGAAGAGGTGGAGAGATAAAAATGTCCAGCCGTATGTTACCACCAGACGTGGTAGAAGTGCGAAGGAGACAAAGTGATAGAGAGAGAGAGAGAAAGAGAGAGAGAGAGAGAGTATAGAACGGAGATACGTAGGCACCGGCTATACCGTATATTAAAGATCTAGGGAAGGGGTGAAGAGGACGGAAGGGGTAAATGCTATATACCAACTTGAATATCATAGGGGTGGGTCTTGGCGTGCTTCCCTTAAGTATCCGCTCTCGGCTGTGCGACCCCGGAGCGAATGCTCGACATGTACTTAATTGAATCTTTACAAACCGGAGAAAAGCGGGTGCGGAAAGTAAGCACCCCTTACAGCCGAGAGCTAAGCCTTTTACTATAGATTCGCTCTTTCTACAACGCGCTCTCTTCAAGAGAGCTTTTATGCTTCTAATTTATGTATCTTTTTTAATTTTGTCCCTCTCCCTCTTCGCCGCATGAAAAATCGATTGATCATGACCAGCGGAATTTGAATGTGAATTTTGAATGATCCTGAAGGGAGCGATTTATTTTCAGAATGACGGTAGAACGCACACCGGGCGAAGCAGACGCAGCTGCGGCGGGGTCGGTCGGAACGTCGCCGACGCGCTGCTCCGACTCGGCTTGGAGAACACGCGTCTGATATCCGTGGTCGGCGATGACGATCACGGAAAGGTCATTCTCGAGAGCCTAGGAGTCGGAAGCGAGACGGTGAAACGCATGTCGGACGTGGACACCGCGAGGTACGAGTCGCGAATCTTGCCGCTTTGCTGCCGAATATTCCAAGAAACTTGTCCAATAGTCTTGTCGAAAAATAATATAATAAGGCTGTAAATATTCGGTATAATATTCAGTATAATAGGTATTCAAATTACCCGAAATAATTATTATCTAATTAATTTATCCGAATCCACGAATTAATAAATGTTGATATGCTTAGATAACAGACAGCTTCTTATGGATGCAACGATATTTTTGGCTGTGAGACACACTTTCAGAACTAGCTAAGGAAACCTGGCAATAAACAGAAATAACTAAACACGTTCTACTTATATCTAATTAGCTATTAGTTTGCTGTTATACTTCCTATAATAAAAAGGATAATTCGAATTCCAATAGATTCATCTTTTTAGATACTAAAATTTGAATTGTCCAGATATTTCGAATATCCGAATTTGAGTAATTTGACGAATTGATTATCCGGATATCCGAATATTAGCAAATCTGTTCGTATTGGACTAATTATATACTGTTAATATTACAGGTTTGCGGTGGTATTGGACGTTAACGGCGAATGCCAATTCTGCATCAGCGAAGTGGAATCCTTTGCTGCGATCACTCCGAAGTTGATAAAGGAGTATCAATTGCATCTCGAAGAAGCAAGTCTCATCGTTCTCGACGCAAATCTCGAGTTGGACACCATGCGCTGCGTGCTCGACGTTGCGTCGCAAGCGAATGTTCCGGGTAAGTAATAATAATTTCTGTAGTAATTTAGTCTTTTGTTCACGAAAAAGAATATTTCTTCGTTCATTAATTTCCTATATATTTGTAAGTCAAATGATATAATCCTATTATACACTTTATATAATATTTGTAAAATATATATATAAAAATGATATAAAAAAATTATGTGCATGCGTGAGTATAACAATGGACGGAGATTATTCACGCATAAGCGAATTAGCTTCAAGAAAATCGAGTGTAAGTTAATTAGCTCGAGAGAAGGCAACAATCTTAAACACACGTGTTTATCCTTCTTAAATGATTAAATTAAATAATACAAATGTAAATGTGGATTTCCACTTCAAATGAATTATCATTCGTGTCATATTTTTCCACTTGTAACCTTCAACTCTCTAATCAACCTCTTAAAACTGAGGCATATATGGGATGAGGGTCGGGGTTGAATCCGGAACTTGCCGACTATGGTCGACCACTCTCACACGAAGCTATTCATTAAAAATAACGGTAAGAGCATATATATACAAAGCTCTCACCACTAATTTTAATGAACAAATCTAAATGGACGGATTAAAATCGTACACAGGTAGTGTACGACTGTATCTTTAGTTCGTTCATTAAAAATAACGATAAGAGCTTTGCGTTGAGATTAAATTTTTCATCAAATGCACGCGAATTTAATATTACATTATACGTATCCGCTTCGCGGCGGCCCATGATGAGACTGTGGATTCGGTTGCATCTGCATCACCAAGTTGCGAGATTCTTTGCGTAATCTGTAACCTGTCCGCGCGTCCAGATAAAGAAAGAACGCGGCAAGCGTGTGAATCATGAACGATATGACCGCGAGAGCGTACGACCATGACAAGTGATTGAAATTCGGATACATTAACCAGTCCCGACGCCAACATTGTCCGCCGAATATGGCGACTGCCAGGAAGAGAAACGCGCCTGAAATTAAAGAGCATCCGGGTTAAAAAAAGCATTTAGTATCTTCTACCTTAAAAAATTAAATTAATTAACTCTTACACTTACCGGCTACTGCGTCACATATAAACGCGGCGGACGACAGGATCCACTCGTAATGCAGGACGAATCTCAATGGCCAACGTATCCAGATCAAGGAGATCACACCAAAAGCAAAGACGGAGAGCAACATGGCCAGCGTGACGAATGCTTGCACTACCATGAGCCACACCGGCAGCAGCCACTCTCTTATGACATAATATTCTTGCGAAAATATATGGTGGCAGCCGTCGAACTCCTTGTCAAACTGATAGTAGGGATAGCGGAACTTCTCGAAGCAATATTCCCAGAGTCCCATGTGCTTAAAGTTGCTGAACGTTTCCTGATACGATTCTATCCAATACGGACTGGAAATTATACGGAGGATCAGATTTTCTCATCCACTCCAAGTTAATTTTGAGAACGTTGTTTGTATAGCAGTTGCACGGAGATAAGTGTGTTTACCTTATAAATGCCATCATTAGGAGAAAGAGCGCTGCGAACGTTAGCCCTCCGCCGAAAACAACCGCGTCTATCAATGAAAAACGAGGAACGCGTTAGTACAGGTTACTCCAGGTAAACTTTCTGCTGTGATTGACCTAATCAGTTACTCACTCGACGCCCTGTGATATTCTTGCTTGTCCACCGTCATGATGACCTTTTGGAAAGGCCAACGCGAAACCGACCGACTTGTTTAATTCGTTCGTTTACGATTATTGTTGTCGTTCGTCACCGAAGCTCTCTATCGAGGCCTTTCGCCACACCCAACACACCCAAGTTCCACCATTGCTACCAGTTCCCCTTCCCCCAACGGAAAGAAGTTGTTACCAACAGACGGAGCGTTTCCGTCTATTGATAATGTAGGCTATCCTCCACGTGTGTATACTTGCGTATTTATATTATTTATTTATTTATTAGACGTGTAGATCACGAATATAAAAAACACTGATTGGGAGGACTTTAAACAATACCTTCTTCATTAAGCATCAAAGAAAAAAGGGCTCAGCACTCTTTAGCCTGTCTTCTATTAGTGGCGCAAATTATGATTCAAATTTACAATGTCACCTGTCGAGAGATTAATTTACTTGAATTCCAAATGTATGAATTTAAATGAGATTGATAGGCTATAGAGAACACAGTTTCTTGTATTAGAAGTTTTATTTGGTAACGGACAGAGTTAGAAAATTTACTTCGATTAATCTCGTTCGGATTTCCTCAGACATGTCGTTGGAAAATACATAGTTGCGTTGTGCGATTATCGTAAATCTCGTGCGTAAAACTTAATAATATAATATATATATATATGGTAGATATGTAGATACAATATACAAGATATTTCAATAATTCGCGTCTCAAAACACTTAAAAAATTCGTGAAAAGCCGCATAAGTCATAAAAATAATCACGTCCCTACGACGAAGTCCAGCAAGCTGAAACTGTAAAACTATAATAAAATATACTATAATAACTATAATAAAATTCGGATCTGAAAAAAAAGTAACCGCGCTATTATTAACACAACTATATTCGCGGATAGACGACTCCTCTCATCGCCCACAATTGATCGAGCTTTATGTTAAAAAAGAACAATTGCTCCGAATAAAAGAATCGTGGACCTTTTTCATATTATCTAATTCGCGAATTTTTCCGCAAGTGTTTTAAGACGCGTATATGTCGTCCCATATACATCGTTAACAATGATATCGTACAATACTACGATCCCATATGCGTAATGTTATATAAAGAGAGATATAAAATATCGTACAAAAATATCAAACTTACGTATTTTCTAAACTTAAATTAATACAGATCTGTTTCCTTTTTTTCTTTTGTACATTCTACAGAAAGATAAAAATTCTACGATAAAACGTTGCACCTCATGGACGGAATGATACTACAGACTTTTAGTACAGACGCTTGTGCGCGATTCCTGTGAAAGGCCTCGTTCTAAGCGCGAGATTCGAGTTGAAAGCGCGTTTGAGATTCCTTCAAGTAGTCTCGTTTCTTTCGTTGCACGTTTGCCTCCACCAGCAGTAGACCGCTCGCGATCAGCGTCAATACACTGCCTATGACGCCCAGGGCGAAGGACCATCCTAGATAATTATTCGCGTGTCCGGGCATCCAGCCGTTCGCGTTACCAAGGCAGGCGAATATGATGACCGCCAAACCACCGCTGAGACCGCTGGCCAGCAGCAAGTAACCGATGGCAGTTATCAGTTCGATATATCTCTTTCGCTCCGGGTCGCAGCACAGAGTGAAGAGCAGTATCAGAAAGAACGATATCAGACCCAGTAGGAAGCATACTGTGAAGAACACTTGCGTGGCTATCATAAATGCTGCAACAAAAGATGTTAAACACATGTTAAAGGCTCTTGCTAGCTCGTTATCATTGACAAACATTGTACTGTCAACGCATTTTAATTCAACGACAGTCCAAGGTACTTTATTAATCCTTGTAGTAGCAAATCTTTCTCTTTTAAACATCTGGAGGAAAAATTACAAATTCGCAGCTTGGTGTTAAAGATAGTTTCCTTCGTATCGTTACGTGACCACTTACGGGGCAACAGGAAGCCACGGATCTCGGAGTAGCCCGCGGTGAACGGGTCGTAGACCCATCTGCAGCCGACGAAGAATCGCCTGGGCGCGTCGGACTCCTGGGGATTGGGCAGCGACCTGAAGCAGTGCTGCCACAGGCCGAGTCGGTCAAGCTGCGCCCCAACGATCCGCGGGTCGCTGACCAACCAGGAGGGCGTGCCGAATGCAACGCACACGCAGACGAATCCCACCAGGAACACGCCGACGCCGACGTTGCCGGACAGGCTCCTCTTCTTCATGTCGCCGCTCCGCGTGCTCCCGTGACGATCGCGAAAGTCAGACGAGACACACCAGTCCGGCCGCCTGGGTGCACAACGTAAACTACAATCTCATGAAACACAATCACTACCTGGACGGTCCCACGGCACTAATAACCACACCCAAGCGACCCGCGTTATTGGCGGAGCGTACGGCCGAGTTCTAACCTACCTAACCCGACCCGCGTCTCACCTCGAGCCACGCGCGAGTATCCCACATCCCACGATCCACGAGCGGGGCGTTAAACGTAACGAATCCGTGCAGGACCGTCTACAGGAAGGGCTCTAGTTCCGACGAAAAAAAGGAGAAAAGCTATTCTTAATAAACATTACGATATTAAAGTAAGCCAACAAAGAAATCGATTAGTAAATCGACATTTAAAATTTGGCTTGATGTACGAAGGAAAACAAAGCGTGTTCGTTTTCTTTTCGAGGAAACGAATTCTTTTTGGATATCCTTTTCCCGCGCAAGGTGCATCTTTGCTCCCCGCGAAATCTACAAAAGTCGTTGAAATTCATTATATCGAGCTCCAAAATATAAATAATTGTAAAAGATGTTAAATCGATATTGATCAGGTTGCGCGAAGCGATAATTAATATCGTGATATGAAGTGAACCGGTTAATTAATTGACCGATTAATTAGTCGACGATTTAAAATTTGCCTGGCGCACGTGGAATTTGGGAAAAGGAAACGTTTGTTTCCTCGACAAGAAAACAAATTTTTTGAGATTTTAAAATTGCGATGATCCTGCTGCCTCTCGTCGCCCCTGCATTCGTCAAGGTGCATGTGTCACCGCGTATTACATCTTATTTATGCATTCGTTTCTCTCCTCATGATCGCATTCCGACCTTGATCCTGTAGGACGTAAGCGGAAAAATGCTTTTCTAGACCTAAGACTGCCTCAGACGATCCATAAATCGCATCGCGGAATTCAGAACAATATTCAATTTATAAATTACAAAAAAAGAATCAAGCTCGTGCGTCTTAAAACAATGTATCAAATTCAATTTATAAGTTTACGTAATAATAATAACGTATATTACGTATAATAACGAGAAGCGATTGAAGAACCAGAAGACACGTGTACACATTTTTTAAGATACACATGTCGAAATATGCGGCGTAAAAAAATGAAACGCGATAGTTTCTGTCCCGAAATATCTGACGAGAATTATGAATCGTTTAAAACTGCCTAAATCATTCCTCGACGAGGAGAAACGCTCTTTTTTCTTCGATACGTGACTTCCGCTCCTCTTATTTACATATTTTCATTTATATTCTCTCTTTTCTCCTCAAAAAGAGATTATTCGTAGAAATGCGAGATGTACATCCTGTGACTGAATCACGAAAATGATGCCGTAGTTCATTTCATACGCGATGACACGACTCATTCGCTGAATGGGATCCCGTAAGATGCGGACGCGTCACCTCGAAGAGATCTCGATTCTCGACGCGCTATCCGTGATGACGCATTCGCGGTTTACCCAGGTTTACCGGCTGACATAACTCCGGAAGATTCTTTCAGCGCGGTCGATTAGAATAGAATGTAAATTAGGTCAAACAAACGACGGACACTTTCCTTCGCGGTATCGCGTGCACGGCGCACGCGAGAGACTCGCGTCTTGTAATTTACGATGAATTTGCGAGTACAAAGTGGGTCACCGCGTGCACGGAGGTACGCTTAATTGATTTAATTCGCGTTCAACGATTGCTACGTGCAATCTGCATATCCGCGAGTGACAACACGTCGGGTATTAGGAAAAATTATTTTATTATGTCGTCTGTATACACTATACAGTATACAAGTGGGAGATTCATTTCTCGCACAACATTAATATATATTTATAGAACTTATGTACATACATAAAATTGGTTCCTACGAATGCTTTCAAAAACAATACGGATAAATGGACGGATTGTTTCAGATATGTGCGCCACGCAGACACATTTAATAGGACTTACGACTTATAAAATCTAGTCGTGCGTTTTTTTGTTTTTGTTTTTTCACAATATAGAAGGTATTTTATATAAACTTTTGTCAGCTTAAGGATAATCGTAGAATGGCTCCGTGTATAGTCTATTTAAAATATGCATATGTCTGAGATAACATATCGACAGATCCTACGTAACGTTACGATGAGTAGATGTGTAACAATATAAAATTATTAGTCTTCAAAGATTGATCTGCGATACGTGTTCAATGGATAAAATTCGCGCTCTCGCGATCATTCGATGCATGTCGCGAGCATCCGATTGTCCACGTTGGATTACGATGTAAAAATGTGCTAAATGGTCGTGTGCGTTTTCTGTTCATCGTTCAGTATTCGCTCCTGCTTCTTCCTGTGTCTACGCCCTTCGATCAAGAACAGGATACCGGCGGCTATCAGGGTGATGCTGCCCACGACGGCTAAAGCGAAGGACCAGCTGATATCGTTGTGCTCCCAATTGGGCATCCAATCCCGTCCGTCACCCCTGGCGCCGAATATAATCACCGATATAACGCCGCATACCCCTCCCAAAGTCAAATTGCCACCGGTCACCCACAGGAGCAGCTGATACTTGTCATGATGACGCGAGCAACAGGTGTAAAGAATGGTCAGGAAGCTGCCTATCAGCAACAGGGTCAGGCACAGCGTGAAGAAGAACTGCGTGGCGACGAAGAACTCGGGCAGAAGTATGTCGTGTATGATATAATACTCCTCCTCGAACACCCACCAACAGCCGTAGAATCTGGTGTCGTAGAGATGACGTGGGTCCTGGAACCCTTGGAAACACACTTGCCAGAGACCTGCAAAGACAGCGTCGTTTGTCAGTCGGTCTGTCGCTGCCAGCTAAATGTCTAGAGCTTCTAATATTATGTTATCAGAAGAGGATAAATTATTAATTGGACACGATAGGAAGGAACAGTTTCGAAACGTAGCTCTTCCAACACAATCGTCATTCCAGGAGAACTTTAAAAAATAATTCTGCGATAGGAAAAAGAATAAGAAATACTCGTTCTCTGAAGATCAACCCTATTATGCGTAACGTAACGTACATATTCAATAACGTCGTGCAACAGAAATGTTAAAATTCACAATTCTCTTGTATCTGCGTCCAATATCTGAACATTATCTTTTTAAATTAGGTTATTCATAAACACAGATCGACGTACGGCGTCCAGTCGTGTCCAGTCTTACCGATCTTGACGAATTGCGGATTATCCAGTTTCCCGTCGGTCTCCAACCAGTTGGGTGTGGTGAACGCGATCACCACTAGAACGAACGCCACCACCGTGCACACCACGGCGGCCTTGCCCGTCCTCGTCTTCCCCATCACTCGCGATCGTCACGTGGACGTAACGAAGGACAGCAGGGAAAGAAGCGTTAACTCCTCGTGATCGCCGAACGCGACGTGTATATCACCGTGTGACCCTCCTGGGACGCAAAAGTATGCGACGACTTCCTCTCGAAGGAAACCTAGCTCGGCGCGCGAGCGCTAGAGCGCGTTGCGCGTCCCGGGTAATATCCCCTTCCCCTTGGAATTTCAACGACCTTCTCCTCCTCCCCCCTCCCCCCCAGTGCTTTGCGGACGAACTTTTTTATGCCCGGCAAGAAAATTAATGCAAGAAAGAGAATTTTTTTATTCTTTTCAATTTTCTTTTTCGTCTCTCTTCCTCTTTCTGTGTTTTTTTCTTTTGTCGCAGAATCAACACATGCTTCTTATTTAACTCCTGAGAGTTTAATAACAACGAAGTAGATTCAGAATAATTTTAATAAATGCTTGGAATGAATTAAAGATCTCGATAATTCTTCTCGATAGTCTGGTACGAGCCCACGGATGTTCAAAAGGCGGCGAGGATATTCGAGGTCGGACCACATTGGAAAGATGTGCTGCATTTTATCTCGCCCAACCGGAACGAGCTGAAAGTCATAGGCGAACGCTTCAGCATCCCCGTCGCCGAGAGGATGGACCTGGAGGCGGTGAAAAACGTAGCCGAGCAGTTGATCGAGCACATTCCGGTTGTCGTAACCACCTTGGGTGCGCAGGGAGTGCTGGTTCGTGTTACTCCGATTGCGTTAAAAGTCGTTGCCTAAATCAACGACGACGTTTCGACACAACTCGTCAACTTTCTATCTTCGCAGGTGACCCGAAGAGCTTCGAAAAACGAGCCCTTCTACGACGAGCGTGGCGAGCTGATCGCAGATTCTTCGGTCGCGTCTCGATTGTACCCCGCCGTCGCCGGTGTGGAAAGGACGAGCGAGATCCTCAGCGTGAGCGGATGCGGAGATTGCTTCACGGCCGGGATGATCTATGGGATTCATAAGAATTTGGACGAGGTCGGTTGTGTCTCCGTGGCTCTGAAAGCCGCCGCGCTTTCGCTGAGGTCCTTCGACGCGGTGCCGCGGACGCTTCGAGACGCTCTCCGGCGATAAACCTTTTATTAAATTTTAATACATATTTTTATTGTAATTGTAATGTGTTAACTTTTTAACTATAATTGACTAAGAGTAGCGTTTAGAGCTCTAATTATATTTTTTATAAATAACGTGCTTTATTACTACTATCTCAAACGAAACAAAAAGATCGATGTGGTACGTTAGTGACGTTAAAGGGACATTAAGTGAGGAATAAATATCATAACGTCGTTATAAATGTTACCGTGAGTTTTTATGTTCCTCCAGGGATTACGCGCAACTGCTATTGTCGCCGCTATTACTACTATTAAGCTCTGATGTTTTACATTGATTAGACGCACGATGGATTTGTGCAACGCGTTTGTAAAATCAATATGGATGTTTTTCCACCTACGCAGCGTCGTCCGATATGTTTATATCGGTGGTCGCCGGTAGATCGGAGTAATCGAGACGACCGGCGGCCCCCCGTTCGCGTTCGTTTCCTGAAATCGTTCGATCATCCTCTCGGTATCGTTTCCAAGGAAAGCGTCGCAAATCCGTCGCCGTATTCCCCTGTCCCCAAAGCGCTACAAAGTGTACGCTACACGGTGATATCGGTGATGCGACAGCCGACAAGTCGATCGGAAAAAAGAACAAGAAGTAGGTCTCCCTCGTGCACCTTCTGCACTCGGGACAGTGACGCGCGCAACGCGCGGCATCGGCGAGACGAGGACGGAACGTCGCGCGAGTGCAGCACAGGGTAGCACGAGTGCCGCCACTGCCGCCGCTACGCGCGAGCGAGATGGTGGTGGGGGACCAATGATGGGATATCGGGCGCGATCACGTGGCACGGGGTCCATGTCGTTACGTGTACTCGACTGACCGAGAGGGCACGACCCGCTGGACCGAGAGGGACGAGGACGGACGATCCGAGGGGAGCCGACTGGGCCGAGCGTGCAAACACGAGGACTGTAGAGAGACGAGAGGGTCGAGGGAGGTAGGTTAAGCGAGCGAGACAGCGTTCGGCGTTAAGGAGAAAGAGAGATACTTTGATCAGCGCGGGGAGGTGGGAGAGGTGACAGCACACATACGCGCGATATACTCCTTATACTCCGATCTCGCATACTCAGCTCCACCTCCTGTACGTATTCATTGGGTCATATGTACAGGTACACACACGCGCGCCGCGGCACAACCGACAACGTATAAACGAGAGGGCGAGAAAGGGCGAGAGAGAGGGAGAAACGGACCAAGCGAGCCGCGAGCGCCGTTACGATAAAAGAGAAGTTTTTCGGAGAGCATATTCGCAGAGCCGTTCAATGGTCGTGGCAGCAATGTTCCACGCCGCCGTCGTCGTCGTCGTCGTTGTCGTCGCTGCCGCAGGGCGCCTAGCTAGCTAGTTTCGACGATAGCCGCGGCTCGGTGCTCGACTTGGCTCGACTGCTCACGCTCACCACTCGCCAGTTCATAAACGAGCACGAGCACGTTACAACGCGCGAGCGCGTATTCGGGTCTCATTGGTCTCGTCGTCGTCGTCGTCGCCGTCGTCGTCATCGTCGCCGTCGCTATCGCCGCTACTATCGTCGCTGCCGCCGCCGTCACCGTCGCTGTGGTTGTTGCCGTCGCCGCCGCTACTACCGCCGTCATCGTCATCGTCGCCGTCCTCTCCTAGAAGATGACCATAATAGTATTTCTGATCGACACGTCGGCCTCCATGAATCAGAGGGCTTATTTGGGGGGTCGACCCACGCTCTTGGACGTAGCCAAGAGCGCCGTGGAGACCTTCGTGAAGGTACGCCCCGAGGTTGGCGGGCACAGCTTTTATCCGTCGCGCCGCGCCATGCCATGCCACGCCGTGCCGCGCCACACCGCGCCGAGCGGAGTCACCGTCCTCGGTTCGTGGGTTCGGTCCTCGTCGTCGTGTAAAGCGGGTTGCGGGTTGCAGAGGGATGGAGGGAGACGGGAAAAGAAGAGGGAAGTATATCCGTCTCTTTCGTCTTCCCTTTCTGCATTCTCTCCGTTTCTCTCTCGCTCGCTCGGGCGCTTTGCCTTTTCTCGGGGACGAGGGGGGTAGCGCGCGCGTGAAGCAGAAATAAAAAAGAAAAAGTGAAATATGTAATCCTTTTTCCAGGTACGACAGAGATCGCCGGAAAGCCGCGGGGATCGTTACATGCTCCTGACCTTCGAAGATCCACCTCAGAACATCAAGGTACATCCTCGACACGCGCGTCTCGTCCCCTCCACATCTCCTTCGTTATCGTTTTCTCTTTCGCTCCACCTCCTGCGCGTTCCCTGCATTTTGTCTACATGTGCCCTTTCACGTCGTCAACTTTAGCTCATCCTCGCGCGGATGCTACCCGGGAGAAGCGCGTTCGCGTTCTCACTCTCCTTCCCTCTCCTAGTCTCCTTCGAGCCTCGAGGTTGGGTTAGGTTCGTTTAATGGCGCCGAATAATTAATGCGCGGTAGGTAGATACACGAAGGAGCGGGACAACCGTGTCCCTTCTCTACCTCGCGTGTCCCTCTCCCTACCCTTCTTCTCCGCCCTCGTCCTCTACTCTGTGCACACAGCTGCGAAAGATGCGCGTCGTTAGAGGTGCAATGGCTGGATAAAAAGAAGCGCTGTTCGTGAAAGAAAAGCGCCCTTCCCTACATCGAGTTTTGCGGGCCAATTTTGCGAAATTCAAACGCGACGTGCCCTCGCTCGAATCCACCCTTAACTTTCGCGCCCTTTACTTTTCATTGTTCCCGAAACGGGTTACGATTCACCTCAGGGTTTCTTTTACCACAATCTTCTACTCCAACTCCCTGTGAACCGAGACGCAGGGGATGAGGGATGAAATCGAACCCGAGACGAATCAACTGCTCTTACCCCTCCCGCTTCCCACTTCTCATCTTTGTTAAATTTTATTTTTTAGCCGCAATACCTATTAATTATGAAACAGGATAAATTGTCTTAAAAAAGTATACGGAATGAATCGTCAGACAACGCACTTTATCTATCAACATTGAAAAGTAGAATATTTACATGGGGGATTAACACGCTGGACATTTTTCTTGAATTATCAAGAAATTGCTAAAATTACTTTTAACAGTATTGTATATTTTTATTATTTATGGATTACTGACGTCCGAATGAATTCGACTGTGCATGGCGTCAAAAATCTAAGTTATAGTTCTTAGAATTTGCCAGATATTTGGAATTGTCTATATTTTGTCTCGCACACCTTATCTGACGATTCATTTTGCACAGATATAATTGTCTTTATTTTATAAAAGAGAAAGCATAATTTTACATTAAGTTAGATAATTTGGGAGAGCTGTGCATATAATGTTATTTTTTTGGGGGGGAACGATGCTTTTTCGCAGGCAGGATGGAAGGAGAACCTGGCAACCTTTATGAACGAACTCAAAAACTTGCAATGCGTGGGCTTGACGACCCTAGGTGCCGCCTTGAAGCACGCGTTGGACGTGCTAAACATAAATCGTATGCAGACCGGCATTGACACGTACGGCCAAGGAAGATGCCCGTTTTACTTGGAACCATCCGTTATAGTTGTTATAACAGACGGAGGAAAATATACGACTAACAGCGGAGTCCACCAAGATGTGAGTGCAATTCTCCTACCTAAAGCACGTGATTTTTTTTTTTTTTAAATAAAAATAAAAAAGTATTATGTTTTTTATACAAACTATATTATTATTGCATACTTTTGTCTCTGCATTATAATAAAAATGTATTTCTGTTGTAGTTTACGTTACCGATGCATTCCCCGATACCCGGATCTGAACTGACGAAAGAGCCATTTAGATGGGACCAGAGATTGTTCTCTTTGGTGCTGCGTTTATCGGGCACACCAGCCGTCGAACGAGATATCGGTTTGGTGGCGAGTGACGCATCGCCGATAGATGCAATGTGCGAAGTGACTGGAGGTAAAGGAGATGCTGCTTGCAATTCTAGCAATCTTAAAACGGCAAATAATTTTGCATTTTTTTTTAACGCTCGCGACTCAAAGCATATGTTGTAAAAGGGTCGAGATAAGTTTTAAATTGAAATTTTTCGTTACTTGAACATTACAGGTCGCTCGTACTGCATCACGTCATTTAGGATGATGATACAGTGCATAGATTCGCTGGTACAAAAGGTGCAATCGGGCGTGGTGATAAATTTCGAAAAGATCGGTCCCGATCCACCTCCATTAACCAACGAACAGGCCCCGCAGCACCAGGACGAGGAGGAGAACGAGGACGACAGTAACGCGACGAACGGTTCGCGCGCTCAGTATCCGAACGCGTTAGCGCCGATACATTGGTATTCCTGCAGACGCCTGATCTACGTACCGCGGTCCGCCCAGAAGGGATTCGCGGTAGGCTTCTGGCCGATTCCCGAGAGCTTCTGGCCGGATCTCAGCGCCAGCTCGTTACCGCCACGTTCCGCGCATCCGAATGTGAAGTTTACGTGCACCAGTCAGGAGCCGATGGTGATCGAGAACCTACCGTTCGACAAGTACGAGCTGGAACCGAGCCCCCTGACCCAATATATTTTAGCGCGGAAACAGCCGACAACGTGCTGGCAGGTGTTCGTTGCTAATTCGTATAAATCAAGCGAAGTGGGTCATCCGTTCGGTTACTTGAAAGCTAGTACAAACTTGACTTGTGTAAATCTCTTCGTCATGCCTTATAACTATCCCGTGCTGCTACCGCTGCTGGAAGAGCTCTTCAAAGTACACAGGCAAAAGCCGACGCCTGAATGGAGGGCGCAGTTCCAGGGTTACATAAGGACCATGCCTACTTATTACGCCGCCGTAAGTTTTCCTATATTTGTGCGAATAATTATGTATTGTTCCGAGAACGGTTTTATCAGAGCGTCATTTGTTGCAGTCGTTGAGGAGAGCGTTACAAAGGATGGGTGCGTCCGCGCCTCTGGCACAAACCTTGATACCCGATAATATGGATAATTCTTTATCATATAGTGTCTTAAATTATCTAAAACGGTTGAAGAATCAGGCCAAGATCGAATTTGATCGACTCTGTAACGAGGTCATTTCCAAGCAAGTTGCCGCCTCGAATCTTACGAAGAATTTATCTAACTGTACCACGAGCGTGACGGAAGGGGTGAGAGTTATACCGAAAACACCGCTGAAGAAAGATTTGGTAAGATTTAATACAAAGTCGCGATCTCTGATACCATAAGTTATTTTAACTGTTGCAATACTAAAGTTCTTGTGTGTGCTTTGTAGGTGTCCCATCCTTTGTTGCAAGACAAATTCACGGGTCTCCGCGATCAGCTAAACGAGTTCGGAGGTTTCGTCGTCGGGTTGGTGAAGAATCAGCAGCAGCAACGTGGTGCGCACAGTTACAGGAACGCCTTCGACGTACCGAGAAAGTCCCTGCTCGATCAAGTCGTGCGGATGCGCGCGAATTTCCTGCAGCCCGGCTTGTTGCATACAAAGTTACTTGACGACGATTACGTTCATTCAATGCCTTTAGCTCAAATGGGAAATTATCAGGAATATCTGAAACGCATGACTCCGCCGTTGAGAGAGATCGAGAGCGTACCAGTTAGACAGCATATGTTCGGTAATTATTTAGCGAGACACTTGCGAAAGTAATTTTTCCACGTATAATTGTGTGTATAAAAAGATAATGCTACATTTCGATCGTAGGCAATCCCTTCAAGATAGACAAGAGGATGATGGTGGACGAGGCGGATATCGACATAGTTGGCGCGACGGCGTCGACGTCGAAGGGCGGTCTCAAGCGCACCTTGCCGCAGTCGGATAGCGGAGGCCCGTCTTCCCCGAGGCCACCGCCTAACAAGAGGAAGCCCGGGCCCATACCGAAAGACGTGATCGTGCGACGGCCATCGTATACGCTTACTCCACCGAGTTCGCCGATTCCTTGGGTGATAGAGGACACGAAGAACCAGGTAGCGGTGACGGCAGCAGCAACACCAATCGCCGATACGAGCGCACCGCCGATCTTGCCCTGTTTGCCCAACGTATCGCCAGGTCACGCGTCATTGCCGTGTTCGAGCGCGTCCGAAAAGTTAGTGAACGGTCTCGCGGAAATGCCGGTTATACCGGTTTTCGAGCCGATCCCGGTCGAGCACGTTAACAATCATATGGACACGCCGCCCGTTTTGACGCCGATAGTTAACAATGTTGACATGATATCGAAGAGTGATGTTAAAAGTGAACGGACAGATAACGCGAAGAATGAGTGTAGTCGGTTACCGGTTAACGATTGTATTGAGAATAGCGTGCGAGTTGTGGACAGTGCCACTGAAGAGAGACTGACGAATCACGTGGACGAGAAACGCGAGCCGAAGATCGAGAGGGAGCGGAAGCCGACGAAGAAGGAACTGGAGGACATCAGGCGACACAATTTGAGCATCCGGGAACTTGTTTACAAAGAGGTGCGGAGAAGAGGGAAAAGTAAGTCTTCGACGCGCCGGTCGGTTCTCTTTTATATGCTGAGAAACGTGGCGAGATTAATGATTAATAAAAGATTGACGTACTTATCTATCGCTAATGATAACATTCTCGTAACAGCGTTAACACGTGATCAATTCATTTCGTTTCAGATTACGCAACACTGTTCTCACACTTACATCAAGTTCAGGGGACCCTAGATATACGGCTTGCGTTTGTAAAAGACATAGTAAAAGAATCATTACGCTTTAAACGACGTAACTTGGCGTCGCTGTTAGAAGAATATCTTAAAACCATTCAAGAGGACGGTTGCGCTATAAATCACAAGCTGAATCACAATGGTGCCACGAAGATAAGTTGTTAAGATATATGCGTAATCAGGGCATTATCTTAATAGTGTAGAGGACATAAATTACGAGGAAACTCTCGTGTGAGTTCGTGCCGGAGATTTTAGTAGCGGTTTCGATCTCCCCGAAATAAGGCTATTCGATAATCTCTGGAAAGACGAGCGATTTTGAGCTTTCAATTAGCATTTTCGATGTCAGCCATAGAAGTCATGTCACTTTTATGCTTTGGGGGTAATCAATTGATAGAAATTTTGAGTATATTACGTGGAACTCTGCAGCCATGAATTGAAGCAATAATTTATTTATCACCTCCATTAGTGATGTAAAAGAAATGTAAAAGAAATGGAGCAATATTTAACTACATATATCAAATATACCAAATTCTATTATAGTATTTCTCTTTTTCAAAACTTAATTTATTTAAGCTTTAATCTGAGAAGAGATCCAGAATTTTTTTCGTTTTCGATGCTTGAAAAATATCCTAAATAACACAATCATAATATATTTGCGTATGGAGTTCTTATTCTTCACGAGTAAATGCGTGTTCGTATATCGTTACATGTAAATACGTTCGCACATTTGTTTCGTCATCTTTATGATCATTATGATCTAATTTTCCATAATCTCGGGAATTTTGCTGGATATCATTTGGCGCACATATTGCAAACATCTTGGATGCTGGCATACAAGATAATAATTATAATAATTGCGGGTAATACGAAATAATAATATAAGAATGACTATATTTATCCTTGAAATGCGAATCCGTGTACAAAGTTTCGGCAGTACAAGTGCAATCAAATAAATCACCAAAATTCGATACACTTCTCAGCGCCCATGTCGATTTTAGGACAGAATAATTATATATTACTCTTACACTCAAACAAGTTACATTTCCTATTATATTTAATCTATCTACAGTCATTTATGATCTACACTATTAAGTTTAATAAAATGCCATAGTTTAACACTACTGAATTGTCTGTAAATTTTGTTGTGTACTTTGTTGATGTATAAAAGCAAAACCAAAATCTGACTTCTCATTGATGACATATTAAGTATACAACAATAATCGCGATCTCTATGTATAAAAATGAAAACATATCTTTTATTATGTGTGAGGAAAGAGATTGTAAAAAATCGCACATCATGAAAGAATTTATTATTGTGTAATTTACTAAATTAAAATATTGTGAAAAAAAACGAATAGAAATTCTTGGTTGCAGTGGATTCTTCTTTTGCACGTTGCAACATTAAATTTCGTATCGCGAAATCTGTCGCAGATAGCACTATACCAAAAACATTTGTGTATATCGAAACACTAAATGCAGATTTGAATTTATTGTGAAGTCTACAAGTGAAGGATTGACAGTGCCTGATGCTATTTGAAATTGAGATAATATATTCAACCCACTATGTCTCCAAAAGTTTTTAATATATTATTTTATTTTGCACATGAAAAATTATATGTATGTATATTTTAAAACTTTAAGTATTATTTTCAATTAGAAATACATTGCACATCAGGAACAATGTGAAAAGTACACCTAATTCTTTATTACTGTATGTGGATAAATTTTCTGTTATATTATACAAAATCGAAATATCCATATATGTGATATAATATACACACGCGCGTATGCACACACACACACACACACGATAAATGAGAAATATAATATTTCGTAGTTGTTAAGAAAATTCCAATGATCGCATACTATAATACTGTACTATTCTAGATTGACGATTAGAGAGAAGAAATGGGAAATCCACTTTATGTACAAATTCAAGACAAATGTATAGTATAACAGAATCAAAACTTCATTATATATCTAAAATAACATGGAGCAAAATGAATTTTGTTTTGTCCTCGAATCCTTACATATATGTGCAACACACCAAAAATTCAAAATGTTATATTTTAAAAAAAATTTACTTTATCGATACACATGTGGGTTGAAGGAATGTGTGTTAATAGTGATAATTAATTATTTACATACCAATACTAGTTATACAAATGACAAATCGCTTAATGGTTTATATCGGTAATGATTTGACCAAATATTACGTAGGATAATAACAGACAGACAAGGATGATTATCTTACTTATTATCCGCCTGTGATTTTTGTATTGCTTATATCACGGTATATCAAGTATAAATTTTTATCTTGATTTTGTTCCTGAAAAATAGGATACCCAAGATGAAAATTAGGTCGTTGATAAAACGAAGACATATCATTAAATCGTTGTGAAAGTTTATTTTTTAGTCTTTAGAAATTGATGTTTTATTTTTATTTATGAAAGAGATGACGGATCTCTCCTTTCATTTTGAAAATTTTGTTAATATATTTAATTTTGAAATTCTTGTTGATATTTTATTAATATTCCAAGTGAGATAATCAACCACATGTTTTCTTGTGGACATTAATGATGTCCAGTACTCTTTAGGAGATGTGGTCGAAATTGTATTTATTAGTTGAAAATACGTTGAATAACTTGTAAATTATTTTATGATAACTTATGGAGCTTAGCTGAGTCTTTATAAAGACAGTGATGCTAGACGCTTATTTGCTCCAAAGAAAAATGAATAGGGAATTATTGATGTAAAGAATATTAATATAAAACTAAGTGCGATTGTGTAAAAGAGATTAATGGATTAATTACAGAATGTTTGGGTATTTCAAGTACCTTGATTACAATTTTTTTTTTGTTAGAGCAGCAGTAATTTATTATTATACTGATCGACAATGAAACTGATCGTTAAAATGAATCAACTAGAGTGATTCCTTTTCACAAATTTAATGTTAAATTATATACAGTGTGCTTCACCAAAGCAAGATCGTATTTCTACACACTGTTGTGATAGCTTTAATAATTATATACAGTTTAATTTTATGCAAAAATTTCAGCAATAAATCTGCGATACGATCCGAAATAACCAAATCTGTTGATAGTGAGTTTTGTAAGGCGTTTGCTACGGACTTCGTTAGTGGAGAAATTATAAAATCAATGCATCATGTTCAACAATGAGACTACTGTTCTATCTACTATAATTCATGCGCAGTTATGTCACGTCCACTACTGGACCTGCCAACAAAAAAATAATGCGGACGCAGTTCCATGTCAATCAACAAATGCTAATTACAATATGCTAATCAAATCACTGATATACGCCTACATGATGGCTTTAGAAATATGATTTCTTTCACACAGATCAGATATTTTATATTTTGTATGATGGCATATGGAGAGGAAATAGGGTCTGTATTATACATACGCCTCGTTTAATGTATTATTTAAGATGTTAATAAATGTTGCAATTACTATTTTTTCACGACAGCTGTAACACAGTGACGACGGTGACGACGACACGTGTATTGATTGTATATACGAAATTGTACATAAGGCGTGCATTAGTGCTAATTATAGACGAGAGTCATATTGAAAGGACTGTCCCGTTTTTACGTTTATATTTTAGGTAAAACGATAAGTAAATCTCGAGAGAAGCGAATAAACGAATTAACAGAAACCTCTTCGTCGTGTGTATTGCTGAACCGTTCATTTTTCTTCCTTTTCCTTCCAACTTCTATTGTTCTATTTCTATTTAACATGCTCGTTTCACTTTAGGTGCAAATGGGTGCAAAATGTTTGACGTAGGTAGTGCCATGATGTAAGAATACATACGTATTGATCATGGGTATTGGGTATTTGGGTAGTGCAACTCTTGCAACTGCAAAGAGTGCAAAGAACAGATTACAGTTCGTGGCTGAACATATATCGTTCATATCATTTTCTATTCAATTTCTAATTATATATTTATTTTGAGTGCAGGAATAAAACAGTGAAGCTACATAAAACCTATTATCGCATAATTTATTATATTATACAGATATTATATGTTATAATAGGTATCAGGTGTGCGACGTTCATCCCGCGCGCCGGCTTTCCTAACCTATAAATCGACTCGGCTGCACAAAATCAATTAATTAATCGAGACAGATTAATGTATTAAGACATCCACGGGTATTTATCAAACGTTCGACAACACGGTATCGTCATATTTTTCAACACGCCTGACATCGCCAAATTTTAATTTCAGAATCAACGTTTGATTCGGTTTCAACATGTCGAGAGGAATGTATTACAGAAACTGCCTCAGGAAATATCTAATACAATGGAAATACGCAGATCCTCAGCGGCTACGAGCGTGTCGTGGAATCCACGGAACGATTTCCGTGTCGTCGCACGCGTCAGCGATTAATGCAAGCCCAACCGGGCGAGCTGTTGTAGATCAGAAACCAGTGAGGAATATCAGAGACGGACCCTCCTTAAAAGACTTCTTGAGCCCATCTGTTATCGATATTCCCAATGAAAAGCCTGTTCCGTATGTGCAGGATATCCGTGGCGAGAATCAAAAAGGTTTCTCAGATATTTAATTATAAAATTTAATATTTGTCCTTGTACATTCGAAACCATTAGCTTTACCACCCCCTTTTTGTGCTAGTGTACTTTGAAATTTACGGTTGCC
The DNA here is from genome assembly GCA_035220615.1 of Leptothorax acervorum. Classification (NCBI taxonomy): domain Eukaryota; kingdom Metazoa; phylum Arthropoda; class Insecta; order Hymenoptera; family Formicidae; genus Leptothorax; species Leptothorax acervorum. The sequence goes on along the minus strand of JASTWQ010000104.1, from coordinate 522,510 downwards.
AAATGAACGTAAACGATGCCGATATAATATGGTCGGTGCTGAAATCGCACGGCTACAAACATACGCAGTGTCTGGAAGACGCTGATATTGTATTGCTTGTTACTTGTTCCATCAGGGATAGTGCCGAGCAGAAGATATGGAACAAGTTGGAAAACTTGAATGGAGTGAGGAACATAAGAAAGAGGAAGACCGGATGGCCTATGAAGATTGGTCTCTTAGGCAAGCTTAATTAATACTTGATAGTATCAGGCTCTCAACTAAGTGACTTGTGTCTTATAACTCTTATATAAGAATAATTATATAAGAATTTGCATTAGGATGCATGGCTGAACGCTTAAAGACAAAAATATTAGACAGAGGAAAGCTCGTGGATGTTATAGCAGGTCCTGATAGTTACAAGGATTTACCAAGGCTTCTGGCGATAACAGACAATGAAACTGCCGTTAATGTCGTATTATCCTTTGATGAAACGTACGCGGATGTCGTGCCAGTTAGACTCAACCAGAACTCCACTGGGGCATATGTGTAATGTATATACATATTTATATACAAAAATATATTTTACATATGTATAAAAACTGATTTCAGCTTTTTAGTTTTATGGAATTACGTTTATGTATCTGTAATTTGCAGTTCTATAATGAGAGGTTGCGATAACATGTGCACTTATTGTATCGTACCGTTTACGAGAGGGAGAGAAAGATCACGACCGATTTCAAGCATACTTGACGAAGTCCGTCAATTATCGGATCAAGGCGTGAAGGAAATAACTCTCCTAGGACAAAACGTGAATAGCTACAGAGATTTATCAGAATCGGCGTTTGTCTTATCAGCTAACTCGGAGACCCATCTCGCTCAAGGTTTCAAAACGGTTTATAAGAATAAGAAAGGCGGTTTAAGGTTTAGCGATCTTCTGGACAAAGTATCTTTAATTAATCCGGAAATAAGAATAAGGTATAAATTTATAAATCAGCATTAATTCCTTCAACTAGCTTTGTATATTAATATATGGTAATCTCCAGATTTACATCGCCTCATCCCAAGGATTTTCCCGATGAGGTATTGCACTTGATAGCCGAAAGACCGAACATCTGTAAGCAGATTCACTTACCTGCTCAGAGCGGCAACTCCATGGTTCTGGAGAGAATGCGAAGAGGATACACCAGGGAAGCGTATTTAGACTTGGTGTATCATATACGTGATATTCTTCCAAATATATACTTTTCCAGCGATTTTATTGCCGGGTTCTGCGGCGAAACCGAGGAGCAGTTTCAAGATACGTTATCGCTAATAGAAGAAGTTAAATACAACAACGCATATTTATTCGCCTATAGCATGCGCGAGGTACAATTCTCATGCTGTACAATCTTTTCGGACAATTGATATCAAATAGAAAAAAATTTAATATGTTATTAAAATTCATAAATTATTTATAATTATATGTTACAAATATTTTAATTGTCTTCAGAAAACTACAGCACATAGACGTTACAAGGACGACGTTGAATCGCACATAAAGATAGACCGTATGAATCGCATGATTGCGCTGTATAGAAAAGAGGTAGAAAAATTAAATAGAGCACAGATAGGGCAACATCAACTTGTTCTCGTGGAGGGCGTAAGCATTTTCCCAATCTTATTATTACATACATACTGCAAGAAAAAAACCAGTATCTCGCCGTTTTTCTTTGTCTTTTTGTTCTGTTTTTTTTCCCACCTGTAAACGTTTTAATCTTATGTTTTATAGAGACGTACATCATATGTTTTTACTAATATATTGAAGTAATTGAAGTATTTGCAAATATTAATTATCTTTTGGCATTATTATTTAAGAATAGGAACGATAGATTTTATAGTGATATACATGTTCTATTGGCAGGCGAGCAAGAGATCTGATGAAAAGTTACAAGGTAGAAATGATGGTAATGTGAGAGTTATACTACCATCTACTGCTGTTCCCATTGCTCAACACTGCATTACAACCAGGCAGATACAGGCTGGCGATTATGTCGTAGTACGAATTGATAACGCCAACTCCCAGACTTTACAAGGAGTACCTTTATATCATTCTTTAATCACTGAATATTTATTAAGCAAGTAACGATTGTTATATTATTGTATTAATTAGTAAAAATTATAATGATTGTATATCCTGCGGTAGGCTGTATACTCGTGAAATTTTTTTTAACAATAATAAAAAATGAATTTAATATTAATATATCATTAATTATCATTATGTTATGAGTTACTTGTTCAGATATATTGATTAATATCGGCCGATTGTCTCGTGTCGGTTTTTACAATGAGTTTATCTCCTCGATCTGTCTTATTCTCAGTTGGTAGTATAAAATGTAAAATTACCGACGTCGCCAATAATCACAAACGTATGTGCATTGTGCATAATACGTGACTGAACTATCAAACTCAGGTTATGAGTTGTGAACAGTTGTGAATTAAAGCGTTTATACGCACGATAGATTGATTATCGATGTTGTGATCAAACGATCGCGAATTGTGTTTTGCGGAATCCCACTCGGCGGTCTCTCTCTAAACAAATGGCATGTAGATCGAGTGTTACAATCTATTGTCGTAACTGGTAACCTCTCTGCGAGATGTATGAAATTAAGTTCGAGAAATTAATTTGTCCGCTTCAAATAATCCTTTAATATAGCGGCAGTAACGAGTAACAATATAATTATTATTGTGATACTAAATAATAGTAATAATAATCTTAGTTGTGTATATTGGAGTATGCCGGCTCGCAGCGGTACTTCTCGCTTCATTTTTCTCGACCTTCTTTCTTCCGAGTTCTGTCTGTACGTTCAAGGTAAAAGGGAAGGAAAGAGTGAAACGGAAGCGCAGCTGCGAGCCGGACGTAAAACGTTAATATTAGGCTTTTCATAATTACTGATCATCTGACTGACAATGTACACATTACTAGGCTTCGAATGATGGTATTCCGCCACCCGCTGCCGTAACAGGATTTCCATCGGCAACGCCAAATATCGCATCTAGCTTTGTGCCACCTATTATGCCCGCGGCACCCTTCATCCCTCCACCCAGTTTACCGCCAGGTCCTCCGGGTATAATGCCACCTCAGTTTTCCATACCTCCACCAGGTTTTACTTTTCCTATCACCGCGGCACCTCCTCAAGAGGCCGGAGTCATAGGTTAATATCTATCGCTAAATATCCGCACTTCTCTACGAATCCGTTGCTCAGACAGCTCTCTTTGCATTACAGCTGCGTCGCCGCAAATAACAGCACCAGGGATTCCTCCTCCTCCTTCGCCTATCAGCAGCGACACCCCTGCAGCGATGTCCGTCTCTACAGCAGAGAAGAAGTCGGACTGGAGCGAACACAAAGCACCCGATGGAAGAACATATTACTATAACAACGTCACAAAGCACTCGTTATGGGAAAAGCCAGACGAGCTGAAAACACCAAGCGAATTGCTGTTGTCGCAATGCCCTTGGAAGGAGTACAAGTCGGAGAATGGCAAGGTGTATTATCATAATGTAAACACTAAGGAGTCTAGGTGGACGATACCGCCGGAGTTGGAAGAGCTCAAGGCGCGAATTATAGCCGAGGAAGCTGCAGCAGCCGCTGCAGCGGTTGTTGCAAACGCTACGAATTCGTAAGTCAAAATGGATAACGATACCAAGATCGCAGATTATCTGCCTTCTATTATTTTAAAAGCTTCCTGTATATTTATCATGATCTTTCTGTGTCTTCAGCAATATGGTTTCTATAGCCATGCAACGCTTGTCGCCGAATGTCCCGACTATGTCGCAGACCAGTACACCGGAATCAGGTGGAAAGTCGGCTATCGAGCAGGCGATGGCCGCAACACTCGCGGCAATTAATATTCCGACACCGCCCGCGAAACCGGACGAGGATAGTAATTCCGCGATTGGTTCAGCCAATGACAGTCGCACCAGCACGCCCGAGCCCAAGATGCAGTTCAAGGATAAGAAGGAAGCCGTCGAGGCATTTAAGGAATTACTGAGAGAAAGAGACGTGCCGTCGAATGCCACGTGGGAACAGGCGGTGAAATTGATTCAGAATGATCCTAGGTATCCGCAGATGAAGAAGCTGAACGAACGTAAACAGGCCTTCCATTCGTACAAGACGCAGAAACTGAAGGAAGAGCGCGAACAGGAAAGACTCAGGTAGGTATCGCGATTACTTTTATCGTGTTAAGTTTATATACAATTAAATTAGATAATAACGCAGCGTATCTTCGACAGATTGAAGAAGGCCAAGGAGGATTTGGAGCAATTCTTGCTAGAAAACGACAGAATGTCAAGCACAACCAAGTATTACAAATGTGAAGAGATGTTCGGTAATTTAGAGGTTTGGAGATCAGTTGGGGATTCGGATCGCCGGGACATCTATGAGGACGTTATTTTCAATTTGGCGAAACGCGAGAAAGAAGAGGCGAAACAATTAAAGAAGAGAAATACAAAAAGACTGGCGCAAGTTCTGGACACTATGACAGAAGTGACTTACAGGACGACGTGGCAGGAGGCGCAAGCATTGTTGTTACAGTATCCCGCGTTCGCGGAAGACGCAGACTTGTTGGAGATGGACAAGGAGGACGCTCTGATTGTGTTCGAGAACCACATCCGCCAATTGGAGAAGGACGAGGAGGAGGAAAAAGAATGCGAGAAGAAACGTAGGAAACGGCAGGAGAGGAAAAACAGGGACGGCTTCATAGTAAGTGTCGTAGGCTTCTCGATTTAATTGTTACAACTGTATTATATTTAGTATTATACTTAGTATCTGTGCTACGTTAAGTCGATCAAACAAATTCGGTTTTTCTGTACAATTGAAAATTATATTTCAGTATCTACTCGATGAACTTCACGAACAAGGCAAGCTCACGTCGATGTCGTTGTGGGTAGAATTGTACCCCATGCTATCCGCCGACCTTCGATTCTCGGCTATGCTCGGGCAATCGGGCTCGACTCCGCTGGACCTTTTCAAATTCTACGTCGAAGACTTGAAGTCTCGATTCCATGACGAGAAGAAGATCATTCGCGAGATACTCAAAGACAAGAACTTCGAGGTGCAAGTCAACACGACTTTCGAGGAGTTCGCCACGGTCGTGTGCGAGGACCGAAAGTCGGCGACTCTAGACGCAGGTAACGTTAAGCTAACATATAATTTACTGCTGGAGAAGGCGGAGGCGCGCGAGAAGGAGCGCGTCAAAGAAGAGACGCGGAAATTCAAGAAGCTGGAGACTGGTTTCAAGAATTTGCTCAAGACATTGAACGTAGACTACCAAATGGCGTGGGAGGACGTGAGGCCGAAGATCGAGGAAGAGCAAGATTTCAAGGCGATTACCTTAGAGAGCGAAAGAATACGGATATTCAAGGAATATCAGCATGAGCTGGAGGAGAGCTGTAGTCATCACCATATCAGAAGTAAGAAGAAAAAGGCGAAAAAATTGAAGCGCAAATCACGATCGCGTTCGCATAGCGTGAGTATTATCGAAAGCAGTCACTTTCTCATCGTCTGATGTGCGATCGCGACAGATGTAAAAATTATGTTTTTTCTTTATTTCTTTGCAGGAGTCGGAAGGTAGTGAGAAAGGCTTGAGAAGAAAGCGACACAAGTCGCATTCGCCCAGTATTCCCAGCAAGTCTGACAGTTCCGAGTCGGAAACGAGGAAGTCAAAGAGGAAGAAGAGCAAGAAGAAGAGAGGTCGCAGCCATTCCGTATGTATTAATGATATTGAAGTTTGTCAGGGGGAAGTTTTCATATTTTAAACGAATAAGTAACACATTAACTTCGCCAGCGATTATTAACCAAATTGAGAATTTTAATCGACATGACTGGCAATCAAGATATCATCATCATCATCAATGGCGCTACAGCCCAAATCGGGCCTTGGCCTCCTCTTAGAGGTTTCATAATCACTTTAAATTCAGATGTGCGGGTGATTAGCCCACAGCACCCTGGCATGGTGGATACTGCCATATAGTATTTGGACCAACGGTTTAACGTCTCTTCCGAAAGACGGAGCCCAGTTTTTCCCATTTGAGAATTTTTCTCGCATGGGGGGGCGCAGTTTCTGGAAATAAATTCCAGTGTACTCAAGTGGACTCGAACCCGGTTCTCCGGATCACGAGTCTGGCGCTCTACCACTAGCCCACACTGCCGCCCGGCAATCAAGATATATGCGTTTTTATTAAAACACAGTTTTGTTGGAGAAAGGGAAGTGTACTTGGAAATACACGAAAAGGATTTGAAAAATTTATTAGCTTATAATAAATTTCAAATCTTAAAAACGCGTATATCTTGATTGCCAGTCATGTCGATTAAAATTCTCACTTTGGTTTTCATATTTTATCGCGTTTCTCCTGATATTTTTTCACAGCGCTCGCACTCTGGTCTTCCATCTTCCGAGGAGTGCTCGCCGGAAAGGAAGCGGAAAGAGGAGAAGCACAGAAGGGCTTCCATTCACAGCGAAGGTTCCGTCACGGAAAATAACGATCATCACGAACTCTCCGAGGACGAGCTGGAGAAACAAAGGGCGCAACTCCTGCGTGAGCTGCAAATGCAACAAGAGGAGAATTGAAAACTTCGTTTCGCTATCGCGTCTCGAAGATGCAATACGTGAAACAATTACAAATTATTTATCTTATCTTTAACTCGACGACTCCCTGTCTATCTCAGAAGAAGTGGGTTCTCCCTCGCTACTTGGACATCTTTATTATTTCAAGAAATGAGAATGTATTAATAGAAGCGAATACACAATAAGTCGAATACTAAGACACACTTGGTTTAAAAAAAGTTAAATTTAAAATATGCACCTATATGCGCGCGTGCGCGAACGCACGCACATACACGATGTCATTTGTTTAAAAATGGATCACCTTACATAACGCAATCCGGCCTTCCGCGGTGCAGGTGAGCTTTCTTAAAGATGTATAACCCGTCTCTTTTTTTTTTTTTTTTAACGACTCGCTATTCTTTGTGATTAGGAGTAACGATGCGCGACGAATGCCGAGTATAGACTCGAAATCTCTCGCTTGTAATATGCTAGATGGACAACTCACTCTGATAGCCTCCTTAAGGAGGAAAACTTGTAATTTGCAGGAGAATTAACTTGTATTATATTTTAGTAATTATGATAATAGCGTTTGTTTTTGTTTCACTTCTATTTTATGCTACGCGCTTTTCTTTGACAGTTCTCGAAGATCGGGGAGTTAGACCTAAGCTTCCATTCTATTCTGAAGAACAGAAGTTTTGCGTGCAACTTGCGGGTATCTTGAATTTCTACTTCTTGAATATTCGAGGGTACGTCAGGCTGGTACAAAGATCTCTCGATTGCACGGCGTCCGCGTTATAATCAATTGTCCGTATGTACGGCGACACGTTTGGCATTTAGACACGGTTGTTTTACAGCGGCATATATGTGAGTCGGTAGGTATTATTAACAATTCAACACCAGGCAGGTCTGACGCCCGCGACAAACACTCGATGATGAAAGCTTTCTGAAGGTACAAGGGGCAAAAGAGAGAAGCTAATTTGCAAAACAAAAATAGAATCGACACAAGTCCGTTCTGAGAATCTGACTTTTACCTGTCTACTTTGAGATAAGATATCGGCTTTCAGATATTCAGACATCCCTTGGTAAGATCAAACTCCCTTCCTCTTTTATTCCTACGCTAGTCCTGCGCGACGCGTTATATGTATGTAGGAGATGTCTGCGGTCTGATCGACCGTCATTGATTTTGATTATATCAATTTAGTGAGTGAGAATTTACAGTAGGGACGAGCAACATAAACGAACGTGTCTGACAATTAACATTTGGTTTTAGTTCCACTATTATTTAATTTTTTTGTAGTCGAAAACAATAAAAAACAGGTCCAACAAGCTGAAAAAACTCGTCTTTTCTCTGAAGGCACGACATAATTAGGAAATAATTTTCCGTATTTATAACTTAAAAAAAAGAAGAAGGTTTACACGATGTGATTAGCAAACAAAGAGATAAACGGATAAGTAAAACCGACGTAATTTAGAACTTAAAATTAAATCAAAAACTCTTAAATTGAAAAATGTGCTGAGATAAAGGATTAACAATCTTTTCTTTTTACTTTTGAATGTCTAGGTCTACAGAGAAGGGTGCAATAATTCTCGCTGCGGATTTCGCCGGTAATGAATCGACGATCAGATGAACCCGATCCTGTGAATAATAAAATATAGCAACAATACACGGTAATTAATAAAGCCATTAATATTTATTGATAGAGAAGACGTGCGTTTCTCGCGCGTCGAGGAGACACGCTGAAATTCGTGCATTTGCCGTGAAAATTTCACGGTCGGAGCTTCGCCGTCGCTGGCTCGATCGCGTCCTTCCGCTCCGGACGATCGTACGGCCCTGGGGCACACGTCGCGAGTCGCGAGACTCGCGAGAGGTGGGGACAGGGGAACCCGGTGTAGCGCGGTTCGGCCGACGCGGACGGCGCGGTGTTCGTATCGGGTCGGGACGTGTGTTCCGTCGCAGTTTCGGCAATTCGGCGCACTGGACACGCGCGACGGAGAAAGGAGAAGTGATCGTCGCGTCGAACCTGCTGTCAGTCGAGAAGGGCACCTCGTTCGCCCTTCGGGTCGTCGTGTGTGACAAAGAGCGCGGCGCCGACGTCATCCCCCTCTCTCTCTCTCTTTTTCTTTCCTTCCCCGTCGCCGTCTCCTTCCATCCCTTTCTCTCTCTTTCTCGCTACTCGTCCCCGTTTCCACCGCCGGAAGATGTTGGGCCTGGTTTGCCGTCAGGCGTTGCTGGCGAATACCCAAAAGTGAGTAAGACCCCGACACCGGTGTCAGCCCCCGCCTGCCGCCCGGACGACGATATCGATCGTATCGCGAACCGCGAAATCGCGCGCGTCCTCCCCGCGGATAACCCAACTCCGAGCTCCGAGCTCTCCTTCTCGCTCGGCCGCTTCCTCATGGATAGAAAGCGAAGGCTCATTGATCGTCGCGAGCGATTTGGGTAATCATGCGGGGCACGGTCACCGGTGTTCCCGTCGAGTCTGGGAAAGTGGAAACCCAACGACGACCAGGAACGTCGATATCACGAGGACGTGCACGCGATGCGATTCGCGAGATCGCGCGTAAATAAATGCGCTCCGACTTGAAGGTATCCCACGCTCCGCTCGATTCGCTTACCGCGAACGCGTCACGACGTAATTTTGGGCTGACCTCGAGGCGGCTCGAGGCTCGAGCCTATGGCTATTCGGTAATTAATTCATCGAGCGGCTGTGATACCTGCAGTGTATACCTGCGACAATAATACCTCGTCGACGTGAAGGGAATCATCAGCTTCTTGATGTTTGAAATATGGAGAGGAAGATTAGAGAGATTAAGGATAACGAATTCGTTCGGAGCGTTTTTTTTTTTTTCGCGAGCGGTTCTGCCGGCCGGATTAATCGCCGGTCAAGTTAATCAGGGTTTAGTCGAAGTCGTGTCTTTTTAATGTCCATTTCCGCAAATGTAGATTAATTTTAATCTCGGTTTAACACACTGTTTATTTTTTCTAACTTTAGAAAAAGATTAGTCAAACCGAGATTAAAATTAACTTGCATTAATGGAAATAAAAACCGAGTATGATCCGTCATTTCATTTATGTACCATCTAAATGACAATTAAACAGCAGATTTCGCTCGGTTTCCGCAGTTTCAATCTATCATCCGCCAACAGATTCTATATTTCCGCTGGCATTCCGCCAAACAAAATCTGTAGAACACTTTGCAAAATTGATCTGTACCATGCCGGTCGAAAACGATCTTACAGTTAGGTAGATGAGGGAGGAAGGCGAATCCTTTTTCTGCTTGTTTCTTTCTTCGTCAGTCATCTCGGTGCGCTCTCGATTGACTTCGCAAAATCTACTTCCTATAGCCTCCGGTTTCTTTGCTCCTCTCTCCTCGACGACCCTTCTGTAGTTCGAGTAAGTAGAGAAAATTGACAGAATCGGCGCAACTGGCTCCAGAGGATTTCCTCTTTTTTGTAATATTGTTTTTTTATATGTTTTTAGGGACCTTATTTCGCGTCCCACGTTCGACAGAAATGTTGGTCATTTGTCAACGTAACGCGCTCCGACAGCTGACATCACGGTCGACCAGTGACGACTACAGCGGCTATATTTTACCTCTTTATCTACATTGCATATACGTTATCTTAAGGATAGTCGCATACCGCTCGGTGCGATTCAGCACACGTTGTTCCACCGCGACTCGAATACGTCGGCTCTTATGAAATAGACTACGCGGCGAATTAACTACGATGCTCGCGATAGCACTGATCGACACGTGAGCCTCTGGCTGTTTTCATTCTAAAGATTAGAAGGGATAACGTGCATAAAACTGCACTTACGTTTCTCCAAGATTTACCCTCCGTTTATTCATTGATTCACGATATTTCCGATCGAATCTTTATAATTATATGGAGCGATCGCAATTTTCTTCTTTTCGAATACCTACCTCGAGGAGGACAGAATTAGACGATAGTGGGTGTTCTTGTTACGGCGAAAACGTATAAATACGCGGACGATGTAAAATTCGTCAGTTAATATATTCACTGCAAATTTTTCATGCGTTTTATATACATATATCATTGTAGCATTGATATAATATCAATTAGTAATATTAATATAATCATGTCTATAATATGAAAGTAATTAATAATCTCAAAAATGATTTACGATCGAAAGAAATTATTATCTCAGATGTTTGGGATGAAATTATTATATCTTGGAGACTACTTACATCGAGTACAATTTGTCATAATTATCTATACATTAAACACCGATAACACCGCGCTAATTAGGGTCAAGCGGGGGAAGGCGTTATATAATGCTATCATCGTCGCTCTTCCGCATGTCCACGCGGAATGAGTGTGTCGATGTCCTTTCGGCGTGCTACGTTAATTTAATAGTCCTCATTGATCCTATATGATAATTATTAGGTGATCGTGCCACGCGTGCATGATACGACTCAAAAAGAGATTTCTTGTCCCGAAAAAATTCCCTCGATTCTCGTTTCTCGCTACCGATATTTCTGAACAATTAAATCAGGCATGTCAAACATACGGCCCGCCGGGATTTCTTAAAAATCTTTAAAAAATATTATTAATTAGTTATTTTGTGTGTGAAGTAAATAATTTTGTTTTTATTTGCATGAATTTAGTCCGAATTTTACATTTAAGTAATTTTTAATGCACTTGTATGTACTTATTTACCTGCAGACCGGTTTCCTAAAATGTTTTCTTCTGTCACGCGGATCAACATCGATAAGCAAACAAGAGGCTTGTTTTGAAATTCTAGTGCATATTTAACGACAATGATAAGACTGTTAACTCGAGACTTTGCCACAAGTGGCCGGGTAAATATTTGAAGATGATATCGCGGACAAAACTCTTAAGAGGACTCCAAAAGATAAATCTTGGTTTATCTGACGCATCTACTCAAGTATAGCTCTTTCCCACTTTAATGTTGTTTGTTATTCGACAGAGTCGGCACCAGATACCTGGGATCGATAGTTCCGGTGTCGAACCCGCCGGACTTTCAATTGGAGAATGAGCCGGTTCTCAGCTATACGAAGGGCAGCCCGGAAAGAGCGGAGTTGGAGAAGGTCTTGGATAAGATGAGCAGCGAATGCGAGGAAGTGCCGTTAGTTATCGGAAATGAGGAGATCAAGACCAATCTGTGCAGATATCAAGTCATGGTACGTCTCTATTCTAATCGCGTTTACTTTTCTTCTCGGTGTTATCGCGCGCCTGTTTTATTTTTCTTTGTTACGCAAGACAATTACGCTTCTTTTTCCAGCCGCACAATCACAAGGAAAAAGTTGCCAAGTATTACTGGGCGACGCCGGAGCTCGTGAAGAAGGCGATCGACGTCGCGGTGAAGGCGCAACGAGAATGGGAGAAGTGGCCGATCGAGAAACGGCTGGAGATGTGGTTGAGGATAGCGGATCTGATGGCGACCAAGTACAGGCAACGTCTCAACGCCGCCACTATGCTCGGCCAGAGCAAGACCGTGATCCAGGCGGAGATCGACAGCGCGGCGGAGCTGATTGACTTTTTCAAGATGCACGCGTATTTCGTGAAGGATAGCCTCAAATACCAGCCGATCTCGCCGGATCAGCAGACTCTCAACTCGATGAGGTATCGCGGCATGGACGGTTTCGTCGCGGCGGTGTCGCCATTCAACTTCACCGCCATCGGCGGTAATCTCAGCTACACGCCGGCACTGATGGTTTGTAATTTGCAGACCATACTGACAGCCCTTTAATCGAGGCTCGCCCGATAAAAAGTAAGGCGCTAATAATAACCCGCACGTGTCGACGTGCATGCCGCGATTGCAGGGTAATGCCGTGCTCTGGAAGCCGTCGGACACCGCGTTATTATCCAACTGGTGGATCTTTAAGATATGTAGAGAGGCCGGGGTGCCGCCCGGCGTGGTGAATTTCGTTCCCTGCGAGGGACCCGTGTTCGGTGATACCATCACATCCTCGCCTTACCTCTCCGGTCTCAACTTCACCGGCTCGGTACCGACGTTCAACCGTCTATGGGCCCAGATAGGTCAGAATCTCCCCAAGTACAGGAACTACCCGAAATTGATCGGCGAGTGCGGCGGCAAGAATTATCACTTCGTTCACTCGAGTGCCGACGTGGAAACGGTCATTTATGCGACGATAAAGAGCGCGTTCGAATTCAACGGACAGAAGTGCTCCGCTTGCAGTAGAATGTACGTGCCGGAGTCTCTATGGGGCAAGGTGGGTTTAACGATAATGCCTCTCTGTTAAATACTTTGGGAGTGCGCATTTATGTGATCTCTTTGAACTATCGTTCCAGGTGAAAGACGGCCTCTTGGCTCTTCGTCAGAAACTCACAATCGGTGACGTTCGAGACTTCACTATGTTCACTGGTGCCGTTATAGATGCCGTCGCGTTCAAACGGATTTCCGGTTACATCGAGTATGCGAAGAAATCGCCCAAGATGGAAATTCTTGGCGGTGGAGGTTACGACAATTCGTACGTTCTATCGCGATTATCATTAGTGCAACGATTTGCTTTAATGGATCTATCGTTCTGAGGTAGGAATCTCTTTCCAGGTGCGGATATTTCATCGAACCGACAATAGTACAATCCAAAGATCCGAAAGAAAAACTCATGACAGAAGAAATATTCGGCCCGATACTAACGATATATGTTTACAAAGATTCCGAGCTGGACGAGACTGTAAAGCTGGTGGAAACATCCACGCCTTACGCCTTGACGGGCGCGATATTCGCGCAAGATGAGTAAGTAAGATTAGTCGGTCGTACCGATGTTGTGCGGTACACGACGTTTTATATGTATGTAATGAATGTAAAAAGACTAGGTAAAAAATGTCATACAATCATAGCTTCTATTTTAGTTTGTTCAGTGACATTATAATGGTGATAAAGTAAATTATTTCCTCATACACGCATATATTATTGCAGAAAATGGGCGAGAAAGGCACTCGAGGACTTTAAATATACTGCCGGTAATTTTTACGTCAACGATAAATCCACCGGATCAGTGGTCGGTCAACAACCGTTCGGTGGCAGTCGAATGTCCGGCACAAATGACAAAGCCGGTGGTCCTCACTACGTTCTTCGCTGGGCATCCCCGCAGGCTATTAAGGAGACCTTCGCGCCCATACGGGAATACGATTATCCGTACATGAGAGTCTAAACGCGGGCCGCTTGTTAATTCGGCGTGATTAATCCGGGAATTTTGATTGCCCGACCGTCGCGCGTCACCGAAAAACGTTTATATTTTAAAATATCTGATCGGGAAAGAAACGTGCCGGGGCATATACGGCGGCATTACTACACTCTGCTGCTTTCGACGAAGTCGAGAACAAGAAAACATTGAGTCCACCACTCAAATAAGGTATTATATAAATGCATAGGAAATTAATGGACTTATGAAAATATCACTTTTAAATTAAGCTCTAACATTCAAAATCAACAGTAAGAAGCGAACACGATGAAATAAACGCATGAGATATGTTTTCTAAGATAAAACTTCGCTTGAGATTAAGATTCTTGTCCCACGGTATTTTCTTAATTCGCTTCCTGATCACGTAATTAAATAAATAAAATTATTTAATAGAGAATGTAATTAGATGGAACAACAAAAAGTATCGTATACCGTGTGATAAGGTCCTTAAATGCCGAGTTAATTCAACGTGCAGAAGTTGAGAAAACAATTTCGCGTAGGAGTTTCCTTTGATAGGAAGCATAGTAATCTCGCGATCGCAAATTTGCGATGCACAATAGAGACACGACTAGATTCCTAGATGAGCGCTAAAAAAGGGAGGAAGGTAAAGCCAGGTCAAGCTCGCAGGTCGCAACAAGTGCACACTTAATCGCCTTCAAATGTTCCGTTGACATCGCCTCGCGACAGATAGGGAATTCCAATGCGACGATCCTCCCGTGATCGATCCTGTTAGCCACGGACGTTGCTTCGTGAGTCGTCAAACACGCCTGTCTCGATTACTCGCCGCCAGTACATTACCAAAGTATTATCCGATGTGCATTTCGGAGACGTGTGATCTCATCACCGTGTGCCCGATGTATCCTCTCTCTCCTTCTTTCAGTACAATAACACTTATAACTCAGGTATCGCATCAGACCGATCGAGGAGGAACGCGAACACAGCGACGCGTTTGTTTGCGGTGCGCGATCACCGCGAGAAAAAGGGTACCCTCAGTCTCATCAAATCACATCCGTGATAGTGGCTAACGTGTCATTGTCAACAAGTGTCTTCAATGTCGACGAAGTAGAATAAACATTATTATCAATGTAATCAATAAAGCTTTAGCTTAAACCCCGTTTTCAGATGCGATATTACCTACGAAGTGAATGATGGATTTCTCTTTTTTTTCTACTACTAGGGAGATTGTAATGGGTAACGCAGTTTCGGTGACTCTCAGTTCCTTTCTAATGTGTACTTTGTAAGATTGTATATGCGAAAGACGCGATTTCTCTGTAATAATTGAAGTATCTTCAGCGTTTATACATATTCCCAGATCTTTGATCATCGATCGTCCTATAATATTGTTGATAATGTGACTGAAGACGGGATGTTTCGAGAGTCGATGGATGATCGCCGAGGACGTAATAATTGACAATATGTTATATATTGTGGCAAGTGTTATAGCATTATTTAAGTGTATGATAGCAATAAAGCAAACATAAATTTATGTCGTCTTTGTGAATGTCACCTCATACTTTGTCGACGTAAGATGCACCGCTTTTTTAAATATCGGATATGACATCAAGTGCCTGCCTGAGACAACCGAGAGTTTCCATTGGTCTCGATGATCCCAGATCGTGAGACAAAGGCCTGTTTGTTTTAGCTGAACTTCTTGCACAGTTCATCTTTTCTCTTTTTTTCTACAACATGAAAAGAAAAATAGGAAAGATGAACCGTGCAAAAAGTTTAGGTTGCCTAGTGGAAAAAGAAATATCCACATGTGTCATTCATAGGTAAATACTATAAATAGACGTTCGACCCTTACGACTAATAGATATGCATCATGAATAAATAGTCATAAATCCCGAGAGATTCGAATCTCTAATTTCATTTATATAAGTAATAAAATATATAAGTAAAAATTTAAGATTTAAAAAGAAGATAATAATTAGCTACAGCGGTATCATGAAAAAATGTTTTTAAAAAAAAATCGACGCACGTATTTGTTGAAAATACGAAATATATTTGTTTTAATTTTAAGAATAAAGATTTTTTATTTGACCTATATATATATAACACTGGCTATCTTTATTAATTATATAAATCATTATGACGTTTCGACCATTTTGGTTTATCAGGTCTTTCTCAATCAATATAATTTTTGATAAGCATCCTTTTTAAAATCACTATAAATAAATTATTGTGAAAAATATCACTTCAGCTAGGGATGGTACTTTAAATCTGGACCTCCCTTACAATCCGTGCAGATGGAAGTTTTTATTTGCCAAATCGACCACTAATAAGGTATATATGTAATGATATTTATCGCAATAATTGATATTAATTTAATTTTAAATATATTTTATTGAAATTTATTTTTCTATAAAAATAATATGAAAAGTTGTGCCAAATATAAAATAACGATTTATGCGCAACGTAATTTAAAAATCACGCATTTTTATATATATTTAATAAAATATAATCAAATTGTACTTTACATTTTGCCGTCGAGAAATACATGCGTCGAACGCTCAATTAGACAAAATTTCATCTTTTTGGTGGTAAAAGCAAATCGAATGCAAAATGATGCAAAACGCGGGAATCGGGATGCCATTCCGTAGGGCGTAGCATATCGTAGCCGAAGCCGAAGCTCGCCGAAGCGAAATTCGTGTGGCTTCGGAAGGCGAATATCTCCGACAGCCGACTCCGATCAGTCCGATCCTGTCCGATCTCTCATTTTCTGTCTCTCCCTTCCCTGTTCCCCCATTCTTCTGTGATTCTACGCGCAGAAAAGAGGCAATGTGAGTACATATTTCCGAAATTTTCCAATTATTCGCGTTACAATAATAAAATAGTTTTTATTTTATTATACTTTTTTCATTCAGGTTTTCATAGGAGACATTAAAAAAAAGTTCTCGCCCGAAGGATTTTCGTTGAAGTACATACATTGTCAAGCCACGTGTTGACTTGTTAGGTTAGCCACTACAAGCACTAAAGTTTCAAATATATTTCAGTCTTAATTTTTAATAATGACTAATTATCTCTTCTAATTCGGATTCAATTTATAATTTATGATTAAACACAACTTCCGTGGCTGTATAGTTAACAATATTTGCAAAGCAGCTGTTGCAAAGCAACGGTACTTTCAACGAATGTTATACATATAGAGAGAATTATTTCAGAATATAAATTAGGTTTGATACTTTTGATAGCCGGTATATTATATTCTATTCTATTCAACAGAATGGCGGACGCTGCTCCAGCCGCACGTGGTGGTTTTCGTGGAGGTTTCGGCTCACGTGGCGCGGGAGGCGATCGTGGTGGTCTGAGAGGTCGAGGACGTGGTAGAGGCAGAGGACGCGGTCGTGGACGCGGTAAGGAAGACAGCAAGGAATGGGTTCCGGTTACCAAGCTGGGTCGCTTGGTCAGAGACGGCAAGATCCAATCTCTCGAGCATATTTATCTTTTCTCCCTACCCATCAAGGAGTTCGAGATCATTGACAAGTTTCTCGGGCCGGATCTGAAGGACGAAGTTTTGAAGATCATGCCTGTACAGAAACAGACGAGAGCAGGTCAACGTACGCGTTTCAAGGTAAACCAGCAAATCTCCTTGGACATTACAATCAATTAAAAAATCTACAAGGAGAAGAGAGACGCAATGATCTAATAATCTAACACCAGTCAAGCGACGACGCGGACGCTAAGAAAGTCACGTACGATGAAAACAGTGATTTTGAAATGAAACATCTTTTGTAGGCTTTTGTCGCCATTGGAGACAGCAACGGGCATATCGGACTCGGAGTGAAATGCTCCAAGGAAGTAGCCACCGCCATTCGCGGCGCTATCATTCTGGCGAAGCTCTCCGTCGTACCCGTTCGACGCGGTTACTGGGGCAACAAGATTGGCAAGCCGCACACAGTGCCCTGCAAGGTAACCGGCAAATGCGGTTCGGTGCAAGTGCGTCTCATACCGGCGCCTCGAGGTACCGGCATTGTGTCCGCTCCGGTTCCCAAGAAGCTGCTCCAGATGGCCGGCATCGAGGACTGCTACACCTCGGCCAGGGGCTCCACCTGTACCCTTGGCAACTTCGCCAAGGCCACGTACGCCGCGATCGCCAAGACCTACGCGTATCTTACGCCCGATCTGTGGAAGGAGCAGGCTCTGGCTAAGGCGCCGTACCAGGAATTCGCCGAGTATCTGTCCAAGACTCACAAAGGCGGCGCGAGGGCAGCCGAAGTTGTCTAAATAAACGTCCAGCCGCCACGAAAATTCTTTGAAAAACGACCTGTTTTCTTCCGACCCTTCGATCCCTTAGACCTTAGATGCTTGGAAGTCGATTCATTGCGCACTAACATATTTTAGTACGTTATTAGTTTAGCAATTTATTTTAAGCATTTTTTATTTTTATCTCTATTGTGGAGGTATTGTGGAGTATTTTGGAGTTTTGGACTGCCTCTGTTTGAAGTTTGAACATTGAACATCTTTACGCGTTTAATTTAATTGGAGTTTGATCGAAGCTATTATAAGGGCTAAAAGCGATTAACTTGATCGAGTTTAGTTGAGATTATCCTTTGAAATCTATATTACGGAAACTCGACTTATATCCAATTTCTACTAATGTAAATTAATTTAATCCTGGTTTAAATTTATTTTTTTTATCTTTTCCTATAGTTTGAAGAATTAGAAGAAGTTAAAACGTAAGTTAAACCGAGATTAAAGTTAATCTGCATTGATAGAAATAAACATTAATTAAACATAATCTCAGTCAAGCATAATTATAGAAGATTTCTGTCGTTTATTTAAACTTTCTCCATCGAATAATATACTTTTCTCTCTTTGCTAATTTTTGGAATTTGACCATCGTCGCAATTGTAAATAAACCAGACTACGTCACGCAAGAGAGTCAGTCGTTGAAAACGGTGTCTGACGCCCGATGACGTCACCGGGCGTCCACACGATAATATGGCGGCCCACGCACCCACACATGCACACGCGCGTATATTTACAATGTACATACATACATATGTGGGACAGTGCAGTGGCATATGTGGGATAATCAAATAATGTAGCTCTATGTTCGTGCGATTTTTCCCCGCGGTATCCTTATCGGAGGCGTTCTCGCTCGCGAGGATCCGTACGGCGGAAGGAGAGGAGAGGCACGTTTCCGGTACCACTAGGCACTATGTCCCCCGTGCTGGACCATCTCGCCGTATTCTGGATTTCCCGTGTTCGCGCCACCGTTCCCGACCCCGACGGCCCGTGTCCACGTAAACAACGTGTCGTTATATGTCGCGCGCGACCGACTGTCGCGGACGGACTCTGATTTCGCTCGGCGCTTTATCGCGTGCCATATCGCCTTCGACGGTCGACCGCCGCTTCCGATAGCCACGCGCAACCAGGATGTTCAAGAAATTCAAGGACAAGCTCGCGGAAGAGATGAAGCAGTCGCCCGCGAGGCTGCAGGCGAGCGTGCAACAACTGGCGCAGGTTGTCGCAAACCCTTTCCTTTTCTCTCGTTCGAACGCGATTCCGCGAAAGTGACGATCTCCAATCGGTCCCTTCATTTGTTGTTGTTGTTGTTTCTTGCAGGCGGTGGTATCGCCGGCTCTGTCTAACAGCTCCATTCAGGAAGTGTCAGCGTCGAATGACAATTTCAGCCTGACGGAGGATGGAGACGGTAAGCGCGCCTGATCGCCCCGGCAGGTGTCTAGAATCTAAATATTTGGGGGATGAGTCGCCAGAAAGGGGATGCTAATGACACTTCGACTCTAGAGACACGAAGAATCTCGAAGGGACATAATATGTATAAGCATTCTATTCTGGCGACGCATTCTGTATACGACACTTTGTAAATAATATCGCACATAACGCAGTGTTTTCCTGTTATGTAATATATGCGTTCCGCACAGAGTATTTTGGCAGCTGTATGGAATTATTCGTTTTGTAGAAACGCCAAAGAACACTCCGGCGAAGCACAGCTTCCAAAATGTTGACCTGATGTCACCGTCGCCGAATCGCGCGGAGATCTCGAGAAGATCCTCGGTGAGCAGCGTCACCAGCGACGCGTCTTCGTTGTTTCCGATGTACGAGAGTCCCTCGAATTTATATCATTTGCAGGTACGTCACTATAAATACTGACCAACAGATTTGCAACTCTCTGACAGCACTGACAGTTTTGATTTTGCAGTCGGACATGGATCAGTCGGCTAGCGAAGTGGACGATAACATCAGTCCTCATCTCGACAGAGTTACCAAGGATCAGTTGTACTCCGCCTACCGAAAGGTGCAGACCAAGTATCACAAGTATCGCGGTAGATACACGGATTTGGCCGCGCACTATCGCGAATTGGACAGAGTGAAAACCAGGCTGGAGTCCGTGTTAGTTGAAACGCAAGACAAGGTTCTAAGAAGAATAACCGACCTAAAGGAGCAATGTCAATTAGAGCAACAAGCGAAGGCACACTTGGAGGACGTGCTGAGGAACGATATAGAAGAGAAGGATCACATTATAAATACGTTAAATACGAAGATAAAATTGTTGCAAACGAGCGGACCAACGTTAGACAATTCAGTGTCGGAAGACACTCAACAAAAGGAGAGTTCTAAAGGAAACCTAATCGATTTAACAAACGAACCGTCTAAGACGGTTGAGAGTGAAGAGAATAACGCGCTGTCGGTGGAAAATGCTCAGTTAAAGGATAAGTTGAAAAAGCTGGAAAGCCTCGTTTTGAAGTACAAGGAATCTTTGAAGCGTAACAAGGAGAAATTCACGGAAGTGATGAAGGAGAAGAACACCCTGGAGAACGATCATGAGGCGCTAAAGAATTCCACTGCCGAGAGGATAAGCGCGACGGAGGGCGAGTTGAGTGCAGCGCGTATCGAGATTGAAAAATTGACCGAACAAATAGATATTTTGCATAAACGCGAGGAGGAATCGGCGATTTCATTAGCCGAGAATAAACTTTCCGTGCACAGAGAACTCGAGGAGAAAGAGGAGCAAATCAAGCAGCTGCGAATCGATCTGAAGCACGTAACGGAAGATCGAGAGAATTTAAACGAGGCAATAGCGAGATACAAGGCCGAATTGAGTGAGTTCAAATCCCTGCATGCTGATTCGAGCATAGCTGCGGATAAAGGCGCGATAGCGCACGACACGTCGAAAGAGAAGACCGAAGCAGCGAGATCAAAGCGACAAGCGGGGATAAGATATCACGAGGAAGTCGATCACAGTACAGAAGCGAGAACAGAAGACGAAGTGACGCTTCGTTTGAAGGAAAAGGAAGCTGAGCTGCAGGAATTGCGGCATAAATTGAACGAAATGGAAAAACAAAATATAGAATATAGACACGACAGAGAAACATTACAGAGCGAATTGTTTGCTTGCAAGGTCACACATTCGGACCTGAAGACGGAGTATGACGCGTATAGGATTGTCGCGGAAGAGAAACGGAAGGACGCCGACTCGACGATCGAGAAGCTCCAAGCGACAGTACAAAGCGTTGACAAGGAATTGGAGAACATGAGAAACGCGTTAATCGACAGGGATCAGGTGTGCGAGAATTACAATAAAAAGATGCAGCAATACGCAGACATGTTCGAAAAAACCAAGTATAAATTGATTGACCAGGAGGCGGAGGTAAAATCTTTGAATGATAAGTTGGAGGTGCTTTCCGGGATGCAAGAAGAATTGGAAAGTAAAAAGACCGAATTAAACGCGATACGAAGTGAGTTCGAACTTTGCAAGTCTACGATCGATGACCTTACAAATAAGACCCAGGCAGACAGCTCGGTTATAAGTTTGTTGAAAAAAGAGAGGAGCGATTTGATAAATCGTCTTATTTATTACAACGATTGTTTGCAGCGTTTAAAGCAGGACTGCATGGACGTTAAAAGTGTCGTCGCAGAGGAGTTCTCAAATCAGAAGGCCAAAATATCGGAGATGAACGTGACTCTCGCCGTATGTTTTGCGAAGCTCGAAGAAGAGAACGTGACACTGAAGTCCGAAGTGAACGAATTGCGTTTGAAGATAAAGGATTTAGAACAGCTTACGTCGAACGAGGCAGGACTGCAGTTGGAGTTAGCGCAAGTTACGAATCACAAATCCGCACTAGAAGCGGAATTGAGAAAGAGTAACGAACGATTGGAAGAGATGATGCTGAAAAGTAATCAATACGACGAGCTTAATACGACGAATAATAAATTAATAGCCGAGATCGATAATCTCAATTTTAAAATTCACGATCTGGAAGCGGCATCGCACAAATTGACGCAGTCGCAACAGGAAGTCAAGGCCCTGCGAGAACGATTGAGGACGTTGGAGAATCTTGAGTCTGCAAATCACGCGTTGTCTGTCGAGATTGATGATTTAAGGGAGAAGCACGCGCAGGCCAGTCGTGCCTTTAAAGAAGTAGATGACTTAAACGCGAAGTTACGTGAGGCGACCGAGGTCATTAGCTCGTTAAAATCGGAGAGCAGCGATCACAATACGTTGCGAGAGGAGCTGCACGCCTTAAAATCAGCAATCGCTCGCTTGAAGGAAAATCTGAATGAAAAGGAGGATGAGATAAGGATTCGCGATGAGAAGCTGACGAGCGAGGAGGAGCACGTTGCGCATTTAAAATCTACATGCGACAGTCATATACAGACAATCGAGGAACACGTGAGGAAGTACCTGAACTTGGAGGCGGAGTACCAGGCGACGAGGGAGAGTCACGCGAAAGAAACTGCCGAATTAATGGAGAATAACAAAGTGTTGCAGGAAACGGTAAACGTGAAGCTCGTGCAACTGAAGAAGATGAAAACTATTAAAGAGCGGCAAAGTAAAACGATCGAGGAGGTGAGAGCCGAGCTTGACGAATCGAAGACTCGGCAGGCAGAATTGTCGAGCATGCTGGAAACCTTCGAGAAGCAAATGGAATCGTTGAAGGTGGAAAATTCTCAGCTCGCAACGATCGCCCTGGAGAACAAAGATCTGAAAGACAAGCATAACGATCTCCTGAGCCGTAATCGGAAGCTTTGCGAAAACGAAGAGGCTCTGAAGCAGAAAATCGCAGATTACGAGAGGGAGATTGAAGAATTACGAGGAACGGTGAAGAATTACGTGGAGTCGTACAAGTCTCAGTTGAACAGTCAGAGCGAGGAGGTAGAACGCTTAAGCAACGAATTAACGGTCGTTAACGCGCAGCTTGAACGTAAAAATGCGGAAATAATTTCGCTAAATTCACTAAACGAGAGATTGACGATGAGCGAAAGAGAATCGCAGGAGATTAAAAGGAAACTTGACGAGCGGGATACCGAGTTGAAGGGTAAAATTTCCGAGTTGGATACAGCTTTGACAAACAGCAATGTCATGAGGGAGGAGAACGAGCGGCTTCGCGCAGAGTTAAAGTCGCTGAGGGATGAAGTTAAAAGAATTAAAGATATGGAAGATAAGAACGCGGAGCTAAAATTAGAGCTGAACAATTTGATTCAAAAGAATTCTGACATAGAGTCAATACGTTCGAAGAACAACGTGCTGATTGCCGAGCGGAAAGCTCTGAGAGACAGAATTGCCGAGTTGGAAAGTGTAAATTCCAGTAGCACGGAGTTGCAAACTCATGTAAATAATTTACAATCTAAGGTATCTAGTTTGGAGGCCCTACGGGCGGAAAACGGTAGATTGCAGTCGGAGATCGAGGCTTTGCAGTCCGCGAAGAGTTCGTCGACGGAGTTGGGCGCCTTGAGAGATTTATTGACGGCGAAAGACGCAGAGATAAAATTATTGGAGGACAAAATATCCAACATGTCGCAGGAGATCGGGAATTTGAGGCGGTTCTCCCTTGAAGTCGACGAAAGGAGAAGGAATGCGGACACGCTGAAAAATTCGCTCGCGCAATCGGAAGAAAAAGTCGCTGGCCTGCAGTCGGAGATTAATTCTCTTGTTCGGACGAACGATGCGTTACGAAAGGAATTGGAGACAGTCCGTAACGACGGAGACGTAAAACTTAGCAGCGATAAGTTACGCGAGGAGAATAAAAGATTAGAGGCGCAGCTCGACGAGACGTTGATTACATTCCAAGCGAAAGAGACGCAGATGCAACTGGCAAACAACGAGCTGAGGTCGCAAAGCAATCAATTGAGGGAACAGTTGAAGACCAGCGAGGAAGAACAAGGGATGAGGCTGAAGCAGCTGGTCAAAGAGTTCCAAGCTCAGTTGCATGATAAGGAAGAGGAACTTCAAGCTGCGTTGGAAAAACGTTTCGGTAAGATGCTATTTTATTTTAAAAAAATATATTTTTTTTTTATATAATAAGATTAAAAGATTTTGAGAAACGTTCTGATGTATAATCAATACCTAATTTTTACATAGATCGCCAACACAACTATGAATCGGATCTTGTGCAACAGTACAAGGAGCAACTAAAAGATTTTCAAATAGAGCTGACAGAGAAGTCCGAGCAGCTTGAGAGCCTCGTCTTGGAGAAAAAAGATGTGGTAGCAGAGAAGGGAAAAGATATCGATCGCTTGGTGGATACGATCGCGCAGATTAATAAGGAACACGCTAACGAAATAAAAGAATTGGAGAAAAAGTGGAAGGCCATAGTGCAACAGAAAATCGACAACCTGCAAGCTAAACACGAGGAGGATATGAATGAACTAACAAAAGAGTGGCAGAATGAAAGAAAGGTAAGTTTGCATAATCCGAAGATATAATTTAGCGCTATATATTCCTTTAAATTAATTAATTAATTTGGATATATGTATATATTTTAATGATTATTTATTCATGCACGTTTTGCATTTTTTTAAATTTAATTTTTTAATTTGCGTTCACGTATTTCGCATTATTTTCAGCTTGACACACAAACTGATGCAGCTTCCAAGGTAAAGCTTTATTTTATTTCTTTTTCTTTAACGCGCCTAAAGCCACTACGCTTTTTTTCTCTGTGCATGCTTTCACATAGCATATGGAAGTTGTTTAATGGAATAATTGAAAGAACGCAGAGAGTAAACTGAAATTTCATACAGGAATTAGAGAGCACTTCACGCGTGGCGATGGCCGCGATACAAACGAGCACTGGCTCGATTCACACCTTGCAGCAGACCCTGACTTCTCAAAGGCGGGAACTCGCAGAGCTTAGGAAGCTTGTGAACCTGCGACATGACACGTTGGAAGACTCGACGGAGATCGAGTACCTCAGGAACATTCTGTTCGAATATATGATGGGAAGAGAGACAATGGTGCTTGCCAGAGTAATCGCCGCCGTCGTCAAGTTCGATCAGGAACAGACCGCGAAGATACTTAAGAAGGAGGAGGATAAGCTAACTCTGGTAAGCACGGCTACACAAAGTGACCTTTCTCTACATAGCATAGTATGTATCTAAACTATCTAACATATACACTACGGATC
Source organism: Leptothorax acervorum (assembly GCA_035220615.1). Classification (NCBI taxonomy): domain Eukaryota; kingdom Metazoa; phylum Arthropoda; class Insecta; order Hymenoptera; family Formicidae; genus Leptothorax; species Leptothorax acervorum. The sequence continues at coordinate 497,384 of JASTWQ010000104.1, read as the reverse complement.
TCTTTTCAGTTTGGCTCGCTTGGTCTCACGTAGTCCGAGATGTACAACTTTCCTGTATAGAAGAATTCTATAGATAACTGACGCGTTTTTCTGCCCGAGTATCCTATGTTTCTACAGGCCGCTCACGCGTGCTGTGTATCTTCGATTACATATATAAAGAAGAAAACGAGAGAATTTGTACAAATTAGCTGCAATATGTAATATTTACAGATTTTTATAAATATTAATTTAACAGAATGTTATCGTATGTGATAAGGCTTATATAATATAGAAATATAGATGATGTATAAAGTATGCCCCCTGTGATTTTCGGCGCATAAAAGATAACCATCTAAACACGCGTTGGAAGTATGTATCTTTTATGATAAACGCTTTTTTAGGACGTTAAGAGTGTGGCAATGCCTCGTACCAATTTAAAGACTCTGATATCCATATATATCTTGTAATTAATAATGTATATTCCTAATGAATACTGTTTTTTAAATAGTTTATTACAGATGTCGTATTTTATCGCCAACAATCAGTATCACTAACGTCTAGAAATATATGTACATAATTCGTGTCTATACAGTAAATGATTTTCGATGTATTCGCGTTTACAAGGCACCTCGCTATACGACGTGTTTTATTCCGTTTTTCGCGCGCATAAAGTTGAACCATGCAGTTAATTACATAAACAAAAAGATACGTTTCGATTAGAAAACTAAGAGATGTGCCGGACACCATTAAAATTTTAATCATTAAAGGATCTTGGATGATACACGTAAAAAAAAGTTATCTGCTTAAAATTCTAGGTGTAAAGAACTCAATTTATTTCATACTTTCCAAGTTTTGTAGGTGGGAGTCGAAGAAATCTTTCCTGTGGGAGATTGGCACGTGTTTCTGTCTCAAGAAAGTCTCTTCATTTCCGTAAGTGGTATATATTTTTTTTCCTTCCGCCCCCAAGAGAGATCTCATAGCTCTGTTTCTGATTAATGTTTTCTCGTAGAACTCCTGTCCCCCCTTGATATAGTCGGCTCCTAAACGGCACAAGGCTTCGTCGTTCTCCTTGTCGAGCTGATTGCTCCGATAGTCCTTTACACCGAACCACAGTATTGCACCGAATAAGGTAAAGGCCGCGTAAAACGTACGCCGCACTGTCGCATTGCCCTCGCGCAATCTAAATCTGTACGATATAACGCTGTAAAGTGTCCACAGGGCCGCTACGCTCAGAACCAGCACGAGCGAATTGAAGTACGGCTCCTCCGCCTGGATTCGCAGGATCTCGCGCGCTATCGCGAATTTTTGCGCCTTCTCGGAGAGCATCACCGCTTTCAGGAAAGTCTGCGCGTCCTGCCGCGTCCAATCTATCGGCTCCTCCTTTATCTGCAGATTCTCGCGGAGCTGCTCCGCTGTATTGGTGAAGTTAGCGGGAATCCCTAGTATCGCTCCGTACTTGGCATTGAGAGTGCCGGCGTGAAACATGTCGAAGCCGAACACGTTGAAGGGCTTTATAGCATCCCTAACGTCATCGGGCAGTCTCAAGTCGTCCATTACCCTCTGAATTCTCTGTTGGATTTTAGGGCCTAACGGCACTTCCTTGCCCATTCTGTGCGTTTAGAAGAAGAGGATATTAAGTCGCAGGCTTAGAATAAGAATGCAAATCTTAAAACCCTTCATTACTCACTGGTATCTGGCAACCATATATCTGTATTTTTTCAGGAAGACAGTGTGTGGCACGAGGACCGCATAATAACCAAAGGCGGTCGCGGTCACGCCTAGAATCACGTTCCTATACTTGAATGAAAATACATTCATATTTACACGGTAATTCTGAAAATAAACACGTGCACTTTTAATATTTGTATCGCATCCCTCTGACGGCAACCTTGATCGATTTTTATTAACTTAATTGGCGATTAAATTAACGACCGGCAGAGTTGCTTGCAGAAAGACTTCAGACTGTATTACATATGTTTCTGAATTTAATCTTTCAGTGTTAAGCAACGAAAAATTAATAATTCCAATCACATTGATAAAATACTGCAGATGTTACTCGACAAACTAATCGGAGTTTGCTCGAAAACACTCTAGTATAAAAAAGAGCTCCAAGAAATCTCTTATACCTCTCTTTCCTTTGCTTCCTCTAACGTCTAAACTCTCGTGAACCTTAACGTAAAATAACATAACATACCGTCATAACCTAAATTAGACAAATGATGGGCAAATGTGCCTTCAGATCAGCTGTTACTTTATTTTGAAGCGCCTCTATGGCCGGTATTCATAGTCGGATCTTATATTTAAGACCGTCAGATGTCATGAACCAATCACATTTATAGAAGTGTAAAAAATTAAAATTTATACTTTCAGTGTGAGAATTTAATATTCATATCTATAAAGGAGTGTGAACAATTAATATTCCCGGTAAAACAATTTTTATATAAAAACATATATACATATATAGTATATAAAACACACCAATTTTAGTCAAAGTATCCAAATTAACAACAAATCGTAAATTGCATAATTTATAAATACTTTTTTCAATTCTCATCTTGTATTTGTAAATTTAATTAATATAGTGTTTGGTGAAATGGTGTCGCGCATCGATATATTTATCATCGGAATATCTTTGGCTACGTGGTTCAATATCCACATTATGTGGACATAGAGGCGCTTCAAAATAAAATAACAGCTGATCGCGCCCGTGGTCCACGTCGTCCACGTGCTGGTGCTGGACTGCTGGCCAGTGCTGGCTGCTCTCAGGCCTCTCAGCTGCTCTAGGCTTCTGTAATCCTGTGTGCAGTGTGTTAAAACTAAAAGTTAAAACATGGCAAAGATAGAGGAACCAAGGAATTTCTTCGGTCAGTTAGACCACGTATTTCCAATACTTAGAGGAAAGGTACGTGCAAGTATACGATGTATACTGAATATCATTTTGCTTCTTCAACAGTCGAATGTCTTTTACGATATCGACGACGAATATACAGTAAAATCGTAACCTCAATATGGACACGTGCCAGTACGTTTTCTGTGATTCTTAACGATAATTCTTAACGTTATCGTTGTATTGTTGTCGCGCAGCTTTTTTACGATATATTATACCTGTGCAACGACAATATAACGATAACGACACTGTCGTTAAGAATAAACACGAGGAAAGACATGATCTAAATTCTAAAATATTCTAAAAGATGTGTAAACACGATCCGAATTTGCGAATATTCGGTTAACAGATAGACCAAATTTTATGTAATTTCAATAAATTTTGGTATATTGCATTTTGCAATTGGTCTTTTTTTCGTAGTTTTATGCGAATTCACGAATTCCGATTTTGGTGAACTATTAAAATATTAAGATTCTGATAATTCAAATACTTAGATTTGAGTAATTAACTGACATTTATTTCGGATAATTTGAATATTATATTATTCAGAGATTTATAGCTGTAATATATACGTATCAAGATATTTAATAATTAGGAATACTGCAATAGAAATAGTATATTTAGTATTATTTTTATTCTATTGAGATATATACCTAATTTAGTCAACGAATCTTTTTTCTAATTTATATTCCAAGAGACACGCATAATGATTTTTTTTTCAGGTTAAAGAGGAATGTACGGAGGAAGAATTTATGAATTTAGTAGAAGTTTTACAATTCTTCAAGTCAGCGCACTATGTCATAGATATCGTTATTCATAACATAGAACAGTACATTCGTTGTTACGTGGCGCCGGCATTCTGGAGGAAATTCGAGTACACAGAGGATGGCCAACGGGGCTTTGAATTGTTCAAGTCTGCCGTCGATGGTCTATACGACCATCTTATGGAGTTTCTGCCGGTTCTAAAGAAGTTAGAATACTTAAGGCAGAACAAAGGTGCAGGTGCAGAATGTCCTCCACCAAGCGCCGAGGACAATACAGATATAGAGGCACGATTCAGGCTCATTGTGAGAGCAACATTACTGAGCCAGCTACCTCTGTGCCATGAATGTATCATAGAACATTTTTATAAAATCGCGTTTAACATATTTTGCAATTCGGACAACTCGTCGCAAGGTAAATATTCACCTTTATTATTTATATTGTATCTGTAATTTTTGTCTTAAATATGTGAAATATTATAAAAATATGTGTTTTAAAGCAGACACGTCAATTAGCGAGATCCAGTGCACAGGATGTGCCCAGGAAATGGAGAACTGCCGGTGTCAGATGATAGTTTATATGTTTCACGAGACAAACAGAAAATTAATCGAGTTGGAGTTATTGGAGAGACTTGTAGGAAACGTACTCACTTCGCTGATCCATATTCGTATCGAGAATCATGTAATTCAAACGTGCAATAAGACATTTGACGTGTCACAGTTGGCCTCATTAGAAGATGTTAGCTTTCATTATCTAACATGTATTACTTATATAATTGTGCAATAATGAAAAGTATACGCTATTATTGTATCTGATTTTTTTAGTGGCTCGAGACTGTCGTCATGAACTGGCTGATAAGAGTTTACTCCGGTGGTTTCTCGAAAACGATAGCACTTAACGATGAAATTCGCGACGCCATAAACAAATTTAAACAGAAATTATCTCATTTTCTGTACGAGACTTACACCAACATAAGAATCGATCATCTCTTTAACATAATAATAGGTACATTTAGTTTATACAGCTACAAAGATTTGTTACATTCATTTGCGATTTATACAATTATGCGCTATATTTTTTTATAGAATATCCCGAGTCGCAACCCGCGGTGGACGATCTCCGAATTTGTTTAGAAAGAACCGATAAGCGGAAGGTTCTGGTTAAGAATCTGCAGGAAGCGATCAAAACGAGACTTTTGCATGCCGGTGTGAATACCCCGGATATAGTGACCGCTTATATCGCCGCGATCAAAGCGCTCAAACACCTCGACCCAACTGGAGTTATTCTAGAAACTGTTACGGAGCCCATTAAGTGAGAGCCCTTATTTTATCGCATCAAAATTGCGATTTGTAGCATGAATTTAATGCAAAATGCTAGAAAGTTCAGTTTTTATCAAGTCCAATTTATTCTTTAGATGCTACTTGAGGAGCAGAGAAGATACCGTACGTTCTGTCGTTAATAGTCTGCTTGATGATTCACCCAGCGAGTTAGCCGATGAATTGGTGAAGGGCGAGTGCCTGCAGCTGGATGACGGTTCGGCGGACGATGAGACTGAAGATTGGGAAAAATGGATGCCGGATCCTGTCGACGCTGATCCCGGTAAACCGCGAGACTCCATTATGGCGCAAAAATTTTCTTTTATAGTTGATTTCGGGCGCAAATTTTTTTGTGAAAAATCTATTCTTCTAAATCGTATTTATCACTATAATTATATTTCCGAACTACATTCAAGATATTTCTATATACTTTAAAATTAAGATTTTATATCAAAATTGAATCACAAAAAAGTTTCAACATTTATTTACGAACCGAAATATTTAAGGTGTTTTTTGTAGTAAATTTTTTCTCTCAATGAGGGTTTATCTTTCCAGCAAAGTCGACACAGCGTAAAATGTCTGACATAATCTCTACGCTGGTGAACGTTTACGGCAGCCAGGACTTATTCGTCAATGAGTATCGGACGTTGCTCGCGGATAGACTACTCTCGCAACTCAACTATCATACTGAACGTGAGATACGTCATTTGGAGTTGTTGAAAAGACGATTCGGAGAGAATCAGCTGCATTTCTGCGAGGTCATGCTGAAAGACGTTTGCGACTCGAAAAGAATAGACGGTAATATTCATTCCGACACCAGTTACAACTTACAGAGAGAACTCTTCCCCACTTCCGCGCTGATACTATCGGCGCAATTCTGGCCGCCGTTCAAGGAAGACTGGAAATTGAAACTGCCGAACATCGTGCAGAATCAATTGAACAAATACGTGAAAGCGTTTGAAGCCTTGAAGGGAAATAGAACGCTCTGCTGGAAGCCTCACTTGGGAAACGTGAGTCTGGAAATCGAATTGAAGGACAGAAAGCTGGATATAAGCGTTACGCCGGTGCACGCGACAATTATCTTGCACTTCCAGGATAAAAGTAAGAAAATTTTAATGATTATTGAATCGAGTATAAGCGCGTAGTGAAACGATCGCTCTTGAGTTAAATTTGGTTTGCAGATGAGTGGACTTTGCAAGATCTGGCGGAGGTGATGCACGCACCGGCGACTGTTCTGCGACGCAAGATAGCATTCTGGGTGTCGCAAGGTCTTCTGAAGGAGACGTCCAGTGACGTGTTTATTCTGCAAGAGGAGAGTACGTCCAAGAGTCGTTTATCGACGGATATCGTCGAGGAGGAAGAGGCTGAAAGCGCAATGGCTTCAGCCAGCGATCAGAGAGAAGAGGAACTACAAGTATTCTGGTCGTACATTGTCGGGATGTTGACGAATCTAGATTCATTACCAATAGAAAGGATTCATCAGATGTTGAAAATGTTTGCGTCGCAAGGACCGGGCGCCGTGGAATGCGGTTTGCCGGAACTAAGGCAGTTTCTGGACAGAAAAGTCAGGGAACATCAGCTGTTGCTCTCTGGTAGTTTCTATCGATTACCGAAATCATAAAAAGGGTAAAGGAGTTCTCTATCTCACATCGGACTGATATATATCTCATATTGTACTGATTGTATATATAATAATAAGAAAATTAATCACAATATTATATTAAGTGATAGTTTTTGTATAAAAGGACTTCTTTTTTAAGGGGGCAGACAAACGAAATGCCTTGACAAGCGAAAAAAACCTGAGTATTTAAAACTTTGGCACATAATTCTGTATTCTTTTAAAGTTAATTTTAAAAAATTGTTAAAAAATATTAATAATAACGAAAGTTACTTTTCTAGATTATAAATCCGTTTTTTATTTTGTTTTAAATTTTTCGTTACTCCAGAATCTTATGCACAGCTACTGAACGGAAAGAACTGTTTCTCTTTATTACTAATAACTCCTGTTTTTATTAATATTTTCAATGATTTAAAAAAAACTATTAAAAAATATAGAATTATGTGCCAAGGTTTCAAGTACTCAGTTTTTTATTTCTTAAATATGTAACTTAAAAAAAGTCTAGTTGTCTACCCCTATAGTGGAATACTCTCTCTTAATAGTGAAGGCTAATGTAAATATTCCGATATAATTTGTATGAAATGTACATTTACTTTTTGATAATTATTAAAATATGTGTAAATATTTTAATAAATACATACATATTGATAAATGGAAATCTTGTATTTGCCTTTTCGAGTGTCAAGGAAGTGTCGAGTATTGAAAAAATATTTTTATTACCGTTCATCATAGTATTTATACATGTTTGTATAAACTATTTTATTTGCACTTTCATTGTAAATTGTAAATTTTCTTCCATAAGCAGCGTACAGTACACTATGATTCATAATCAGATCTTTCCGAGATTTCCGAAAACAGAATTGCTTTTCATTGTCACTTACACATTAATATTGCCACATATCCTGCACATATATCAACATTAAAATAAAATATGAAACTAAAAAATTATCATATACAATAAATTTCGGCAAAAAACTATATAACTATATAGAATAATAAATGTAAATTCGCATGCCGTAAGATCTAACAAGATTGCTTGCACATACATAATTTCTTATGCAACTTATTCTGTATACATATATAAATACGATAACAGGGCGTAAATAAATCATGTCGGCGTTTACTTCTGCGATAATAATAATTAGAATTATTTAAAATAATAATAAAAAATATCGGATGTTTATGCAATATATATAGCTTATATAATTGATAAAGCAGTGCGAGCACTGAAATAATAATATACAAATCAAATTGTTAATATTTTTGTCACAAAATGCAAATATTAAAATGGATTCTCGTTTCAAAATTATAACAGAGACAATTAATATATTACCGTTTAACGCAGAAGTAAATCACAGCGATATTTATTCATACCGTCCGGATGTTCAACTGAGTCAGTGCATATGTATAATACATTATGTGTATACATGTGTAATAATTTACGTTCCCACGCGCATATATATATTAGACAGCATATACATAAAGAGTATACATATCTGTTCTGTGTATAATCAGATAATCACGCTTGCGAATGCGCGTATATAATCAAAATATTTCGTTAAATCAATTATTTACGTACAATAATAAAATATATATCGGATATACTTTTTTTACGTTGAGAACTTAAGTAGATTTCAGATCACTCTTAAATGTGTGCGTATATACTTTTCAACGCCTATATATACACGAAGGACCAAGCTATCGGTACACCTAGGAGGTACACTCCTCGGACAAAAATTCAAAAAATATCTGTCGAAAGAGAACGAGTATAACATTTGACACATGAATGACTATACAGGAGTTATATAACGCGTGCAACTTGATATCGTTCTTAATTGTTACATGTACAATATGGCAGACCTAAAAGTGGTGCAACTCTCTAATGATAAAGTCGATATTAAGTAAGTCACTCTCTCACGCAAACACTCTTTGCACGTATGTAGACAGAGATTACATTTTCTTCTTTATACTTATATATGATTATAATATCTCGCAAATAATTCTGCGTCGCAGAAAGTTATAACAATAGATCTCTATATCGTTTTTTTTTTGCTTTCGTCGTTTCGCCCGATAATATCGACGCGCCTTGTCGATATTTATGCAACTGTATATACGTATCTACTCGACAATCCTGCTGTTTGAATTGTAAGCTTTTCGCAAAGTTAAAATCTGCAATTTATTCAACAAACCTTGGCAACGCGTCTGCCACCTTGGACGCCCTGCCACTTTTCTCTCATCAACGTATTGCACATTGACGTCCTAGAAATATTCTCTGCGAATAGCACTTCTCTTAATACTTTCAGCTGAAACAATATATACATGTAGCTCTCGTGCATCCGCATACGACGCATACTTTAAAGCCTTCTCTTCGGGATATTCGTGATTCTAGGCTACGGGTGTCCTCAACAGTCCTTACCGCGACGTAACGAAAAGGATTGTCAGGAAATCGATCTAACCGCGGCGTTGCTCTTCTCCTTCCAGGGATATACATGTCGTGAGAAAGTTAAATTTTGATTGCACAGTTCTAACGCTACTACATAGAGCCTATCAATAACAAAGCTTTATCTAGAACGGTAACGCGGCTACACCGCACTACGTTAATCGTTAATATTACAATAAGGCACATTTATGCGAGAGAGTTTTATAGAATTTCGACAGTTTCTCCGACGTGAGAGGTGTGTCGCGCGAGAAAAAGGAAAGACATATTGGCATCAATTTCCTTCGACGAGGTCCTCGAAGAGTTCTTCGCGAGTTTTCGCGAATATTTCTTCTTGTCTGTTTAATTTTTTCTCGCGCGGCTCCTTTCTCCAGCAGTTAGCTCTAAAAATGCGCGAAAATATATCAATTAAGTTAGTGTTGTCACATTCTCGCGCTGCCATCTCCAGAGACGGGGAGGTGCCAGCGTAGTCGTAAGTACTGGGGAAAAACGCGAACAACAATTTCATCGCCGCCACGAGAAGAGAGAGAAAATAAAATACTTCGGAGACACATCGCGCGCGCGCGTGCTACAACAAAATCCCCCTCCCCTACGGGGGAGTAAAAATATCCGGTAAACTAAAATTCGTACTAAAAACTACTGTGGCTAATACCGCTAACGTTGCACTGAATTGCGCATACCTGACTCGTGTCCAAGACAAGCCCGTAATAATCCCGCGTTTACTCGCAAAAAAAGACGTGCGGGGATTCTATATAAAGTATATAATATATATTTATACATAAATATATAATATATAAAATATATATAGCGTCCCTCCCCCCAATCTCCGTATATTATGCTAATGCACCTCGCAACGCTACCGTTTTTTTTTTTTTGCGAAGTGAGACGATAATTCGTGCCGTCGACGGGGGCTACGACGGCGCGAAGTGGCTCGGATTCCAATCGGCGACGACTCCGTCGATCGCCGAGACGCGCGAGAGAAACTAACGTTTCCGAACATTTAAGAGGATACAGGATGATGGATAAGCTTGACGAACGGGGCTGGTGACGCGGACGGACGGCGAAGGTGGTCGGCTGGTTGGTGAACCGATCGAACGCGGGATGCTGTTCCAGAGTCCAGGTGTTAGCACGGGGCGAGTGGATATCCATTGTTAGCACTCCAAGCCTACAGGCCACGGGCAACCGGGGTTAACAAGAAAGAAAAGAAAAAACAGTTTTGTTAGTAATCTGATTATGACTGACCGACGTTAACATTAAGTATCTAGTAGCTCGCCAGCTGAGAGAAATAATAGTTAGTGGTGAAAAGCAACGCTTTCGGTTTCTCGTGCGCGTCGTACAGTAAAATCCGGCACGCCAGATCGATGTCAAAGTTAGAGTTTCTTTCTGAATGTCGTGCCGTGCGAATGCGTTAGAGCCAAGAGATTCCTCGCTCGCGAGAAGAGACTGCCGTCTTCCAATTATCGCTTCGCCGATCGCGCGCGTGTAGAAACGCGCTCGATCGGCCCGGGAAGACGACGACGAAGCATTGCTTTGCACCGGCTACTTGTAATATTATTAGTGTGAAGCATTCGACTTGTACGCGTCTCATGACAAGATAAACAATCCAGCGGAATTCACGTGGAAGAACGAACGTTCGGTCGTTCGTGTCAGGCTGGCATTGACTCCGTAATCTCTCACGAATGTCCATGACTATTAGACCCGTTCATTCTTTGCCCCAGTGAGACGGCTCGCGATACCCTCCTCGCGCGCGCAAAAGTCGTACAAATCGATGGATTACACATCGCTGTCAGGCTCGATGCACCAGTGAACGCGCACGATACCCCGGTCGGTTTCTAATTACACGCTCCTCAGCGATCGCATTTATCGGAAGAAGTCGTCTGGCGATCCTATCATTCCGATACTCTTGCTTTGAATTTTATACTTTCGAAGTTAACGATGATCTTCAATTAATAAAATAAACACGCAAATGCTGCGAAAAGTTCAATGAAAAGATTAGCCGATCGTTCACTGGTGCATTTACCTCACGGCAGTCGTAAAAGAACGTAGCTGCCTGTATGTCAGATATCAGCAAAAACAAAAAAAAGAAGAAGAAACGATCGAGTGGAAAAAATCGATGATTGATCACTATCTGTTAATCGCTACCGTTACACACGCACATGGATTGCGTTATTATTTCCGAATATTATAGCGATTTTTCAGACAGGCAGCCTGGGTGTGCACCTGCCACCACATTAGCACCGGTAAATGAGAAAGATTACATTACATAACAAAATTCCGATTAACATAGTTACGGTGGTATTATTGATACCGATCACTATTGATCTTTAGTGATTAATGTCCCATCAGCAAGCAGGTGTCAGAGGCTCATGAGTGTTGCATGTGCCATACATAGGACAGATATCTGTAGTACAATTCCAGGCATTCCCTTTCTTTTTTTAAGAGAAGCATATTATTATTAATAGACGCCATTAAACAGGCCTGTTTACACAGTATATTTAATAACGTGAGTTGTGTGGATCGAGTGATAACTGGAGATTCGACGAGAAACTCACACGTCAAAAGGAGAGCGTGGCGAAATAGTTGTCTTTGGTTTTAAAACTGACGGACAATCGTATATCGTGACTCTAATGCACACGTCTCTCGATAAATAATGATTCGACGTCTTGAGATCTCTTGGTAATTCGTACGGATTGATAATGACGATTGTTCAATTCATTGATAATAATAAATAGAAAAATGTGCCCTGATTATTTTTAAAGCATTTTTATGAAAGCAAAACTTAAACTCGTGACATCTCGTTGTTTAAAAGATATCGAGATAAATCAGCGATATTATATCCGGAAGAGCATTATATGTTTCAAATTGAATATAAAATAAAATTGAATAAAATCAAATTAAGGGAGGACACCACGGTAACTGCCCATTTTCGACTGCCTTCTTTGGTATTTTTTTTTTTAGGAAAGAATAAAATATATGGTCAAAAGAAGTTATGAACTTTATTACACATATATTAAAGTATGTAAAAAAAATTTTTATTTCTAAGAAAGATACAAAATGGCGGTGCATGAGTCGCTATAGCACTAGTGGTTTTCAGCAAACCTTCTCCGCGGCACGCAGCAGAACTCAAACAATTTTCATCCGATCGACTTGAAATTTTAACTGTAGCTTCTCAGATGAATTTAACAGTCAAGTACAACGGGAATTTAAAAAATATATAAAACAAAAAAATAGAGGCGAGTTTGAATAGAAAGTTATAATTTTCGACCATAAATTTTCGTATAAAAAATGATATATTTTTTACAAATTTTAATTAATCGAAAAATGCGCTCGTACTTGACTGTTAAATTCATCTGAGAAGCTACAGTTAAAATTTCAAGTCGATCAAATCAAAATTGTTTGAGTTCTGCTGCGTGCCGCGGAGAGGGTTTGCTAGTGCTATAGCGACTCATGCACCGCAAGTTTATCTCAACTTCTAGCTGCCGTGATTATCAATTAACCATAGTTTCATCGTGGAACCTTCCAATATCGATTAATCCGAAACTTGTGGAATATCTTTTATGTACATACGGATTTGTGTGTATATATGCATATGTGTATTTGTGCCAATTAAATGCATAAATAACTTTTTTGAATACTAATTCCTTTGAAATAAACATTATGATCAACAAATTATTTCACATAAAAGGTAAGGTATCATCTAAATCTGAATTATCTAAAATGTTCTAAAAAGTTATGCAAAATTAGGTACCTACTTTAATCTAAAACCACTTCTATTCTAATTTGTAAAAAAATATAAGACGCGCCACACAAAGTTCAAACAAAAAAGACTATTCGTACAAACATATTTAATTCATATCCTATGCTGTATATGCACTCCGCGTGTGCGTGTGTGTTTGTGTAGGTGTGCGCATATACGAATTGGCACGAAAACAACTCGTCACAGGAAAGGAATGTTCTGCATAAAAATTTCAATGTTAGCAATTTTTATTCACGACAAATGTTTCGTTTGAAGAATAATTCTCGCGCCCCGTATATCCGCGCACCTGTACGTGATTGTGTCCTGTGTGTATGTAGAGCGTCGTTGTTAGTTTTTTTTATAAATAAAGATGGTGCAGTTGTGCGTCCTATATAATGGATGAAATTGCGTCTATGATAAGGAATGTCAATTATGTATAAAAAAAATCACTTGTTAGTAAGATAAAATATGTAAAAAGGACGGGAGAGATGCCATCTCCGGCAGCATTGTCCACACTTTCGCGGTTTACTTTGCTTCCCTTTTCTTTTCAAACTCGGATCGTTAATCGCGAAAAGAGATCAATGTGGAAGGAAATCGTTTTTTTAGCAATTCGTCAAAAAGCGAAACAATTTATCGCGGTTTAGGCGACGGACCGGATCGACGCGTTGCATAAAACCTTCGCATCGTACCGCGTTACCATCCCTTTTTCATTCGCGCAACGAAAATATGTATCTCTCGGGAGCAGGCAGTCTATTAATATCGGACAACAGTTTCTGGATTGACGCCCTGTGCTCACGCGGCGAAATCTTTTGTAATACAGCGAATATAAATAAAACCTTTGCGTGAGAGGATTTCCGCGGGGTTTTTTCGGTATCTCGACGGTTCTGGGAGCTCTTTGCTAATCACACGTTACACCAAGAGAGGATCCTCGCGTCTGCAAGCGGACGAACATCCGCTCCGCGACCACGCGCCTGTCTCGATCTCGTAACGAATTTATATTAAAAGAAGGGCCGATAAAACGCGCGAAGAGAATGATAATAAGAATAATCCTTCGAATCTCCGAGCGACCGTAAATTCTCGTAGATCTGTGAACCTCGGGATCCATGCAGCGAGAGCCGTATTTTACAATTTTCCTCTCGGCCGCGAATCTAATTATAGATTCGGCCTGACGCAAGGTGTTGTTCGCGCGCTCTATTTTCACCCGAGCGAATAATCCCCCGTCGCGGTCAAAGCAACACGTCGGGTAACCGAAGACACGTGTAAAATCCTTGTTGAGGAGGTGCGCACCCATGTTGCGTTCGCGATCCCGACAAACTAATCGGAGCCTGGTCCATGCAAGCGACTCCGTCCGAAACGTTTTAGCGCGTCAAGGAGGTCAAATCAATTTTTTTTTCCACGTTTGTATCGGCCGAATATTCCGGTTCTTTTTTTACGCGCGCGAAAGCTTTACAGATATGTGAAGAAAAAGAGGAAAATCGACAACGGGCTGCGTCGCGTCGCTTCCTCAGACGAGGCGGCGACCGCGACGCTCGCAAGAGGTTCGGAAGACCACGGAACGGAGCTCGCGTTCGATTTCGTTGCACGGTTCGTTTTAGACGCATGAAATACCAGACACGCTTTCGACATTCCGGACGCCTAGCGCCCGATTCCTGCGCCGGCCCTAAGCCGAGAGGAACGAGTCTTTCTCGCTCTCTTTCCCTCCACCCCACGGGCGTCAATCCGCCCGTGCGTGATCTCTCTCTTCCTCTCTTTCTCTCCCTTTCTTTCCCGTTACCTCAACTTGCGTACTATTATGACTAAATGAAAGTTACGCGGTTCTCCACCGTTGCGTTTTAAAGATCCGAGGACGATTCGATCTGTACCCCTCTTTCTCTTTTCCTTTTTCTCTGTTTTTCGGTAGACAGGGGGATATATTGCGACATTAATCAATTCTTCCGTCACGGTCACCGGAAATCTATCTGCGTAATGTATATACGTGTGTAAACGAGAAGTGCTACTTCAACCGATGAGACACAACCGATGTCGATCGGTGCGGCGTCAGGTACACAGGACGAGACGCGCGCGTGATGCATACACGCACGCACACGCCATCGTTGCTGGCTGCCCGCTTTCGCGCTGGAGCTGGAGGCTGGAGGCTCCAGCCTCCAACAGCCCGAGTGAAAGCTTCGCGAACAGCAGCACGCTCGTGGCGGAGACACGTGTGAAAGGCCTGTATTTTCGCCGCGGCTTTAGCGCGAGCCAAAACACGGGCCCCGAGCGCGGGTCTCGTCATACATAAACAATAAAAAGCTACGTATATGTATACCTATATACAAATCTCTGGTGGGAATGGTCTGGGCGCTTTGCTCGATAAATTCGTAATTATTTAAATAAATACAGATAACTCGCTGGATTTATCATAAATAATTAAATACCCAATAATAAAAGTTAGAACGTTTATCAAATGTTCGAGACGTTCGCCAAAACGGAAGTACATCAATTAAGTTGATACAAAAGACTCACATTTGTCAAATAAAGACTCCAGCAGATTCAAGGAGACTTGCTGTCTATCTATAGATTTCAATATTTTCCAAAGAATCGCGGTTCTCCGATGTTTTCTAATACAAAGCTGCGAAAAAGAAAAAAGGACGAGCCTCTTGCATCAACCCATTTTTAGCGATCGCCTTCGTCGCGAGTCGAGAAAAGCGCCTCGGCCATTCCGACGTCGAGACAGCAAGGAAGATGGTAAAGACATTGAAGGAAAAAAAAAAGATAAAAAATAAGAGGACAAAAGAGAGAACTTAATTGAGAACTGCCTGTGAAGACACTAACCTTTCCGCGATGGCGCGGGAACAGTGCTCTGTATCTCTCTCTTTTTCGCTCTTTCTCTCTCTCTCGCTTTCTTTTTTCTCTCTCTTTCTCTCTCTCTCGCTCTCTCTGTGTACTCGCATCGTCTCTGTGTGTTCACGAGAGAGCGCCGGCCCTTTGATAAGGGTGCTCGCGGATCTGACCCAGGTGCCTACGCTGCTTGGCGGCGGCCGCCGCTGCGCCTGTCGCCAACATACACACATCATGAGTATGGTCAGCAGGGACCGTCACTTCCGGCGCAAGATCACTTTTCGCCGCACGCGGACCCGCAAGGGATCCGCGCCCGTCCGTCTCGGTCCGCTAAAAAAATCTAGAATCCTGCCGCTATTATCAGTGCAAAAAAAGACACATCGGGGGGAGGAGGAACCCGTGCCACAAAGAAATCGATATTTCACCCTATTGATACAGACACAATAAATTTGGATTTCACTTATTTACGCTACTAATTTTACTAAATTTATGATACACTTGCAGGAAAGAGCACTTTCTTCCTTTTTCTCTGTGCAACGGGTTCCGACAACGACGCCGCTACGACGCCAACGAGACGAGGGCGGGTTGCCTCGACTTCGCAAAAGTTACCCCCGTCAATTGACTCTCGTGGTGGCGTCGTCGGATTAATGCTGATGGTTACCTCCAGCCTACGACCAGCGCGAGCTCACGATCGTTGCACAATCATCCCTCCGGGGCTTTAAACGCGGAAAACGCGGAAGCTACTAAATGCCTGAAACACGCGCGGAAAATACTGCGGATACGGTAGAAATACTGCGGAAATATGGTAACGCGCTATTGTGTACCGTAAGGATGCCCTTGCCCCTTTGCTTCCTTACTTAAGCATCGCGAGCGTGGAATATATGTACGGAGACACGTTACTACTCTAAATTCAATACCGAGATGATTATATTAAATAAAGTCGAAATGTCTGAGTAACGAGACCTAGAGGCATCGCATTAGTTATTTATTTTCCTCTCAAAGACACGACTGCAAGAACGCGTGATCCAGTAGTTACTGATTTATGACGCGTTAATTATTTACGACGCGTCGTTTATTAATGTCATCACTATACAGACTGCCTCGGGATCACTTTATTCAAAGACATCTCGATGGAGCAGCGACTCGCGTGACGCTTTTCGACACGCGACCGTGTCTCGCGTGCTTGTCCCGAATATCTCGTGAGCTCACGCTCGGCTCGTACTCTTTAGGCCTGTAGCGGGGCAAGCTCGCCTGCCAGAACACTCTGTAAGAATACTGTAAATCTTCAGTGAAATCGTACGTCCCTGAAACTGCATGTTAAAAACAAAATTGCGAAGCGAGACGCGGCTTCTTCGGAGAGACACACATACTTACTTACTTACTTATTAACTATTAGACGAGTCTACCATATAGCTATGACCTCCCGTATCGACGCTTGTTTCTAGGTACATCGGACAGATTTTTGCGCGTGCGTATATATATATATGTATAATAATACAAAATTCGTTAAATATAAAGAAGCTATTGCTGACAACCGGGCAATCTCTCGCTTTTTTGCGCGCGGCTCAACATCACACTTTTGATTTTCGTCAGTGAAATCAGGTAAGTCTTTGTCATGTAAGCTAGAAATGTATCCAACCATTCTACTCGTTCCTAACAACAATGAGTATTGAGATTAACATCTACCCGTTGCTTCGGCCCTCAACCTCGTATAAATATATCTATATAAACGGCTAAATCTTTATAAAAATAAAATTAAATAAAACGTATAAAATAATATATAATATATAGCTCGTACACGATAATGATATATGTGTGTATATATACGATTTGCATATTTAAATATTTAAATATTACTTAAAGACTATGCCATCAAAAAAGAGTATTGCGTTCTATAAAATAATCTGTATAAATACGTGCGCAAAAGTCACCATTCGATTCTCCTTTGTTTGCTCTTTTGCGAAGGGGGGAGGCGTGAACGCGCGATAAGAAAACAAAAAGAAGAGAGGAAGTACTTTTTCAACGCATAGTCTTATCCGCATCGTCTGGATTCGCTACAAGTAAACGCTAGAACCATCAGTCCTCAAAATATTGTTTGGTCCCTGGGTAATATTCTCCCTCCACCTATATATTGCCTGTCTAAAAAAAAAGAGAAGAATCCTACGTACGTTATATTATAGGCTACCTATCACCAGCCATCGTATGGCGTATCGCGCGATAGATCCAATTTGTGTTTATTACCGATGAGTCCTCGCTAAATTGCTCGCTAATCCGATTGCTATCGTGCGATCGACGGCGATCACCTCGACCGATTCATTTCAAGCTGTAAAAACTCGGCGATTACGTCTCTCTCTCTTTCTCGCGTAGAGGAGAGAAGGGGGGAAAAAAAG
Organism: Leptothorax acervorum; assembly: GCA_035220615.1. Lineage (NCBI taxonomy): Eukaryota > Metazoa > Arthropoda > Insecta > Hymenoptera > Formicidae > Leptothorax > Leptothorax acervorum. The sequence continues at coordinate 479,442 of JASTWQ010000104.1, read as the reverse complement.
GTAAAGCTACTCTGCCTCGGAAGTTTCACGAATCGAGTAATCTTCTTTCCCGGCTCTTTTTTCTTCTTTTTAGAATTTAGATGACTATCGCTGCGCTAGGCGATTCGCGTAATTACTTCGCTAGTCGTCAAAGAGTTACGTAATTAGAGGTACGGTTTTCATCCGGATGGAGGCGGGAGCGAGAGAGAAGACAAAAGGGAAAATGAGTAGACGCAACGTAGAGTGAGTTTCGTAGGAGAGGTGGACGGATCGAGTTATTAGTTGTTTAGTCGTGTGTTAGGTCAAACCCGAGGGATTCGATTGGGATTCTAGTGGTACTTCCTGTAGTTGCAATCATCGTTAAAAGTGTAATTAAGTCAAGCGTGACAGAGAACGTGTTCGCGGGAACGCGATGAGAAAAATGGTAAGAGAATTAAAAGAGAACGCGGACTAAAGTTCAATTAATATACCCATCACCACCCTGTCGTCGACTACTGATTAAAACGGTTGATTATTCTCCTTAGCAAGAAAAAGAAACGTCCCGTGACGACGATACACGTCCCTTCCCGTCGTCGAAGCTATCAAATCAAACTCTAAGACAAGCTTTAAGAAAAAAAAAACTTATATTATGCAACATTAATACCGTCTACTTCAATAAATATATAATATATTCTCTGTGAAATCTATATATCTACACACGTACGTGCGTACACACGCACGCGTATCCGTAAAAATAGCTACAACAAGAATGGCCTTTGATTACTGCATTGAGTAATGCGCGACAGCGCGTTACGGATCTCTTATCGACCGTAAGAAAAAAATCCAACGCAAAAATTACGCACATGTACCTACATATGTGCACATATATGTATAAAGGGTGTACCGAGTGTATCGAGCATTCTCTTACGGCTTATACGTTAAAAGACGCGCAAATGCGCGAGCATTCACCGGGTAACTAGATGCCTTTGTATCATAGGGAAGATAGACGCGCTCTTCCGTATGCCACGACGAAGAGAACACGCGCCCAAGGGTATAACTCCCGGACAGTCTCGCTCGGCTTTTAAACAGGCCCGGACATCGAACGTCGCGTGCGTCAGGGAGTCAAGTAACTCGTACCACTCGACGGGAAGTACTTTGGATACTGGTGGAGGAGGACTGGACGGGAGATTTCTCGCGTACCCGAAATATCTCGACGTGTTTTTTTTTCCTTTTTCTTCTTTCTTTTCTCGAAGACGAGACTCCGCGGGATTGTCCTAGCTAACGGTTCGCCGTAAGTAACTCTCGACGCGACTGAGTTCAACGCGATTCGTCTCCTCGCTGGACTCCCGCGATCTCCTTGGACTACGTGTACGCGGTACGAGATTTGCCCGATCTGTAAGAGAAGGATACCATGTCCGGCTGATGAGATGTAAATATAAGCACGGTACTTCGAAAAATGGAAATATCATTCTCAAGACCGATATTCTAATTTTAAGCAACATTTTCCGTTGGAAAATCAATATAAAATCATAAATCCAATAAAAACAATTCCGGTTGCTGCCAAATTCTACGTGATCAGTTTCGAAAGTATATTTCTCGTATAGCAAGAGATAATCTATTCTCGTTTTCACCGGGATACTTTCTATATCGAGAGATATATACATGTGTCTCTTAAAATCTTTCACAAGACTGAATTTCAGATTAATTTTTGAATTTCAGATTAATCTTCGAGACTCAAGTCTCAAGTCTCAAGTCTCAAGAGAGAAAAAAATAAAGTCTCTATTTAATCGGGCAGAATATCCTCCTCTATCGAGCAAAAGTTGCACCGTGCGGTTATCCTAAAGACGTCTCGAGGAGAAAAGAAGTATTTCGGACGGCGAAACATATGGCTGCTGGTGAACGGCATGAAATCGGTGAAAAAAAAAAGAAAGAAAGAAAAGCTTTCAGACTAGTATAGCTACATCCGTACACGATACAGCACACACGACGAGTACGTACGTCTGTCCCGTCTCCTCCTATATCTAATACCTATACCGTTCCTGATAGAATCCTGCCTAAACACGGCCTAGCCGTTCTGCTCGCGTTCCTGCCACTTCTCTACCTGCTATTTATAACCCTGAATCTTCTTGACACAATTATTTCGATAAGGCGGTGCATATAACATTATACACTAAGGCTTTCACATAATTATAATATCTGAACTGACGCGACTAGTAAATGACTGATTTCGGTTGTGTCCTATAATCCTAAGCTATCCTCGCAAAAAGTACTCGCTAACTCGCTACGATGATGGCGATGATGATGAAGATGATAATGATAATGACGGTGACGATGATCGGGACGATGAGGACGACGACCGACGATGATAACGGAGATAATGACGCGACGGTAAAAGATAATAAACTATGACAATGCGACGTAGATAATAATAATTAACGGCTACAAGAGCGATCGACTCGTAATTAACAATTATCGTCTTATAAATTTACGTGATTGTGTACGTACCACGTGTCGATTGGTGACGCTCCCGCCGAAGCGATGTGCATGTCCGTTGCGTTTCGCGAAGCCCAACGTTATCGGTATAACGTTGCACTCAATTTCGTTCCATTCTCCCGTGACAATTAATTTCCGAATTGATATGTATAAAAATTGACACCGGTACCGGGATTAGACGGGCAACTTTTTTACAGCGGTCATTATCTCAGCAGAATATTTGTACGTATTATAATATGTACGGATAATAATAGAAAACGCACGACGATTAGCTTTCCAAAAGGATTTTTTCCCGTTAATCGTTGTTCGTCTAATCTCTCGAGATTCACAGCACGGAAAAAGAACGGCCAAACGCTGTTGGAGCCGTTAAAGAGCCGAGAGAGTCACCAATTGTCAGTGACGTGCCGCATGCGGTATAATAATATTAATAAAAATAATAAAAGAGCACACGCGGTTTCGTTCCCTCTGTCGCGCGCGCATCTCTCTTTAAAAATTAAAAAAAGAAAGAAAACATTTCCGCGTATAAAAAGCCCCCGTTTCTCGTGTTACGTAGAGGGGAGAGGCGTTTGTTTCGACCATCTCCGTTTCTATCTCCGTGCCGCGCGGGGAGGGACACGGCAACGGGAGCGATCAACGAGCAAACAACCCACCAGAATGATCAGCAGTGGCGTACTCGGTGAGCAACGGCGAGGCGGCCAGGGCGGCGTAGTTGGCGTAGTCCGCGTACGGCGTGTAGATGAGCCCGTGATGATCGCCGGCCGACAGAAGCGAGCCGGGCGGTCCGGAGCCGTTCAGCAGGGATGCGGCGGTTGTCGGCACCGATATCCGCGGCGACAGGATCAGGGGCGCGCCCAGGGGCGCGCTCGGAGTCCGCATCGGCGTGGCCAGGCCTGGCAGCAGACGTTGCGTCTCCGCTGCGGCGGCGGCTACCCGCCGCCACTCTTCATCGCAGGCTGCAACAGCGAGTGGTGCTGAATGGTAACGCTTCCCTGCCTCGCCTCCGACCGAAACGGTCGGTTCCGTGAACGCTATGACGCTATGACCCGCGTTATGATCGCGTCGCTGGGCACAACCGCTGCGTGCACAACCGGAAAAATTGGGGAACGAGGGAAGCATAGTTTCAAGGAGAAACTTAAAATTCGTCTCGATCTAAGCGGATTATGATACGTATCACCTAGATTGATATCAATATTACGTATCAATTCATGTATGTGATATATCAATTTATTACTGGTAAATTATATGAAATGGGTTCATGCAAGTTAACAAAAAAATACGGAGTCTGGCAGAAAGATTTGCCTCTTCGTTCACGAGTCGACCTTGATTTCGATAACTGCCGCGCATAATCCAGACGTATATCTCGAGTCAAGTTTCTCCGAAATCTTTCTTAAGCCTTCCATCTGTCTAACCGCTAACGCGACTCGAAGCGACCGACTAAACTAGTTCCGAGAGAATAAAATAAATACATCGCGAAAAAGAACGAATTACCGGCCGAAGAAGAGTAAGTTTAAGGTGAATCGGTCAGGTATTCCGCGACCGTTACCTATTTCTTGTTCTCCGCTAACCACGCCAGAATCACGACCATTAATATCTACAACTGTTTGTTTAAGCGCGAATTTCTCCGACAACTGGTGTACCGGGAATCTCAGATTTGGCTGAAGACGCACGCAGCCGCGTTATTTCGCGAGAATTATTTCAATAGATTAGTCACGAACGCGCGGGACGACGGTCAACGTTAGTCCATTACGTTACAATGTTGTCGTTATCTTTAAATGCGTCATACGTCAATTATTGCACGTTCCTGTAACACGATGAAGTAAATTACGATTGCAATAAAGTAATACTCTAAACGGACATCTCATTAGAAAGCCCATCTCGTGAACGAAGCCTATCTGGCGTAACTTCGGATCTGCAATCTCCCGATTCTCGCGGAACGCGATCCCGCCTGGCTCTTAAGCGCGCATATACATATATAATGAGACAAGTTCTGCGAACGGTACCTGCCGCGGCGGCAACCTTTGTGTTCGAATCTCGGTAAGTCCCATTGATAATGGCGAGTTCCATTAGCTGCCTCTTCTTTAGCTCATCCTCGCCGTCAGCCTGCTAACAATCGACATTAACGTCAGAACCCACCACCGGAGGTGCAACGATAATTATCCTACGAATGTGGATGGGGGAGCTCAACATTGTACAGATCTTTTCCATTTACATATGAAAGCGTCGATTGTACAGTTAACGCGCGCGTACACGAGGCCACTCACTTCGGAAGTGGCATGCGTTTCGAGCTTCGACAGCTCGGTTAACACACAACACGTTTCAGAGTCGCAGGGAAAAATTGTCGCAACGATTTTTCTTTTCCCTTATAATTTTGCTGAAAATGTTTAGTCTCCTTCCCTTTCGCGCAACCACGCTTTCTTCAAGTTTTCGGGCTCGATTCAAAACTAGAGAAGGAGAGAGAAGGGGGGAAAAAAACGTGTTTATGGGAAAGTCTCCCGGCGAGATCTCTCTTCTTAGCGCGCGGGCTATTATCGTCTATAAGAGGGGAAGGGTATACAATTGGAACTTTCTCACCACGGGCACGAGTAGCTTCTTGACTTCCTCGACTGCTCGGGCGAGCTTCAACGTGGCACGATTCTCGGTGTCCTCGACAGTGAGCAGCACGTGCAACTCGTCCGTCAGGTGCTCCCAATTCGGCTTGCCCCGATTCTGTTCCTCCTGGTTAATCAACACGTCACGCAATTGTTATACGCACGCAAACATTTGTCGCACACGCATACACACACACACACGTACACCCGCGACGCAAACTTACACTCACATAGTCGACATTTATATTAATTATTTTAAAAAATATATTAATATATTTGAATAATACACATTAAATAATATACAAATTATAATATAAAGGATCGGTTTCCTGAAAATCAAAATAAATAGAGAGCAGGTTTGCGTGATTAACACTAGAACTACCAAGAGAGTCAAAATGACCCGTTTAACATTTTTTAATAATTTATTATCTACTAATTTTTTAAACATCTTATTTTCTGAAATTTTTCCTGATTTTTATTGAAATTATATACATGATTAATTTTATTAATTTGTTTTTTTCTTTTTTTCTTTTTTTCAAAATTTTTTCGGTAGAAATAAATATAGATTAATCTCCGTAGTTTTAGTGTTAATATTTTGTTCTCTCTATACTCGCGCCCCTATTAACGAAGCACCGGCGTGGATTTTTATCGCAAACTTTTGTTAACCAAATAAACGGCGATAATAATTGACGAATAAATTTCCGTTGGTCAGTGAGGAAATAATATAGATACACATCAAATTCACATCGAATTGTACACTGGGTTTGTTTCTACGTGTTTATACTTACGAGAAATCATTTCGCTCGCATACCACGTGCAGCTTGAAAAAAATACGACGCTTGGTTTAGTGCTCTATATGGATCACTCATGGTTAATTCCAAACCCATTTGTCACTGTCCTTAATATGATTCCCCGATACTTGCAGCAAGCATTCTTTATTTAGAGCCCGTATTAACTCTCCGATATTGATTAAAACGTATTATTTGTATATAATTCACTAAAAAACGTATTATTTACGTATAATTCATATTACAACTCCAATTATATCTGTAGTCCAAGCATTCCTCTTAAACAAGAAGTATAATGAAGCGCGATTAAGAAGAGCAAGCCTATGATTAGTAGAATCGACCATTATTACAACAGCTGTCATCGTCTGCAACCGTTATTAATTTCAGATGCTCGTTGCCGTTAACGGGCATAAGTCACGTGTTTCTTCGCGATGCTTAACGCCGCGCATCGATAAAATTTTCAAAATTAGCTTGCTGAAGAGAACTTTCCTCAAAGAATTTTCATATATAGCAATTAAACGAGAGGAAGCTTTAGTTTAATCAATTTTTCGCTTTTAAACCTTCTTCTCACCTTCTTCTTGTCCCTCATCGATCCTTTCCCGCGCACCATGATTTTGCATCCTGTCTCCTGCTCCAGTTGCTTCGCGGTCATACCTCGCGGCCCCAAAATCCTTCCGACAAAGTTGAACTGCAATCATACGGGGAAGCCGATTGAATTTTTTTCCATCCATATGAAATCTTTTGTCCGGTTCACCTGATTTTTCGCGCGATCGTGTCAGACAATATTTCCGGTAAATATTAACGGTTTTACCAAATAAAAACACGCTACCGCGTGCAATTAGCAAATTACGATCCAGCATTTAGTATCAATGTCGCGCAATATAATCTGAAGAATGGCATATTATGGTATCAGCCAAATTTTATATTTATTATAGTTGCACAGTTGTGTCATACATACACTTTAATATATTCAGAAGTAATGATTAACTTAAATATTACTTCGCTTAAATTACGCTTAAATTCTATTTACTATTTACCAATACTTTGTATATTCGTACGACCAATGCGTTCATCAAAGAAAACTCAATTCTAAAAAATATATTCAGCGGAAACGAGAAAGATACCGTGTAGATACGGAAGATTATTTTCCTAAATTTAACTACTCGTCCCGTTTTTAGGACACTTCCTCAACGATTTGTATACAAATATTGTAGTTTTATATAAATAACGGTATATATAATATACTCGTAAATTATAACATATATCATCTTTTACGTGCGAAACGCTACGCGCTAAATTTGGCTTGTACGATCGTGTGAAAAAAAGACCTGTTCCACGAGATATCCAGTTTCATTGTTGGATCCCGGTAAATAAAGGCGGATAAGTTTAGACGGTGAATCATCCGTGGCTCTTTAGCCCGCTGCTGGTCCATTTCTTTATTTTTTTCAAAAATACTGTTCCCGAGATAAAAGTTTTAATATATGTGATTTAGGCGTGTCTAAACGCAGAAATGCAGTAGGAGGAAAGGCTACGACTGTTATATCTTAGAGAGACCCTTCTTTCATTTATCTCAAAGAAACGCAATCCAGATATAATCTTAAATAAACACATAACGCATAATAATAGCAATCTTGACGATTCATGCAAATTCACGCAATCGCACCGAAAGATAAGACGACAAGCTACCGTGCTAGAGAGAGAGAGAGACGCATCACGGCAGCGTCCTTCTTAATGATGATAAGAACTATGCACTGATAACGCGGGGCATTATCGAAAACTACCAATCAGTGTGAAATCAGCGCACGATAATCGGATAATTTTCAAGTAGATGGGCGGACAAAGCGAGACCGCGCATTGTCAACACATGTTACGCGATAATGGACGAATCGATCGATCATTCACAAGAGGCCATAATGAGTTAATAATTGCCGACGCTTGCGATTACCGATCACTCTTGTGCGCATGAAAGCCGTAATTTTTTCTCGCCTTATATTCTCGTCAAGCGATACCTCATTCATCTCTAAATAAATTAAATAATTCAACACGATTTAAACAAAAAAAGGTATCGAGATATCCGCTCGAAGGGTTAATAAGCTTACGACCCGGCTATTACGTCTCATTGTCAATGAGAGCCAACCGCGTAGAAACGTGCGCGCGCGCGAGCGAGACGAGAAAACGGAGCGTGGAGAAGGAAAGGGAGTCCATCTCTTCGGCGCGAACCCTATTTCGGGCGTTACAGAAATAACGTTCAGCGTTCGATGTTCGGTGCACGCTGCGCATCGCTCGATCTCGTCTCTCGAGATCGGCGAACGATACTTTTCCTCTCGCGCTGCGGATCCGTAACGAAAATCACCCTCCAGCGACTCGACGAAGAAACGATTCACGACCAATGCTATATGTATATATAAAGTAATATGTATATACACGTTATATAGTAACAATCAAAAAGTCACTCAAACTAAAATAACTGTTATTTTCTAATGAGCGGAGCGGACAAAATGAAATGAATTAAGCACTATACCATAACCATAGAGGAAATCCGGCACTTTAGTCGGCACGTTGTCAAAGAAATATAAGTACCTACATGTATGAATTTGTAAAAATATATATAAAGGGGACCGATTCGGTCGGTTGCATCATTTAGTGAGATGAATTTTCCATTATCATAATAAAATCATCTAAATTCACATAATAATCGAGGCGCTTTTGAAGACTATTATAAATTATTAAATGCACTTTCTGACATTAATGACCCTAACTGCCTTCGAGAAATTGTAAATAAATTCCTTTCATGAGAAAATAGCTGAGGTGCGAGATCTTCTAAACGTGTAATCACTGAGCCACGCGATCAGTCAAATATTCGATTTTTTATGTTTATTTAAACAGGTTCACAAATAAATACTCCTCTTGCACTATGCGCCGCTAAAAATAACGGGTTTTCCCGCAGTATAGTGCTTAATTCATTTCGTTCCGTCCACTCATTACAAAATAACAGATATTTAGTTTCAGCGACGTCACGATATTGTCACCCATTAGTTGATGTATGTACATATTAGCTAATCAACGTAAATTCTTTCATAAAAGTATCTCTCGAAACGTTCGCTCTCTTCAATTTTCCGCGGAATCTTTTCTAATCGCTCGGTTTTCGTATCTCAAGTGTATTCCTTGAATCGCGTCTTTTGTCACGATAATCCAGGAGATACGGCAATTATACCTATTACATATAATATACGTCATATAATATCGCGGTACTTACATCTGGGTGTTCCTTAACAGGCACATAGACCTTCTCTGTGAGCGTCGTGATGTCGCCCTCCGGTTCCGGCAAGACGAGCGGCTCCTTCTTCACTCCGCTGATTTGAAAAAGGCTCGCCCGCACCTTCGCGATCTCTGTAACATGAAAATGATCCAATGATAAATACGTGATCATCGAGGGTTGCGCTCGTCGATCCTCCGATCCTCCGAATTCGGAGAATTGAGGAACCTGGCGAGCGTCCAGGTTCATCTAAGCTGAAAAATTGATACCTCAAATTCCTCGAATTATGATATAATTGATGGAGTCTCGGCTCCTCTTTGAGAGTTCAACAGTGCCAAAAAGAATTCTGGCGATTAGACGTAAAAGAGCAGGGATCCGAAAATATCGGGATGCCTGCTTCGTGTTTTCTTCGTATAAAAATCAGCCACGATTCCTTTCAGGTAGAATCGATTTGAATTCGCCGACACTTTCGACGGAAGAATTCTCGGGGAGCTCGGGCAAAGTCTTGACACGCCGCGGCCGATTACATTGAATGAGCCAATCTACGAGGAATCTAGGGTGACCGTTATATTAACGAGGAAAACGAAACGAAGCGCGAGCGAAATGGAACCGCGTGCATCCTTTATTCGATAATACGTCACGTGATTGGTCTTTATATGCGGCGTCTGACTGTATAGCGATAATACGTAAGCGTGTCCCTGCATACCTATGCTCGCACGCATGCACGCACGCACGCATTTGCGCGACTTATCTGCAACTTAAACGCAACGCTAATAACGGCGTTGCGAATCTAATGCGTCGCGTCGTCTGCAATAGCTGTAAGCGTATGTAGTAAGACGTAAGCAGTAAGCTATTGACCAACCACAGTCGATTATTTTTGAATTGTAAAAATCCCATTAGTCAATAGCTTACTGCTTACATCTTACTCCATACGCTTACGGGTCTTACGGCTATTGTAGACGACGCTTAACGGTTGGGCGTGGCTCTCCCTCCATAAATCGTGAGAAAGAACTAAATTTTCTTATTTAGCTTTTTTCCGTTTTCCTGGTATTCTATTACAGGATAGTGATGACAATTGAGCGATTGTCACGTAGAAGGTATTAGAAGAATTTCCTCAATCACTTAAGTGAAAAACTCTTTAATCTTTTACTTCGAGAAAGTAATTTAAAGTTTTATTGATATTTGAGGAAATTAAAAAATTCATATTTTTATTTAAAATAAATATTTTTTCATTTAAATATTAAACTTAATAAAATGTACCTAGTTTTATGGTCCAATTAAATAAGAACTTATTAATTTAATCGCACAATAGCGAATTGTACATGTAAAAAAACCTACTAAAACTTATATACAATAAAAAAATCTATATTTGTTATTTCATGCCAAAAGCTAATTATTAAAAATATATAGATATATATATTTTTACGAGCATACTCACGAATAAAAATTCGCAGACGCGCTTCGAGAATTATTTAAATATTAAATTTAATTCAGCGTAACACTGAAGTAGAGTTAATGTCACAAGTTCGGGATTGGTATAAAAGGGAAACGAATGGCGCTTTTGATTCGATTCCGATCGGTCAAGGGACAGCGCCTGGCCAGCATCTAAAAAAATGCAGACTTTGTTTATCCCGTCATTGCGGTGTATCGCGACAAAGGATTCCCGGGGCTCCGTCGTGCAACCCGGTCGTGCTCCTACAACGTATACGTATATCCGCCGTAAACCGTAAAGGTCAACGTTCCGCGTCTGCCCCACTTTCTCGCATGCCTGACCTCTTCTTCGGCTCCTCGTCGTCCTCCCGTGCCGATGATCCGCGCTCACGCGACGACACCGGGCCCCACGGTGACCGCAAACCGTCGCTTTTCGCGTAAAGCCGTAAACCATCCGCAAATCACGCACAATGTAACTGTAATCCCAGCCAAACCGCATTCACAGCGACCGCATTAAATTTGTCCCGATTTAGGAGAAACAAAAATCTCCCGGCAGCTCGCGGAATAATAACCCGCGCCTCCTTCACCTGTCTCTAGATCGTTTCGTTCAGATAAAAATCAATCCGAAAATGCAGACGACAAGTTTATACATGTCTACACTTTATCTCTTTTATCTTGAATAATTTTACCCTCTCCTGCAATTTATCTTTTAACGCATAATGAAACATAACGTACCCATTTTTATTTTCGCAGAATAATTTTATCAAAAAATCATCTAAAACGAATAATTTTGTTTGTCTAATAATTTTGTAGAAAAATCTACTAAAGCGTATCAATCACATGAAATAATTTCATTCTCCTGGTTTAAATTTTATGTGAGCAAATTTGCGAATAAACGACGAGCAAATCTAATTACCAATATATTTCCTTTATTAAACGCGCTTTTAAAGTCACAAATGAATCGATCAGTGGCTGCGCAGTAAATCGTTTATAGCAGTTAATGACTACACATCAAGCTCACTTCCTTTAATGAACCACTCGATTATCTTGAGGAGAAGCCGATTATTAGCCTCTCAATGGACGCGCTGTTTTTATTCAACGAGGAAAGGCAGGTGGAACGCGACTCGGAGTACGTATTAACGCCGTAATAGAGAAATCTTTTACGGATCGCAAAATTGATAAAATATCCGCTTGGAGACTGTAGCTAGAAAAAGAATTGTCGCCGGAAGAGTCTCGAGTGAATTGATAATTATTGCGAGCGTGCGGGGCAACGAAAACAAGTCGACGCTTTATCGGCGCGGTCATTCGAGATCGAGATGCCGAGCGGCGATTTCTCGGCTATGGACACGCCGCTAGTTGTCACACTTATTCCGAATGGAAAACGTCAGGATCTTTTAACACGCATATACGCGCGCGTTGCCGAGTCTCTCAGCGCGAGTCATCTCGCAACAACCGCGATTTTCTCGAGAGTCGCGAAGGGAAGGTGGGAGAATATGCGTCACGGCGATTCGCGGTATGCCCGCGAGGCCTGCGTTCCTCTCCCTTCCTCCCTCTCTTTCTCTCTCTTTCTTTCTTTCGACAGGAGGATCGGAGACGCGAGGAATTCACGCGAGAGGGAAACGCAGAGACGTGGATTACAGTCGCGGACAGATAGACGCAGATAGAAAAACAGTTGAACAGGGACGGAGGAGGACTGAGGAGATTGGCTAGGGAAGGAGAGGGAATGAGAGGGGAAATAAAGGAGGGCATCATAGCCGCTTTTAGCGCGGCGCAGGCCGCAGCTCACCAGCCCATCTGCGTGACATCAGCTGACCGTCGCTCTTGGCGCTCTCTCTCTCTCTCTCTCTTCCGATCTTTCTTACATCAGTTCCCTACTCCTCAATCCCTCGCACACTATCCGAAATGACCGAAATGCGTGTGGCGTGTAGTTGCGAGCATGGTTGCGAGTGTCGGATGTGGAATACGCGAGCGAGTGAGAAAGCGGGAAAGAGTCATGGGAGAGAAAGAAAGGAAGAGAGAAAGAGAAAGAGCTTCTATGTGTATCTTCGTTCAATGTCAACGTAGTTTACGTCGCAAGAAGCGCGTTGTGATGAACAATAATAAGAACTTTGGTCACAGAGACGAAATCTCGATTATTCGGATGATATCTCAGCGTCACACACACGCGATGCGCGCGCGCGCGCGCGCACGTATACGCGCGCACGTGGGTGTATGTACGCCAAAGCGACAAGAAAAATACCAGCGCGCGCGCGTCGCGGCGCGGCATCGATGGCATGAGATCACCGATGTTGTAATCGGGTGAGACACCACGATCCGTGACCGCATATCGCTCGAAAGCTGAATCGTTCTCCAAAGATGCGGACGGACGGTATTGACGAGTCTGATTCTCTCTTTCTCGCTCTTTCTCTCTGTCCGCGCGTCATGAATCACGACGCCACTCGTCTTGATTTATATATCGCTCGCGTTTAACGCGCGATTTAACGCGATCAAGTCGGACAAAGGGAAACCGCTTGGAAATTTCGTCGAGCGCTAAGTTCGTCATTTGAAAGTTTTCCGCATTAATATACGCGTACCTCGAGGAATTGAGCCAAACCGAACGGCAACAAACTGCGCGATTCGTTGGGGGCCACGTGGGGTACGTCGGCGACGACAAAGGCGGCCGATAAACGCCGTCAGCTGGATCCTAGTTGCTGCACGAACGCAAGAAATGCCGTTACGATGAGAATGCGAGACTGTGCCGCGTGTATCGCCGATGCGTTACGTGATCTCCATTTTTAGACCGAGTACCGGCGGACTCGACTTTAATGCGGCTTCGAGTAACGAATACGCGCGATGCATAAATGCAAATGGAGCCGGACCGCGCGATTAAACTATCGTTACTTGAGATAATTGCACGTCGTTACGCGATTACGTCCGCTAAGGTTCCGTAATGAAATAATGAACAAGTACACGCGCGAGTTTGCAGTACCTTCGACGATTAAGTATTCCACGCGAGACCGCGAGAGAGACGCGGCAAGATATCTGCTCGCGCGGACTTCTCGGGAGATAAGTCCGCATCAATATCTCTCAGCCGACGACGCGGACGACGCGACGTTGCAGATACGGGCGGCATAAAATTCATAACTAGCTCATCTATCTTGCGCTCCACCCTTAAGCAATTCCCAACTTATTTTCGCGCGATGAGGCAAGCGTGCCTATTTATATGTGCCGTTGCTCCAGAAATTTTGCGACAAATGTGAAACCCGCGCGGAGAAACGACTCGCGAAATCCGCGAATCGAGGGCGTACGAAGCTGATCGCGGTAAGGTGCGTCCTGTACGTCCTGTACAATATATGTAAAACAACGTGTCGGATTTCGAAGAGCTTTTACCCGCCTAATGTCTATTCGTCCAAGGACGGCACGCATTATCTTTGTTATATTATCGCGTTTTAATTTCCCAGTTTCGATACATTTAAAATATGTATGTTATCTCTACAAATCACGTCTCTACTACGATATTTAGTATTTATTGCATACTCCGTATTATACCATGCGAACACCCGATCACTTCATCCTCACGCAAATGATATACCGTTAAGCACGGCTGTTGCATCCAGTGAGATTTTAATCAGTTTAATCGAAGTCCGTATGCTCAGCCTTTTGTGTAGCTAAACTTTTTCTCAGAAAAACATCACCGACTTTTAATTCGCGGGATTATATCTCGCTGATAAGAGTTAGATGTGCGTGCGCAAAAATAACTTACTGGTCCGCACGATTTCGATGTTCAGGGAGAAAATTATCACACAATCTCCTTCTTTTCGTCGAAAACTGAAAAATTAAGTCATTGTTATGTATCATTGATGGGCCCGGAAGTTACGATACCCCCCCCCCCCCCCCCCCCCCCGGTTACACGACACCCGCTTCGCCATTCCGAGTAAAAAACTCGAGATACTCAACTCGTGATTTCGCCCGACGTCCATATGATTAATTACCGTGCGAGAATAATCTAAAGCAAAGAAGATTCGAAGAGTAGGTACCTAATATGGGACATCGGCTTTTTCTTGGCAGTTTAATCCTTCTTGATAGATTAATCTTTAAATATTTTAATATAAGCAAGCGTTTTCCTCTCTTTCTAGTAAGATGTCGACAGCGAATAAATGCGAAAATGAAAATGGCTATTAAAATAATGATCGCAATAATTTAAGTAATAAACATATAACAAACTTATTGATCGAACGGTCGTGCCCTTCTGTAAGTCTCATGTAGTGAAGATTGTCTTGGAAAGGTTAACGAGGCGAAAGGAAGATGCAACACGCGAAATGACAGTTATGAAGACCGAAGGGAAATCGAAGAGGTGAAGGGAGAGGCGGAGGAAAGTGCACGTAGCACGCGAGAAGATCGCGATGGATAACGTTTAGCGATATTGCAATGATAGATGGAAGCTGAAGGAGAGACAAAGAATAGTTTAAATATGACGGTATCAAGTAGCAATTTTCGACAATCTTTGAAAATATAAATGGAAAACAGGGAAAAACGTTTTAAAAAAAGATAGATCATTTACGAAAAAAAGAAGAGACGATGCAGTCCCGTTAGATCAGCTGTAAATAAAGCTGCAATGTTTCTTCGTTACTTTTTACAATTGACGATAGTCGAACCTAAATTGAACTGGCGAATTTTAAATCACAGCGTTGTGGGGAAGAAGTTTTAAAGATTATCTTATCTAATAAGAAACTGCCATCATCCATTTCGAAACTCGAATCCAGGCGACTAGACTGAGAAACGTACGATGTAAACTGGGGCAAGCGACAAGCCGGTTTTGATTAATCCAGGACGCTAAATAGAGCGACAAATATAAGTGAACGGAAAATCAATTATGTTTCTACTTGTAGGACGTCGAGAAACTATTTCCGACCCCGAGTAGCCGCGATTTAAAGTCGTCTGCTCGAATTTACACTTAAATAAACACGTCCAACGAGACCTGTGTTTTTGCACTTGGCCCAGTCTGCCTTACCGTAACGCGAGAATGCAACGGAGAATGCCGCGGCAACAGCTGCATGCAGAGGAGCTCCCTCCGCGGAGGCACGCGCGGTCGCTCGTTGCAGCGAACGCGAACGCAAACGCGCCCCGGCGAAACGGGCCGCGCGTCGCGTCGCGTCGCGTCGCATCGCATCGCTCCGCTCCGCTCCGCTCCGCTCCGGGTCCGATCCGGTTCGGTCATCGGCCCCGCTAGCCGGGCCCTTAAGGGCCAGAGTTAAAGACCGCGTGCGTTGCACAGGACGTGTTTCCTCCCTCTCCCTGTCTCTCTTTCCAGAAAGAGAGAGAAAGACAATGTGAGAGAAAGAGAGAAAGAGAGAGGCATCTCGAGTTCAGTTTTGCCGCGTCTGGAAATGCGCGGCTCGCTCGCGCGATCGCCGACGAGTTTAAAATTCGCGTCGCGGGCGGGCGAGAGAGAAAAGGAGCGGGTTTCCGGAGCTTCGCACGCTTCGTGAATATAACGTTGAAAGACCGTTCTCTCGTACAAATATAAAGACAAGATTTCTTTTTTTCTTTATATGTATATAAAAATGAAGAGTTTAAACACGGAAGAGGGTAATTTTCGGAATCAACGAGCACTCGACATTCGACAAAACACCAAACAACTGTTGTGAGATGTAACGACACTCTCAGTTGCTTTTCCCACTTCCACCGGTCAATCATGTTCACCGCTCCAAAAATGGAACTGTAGGATTAAATGGGTTAAGAGTCGCGCGTGTGTGTGTGAGGACTGTGAGGAGCGAGTCGCGCGCGACAATCGACGATGACGGAGGCGGAGGAGAAGCGTAGGCATTTCCTTATTTAGAAGCGGAGAAACGCCGTTGCCCGCCGCGCCGTTACCACGAGGGGAGACGCTTTCTTCGAAGAGAGGAGAGAGGAGAGGAGATACTTACGGAAAGAGAGTCGATGTCGATGCCGAAAAAAGCCCCGCGAGGAGCCGTTCTCAATGACTGCCAGAGTTACCGCCTCTCTCTTTCTCTTTCTCTCTTTCTCTCCGAGTACGAGACCCACCGAGATTCCGGCTCTCGATCGCGATTGCAAGCCCTCGGATTCGACCGTCGACCAAAAACACTCGGCTTCTCTTCGCCTGTTCTTTTCTCTACAGGATATCTACCTGTTTTGAGACGTGCACGTGTTCTAACTTAACATATTAAATTCGAACGAACGTCTTTAATGCTAATCTTGGATGCTCAGGGATAAAGACCTTTCGTCGTGTCTTATATTTGAAATCTCTCTCATTTGAATATTGTTCGATAATTGTTTATTAATTAAAAACATAATTTACTAATTAAAATATTATCATCAAACTAGTAGAGCTTTATGTTGACATTAAGTTAAAATAAAAATTTAGGTCACAAAACATTAAATTATCCAAATTCGTCCGTAATCAATGAAATATTCGCAACTAATAAATACTAAAAAAAATCAATGAGTAACATTTGCAAACGATTAATACTTAATACACGGAGTAAAAAGATTTTCTGATGCGATCATAAATATCAATTAATAATTAATTATTACACAGCCAAAAAAATACTAATTTTGTCACAAATATTAATTTACTTCGCTGAAGATAATTTTGCTGAATCTGCAAGTTATTATTTCGTCATAATGGCAAATAAGAGTAAACTATTTTATTTCAATTTTCTATGAATAAATGCAGATTTTTCAACAAAACAGACTTTGTTGCAATAATTGAGGTAAACAATCACGGCAGCGAAGTTCGATTGCTTTCGCGTTGCGTATACAACAGCAGCTACAGTTTCTTCGCGAAATCCTTCTTCCCCCGTGTAAGCTTATCCCAGTTGGTAGGTAGTCGGTAGTAAACAGTGAGAAGCTCGCGCGCTTTTGAAGGTACGCCTCCACATTTCAGAAATAATCGCGGCTTCCGTTCGGAGGGATTCGCGGGCACCGGCGATGCCCGGATTACGAATGCACGACGCGTTTGGCACGGAAACGGGGCCTATATTCGCGGATGGATCCGAAACGCGTTATTTCGGTTGAGGCGCAAATATTAGGTTGCCGACCGCGATCCTTCCGGATGAGAATCACGCGCGTGATACTCTCGCGGTGGACTCATTGTCGGTCATCTCGGCAACACCAATCGAACCATTGACGAACGTACACATTTAATAAATAATAATAAACCCACTTTGACAAATAATCTCGTAATAAATAATAAATGCGCACACACAATGAAGGCGCAGTCGCTCGCGTTACGAAAGTTCCTCGGCAGCCGTGAGGATAAGAAGCCTTTTTCTTTCTTTCTTTTTTCTTTACGGTTATCGGAGGCCGCCGCGCGTTTTTCAGATGCAGCAACCTGCTGCACGTCTCGCTGGTGCACGTCGCGAGAGCGAAATTGTTTACCACGTTTTCAGCACAGTCCATAGACCCCATAGGGCATAGACCAACGGTGTCGTGAGCGCGCGTTCGCGCAAACTGGAAAATCACCTCGTAACTTGACATACGTCTTTTCTTTTTCTAGTCACATAACTTGGAACATAGCGTATTCCCTATCTCGTCATTGAATCGTAGGAACACACATAAACTCCTTTCTTATACTTTACTTATTATACTACTTCAAATGATAATGGCTTTGTAAGTTTTTATATAACCGCAGCACGGTTTTCATAGTGCGCAATTACTAACGTGATTGATAAAAATATCAACGATTATCAATTTGCATAATAACGAATACTATATAATACACTCTTTGCAAGAAATGCTGTAAAATTTTTTATGTAATTCACACGATATTTCCTACAATGTTCTCTTCGTGGCAGAGGGGCGAGGTCTGGTCCCGTCTCTCGTGTCACGAGTTAAAAATCCGTTAAGGAGACGGCGCTCGTTACTTTTACCGAACGTTATAAATAATGGTCGGCCCGTTTCGTTCCCTTGTGTCAACCCACCTATTCGACACGACCACGCGGTTTTGTTATGCAACGAACTGTAGGCGGCTCGGACCCGGATACGTTGCGCCTATGGCAACGAAATATGCGCGGCTGCCGTATGACAATAATTAGACCAGAGTACGGTCTCACGGTGCGACTCGTAATTTACCTGCAACGCGTTTTCTCGTGCTTTACGCGCGTCGTTAAAGTATAAAGATAAAGACATTGTTAGTCCAATGTGTTTTAACGTCGTGTCTCTAAGTAAGGCCTTGGCGCAAAAAAAGGCAATCCCGTTGGGTGTGGCACGTACCCCGCGATCTGTCGATCGCGGCACGTCGCGACGCGACGCGGACGCGTCGAGCGTAACCTTTGCCTCGATCCTTCGCAGACGACATACCACGAACGTAAATTCCCATTGCAGTCACGAATCCGCGCGGCCACGTCGATCCGCTTCGCGACGATACCGTCGCTTTGCGGTCGCCCTGAGCTGACTGAGTCGTTCTCACCGGACATTCATTAACTCGATTGCCTCTGTGTACCCATCGAGATAAATCTCGTACCTGGCCACATTAGTGTCTCGTATACCAAACGATAAAAAGAAGAGAGAAGATAAGGTCTTGAATTTTCACGTTACTTCATTAAACGACACCCTGATGCGTATCCCGCATCAGCAAAAAGAATCGACGTAATGAATATTGAAACATTTGGGGCCAGTTTTTCAATAGTTGTTTAAACTGAACTTTAGCTAAACTCACTCTTCGCCTTTTTTCTAAAAGGAATAGTTAGAAAGAGACAAAGAGTAAGTTAAGCTGAGATTAAAGTTAAGCGACTATTGAAAAACTGGCCCTCGGTCTTTTTACTTTATATTTTTTGCCTGATATGGAAATGATTTCTTTTTGACGAGAATATCGCATATCTGCAATTTTTAAGTTAATATAATGATGGAAGATAAGGAACTCTTGACAAACAAGCTTGAGAAGAGAATAATTTACAAAATGATATTTCCCAATTGATTTCTTCAACGAAATCGGTGATTTACGTTTAAACAATGCAAAAATTCAGTAAACGACATTTTCCCGCAACAATTCGTCGACTGAATGAAAAATCATCTTCAAATTGGCCAAGGAAGCTGAAGTTTGACAATTCTGAAACACTCTACGTGTCCAGATATATCGGAGATCTCCAATGTGATTTGATCAATGGCGCAAGACGCTGTGACCAATCTGGATATCACCCTCGATTCATCGAGAGCTGATGCGATGAATCCGAGCTAAGCGGGCGCGAGTTACAAGTTACAATCCTCTGGATCGCGAGCTCTCTCGAGAGGCAAGGCAAAGCAAGGCAAGACGAGACGAGGCGGGCGAGACGAAACGAAACGAAGCGAGTCGAGTGGAGTGGAGTAGAGTCGAGTCGAGTCGAGTTGAGGCGAGGCAAGGCAAGTTAGGCAAGTCGAAGTTCCCGGCGCGGCTTCACCGTCGAGAGAAGGAATGCGGCCGCCACGGCGCGATGAAGATACGGGGAGGGGTGAGCAAGGACGAGAGGCGCGGTGGGAAGGGGACTGCGCGGTAAATGGAAGAGAGAAGGGGGGTCGAAGACCGAGTCCGGTTAGCGATAGCTCTGAACGCGATCGGTTGGTGCTGTACGAAGAACAAGGCTCCTCATTAACATTAAAATCGGTCAGCTGTTTCCCTAGAGTCTACCAGTCCGCGAATTTTTTCTGTCGAGCGCGCGACCCCTCCCCTCCCACCGGAGAGATCCAACTGGGTTTTGATAGATTACGTAAAGGCTTGATCGTCAACCCTCCAAGAATTCTCGTGGCGTTATGAAATCAAGAAGATATAGGTAATAGAGCGTCGATGTCGCGCGATGAATTGGAAACGCCACAGCTGGAATATTACGAGCCCATTCGAGTTTTTTTCTTTAATGACGCTTTCCGCGGTACCTTTTACAGCGCGGTTAATTGAGCCGAGCTTTATTGCCGTCGCGATAATGTCCGTCATTAACGTCGCGCTGTCCCGCTCGCGCTTCGCTGCCTTTTCCCATAAGGAGTCGCCCCGGCGTAAGTAGTACTACACGGACGGCAATTAGTGACTAGAAACGTTAGCGGTGTCGCGATTGCGTATATATTTACGAATGCATTTGCAAGGAGCACGTTCTCTCCACTTTCAACGCCGGCCGAGCGTGCCGTTAAGCTTCCGAGCCCGAAATTATTTCCCCCGCGTTCTATTCCCGATGCAAATTAGACCTTTAGACGCGAATATTAATCCGTCCGGACGTGTAAGAAACGTGTTTGTCAACGGTCCAGTTAACGATCACGCTTCATTATCTCGAGGAGTGACATTCGTGTTCGCTTTTCGTGAAAGAACTCCAGGATACGCGCTTCGGATTTAAACCGAAGTAGATCTTTTCAGTTCGGGAGAGCCATTTCAGATCCTCGGTTAGGATTTTCCTCTTTTCCTCGAAGAAAAAAAGGGCGTGTGAGACGCGCGAATTCCTTTAACGGGACGAGACACGTATGTTGAAGGTTGCGGCGATTAGTCATGTCGACCCACTGGCTCGAAATCGAGCACGCATGCGGCGGCGCGGCATGTGTCGACGATGAGCGCCGGTTCGGTATCCAAGTTTCGACCGGACAATTTCGAAAGGACGCTCGCACTTGGCGACGAGTTCTATTCGCGCCACTAGGTCACCGAGAGAACTCGTTACACACTCTCGGTGGAAATAGAGCGCGCTTGAACGCGCCAGCCGCCCTCTCGAATGCATCACTATATGCGAAGGATCATTACGGGAACGGGAGGGCAGGCTCCCGCGTGTGCTCTCTGTCTCTCCTCTCTTCCCTCTCTTTCTCGCTCTCTCTCTATCCACACGCCGCGGCCGCCTGTGCAACAAATGTAAAAACCCGTAGATGCCCGGGCGAGCACTCTCGCGGCAGCGTGCCTTTCAACCGTCCCGGCAAAAGGACAAGATTAGAACGCGCGGAATAAAAAAAAATCAATGACGATGAATAAACCGCGATGATGAATAATTAATTTGTAGCTGAATTTGTCAGCGCTATTTCCTGCCTCTAAAACTTGTTTATTATATTAATTAAATATTTATTTTATTATAGTAATAAAATGTCTATTTTTAAATGTATTTAGCAATTTAGCGTATTTGTTAAGGAAAGTATCACATCAATTCTTTGTTTTTATTTACGATTGATAGTTATCGACGTTTCGTCGTTTTCGAAAGACAAGCAAACGTTATATAGATTAAGGGAGATATAAAACCTCTGAGGTGGGACTTTGAAGTCCCGACAGTTCATAAAGGGTCAATTAGACGATTACTCAGACATATCATTCGTTAGATAGGTTTTACTTCCCAACTTTACAAACGGTGAAGCTTTTATCGAGATTATCACTAAAATGTTTTTGTGGACAATAAATATTTAGAAATTCAAGAAGTATAACAGATCAGAATATTTGACGAAATAAATTTCACGCGCGTATTCATCTATTCATGTAAAAATAAAATATTTCACTTTTCGATTATCTTATTTCGATACTTTTATATGCGAAATAATTAAAAGAATAAATTTTTGTAAAAAGAAAATCTGTGCAAAAGGCAAGTATCTGTATATTACCGAAATAGAAAATCGCTTCCATTTAACAAAACTAATTATTCGACCTATTGCGTAGACGTCTTTTGTTCAGTTTGGTAAGTCCGCCGCCTTCTTGAATCCTTTCTTTTTAAGAGAACTATACAATACGACATACGTATAGTTCAAAGATAAACAAGACCTTTAAATCGCACTCAATGAGTACTTCGAAAGGAGAGATGATTACGGTAAATTATTGCCCTCGGCCTCACCTAATGCGGGACAAGTCAAATTCCTTTTAGTTGCAGCTCATTACAAGCACGAGTGAGCCAACAGGTATCGTCGAATAGGTATTGCGCAACGAATTATCCTCAAGTTTCTCGTGAACGAAGGGAACGTAGGCCAATAGAAATTTTAATGAGCCTTCAAAGACGGTTTTGACAAAAGTATGTATACAAATGGGGTAAAGAACAAAAATGGAAAATAAACATGAGAGGTAGCGGCGAGATTTCTTTAATAGAACTATGCGTTTTTCGTGTCGATTTTCCTCAGGGTGTAAAAACCAGTTGATACCGATTATCATGCAACACTGTTGTCGAGTAAGGTAGAAGGATTTGCTCAAAGCGAAGGAATAACTGCGAATTTGTTTCCTTCAAAACAATGGCTCTTACGTAGTCCGGAAAAGTCTCGTCTGTAAACTATGGAAGAGGATCTATTGCCACATTTACTTCTCTACACAGAAAAAAAGAATATTCTTGATTTGAAAATATCTAATTTCAACGTGGAAATTTTAAATGAAATAAGATTATATTGCGTTAAAAAATGTTGAAATAAAAAGTTGAAATTCTTATAAGAAGATTATAGTGATCTTGCTTATAGGTATACGAAACAATCTATATCTTCTTATAAGAATTTCAACTTTTTATTTTAATTATTTTTTCTTGGTTGAACTATACATATAAATAATTCATTCAATCAAGTTTTCTTCGTTTAAGGATGTTCGGGTTGCAGGTATATTTTCCCTGTCAAAAGTTAAATTGCTTATGTTATACAATCAATTTCTAAAGTTAAATCACTTTTGAATTTGACAACATTGCGTGGCATTTTCGATAGTGTGCGTGTATCTCATAGTCTCCTCATCTGTAATTGAGCATATTTAAGTACGTATTGAGCATATGTAAGTATGTATTGAGCGTACTTTTTGGCTAACCTAACTAAACCGAAAAATTTTTCGGAAACATTATTAAATAAAAAAAAACGAGTCTCCTAATGAAGCTAAAAATTTGTGTGGATAATTATATAGTCTTACTCGTTCTGCTTGCAAAATTTCATATTTTTTTTCATCATTTTTCACTGAGATATAATAATTTTCTTCATTTGCTCTTAGACTACGTGTGATTTTATTATTTAATTTCTCAACAACAAGCTTCCTAAACAGTCTGAAACTTTGACAGAATTTTTTTTATGATGAAATCTACAGAATTAATTTTGATTCAAAGTTTTCATTATTTTAGTCGTAATGCCCGAACATCCCTAACGCAATATAATCTTATTTCAAGATTTACACGTTGAAACTATAAAGATATTTTTAAATCAATAATATTATTTTTTTCTGTGTAGTTCCGACTTGGCATCAAGTTCGTCTTTTTAATAAGCCAAAAAAGCAAATTTTTGATTTTGCAAAAAAACAAATTCACCCTCAGCCAAAAAGCTTTTTTTAATCGGGTAAAATGAAAAGATCTTCAGAAAACTGGCAGAGACGTATTTTGCGATGAATATATGATACAATCGACGAATTTCTGTAGAAAAAAGAAGTATTTCCTTTTCTCTCGGACCCGTTTACGTTTGGAGGACTCGGCGTTGCGGGGAAGGTGGTTTTCATTCTTTTGTGCGACGTAGGCTCGCGGCGTTCGCGCCGGGAATATTAATTGTAAGTGTCTCCCGTAAGCGCGCGATGCAGCACTGCTTTCCAGCGCGTAAAACAAAACGAGCGAATGCAGCTTTCTCTCCGACTTTCCAAAGGCGAACGCGTCCTTAGGCGATCCCGCACCTTCGCGAATGCAATTCGCGCCACGACGCGATAAATTGTCGATCGCAAATCGGGACTTGCTTAAAAAGAATCCGGCGTGGAGAAAGGGAGGGAGGAGAGGGGCAAACTGTCCAGAAGAACGTCATGAGATCGTCCGATTGCGGCATTACGATTACCCCCCGTTGAGTTTCTCTAATCGAAAGAATCATTAATTAATTATCGGAGCGCAACAATTTAAGCAGATTCGCCGCGATAAACGTATCTCCGTGCGTGTCCTCCCGGGTAAAAAGAAGAAATCACGAGGAGAATCGTTCCAGGTAACGACGGTTGTTACACCACCTCGTATACGTATTACACGCGGAGGGGAGGACGCGGCGGCGAATTACAGACATCAAAGCGACGGCGACGGCGGTGGGCCCCGTGGGCCCCGTGGGCCCCGCGCGATTCCGCACGACGGAATGCCAATTTTGTCGAACGCGAACGGCGGTAACCGCCGGCGGTTCGCCCGCGGAAGCGGGCACCACCTCGTTAGAACCAGGTGCGCACGCGCGCACGACACACGTGCGGTCGAGGGAGAAGGTAAGAAAGAAGAAAAAGAAAAAAAAAAGAGCAGAGAGGAAAGAGGTCTCAGACGTGAACCCCGGGAGTTCTCTGCGAATCGAGCGTGCCGGGCCTATTCCCCGAGAACGGGGATCTGGTGAGCGGTGTATCGAGTGTGTGTCGGGAGGGGGGGGGGGTGGAAGAGGGAGGCAGGGGGAGAGAGGAGGATATCGAGAGTGCCCAACGAAGCGGTTCTACGGCGGGGTACAGCTACAGCGAGGTCAGCGTCTTTTCTGCGTACGTGGATTCGCCGTGGAACGCACGCCGCGCCGCGCTAATCTCGCCGATTTCGAATTTTCGACCCGATGAATCGATGATGCTGCCAGCAACATCACCATAATTAAGTATCATGCAAAACGATGGGCAAAACAGCACAGCATGAGCGACAAGTGCTGCCACTAAGCGGTACAACGACAGCGTATAAATAAATATTTACCGTTCGCGCGTTCCTTTCACTTGCCGTATCGTTTCGCCGATTGAAATCGATTCCAAGTATACGTATAATACAGATGTGCCGCGGACAATTTGCAGCCCAGACGCGACGATGTAGCACCCCATCGATTGCTGGGGGGGGGGGAGGGGGGGGGGGTGTCGAAGACTTTCGCGGGAGATAAAATAGAATAAAAAAATATAGGAGATAAAATAGAATAGAATGTTAAGCGGGGTAGAAAGCGAGTTAGAAAACACGAGATACATTTGATAAAAGGCGGATAAAAGACGGTAGAAGAGAGAAAAGACACAATCAGTATAGTATACAAATTTATGAAAAGAACCGACAGGTTAACAATGGAATGGTTAAGAGCCAAGAACCTACTTACAAGCACGTTACTTACGTAAGCTGAAGGCACTACTGGGCACTACTCTTTAGGGAAACAATAATAAAAAAAAAAGGAAAACTGTAATCGCAGTACATTCGGTTGTCAAATACGTCTGACAGCGACAAACAGATCCTCGATATTTGTCACGCGTTATTTATGTGTGTATATCTGTACGAATGCAATAAATAATAGCAATAAATAATGCAATAAAATAAATAGAAAAAAATCTACTCTTGTGTCACACTCATGTCGTTGTCATAAGTGTCGGGTGCATGCGAACCTATTGCAATAACTCGTGCGTTTCCCCACGCGATAACCGACACCTAATGCAAGTTATCGAATTATTGGGCGATAATTATTCGCGATAATCCGATAAATAACGCTAGTTTGCTAAAAATAAAGTCCCTTTCGCGTTTCGCGGAATACTCACGAGTATTTATTCTACGAATTTTACGCGCGACTGAACCGCGTCGCGCCGCGCCGCACGGTTCATTGTTTCTTCAATATTGGAGTATTGGAGAAGTGAATCACACACAATCGCAGATTTACATGACACTGAGAGCTTCTCTTCATATATTCTCATTTCGCGTTTTACCTACTTTCGTTCATCTGCCGTCAACCGAAAATTAGCAACAGACGGAATATACATACATATATACGTTTCATCGAGATCGAATCGGTCGTTTTGTCTCGAATGCTCTCAAGAGGTACAATTTAGTCTGAGATATCAACTTTCGCCCCGATTTCTCGTATCAACCGTTCTAGGCATATAATTAACAATAAAAGAACAACTCACACGCTCGATAAAAGCAAAGCTAAATTATACAGATCATACCGCCAACAAAATCTCCGAGGAAACAATAAAAGATGTTGGTTTAAATGTAAAGAATAATAATTTATTGGATAATGGAAATAAAAATATCGTTTAATATACATATGTATACACTGAAAAAAAAATTATTATTTGCAAGAAAATTGATTTCTATGAATTTACTTTTCTTAATTCAAAGAAATATTAGATTTGAGAAAATATTTTAAATTTAAAAAAATGTTTTCTTAAATCTACCAGCTACCTAATACTTCTTTGAATTAAGGAAACCAAATTTATAGAAATCAATTTTCTTGCAAATAATAAATTTTTTCAGTGTAATTAACATCAATCCCGTTAATAAAAAACACGGTAATTCAATATTATTATCACTATATGTCCCCTATGTTAGGTCCGCTCTTTGCAGCAAAGCTACTTTCCGCGCTTAAAATGAAACGGGCACGTAATAAGATACGTTCAGGTGGAAGAAAGGAAGAGAGGGAAAGACGAAAGGTACGAGAAGATCGGCCGATCGGCCGCAAGGAGCAAACTTATTTTCTCGTCGTATTCAGGGCTCGGTTCGATTGAACCAACGAGACCCGTCGTAATTCTTGGGGCGAGCACCGAGCACGCCGTCGCCGCGCCGCGCCGCCGCCGGCCACGTGACACACACGCGCCGTGCGTCGCGATAGCGAAAGGAACGGATAAGGCACACGCACGGGGGGGTACGCGACACCTGTACACAAGGTGTTCCACATCTCTGCGCCAGTGGAATTTCTTTTCCAGATGGGACGACGACGCGACGCCGCGTATCCCGATCCATGAACTCAAGCTGGGCGACAACGCGAGGAGGAGAAGGGAACGTCGGGAGGACGGGGGGAGGGGGGGAGGGGGCAGGAGGGAGAACGTGTCATTTTCTCGCGATACACGTACCGCGAACCGGGAACGAGGTCGATCCCTCAAGTATACACTCGGCGACACCCGGGTGCTCTCATCTTTAAGAAACATCGCGTTTCAATTTTTTTCCCCCCCCGATGGTGTTCATAAAAACGTTTGCAAAATCGCGAAGAACGATGTCCGATGATCGAGTCATCGAGTTCGTAAGAAGAATGCGTGGAAAAATTTCGTGCCCGAGATTAAAACTATCTGCGTCGACCTACGCTCGTTCTGGAAAGTCAGGCTTTCCGGGACACCCTGTATATAGGTACGTCTTGTTCACAGCCGCAGGAATTCGCTGATAGCGTTTACGGGCCGATCGGCTCGGCTCCATATCGGCGGACGGCGACATTTCAAAATGACGGCGAATTCCAAGTCGGAAAACGTGACGGGACGAATTGCAGTCGACGGTCCGGACGGCCGAGCGAGAACGAGCTTCCGCGGTTTGACTAATGAAAGGAAAAAAAGGAAAACACGCGATATCGTGATCTCCGTTACGTCACGACTCACGACGAACGAAAAATTCAGCGCGTTCGGAGGCGCGACTGTGAGCGCGCAAAATGGCGCGTCGCGAAATCTCTCGCGTTTTGCGAAGCCCGATAAAATTCGGGCGCGCGCCGCACACTTCGGCGCGCGGCTACATTTATTTCTGGACTTCCCGGAAACCTTACCTTCGACCTTTCCCGCTCGCCCGGATGAACGATCTCGCTCGAGCGTGCATAACGCAACGTACAGGACAGACCCGCACATCGAAAATTAAGAAAACAGAGTGAGACGGAGAACGGAGAGGGGAAAAAAATCGGAGTAGAAAATAGGAGTAATCATCACTCACCCTCGTCAAGCAGCCGCTCCACGTGAATGAAGACATTTGGGAAGGCAGCTAGCTGCTTCCGGTCCTTCAGCAACTGTGACAGGTAGTCCGCTATACTCTGCGTCGTCGTGTTAGTATTATCACACATCGCAAATTGTACTTGGCTGCTTCAATGGCGAATGTTGGCGCGTGTTGGGCGCGCGCGGGCACGCTTTTAATGCAAACACTCGACGCGGTGACGCGACGGCGCGGTGTCGCGGTGTCGTCGGGACGGACGAAGAACGTCGGAGCTGTTCTCTCTCCGGTCACACGGGAGATCACTAAACACGCGCGGACGGGCGGAGACGTACTGACGAAGGAGCGTTTAAAAGAAAAGGAGCCGGACTCCGGAGCGAAGGCGACGGTGGCGGCAGCGCGAGCGGCCGCGATGGCGATTAGGGACGAAGGGGGGACGGTGACGACACGACGAGTGGGAGAGAGAGAGACCAGGAGAGGCACAGCAAGGGGGAGAGGAAAAGAAGAAGAGGAGAGGAAAGACGGGGGAAGGGGAGGAAGGGAGGAAGCCGGAGAGCGAACGCGCGAGGGCGAGCAACACTCCTCCGAGAGAGTCGTAAAGTTGCCTCGCCTCGTCTGTCGCGTACGCGATTCGTTCTTTTCTCTTCTCTCTTTTCTTTTCCTCCTATTTTTTTTCTCCAGTGACGTGACCGAGGGGGGCTCTCCGCTCGATCGCTTCTTTCCTCGTATCGGCGCTCGATTCCTTCGATCTTGCCCGATTAACTCCGCGATTCCGTGCTCTTGCCTCTCTCTTTTTCTCCCGTTTTGTCCCGCTCGGCGCTCGGCGCTCGGCTTGGCTCGCTGGACCGCCCAGTTCCCGACGGACTTTTTCTCTTTCTATCTTCCTTCGGTCGAGGAAACGCGCGCTTCTCACACACTCACGTCGACGTCGTCACAGTTGACTATTGCAATTGCGCTTTCAGAAACGATCCCACTGGTAAACGCGCGCCGCAGTAGATCGCGAGAAGCGACCGCGACGTGGGAGCGACGGTAGAGGGAGGAAGGTAGAGAGGGAGGAAGAGCGCGTAGGAAGGTGAGGGAAAAGAGCGAGAGAGAGAGAGAGAGAGAGAGAGAGAGAGAGAGAGAGAGAGAGAGATGGAGAGTGTCGAAGATAAATAGAAGCGATCGACGAAGTTTCGGACAGAGAAAGAGAGAAGGAGGGGATTAAACGTGCGTAGAGATAATGCTGTACATACATACGTCTCTCTCTCTCTCGCTCGTTTGCGCTCCGCGTGAGGTTGAAATCGGAATGCGGATCGCGGGAATTCAAAAGTAAGTACACGCGCTTTGGAATTCTCGGCTAAACTGATTGCGCAGTCCGCCCGAGCCCGTGGCCCGTGCGCCCGCGCGGCCCGCGCCGAGCCAAGCCGAACGGGCCCGAGTCGAGCGACTCGAGCCGAGGAGTCAGGATCGCGGGCGCTTGCGCGCACCGCGATCTCCTCTGCCGTCGCGCGTTTACCGCCCACTACCATATACGGCCTCTGCATACGCACTAGAACCGAGCGAGAGCGAGAGAAACAGAAAGAGAGAAAGAGAAAAGGGAGAGAGAGAGAGAGAGAGAGAGAGAGAGAAAGATAAGCGCCATACTGTCGTGTCGCAGAGTTGGATAATTCAAGCTCGCGTCCGCGGGCCAACGCACCATCCGTTTCTCTTAACGTTGGGCGGGTGCGTGAGGCGAATTATTCCATATTTTTTTCAAATATGGTCCTTTACGGCCGCGGACGAGCTCGCGCGAGATCTATATTTTCCTGCTCAATCGGAAATGTTTTTTCTTCTTTTATTTCAGAGTCTGTCGGAGCACCGTGAGACTCCCGAGGGAAGACCACTTCCTTTAAAACCTTTCCGGCCATCTCTCAGTCACCAGTTTCCAATTACAATTTTTAATCTTGGATCTCTCTCACGCGACGACATGCGTGCGCATGCAAGCTGTAGCGGTGTCGGAACTCGTTAATTCTTCACGTCGGACTTTTTTGAGAAGAGAAACATATATCTAGTCCAATCTAATTATTTTTAAGGATTTTTGAGATCGCTAAATAGGAAAAGGGAATCAAAATATAAAATCTAATATAACAGATATAAAAGATAAAATATTTTTAAATTAAATTGTATATTACGAGGTCACTAGATATAAAAATTACGTAAAAAATCCTAAATGACGTATCTAATATGGCGAATGCAAGAAATAAGATATATCTTCGAATTTTAATGAAACATTGTATCGCGACGTGTTCAGGATCGCAAAATATAGATTCAACTTGTAAAACAAAATAAAAAAAAGCATAATAAAACGTATATTTATAATAATCATTATCAATATATCCCTCTGCCATTGAGAGATACAAGAGACACTCGAGTCTTTTTTTAAATATATACTTTACATATATTGTAAATATATTACTAGAAATTTATATTATTATAGAATCAAACAAACTTTTTAGAATTTGATTTCGAGAACTTTCAGAGCTTATATTTACATTCCATCTACATATCATGTTATTTTTTATTCTCTTAAAAGAATGTTTGAATAAAAATTGAAATAAACTTGAATAACGAGCCCAATTTGACATTAACAACTCTATGTTTACCAGATATATGTCTCAAATATGTCAGGATACACGTGCACTCGCTGGATTCACGCGTCTCTGGACACGGAGGCTCAAGACACGTGAATCTTTAGCGTGAATGAATAACGTGTCGATTGACAAGACGGGGACGCGGCAAGTCGCTTCCTCGCTGCAAGTCGCAATCGTCCCGACTTTGCGAGAAGAAACGCGCGCGTTTGCGGTGAGGCAAGGAGAAAAAAAATGGACCTTGTGGAACGTATCCTGAGTGCGCAACCGGCCGCGGCCTCTCCCAACCCAACGGAGATCGGTGCATTACATCAACGGTGCGCAACATCGTTACGATCTCGGAGCTCCGGCGCGGCGTGCCTTAGAATGCATAATTAATAATTCTGCCTACCCGCTTGCGATATACGCGCGCCGACCAAGGCGTGAACGTACAAGGTGATACCCGCGAGCGTGTCGCCGATTCATATATTAACGACGCACGTGCCGTGCACTAACGACGCCCGCTTAACCGGGACTTCTTCCTTTTCCTCTTGAAAAATTTTGTTAATATCAGAAACGGCTAATATCTCGACATCTTTAACTACGAGTTATCGCTCTCGGTGCTTCTTCGCTAATTAAAAATGACTTGAGATCTAGCAGTGATGTTTATAACTCGGTAATTAATATTGGATCGACATACGTATTTCATTTACATCTTAAAATAGCTAAAAGTCCCACCTTTTTCCGCTCAGTTTTTAATTATTTTAAAGTTCTTTATTAATTTTAATTATTTCGAATTTCTTGACGTTAAGTACCGTTCTTTTTTTGTTCTTATAGAGTTTCTCGTACACAAATGAACAAGTGTAAAAGGAAGTATATATAGGCAACCGTATATTTTTATTAGCATAATTACAGTAAATAAACAAATAGTTAAAATTTGTGCTTTTTACATGAAAAGAAAAAATCATTTACTACTAAACTATTATCAATATCAAAACGGCAATTTAGGCACTTATTTGGAGCACCCTAAACCCTAATTTTTCAGAATTTTTTGTCATATTTTTTCTCTACGTTTTTTTTTATTATAAATTAAACGAGTCGCGATCCAAGAGTCTCCGTTCAATTTCGAGGTTCTAAGGGGAGTCGCCTAGAAAACGGAAAGCCAGAATAGGCGAAAAAATGATAGATCGGTTTAACGAACGGTATTACGAATACCGCGTATACCGTTGCGAATCCCGAGTCATGTCTCGTCGTCCGAATAGAAAACTTTATTCCAGCATCAGAGCATCGTGGTTGGCGCGAGGCGTGCTTTTTGTACGGGATGTATAAACGGCGTTGTAAACAAGCGATCCCGTAGGAGGAGCACTTATTGCAATTTCTGCCCAACTGGATTACCAATGGAAATGCCATTACGTGGTTGACGGCTAAATGGTGTCAACGGCGCGCGTTCGCCACCGGTTTGTCCTTACCGGGCCGCTTAAGGGCACGGGCACGCGGTTGCGGAATGTTTAAGCGCGCGGAAAGGAAGCAAAGCGCATTTTCCCCCGGCCCCCCTTCATCACGCTCCTCCGGCCACAAAAAAAGGACGGATCGAGGCCTCGCTCGAGACTCGTTACAGTCTAATTCATTAATGAGGACTGTAAAATAGATCGACAATGAACGGCAGCAAGCCGGTTACGATTGATTCAAAATACAGATGCCGAAGAAACAATTGTCCTTTTTTAATGAGCATCTGAAATTCAAAGATGTTGAACTCGTGCTGTGGTTGTGTCCCAATAAAGCTATGATTTTTTGATTGATGACTGTGAATTCATTGAAGTATTTATTTATGAATAAATACTATAAATACTTTATAGCTTCATAAGTACTACATAATACTAATATATACTTAATAATACTAATAAAATAATACATCTCATCTCTAATAATATAATACTCTAATTATCCGAAACGATTATTATCCGATCGCTCAAATCCAGATGCTGGCATTATCCGGATAATCGGAAGAGTCGAATCTGTGAATTTGGATCCGAACTACCAAACTGCGAGGCGTCTCTGTTCACCGATCCTGTTCGATCGGCCTCTCGTTCGTAGTTCCGAAAAAACGTCGGCAAAATGCGTGACGGAATGGGTCGCACATAGGTCGAATTCAAGGTGCGATTGCCGATCGATCGGCCGCGCCGATTACGCCGCCTCTTTAGTGCTCTCCCACGGACTTTACCTTCTATGCCGTGTATCCAGCGCCTACACGCCCGCACGTATGCACTCGCACGCACGCACGCATGCGGCATGCACGCACACGTCGACAAATGCAAAAGTGACGTTGACGTCACGCGTCCGTACATGGCCTCACCGTGAAAACCGTGTGGGTGTCGCGCGTTATAAATTACTTTGTCTTGGACTTTTTTCCCCTCCTATTACTCCGCATCCTTCCTTCCATTCCCGATCGCCCCTGCAATCTTCGTATCTTCGAACGGGGAAAAAGAAACCTGCACGCATTCGCGGATTCTGACTAGCTCGATGAAAAAACTTAGGAAAAACAGAACAGGACAATTTAGAATCATCAAGAAGAAAAAAACTGAATGAGTCAGGGACGACTTCCTGACATAAGGCGAATGCGAATGTATTTCCGATCTGACGTTAAATCTAAAACTGTACAATGACACCGACAATGCCGAGGTTTGATACCTTAAATGTTCTTATGTCTAAAACTCGCAGAGGGATGCCGTTCAATAAGCATCACAATCAGATGATCTTTGTTTATGATCATTTTGCTAAAACTATTTACAGTATACATAATACGTATGGTGCGAATAATTTATTCCGACTCTAAATGTATATGAGGAAATACGACTTGAATGTATGCTTTTCTCACGTTGTACCTTATTTACAAATCGCCGGTAGTGCAGCAGGATCATCTAGCGATTAAGTTGGCGGGATTATTACGCTGCCGATCCTCAGGTTACCACACCAAGATGTATTAATATCGTTAAATTGATCCCTAATGATGCGCGCCGCAATCGTACACCATTGTCTGCCGTCTACGCCTATAAGGTGCGCGGGGATGACTGTTATCTGCTGAATTGCCGATTGTCCTGCCTACGTTTGCCTATCTGGCGAAAGGTCTTGGTGCGTTTCAGCCGCTTTGCCGAACTCGGGTCGTTTATATTTTTGAAATGTCCGTAACCGCCTCCGCCGAGCCTTTTTCGTGGTCGTAAAGTCTTACTAATTCCCACTTCTGTTAAATGGGAAAAAAGAAAGTTTAACTCTAGGCTAACTAGCGACACATATTTGTGCTAGACTCAAACCTACATTTGGAGGCTAATATAAAAAAAAAAGTAATTAAGATTTTGATTAATTCAGATATAGGCGACAAATATAAATTGTATCACTTTTTTCTCTGTATATTATAGTGTTATCGATAGAAATTCGAATAATTATCTAAGAATCTTTGAAGATATTTATAAATTTAAAAAGTTATAAATGGATTTGTTCAAAACTTTTGAACTTTTGCCTCAACTCAAAATATGTGTTTCCATTGTCGATGATATAATTTCTATTATTAAAGCAAAAAAACTTACTCAAATCTACTGCCGGTGGTACGGTAAATCCAAATGATTTGGCGACTTTCGCCAAATCTAGAGTCTCTATATCAAAGACCTGCTTCAAGTGATGTGAATCATACGCTCTGACGTAATTCTTAAATGCTTCCTTTGCCGACTGGTGTAAAAAGTAATTCTTCGATATCAATTTCTCAAGCTAAAAGAGAAAATGTCTTTATCGCTTCTAAAATACCTATTAGCAGAGACTAGTTAAAAAAATTTATAGAGTTGCATATTTCAATTTCTCTACTAAAAGATGAGACAAAATCACATATATTAACATTTTCGCGCATGTTTCGTGTCTCTTAGTTTCGATTTAAAAACAAAGTGTCTAAATTATGATTTAGACGAAAAAATATTCAGAGTAAATTTTAAATGAAGAATCATAATATATGTATTGTATATACCTGTAATTGTATATCGGCAATTTTATTCCAAGAGAATTCGTATTCGTTCACGGGTACGCGAGCTTCCTTGAGATAACGAAGGAAGCCAAGCTCCTCCGGTCGCAATATCAGTAAAGCATGACCGCTGCTACCTTCTCCGCGAGCGGTTCGACCAACACGATGGATGTATTCCTAAAAGTCATACAAATTCGATATTAAGAATCGATATTCATTAATCCGTACTATTGGAAAGATTATCATATCTCTCTACTTCTTTTAATGATAAGCAAAGCAAAATAACGCGACAATCCCTACCTTGGGATCGTCTGGTGGATCGTACTGCACGATCCAGTCCACATCGGGTATATCCAGACCTCTCGCGGCCACGTCGGTGCAAAGCAGAATACCCGAAGAGGCGTTGCAAAATTGGTAAAAGGTCGTGGTTCTTTTCGTCTGCTTCTGCTTACCCTGTTAACGAAAACGTGAACGCTAAGATCGGGAGTTCGTGAGAATGTCGCGACTCCGAATGACGTCGGGAATGATTTAGTAACGTACGTGTATACTCATCACTGGTAAATCAATGTAGTTTAGGAGTTCGTGGTGATATTTAACGGACATGCAGGAACTGAAGAAGACCATTATCTTCTTCTTTTTGTTTTTCTTTAAAAACGTGAACAGAAGTAAAAATCTTTTTTCGCTCGGACACATAACGTAACCCTGCTGTAAGCCCTCCACGGTCGCCATTTCCTTGTCGTCGTCGACTCCCACGTATATAGGTTCCTTCTTGAGCGCTAACGTTGTTATCATCGCTACCTTCTGCGTCTGAGTCGCACTGAAGAGCATAGTTTGCCGGCGTTCTGTAACAATAATTCACATAGTAATGAAATGAAAAAAAAAACCCACAAAATTTGCTTTTAACACGCAGTGTATCATTTACTGGGAAGTATGTTGATGATTTGCTTCAACTCTTCTTCGTATCCAATATCCAAAATACGATCCGCTTCATCGATGACCAGACATTGAAGGTTCTTGTATAAGAAATCGGGCGTATTTTGCAAATGATCTAATAATCGTCCCGGCGTCGCCACGATAATGTTGATTCCCTTTTCGAGCTTTTGCACTTCGGTCTGCCTACTAGCACCACCCATCAACAGACCGTACGTGTGATAATGATACTTCATCAATTCTTTCAAGACCCCGAAAGTTTGCATAGATAATTCTCTCGTGGGAGACATAATGATGCAACCGGTGCCTGTAAATATTTATCCATTAGATCCTTCTGCTGACTTTGTATAATTGAATAATCAGAATAGATCGAGATAGCTTTATTTCTAGCAGCAGCTTCTATTTTTAAATCATCTTTACATAATTTAAAGATAGAAATCATCAAACACTATTAAATATCTTAGAAAAAATTATATTCACATTTGAACGACATTGTTACCTTTTATCTACATAAAAACAAATTCATAAAGATTATTCACAAAATAAAAAATATCAAAATGCTTTTCTGAACCGACTATACATATTGAGTTTATAAGTATACCGTTACGGGGCATGAACTTCAACTTGTAAATCAGTTCTACAGCGGGAATTAAGAACGCCAGGGTTTTGCCAGATCCAGTTTTGGCAGCGCCAACCAAATCTCTCCCTTCTAGAAGTGGTGGAATTGCTTTCGCTTGTATCTCAGTCATATTTGTAAAACCCATATCCTTTATCGCCTTCAGCGTATTCTCACATACCTTCTCACTCAATACTGAGAAGCTTGTATCGTTTGTTACTTCAAAACCTATAGCTGTGTCAGGTACTAAATAAAAATATACATCAACATATCATTAGAAAGTACTCGAATATCATTTAGTTACTAATGTAATCGCATCAGAAGTACATACGAGTCTCAGTAGTCGGAGACTGCTCAGCTACCTCAGACTTTTCACTTTTCTCAGGTATCTTTAACTTCATCTTTTCTAAGAAAGATATACAAATCACTATTATCTAACAATTATATAATAAAACAAAATGCAGATATAATTAATTCTATTAATGGTATTATTAACTTAAAAGATTCATATATCTTATACGTTTAAAATAATTGAAAAAATAAATTATGTATAGAAATAAGTTGGAATAATTTATACAAACTTTTTGGAGGAATATCCTTTGTGTTTTGTTGAGGTATCGTCTCGGGTATTTTTTCTTCGGGTTTGATTGCATCTGTATAACAAAAGTGTTTAAAATAAATGACAAGAAGGATATATGTACAGCACTGAACTCTATACATACTGGAATGAGCGATCTATTGTTCTGGCTGCGTTCCAGTATGTATGTACTACATACAAAGTTCAGTGATTTATAGCGAAAAAAAGGAGGCCGGTACTAAAGAGATAAATATTAACTTTGCTACGCAATTTTCTTAAATACAGTCTTATTACTCGACAGAAATAATTTTATTTCACGAGAGCTAACCTCGAAAGTCGGAACGCCCTTACCTTTCTGCTCCTCCCGTCGCTTTAGAACCGTTAATTTAGTCTTCTCCCGTTTCTTCATTTTTCGCATCAGCACTTTCTCGGGCACAGACATCTCTGATATCGCAATGACATAAAAGATTTGTTTACTACGGTCAAGGCATATAAGTACACACGCAAGAAAACCACACTGATTGTGAGATATAGCGAACACGTGGTAAAAGCATATTACCGTAGAGTCGTAGACGCAAAAAATGATCAAATTGTCTGCACATCACACACTTGTATGTATAGATTAAAATTGCACGCTGCTATTGGAGGTGCGAAGACAGCAGTAATAAGAGAAGACAAAAAATGCGCTTATTTTTTTATAAACAATTATACGCTTTAGAACAATGCCATTATTTAAAAATTGCTTCGAATGCATATCAATCTTTCTGTAGCCTTCAAACTATTATAAAATGTAACAAAATGTTTTTCGTATAAACGCCGTTTATTTTTATAACGCCTTTTTCAACGAGTACATGATCTTAAAGTGTAATTCCTTATTATATATAGTTTTATATTCTCACACATAAAAATACAGATCATAAAAGTTGGATGTAGTATGATGTAGTACTACAATGTCAGCATTATAAATGCCTGTGCAATGATATAATCTCTCGTCTGACATTTGAATAACTTTCTATTAAGAATTACAATTAGTACTTCGTTCACTTATAGAACTTCGTTCACAAGGCTATTTAGTTCATAGTATGTAGATGTAAAGACACGAAGCGCACAAATGCCTATATATATAATATAGTCCATTACCATCTTCTTCTAGTCTTTCGAATAACAAATAATTAACATGCGCAGATACGTATTTTTCAACGTTATAGTACTATATATAGAAATGCACAAAATTGTATGGCTAATCATATAATATTAATCATTAGCGGATCCTGACATCGATCATGGGGGAGGGGTTCGACAAAATTATCCCCCCCCCCCCCCCCGCGCTGCGGATTTGCCAGTGAATATAATTGTTATTCTACAATTATAAAATCATAAGCAACAAAAAGAAAAATGGTTATAGAAATTATATATAATATACATTATATGTACTGTTTACATATCTATGTACCTATAATTATATATAGGATATCTAGTTAATGATTACATGTAATTAAAAAAAAATTACTTTTTTTTATAATTTTTAAGACAAAGTTAATGATATTATTTCGACATAGCTTGTTCCACATCGTTTGTAGTAAACTTTTCTTTTTTCTTTCTTTTTGTTGCGTCATATTTTTGATCACCATACGATTGAGATAAAATACATAAACAAAAGAGAAAAATTATGAATTAATTACCACTAATTATTTGCAGGAATTATACTTTACACATTAATGAATTATCTATAATTATTTAAAGAAAATTGAACATTGATTTGGACATCAGTTGGACATTCTGTCTCAACTACAAAGCGATTCTCGGAAATCCTTGAAATCGTGAATTCTTACACAAAAAACATTGGTGATTCTCCCATCTTTATTATAAAGTTTCTCTGTTCCCTTTCCAAGTCGCTCAACCTAAAATCTTGGCGCCTGGTAAATGGAAATAATGTCTTACAGATCATAATTATAATCAATATCTGATTATCTGATATACCGTAATGTAATAGATTGCTTACCCTTGTATCAAGGCTCTTCCACGATAAGCTGCTAAATGAGCATAATAGGTTGGCGCCGGATAGCTTACCGCTCTTGCACAGCGGGCGTATATATGACAAAGATGATAAGTCAGTTGTTCAAGATCATCTTCAGTAAAATTTGATTGGTTGTATATGCATCTGTATTTTGTTGGCCTCGCTGTGCCCTACATTTATAAAGTATAATCATCAACATTATACATTAAATAAACTTTATTTGATACAAGAAATATTTATAGTTTATAAATTTTATCATTAATATGCTTCTTGAAGTAAATTATTATAATTATTACGAATTAACTATTGCTATAATTACTATTGATCACTATTACTGCTGCGAAAATTTTGTTATTGATATATTTAATGTTTCTTAACAACAAAACATTTTTAGTTGTATAACAAATATTTTTATTTAAAAAAAAATTAACCTATCGACCTACCTGAATACTCGCATGTGATACAAGATAAAAGTCAATGTGCTCTGGATGGGTAATAGTCGTATCGACAATTGTACCTGCTCTTACATTATAATTTCTTCTGTCATCTGATTCCTCGGCGGATTTAGGGAAGAGACGCACATGGTGTCTCTTCTGAACGACCAAGCAATTAATTTCAATATTACCGCGATTGAATTTGGTAACTGCTTTTTTAATAGCCCCTATTTCGTGATGCATAACTTGTGGAAGTTGCCCCTCGCTGACTCCGTCTCTGGATATTAATATAAATATGGAATATTAATGCATTAAAATATAAGTATGCATATGAGATATATTTGTAGATTATATAAAAAGAAAAAAATTGAAATTTTACTCGCACGCGCGTGTATTTACATATATAGTTTCTTATTTATTTTACATTCAAAACTGAATTTTCCTTTACGTATCTATAAAAAAAATTATAGTCCACATAACATTAAGTATCTCGCCAATACATACCGATAATAAACGATTCTCTTTGGATAAAATTTTGTTTCCTGATGATAGATCATAAGTTGCGATAGTATTATATTTTCAAGATCTAAGATCATTTCTTCTTTGGGTTGTTGAAGTCTAAGTGCAACATTATATCGGAAAGCTGATTTATCTCTACTTGCAGCAACCTAAGTTAATGGCATTTCTTATTAATATATATTCACATATATAAAAGAAAAGCTATGTTTAATAATTATACAAACCGCTGCTATAGATGGTGAATCTTTAGAATCGGGAGACGGATGAGTCACGTCGGCACCAACAAGCATACAAGGATATTTGTCGTTTAGACATGCTGGCCTAAAAGAAAAAAAAAACGATTTTACTCAAGATTACAAGTATCTTTATAAAATACTAAGGCACAAGTATTATTTACTTACATTCTGTCAAACGTATGATTAATGCCATTTAGTTTTGAATTAATTTTTAGCAGAATGTTTCTTACTGTCGCATTTTGTAGTCTTTTTAAAGTTTGAAGCTTCATACATTGTGTCAAAACACCTATGTCCATCTCTGTAATCTTCTTTACTGTACCTGAGACAATAATAAATAATAACAGATCAATTTATATTCAGAATGAGAAATATAATAAAAATAATTATGTACTCACCATACATTGCGTCTGTACGATTAGGTATGATAACTATTATCAATTTTAACTTGTTCCTTTTACAATCAGAGAAGTAATTTGTGATTTTATTTAAAAAATGTGAATCGCGTACATCATATTTTGATGGTGAAACTGGCCGACCAATTGTCATACCAACGTCCTTTGCTAAAAACAAAACGACTTAATGTAACATAAAATATAATATATGAATATAATCTATGTATAGTATAATTCAAAATTATAAATCGCCAAAAATCTATATTTACAATTGAAAACTATGCACCATGATAAATTTCTTTTTGAATAAACATTTTACAAATTATACTTTTTAGAAGTCCTCCATGGATACATTTTTATCTCTAGTTTTCATATTTTATACTTAACCAGTTGACTGCAACATTTGCGCGAAATCTTGTATAGCAGGATCTATGTTCATTATTCCAGACAAATTGACAATAGTCCACTGTTGGTCCTCCAAATGTTTGGCTTCGTTAAATGGTTGAATATTCCATGTCCCTCTTCTTACTTGCGCCTTTCCTCTACCATATTTCAATTCTGGAGGGTGTAAAACTCTGGCCTTTACCATTTCCATTTCTTTGCGGACAGATAGACGAAACTCTTTTGACATGACGGGACTATTGTTAACTTCGATTCTCTTGAACTAAAAACATATAATATATTAAATAACGACAAAATGTCTTTGATATATGAATGTAAAATGTCTTTTACCGCATCTTCTATTCTTTGTTTGCGGGTAAACGCATCAGTTGCTGCTTTTTTGATCATGTTTGAAGTTTGCTCTTCGTCCAACTTTCTAATAGGCTGGCCCGCCATAATAGTGCACAACTACAAATGAAGAAATTTTTAACTTATCTTATGCTATCACTTGTAGCAAATATAAAACAGCTTACGCACTTCGATAGGCAGCAAAATTTCACCTCCGTTAGACTTTGTGCTCACATGAAGAGTAGGCAAATCAGGTCTTTGTAAATTATATCTCTTGGACTCCAAAAAGTATTTTTTTATTGATGTTAGCTTTCCATCTGATGAGTCCTGTACGAATTCTGAATAACAAGTCTTCTCGCTTAATTTAATTATGCGGTGCGTTCGCCTCGATACATTGGGTATTTCGTAAGTCACTTTTAAACCCCTCAAAAAACTTTGTATCTTAGGGTTATGTGCCACGTTGTTGTAAGCAATGTCCCTTTCCCTCACCCCTAAAACTTCAGCTATATATGCGAGTACTCTCTGCTTCATGGTAAATCCTTTATGAGAAACTAAATAAAATACAAGAGGTATTACATAGAGATTGTAGATAAGGATATTTATTGTAGTTTTCGACTTAAGTCATTAAAAAGTTTTAAAAATATTTCTTATTTTGTTCAAACAATAAATTTATCAATCAATGTGGATACTTTACCATCTACATTTAGAAACGGACTCCAGCCAAGTACACCGGACATGAATCCACCGCGCGCTAGAGCTAAGCCACCACCTAATGGTTCATTCTCATTTATCTCCCAGTAGAGTGATCTTCCAATCTATAATAAAATATATTTTATATTATGCATCATGTAAATTTATGTTTATATAAATTTCCTCCAATTCCAATATATTATAAAGTATAAATAAGTATAAGTTATATTAAAAAAGCAGATTTAAGTTCAAACAA
Organism: Leptothorax acervorum; assembly: GCA_035220615.1. Lineage (NCBI taxonomy): Eukaryota > Metazoa > Arthropoda > Insecta > Hymenoptera > Formicidae > Leptothorax > Leptothorax acervorum. Next base: position 437,443 of record JASTWQ010000104.1, on the reverse strand, counting down.
TAATATGCAAAACATTTTTTTAACACGTGACTTATTTTTCAAAAATCGGTGTTATTTATAATTGTATAAAAATTAGTACTGATAAATAACTATAAGTAGCGATGAAGACTCCTCTACAGAAAGCCGTTCAAAATCGGCGTTAAATTGTAGGTCCCATATATCTGATTAACAGATATATGCAGAAATGGTCATGACGCTTGAAGTCGAATAGTACAAGAAGGAATTTACTATAAAAATACTCTTAAATAGTTACGTTAGTAAACTGTGATTCCGGTGCATGACGCATAATTATATCCAAGACTTGTACAGCAGTTTGATCTCTATAATCTTGAGGACCAGGAACCAAATTTTTTATCCAGCTAAGGTCAATATTAGCCACTTTCCTTATAATAATTTGATATCGGTTCCTTCGTCCCTCTTTATTTTCGTGCTCGAAAACATCCGCCATCTATACAGAATAATGAAAAATATAAAAAATGTAAAAAATTTATTCTTATAATTTTTGCTTATCTCGAAATTAGATTTCGAACAAACAATATTATAAAACTTGCTTCTGATATGAAAAATTGTTTTACAATCAACGCATGCATTACTTACATCATTGATAGGAAGGTCATTTGCGCTATATGCATTTTTCTTCCCATCATATGCCGGATATCTGTTCTTAAAATGTTTATTTCTCAATTGTTCAAAAATATTTCTACATAAAGGTTTGGGAAGATTGATTTCCTTTTTGTCTTTTTTTTCATCCTCTTTTGAGTTCTCTTTATGAGGCTTAACAGTAATATCATAATGAACTGCGTTGGTTACAAACTTATTGTCGAATATAATTCTGAACATATTTGTCCACACTGTAATTGGCACCCCTTGTGTTCCAGCTATCTGAGGATTTTTTCTCTTTGGTATCATGTTATAATATGACACCAATTGAGCAGATGACATTTTTGCCTTTTCAGTTATTTCTGAGCCGAATGGATCTGTCAAACCAAGCTGAGATACCTGAAAAAAAGACAATTAAAAACTGAGTCAATTGAGAATGCGACATCTAATATATCCGTTTATGATAGATATTTTATTAATTACACGCGCGCACGTACAATTGTAAAAAAATAATTTTATATATATGCATATTATTATAGATATATGTGAATCTCACACATACATCAAGAGATCTAGTACTTGTTGACGGTTGCTGTTGGTGCATACCACTACCACCTGCCTGTACTTGTCGATGATCACCGGCACCACCGATATCAGCTATAAAAAATAAAAATAATAACGTACATATATAGGTTGTACATACATATATGTATATACACACACACATTTAATGTCCTACTTTAATGAAAAATATCTGAAAACGGACTTAGATAAAAAAAACATTATATAAAAATTATTTCATTTGAAAGGGACAGTTCTACATGAATTTGTTTGAAAGATAAATATCTCTTTTTTTAAATATAAAACTATGTCTTTTGTTCAATTCAATTTTCCTCAACATCTTGTATAGAAAGATATTAAAATAAGTAAAAAATCAATACCCTTACCAAAGATATTTTATCTAATATATTATTAGAATAGATATGTATAAAACACAAAATATCTCGTATATATGTATATATATGTAAAGTAGGCATTTGATTTTTATACACGGGATAAAAAATTAATTAATAATCTTTTTTTTATGTATAATACATTAATGCATAAGTAAAATAGTAATTCCACTTTTTCAAAAAATAGCCATGTATATTTTGACGTCAGATGATTTTCTTGTATAAGGAAAAATTTTAAAACATGCTAAATATTCTAATACTAATATTTCGATTATTGATATTATTACTTAAAGCTTTTTGCTGCTTTTGCTGATGTTGTGCTCCTTGCTGCTGCGGTGATGGTTGGCTTTGGGGTCCTTGTTGTCGCGAAGCCCATGCTGTTTGTGGCACTTGCGGTGGCTGTGCTACTTGCTGTTGTAACTGGCCCGGTACTTGCGATCTTGGACCCCATGCTGCTTGTTGCTGTGCTTGCTGTGGCTGTTGCCCTGGGCCCCGTACTGTTTGTTGCTGTTGGGGTACTTGCGGTGACTGTTGAAAACCTTGTGCTACTTGCTGTTGTAACTGGCCCGGTACTTGCGGTCTTGGACCCCATGCTGTTTGTTGCTGTTGGGGTACATCCGGTGGCTGTTGATAACCTTGTGCTACTTGCTGTTGTAACTGTCCCGGTACTTGCGGTCTTGAACCCCATGCTGTTTGTTGCTGTGCTTGCTGTGGCTGTTGCCCTGGGCTCCGTACTGTTTGTTGCTGTTGGGGTACTTGCAGTGGCTGTTGAAAACCTTGTGCTACTTGCTGTTGTAACTGGCCCGGTACTTGCGGTCTTGGACTCCATGCTGTTTGTTGCTGTTGGGGTACTTGCGGTGGCTGTTGAAAACCTTGTGCTACTTGCTGTTGTGACTGGCCCGGTACTTGCGGTCTTGGACCCCATGCTGTTTGTTGCTGTGCTTGCTGTGGCTGTTGCCCTGGGCTCCGTACTGTTTGTTGCTGTTGGGGTACTTGCAGTGGCTGTTGAAAACCTTGTGCTACTTGCTGTTGTAACTGGCCCGGTACTTGCGGTCTTGGACTCCATGCTGTTTGTTGCTGTGCTTGCTGTGGCTGTTGCCCTGGGCTCCGTACTGTTTGTTGCTGTTGGGGTACTTGCGGCGACTGTTGAAAACCTTGTGCTACTTGCTGTTGTAACTGGCCCGGTACTTGTGGTCTTGGACCCCATGCTGTTTGTTGCTGTTGGGGTACATCCGGTGGCTGTTGATAACCTTGTGCTACTTGCTGTTGTAACTGGCCCGGTACTTGCGGTCTTGGACCCCATGCTGTTTGTTGCTGTGCTTGCTGTGGCTGTTGCCCTGGGCCCCGTACTGCTTGTTGCTGTTGAGGTACTTGAGGTGATCGTGAAACCCATGCTCCTTGTGGTTGTTGCTGATCCTGCAGTATCTGCTGCTGTTGTGGTAGTTGGCCCTTCAATACTTGTTGCTGTTGTAGGCCTCGTGTTACTTGCGGTTGTAACTGGCTTCGTACCTGTGGTTGTACTGTTTGTTGAGGTTGTGGCACTTGCTGTGGTGCCTTTTTTCGCGAAGCCCATGCTCCTTGTAGTTGTGGCTGATTTTGTGGTATCTGCTGCTGCTGCTGTTGTTGTGGTGGGCTTTGCTGCTTTTGTAGTCCCTGTGCTACTTGCTGTTCGCCCTGTAATGGCTGTGGACTTTTAGCTACTTTATGTTGCTTCTGTTGCTGTTGTGGACCTTTGGGACCCTTCTGCTTCTGTGAACCAGGCAATGCTTGCTGTGAAGTTTGTTCTTCTTCCTCTGATTCTTGTATCTCCTCTTTTTGCAAGGCCTGTTGCTCACTAGAAGCCTCTTGTGAGGTTGATGCAGCTGCAGCTGCAGCTGCTGCTGCTGCCTGCTTCTTCTTCTTTCCTATAATTAAAATATATATTATTCTCTATTAAACACATCTCTATTAAAGATCATGTACAATTCAAGTTTTTAAATTATACTTGAACATTTCAGTTAATTCAATTATAAAAAGATTAAATGCTTTAAATGTATAAATAATAATAAAATAAATAAGTTCTTTTGTATCCAAATCGCATTATTCTTAAAGTAAAATAAGTGTATTAAACATTAAGGAAAAAAAGTAAAGCTAAAATATACAAAAAGTTTAGCAAAAAAAGCCTAATGCCATCTTGACATTTCACAAACGCGAGTGTATACAGCCAATATAAATACGTTACATTTTCAATACAGCCCGTTTGTCACCTTGAAATTCCATGACCTTGTTATCGTGATTTTGAAATACACATGGAAATTCAACCAACTGCGCGTTTTTAGAACCATATGGATCGACTATGTTATATTTAACTTTTTTAATAAATTATGGGCCTTTTTCTGAATACGAACAAATAATTCGGGCAATAAGTCAAATTATAACATACACACATACATGCATGACGGAAATGATCAATTGTCAAGTACAAGTTACGATTTTACGGGGAAAGCCGTTTCCGGAGCAATCGTATGTAAGAACTAGTACACGTACCTTTTTTCGGCATCCTGGCTTAATCAGATAAAGCTCCTAAAATGTATTGTGTGTAAATTCACTTGCTGACGCTGCTAGATTACAGCAATATGCACCGATTAGTCGACGAGAGTTCCTACTGCGCCGTTAACTCCGACGTCTCGTACTTGCTCGTACTGCCGCTGAGTTCTGAGTTGCCAGTTGCCAGTCACCTGCCTGACCTGCCTTCTTCTTCAGTGGCAATATCCGCAATATCGATGTAATCTGACGTCTGACGGTCTGACCTGACTGTCTCAAACAAGAGCTCGCCTCACCTTCGAATGTTCTCGAAAGTTTCGAAACTCTCGTGGCACACGTATTCGTATACTACTACACTTATATACAAGAGAATACAGGAACTCCCCGGATTTTGCAAAACATTCATAAAACACACTCGATTCGTGGTTAGTTTATAGTTAGGAATAAAGTTTTATGGCTCATGCACACTGGAAGATAATTAATAGGGCGATCTTCCATAGAACAGCGAACAAGACGGATTGGCTCTGATTGGTTTCTGCGGATGACGAAAGAAGTCGGCGGAGTCCGCCATGAAAACTGTGGTCTGTGCGTAACGCCTAAACGGATCCCTTCGCGTTCGCGAATGTGTCGCATAACCAACGTCGCCTATCCCGACCGATAATGTTTATAAATACTGGGATTTGACATATGTTACATGTGCCAGCGGTAACTCTGAAGGAATCTCGCGAGAACCTTCTGCCCCCGGTGATGTGATGCACTTCGGAGCTATGTCGTTAATGTGATAGATCGTCGCCAAAGAGAACCGGACGTCGAAAGAAAAAAATCATGACAACTGGCCAAAGTGGGCACGATCATTCTCTCGCTATCAGACAAGAAATACAACGTTTCGAGAGCGTTCATCCGTCGATATACGCCATTTACGACCTGATAGAGCTCGTGCCAGACGCGCACATCGCCAAGCAAATTCGCGAGCATGTTGTGGCGATAGAGGGTATACCTTATTATTTTATACCATATTTTCTCAGTGGAGGATATTTGCATTATTTGCGTATAATAATAGATAACAGTAATACACCTTGTATGATTAAATACCATATATGTTATAAGATTGCGCTATACAATATACATAATAATTTAAGTTTGCCTTTATGTAGATTCCTTCGTTAACAGCCATGAATGGACACTGGCGAGAGATGTCCCTGAATTGCACCTGGGGATTATCGGCTCCTCAGACTCGGGGAAGTCTGCTCTCGTTCACAGGTATCTCACTGGTTCCTTCATGCACGAGGAATCGCCAGAAGGTGGTCGCTTTAAAAAGGAAATATTCATAAATGATCAGAGTTACCTTCTTCTGATCAGAGACGAGGGTGGTGTGCCAGAGGCTCAAGTATGCAATAAGATCTCTGTTTTATACATCGTGTCATTTTGCCAATGTTTGCTTGTTATATTAAATAATAATGAACGTCTCTGTTTTAGTTTTCATCTTGGATAGATGCTTTATTACTTGTATTCAGCTTAGAAAATGAAGAGAGTTTCTCTATAGTTTGCAGTTTTTACAATAGAATGTGTTCTTTTCGGAATATGTCAGAAGTACCAAAAATACTTGTAGGTGTACAAGGTATATATATCACTAGCACTTTGTCGACATATCTTTTTTTATTGGCTATTTCTTATGTTCAATTTTCTAAGTACTTTATTAATTTTGCAGATTCGATTAACGACAGCAATCCTCGTGTCATAAAAGACGTCAGACCACGGAAACTGGCATGTGATTTAAAATGCCCTTATTATGAAACATGTGCTATTTATGGTTTAAATGTTGAGAGAGTATTTCAAGATGGTAAGGATGTTTTTTTTAATAAACGGACGTGTGTCACAAGTTGGAACAAATATCTTTCTTTAAATTAGCTCTAATATCTGTGCTAATGATAAAGAATTTTCAGTGTGTCAAAAAATCATACAGAACGTATCGACGAAGAATTTTTCATGCGACGTGTGCCAACGAGCTGCAGAGAATGACGTTAAATTTGCAGTCCCTGCTATTACTAAAAACGTGCTACTTCATAGTAAGGATACGGAGACTACGAATTCATTGAAAGTAAACGTCTATCAGCTATAATCTTGAAGGAATCGTCAAAGATCATGCAAGTTTATTAAAATATAATCTCTTGACAGGTTTCGGAAAAGGACGAGGATTGTCGATCAATTCATAATAGTTCTATGACAAACGATACGTCGTTGCTGAATGACAATTTTCATAACGTACAGAATCAACATGGAGAATTACGTTCGTCAATCTTAACACCAACCACTATCAGGTATGAATGTAATATATATTTTTTTGTAATGCTTTCTATATTTTTATATTGATATCGTAATATTTTTCTCGTTTCCCAGGAAATTTAGAAGAAAATCGAACATATTTACACCTTCCAAAAAAGAGAAATATATGGGCGAAATGGGTGTCGGTAGAGAAATACCAGTGAAACAAGGTTATTTGTTTAAACGAAGCAGCAAGTCGTTGAAAGAATGGAAAAAGAAATACGTCACGTTATTAGAGGATGGTCGTTTGACGTATCATTCGAGCTTGCACGTAATTATCTATTATATAATAGCTATTTTTTATCGCTTTGCGCATTTATGCGATATGTTTACTACAAAAAGACATTTTCAGGATTACATGAACGATACTAATGGCAAAGAAATACTCTTGCAATATGTTACTGTGAAGGTACCTGGCAAAACGCCAAAAGGCTCTAAATCATATAATGCCCAAGGTATTGCATTTTGCATTCCATGTATGATTAATTTTAATACATTTTTATCATTTTTAACATACTCTTTCTTTCTCCAGAAGATAGTTTCGAATTTTCCATCATCTCCTTGGAGAACAAAACTTGGCACTTTGAGGCAAACAATACCGAGGAGAGGGACAGCTGGATTGCCGCGATAGAGCAGCAAATACTGTCGAGTTTGCAAAATAGCGATGGCGACAAGAAAAATGAAACTGACGCTTTCAAGATGCACTGCATAAAGAATAAAGTTTCGGGGAATGATGCATGCGTTGACTGCGGTGCGCCGAGTGAGTGGATGTTTGTCTTATTAATTACCGCGCGATTAATGACTCGTGTACATTTCTCCACGATTACAAATCTTTGCTTCAGATCCCGATTGGGCCAGCCTTAATCTAGGCGTTTTGATGTGCATCGAATGCTCCGGTATTCACAGAAACTTAGGTTCGCACATATCTAAGGTACGGTCTTTGGATTTGGACGACTGGTCGTAAGTATGATGCAAAATTTTACGCGCGTTATTAACACGCGTTCGATTCTACTTGTCCCGTATTGTCGATGTTACTTAATGATACATCTTTAACGACGGTTTTAGCGCAGGTCACCTAAGCGTCATGCTGGCCCTTGGTAACGATATAGCTAATAGTATCTGGGAGTATTGTTTAAATGGAAAGCAAAAGCCCGTCTCGGATTCGTCTAGGGAAGAGAAAGAGCAGTGGATCAGATGGAAGTACGAGGACAAGCTCTTTCTGCCGCCGATCAACCCAAACATCTCTTTAGGAAAATTGCTCATCGATTCGGTTTGCCGGTAAAGTATCTCACTTATCTAACCGGACGCAGATGTTGATTAAGCGTGGGTGTATTCTCGCGATCTTACTATCTCCATACACAGGGGAGACATGAGAGCCTTCACGTTATGTTTGGCCCGTTGTAATTACGAGGATATCAATATCTCGGTCAGCACGGAAGATCTACGAACACCATTACATCTGGCCTGCGCGACCGGGAATTTGGCGATGGCGCAACTTTTAATATGGGTGAGTGTTCCTTTTCCATTTATCTAAAACTTATTCTGTCACTGTCCTCTACTATAGCGCTATGTCATCGCGAACTTTGCAGCATAAAGCGAATCCACAGAATCTGGATCACGAGGGACGGACGTGCATGTCATACGTTCGAGCTTTGGAAAGAACGCTCGATAATTCGTCCGACTCTATGGAAATGCAGAAGCTACTCGAGGTACTGGAGCAAGCCAGTGTTTCCGGAATGGACGACGTAGACACATCACAGTATTAAAGTTCAAAAAATAAGAAAGATATGCCTTAATCACCCTGCCTGCATTTTTCGTAATACGTTGTTGAATACTGTGTACTTACTACGAAAAACCAATGCTTTGTTTAGCGAATTACGAGAAAGAAAAGCTTTTAAATGACATTTGTCCCAAATAATCACTGAAGCACATTGAAATTGGATTATAATAACGATCAACTACTAGTAGTTTTAATTATGTATGTACCCTGTAAAAAGTTTTTAATCGCGTGTGACAAACTCATTTTAATGTCGATTACGAAATTCACCTCGAATTGAACGAGGAATTTTAAATGCAATATACTTTTGTACATTGAGAATAACCCTTTAAAAGAAAAAAATATATATATGTACTTCGCAGTACGGTAATTTAACAAGATTTGTGTCAATCGCGGAGAATGATTAATAGCATGCTCGAGTGTATATTGTCAATGACTGAGAGTACAAACACTCATAAATGTAGTTATATTTATACATCTAATACATGTAACTGTATTTGAAAATTTATGAGATTGCTTTTATAACTTTTATTTTATTAATTATTAAACGTTCAATTACATCACGCACCTTGTCCCGTTTTTCACACCAATTCTCAAGTTTTAATTCGTTTCTTGAAGTTCAAGAACGTTGCGTTTCATAGCTTTTTGTATCTCGCCGATGACGATATTGCGCTTATACCATAAACTATTTCCTCCTGTACATCTGCATCGTCTGAAGAAAAAAACAAATAAGATAAAATTAGTAGAATTCAGTCTTTTTATACGGCACAAATTTCTTATTTTTGTTTGATATTTGCTTTACCAGTAGAACATATATTTGTTGGAAAAATAGGCATTTTGTTATAATAGGTGGTAGTTGTTAGCATCGACGCGGCAGAATGAGACGAAACAGAAGCTCTCCATACAGAGGGATTCCTGAAATAAGATAAATACATAGTGTGTTTTACATTTACTAATTTTATATTATTCCACGTACAAATAAATTTTTTTTGAAAATTTTTATATTAACGATACTATCACAGCGTTAAAACTTTACGTACATTTTGTTCAACTCATTAGCTAACACGTTGGGTAGCGGCACCGTCAAGGTGAAAATTCGGTTGCAAAGCTCAGTGTGATGCTGTAAGGGAGACTGTGCAGAAACGAATTCTTTGTAAGCGTAAGCAAATAGACTCTGCAAGCTCTCAATCGGACATTCCAGATTCCCTTCAATAAGTAGCATGCATTCCAAACAGATGTGAATTTGCGCTAACGTAATCAACTTATTCCTGCAAGAAATTAATAAAGTCGCAATTAATGCCAATTGATCCTGATCTGTTCAATTTACAGAGTGTCTTCCGTATTTTTTATTACCTATAATTCTCTGTGTTGAATATTCCGGAAGATACATCGCTTAGTCTCTGTCGAATATCATGTAAATCAACAAATCGTGCTCCTCTGAGAATATATAAATAATCACGAGTAAGTTTCTCGAATCCCATATCTACGACAAGCTCTAGCGGTACACTTCCCACTAATAAATGAGATGTCGTTTCTTGATGATGCAGATTGGAAATACACTTCACAAATCTCGTTGAATTTGTATCGTTGATCTAACAAATATGCCAAAATATGCTTACTAATTCGTCAATCGTTTATAACTGAAATAAATCGGGCGAAAAAACGTAAATTTCATTAATTACCTGTGGTATAAACTTATGCTCGAGAATTTCCATCAAAACTGTTTCAACGTAGTTTATCATTTGCGGATATGCTGAAGTCTCTTTGCATGTTGAGAAAAATACACGATTAGCCAATATATATAATAAGAAAATATATGTATATAAAATATGCTGGACGAATTTCACTCACTTATAAGTATTTCCCACAAGAAATCGGTAAAATCTCCATCATGTCTCTGAAAAACATTTTGTACACGTTCCCGCAGTTTCGCGTCAATTTCAGCATTCTCCTTGTCGATACGATTGCTTCCCCTAACATTATCAGGCTTTCGAAAACTGAAATCTCCATTCAGCAAAAGATTTAATTTTTCGGTTATGATGTCATGTTCCTAAAACATTGCCACACATGATTCAAGATAGGAAAAATAAATTAAAATGTTTTTAGGGGGATGTACAGATATTTATCTACATCTGAATATGGCGTTGTAAATTTTATCGGGTTTTGCACCCCCATATTTTTCCTGCATTCATCTATAGTTGATAAATATTGGATTAATAAAAATAGCTGGTCTCTTAGTTCCTTTAACGGGCTATCTTTCCATCCGGCGTTTATTTGAGCTATCTACAAAAATATTTGTACAGATACATAAACACATACAAGATTCTCATGCAATCTTTCGCGCTTACATACCAAAGTATTTTTTAATGGCCTCGAATCCAGGCTACCTGAATGCATTTCGATATTAATGCTTCCTTCGAAATCGCATTTGGCGGTCTTATCCCAATCGATCGTTTCTTGTTTCATTCCAAACAAGTCAACAGCACTGAACACAGATATTTTAATCTACAAATATAAAAAATTAATTAAATCTCCAATATTAAAATGCTCCAATGTTAAACTCTAATATATTACATACATTATGTTCTTGTGTAAACGGCTGTTTAAGATGTTCCTGTACAATTTTGTGACATTCGTTTCTTACTGCAGCCAAACTTGTCGTACCAGTAGAAACAGCTTCCAGCGTGGTAAACCAATCTTGGGACACAACGGCGCCAATGAGCCTGCTCTGCTTAGGATCTTTCCCATCGCAAAGAGCTAATATTGGCAAAGTATTAGTGTCAAGATATTCCAGACATGCGTTCAGGGCGTTACTAGAAAAAAGAAGTGAGTGTGTCTTGTTGGACATTAGAAATATCTTTCAACAGTCCTTTTGAACATTATATTGGATATCAGAGATATCTCTTAATAGCCTTATTGACTCTATACGCACCATGCATCCTTTCTGCTCAATGGCAAATACGATTCCTCTTCTTTCCGCCAATTCTGTCTCATTATAATGACAGTGTCGTCGAAATCGCAATTGCCAAATGAATACTCCAGAGGCGAGCCGCTGACGTCATGTCCTTAAAGAACATATTTCAGAGTTGTATGTATTTCCCCAATAGAGTGCAAGTAATATTTAGAATTAAACACGCGTCTCTTACTCGTCGAGTACTCGTTGAAGCTTCCTTCGTTCTTCTCGTGGTCCGAGGGGTGCCGCGTGCCAGGAACCTGAGGCACATCACTCTGTCATTATATGCAAGATCGTAGAAAGGAAGCGAGATTTTATTTGATTACTTACATTTTTGTGAAGGATGATGTACGGCTTATCCTTGAGGTCTGGAAATAATTCGTCCACATATGACAGCTTAACTTTGCTGGCTCGAACATGCGGCCGCAAGATATCATTCAAATGTTCCATTTCATCACAACATATGTACGGTTCGATTTGAATTAAATGGGTATCATCAAAGATGGCGCATTCGCGAGGTCATCGATGGTCATCGACGAAATTTCACAAAGAGACGAAGCGGTGAAAGAAAATTGTCCCGAGTCATTTAACCGCCTTTTTTTGAGTTCCAGAAGCAGTTAAATTTAAATATCGTCGATAAGCATTCCTAATCATTCTTTTTTTCTGATTTTTAATTAAAAAAATAATGATATTACAAATATATTTGTTCTGGACATCTTGAAAACTGTACAAAAGGACGGATTCAGTTTAGAGAGCTTTTGAAAATGGAACAGCTTAGTTTTAGAATTAAGGGAGTTTTCCGAAGGAAGAATTCTATTAATTTATGTATGTATAATGTACATTTATTTGTGGCGCAACATATTCCTAAAATCATATAAAAAATATAAATAGTATAAAGAATTAAACCACTCACACGTTTCTCATATATTCAATATTTTTTTGCTATTAAAACACGATCGGTTTTGTGCGAAACTACTAAATCTATTTGATTTACATACAAGAATTATAATATATTTACAGAAAAGTTAACTTGTAATAATTTGTGATATCTATAAGACACACAATATTTAATACTAAATTTTACGTCATCATATATTGTCTTAAGATAAAATTAAGAAACAAGCGCAAAATGGCAAAGAAACATATTAAAAGTTAAAAAAAGTCTAAACAATTTTTATTTTGTCAATATTTAGACCTTTTTACAGCAAGCTTCGTGTTTCTGGATTCGATCGGGTAAAAAAGTTCTTTTGCATTTTTTGCAAGGAATTAATTGTGCAGAGTGTTCTTCCCAATCGACTTCTTCTTCTTTAATACCTGAAATGCATTACAGTATGTAGAATAATTTTTGCATTAAATTTAAGAGTACACTATTCATACAATTTCCCTATTATAACATCTCCTAATCTATTATTTCAAAAATTTTATTATTCCATAATAGTTATTCCATGATAAAATTTGTTAATGAGAAATTGTTATTTTCGACCAAAACTGGCAACATTTATTCATCAGTTAACACGACGTTTCGACTGAGATTCCAGTCCTTATCAAGTGTAAATGCATATATAGGTACGCCTTCGCAACACTTCATAGTCTCAGATATTGTTCCTGCAATAAACTTAAATCTACAAAGTGTTTTGTGCAACGGTCGACAATAAAGTTGTACATTTTTTGTAATGCGAGGTGACAGATTGAAATAATTAAACGCACGTCTAGACCGTTACGTTGTCCGTTGCTGTTCGGTCTAGACGTGCGTTTAATTATTTCAATCTGTCACCTCGCATTACAAAAAATGTACAATTTTATTGTCAACCGTCGCACAAAACACTTTGTAGATTTAAGTTTATTGCTGGAACAATATCTGAGACTATAAAGTGTTGCGAAGGCGTATACATATATGCATTTACACTTGATAAGGACTGGAATCTCAGTCGAAACGTCGTGTTAACTGATGAATAAATGTTGCCTGTTTTTGTCGAAAATAACGATTTCTCATTATTATTCACTGGCGAAGAAAAGGATTTTACTTTATTATAAAATTTGTTGATAAGTTTTGCATTATAAGCAAATATTTAAAAAATTTAAAGAAAAAAATTTGTGGCAATTGCGACGCAGGGAGATGTGCGCTGCTCCAATGAGCCGATGAGTTTAAATCCAAGTTCAAATCCGACTGAAAATCGTCGGTTTTTATTCGATTGTCGACTCTCGGCAGTGGCAAAAACTTATAAAAAATATAAATAATATAAAGAATTAAACCACTCATACGTTTCTCATATATTTAATATTTTTTTTGCTATTAAAACACGATCGGTTTTGTGCGAAACTACTAAATCTATTTGATTTACATACAAAAATCAGAATATATTTTACAGAAAAGTTAACTTGTAACAATCTATATCTTAATATACCCACCTTGAACTTCAACAAGGGACATAATTGCTCCTTCTTGAGCTGGCGTAGAATGCAGCTGAGGCTGAATTATTTTTTCGATTTCTAGTGATTTCTCAAGCTTTTTACTGTTTGGTGGTGTTCGTGATAATACATGTCTCGGTTTCATTGGATCAAATATTACCTGTATATATAAAAACAGAATAAATAAATATATTAATAAATCAACTTTATTAAACACATAAGAGGAATAGATATATAATCTTATAGAATTAAACTATCTTATAAAGAATTGTATAAGATATAATTTGTTTTACAGAAATATTTTCTTTAATATCTTCCACATTGAATGATTTGTAAAAATATCGTAGAAACTTTAACTGATACTTTGAATCCAAAAAGTTATTTAATATCATATTTACATGATTTTAGAAATTGTCCTCGTTAAAAGAACTAATAACTATAATTTTTGTTCTCATTTTTACCTTTTCCGTTAATTCTTGCTGCTCTTTATCATTTTCTTCTTTCTTCTCCATTCTCTTTTTCCTCAATCCCACATTATCAATACTTTCTGAATTTGTTTGCAAGTTCTTGGTAATTGTGTCCTCATTAAAACTAAAATAAATATCACTAAATTGACCTTCTTCAAGATCTTTGTAGAGCTCTCTCACATTTGGACTGAATAAGCCCTTATTGTTTTTAGTTTTTTCTGCAGTTTCGTTTTTCTTTCCAGTTTGCTTCTTAGGAGTTTCCGTCAGTTTCACGTCATTTCCATTAACATTTTCTTTATTTTCTTGATCACATTCTAGTTTCTGTAAAATTCAATAAAATTTATTTTTAAGTTACTATTATACATGTGATAATGTGACATTCTACATTAAGATAATATTACCTGATTTTGACATATTTTATCGTCGCATTTACATGATGGACCACATTTAATGCTCTTCTTTACACAACCACAAATTCGTGAAGAGCAATTCCCTTTACAGCCACAACCAGTCTTTTCAAGTGGACTTTTAACTTTGGCTGTTGCCTGTGGAGTGAGATAAGCGAGCTTTTGATTATGTACAGGGTCAGGCTTGCTAGAGAATTGTTCCGTGTGTTTTCTCAGAACATCATTTTCAAGTTGGAGCAGTCTCACTTGCTGTTCCAATTTGGCAACTTCTATAAGATTATCGAAGTTTTCGGTCTGCGTACCTACGTTCTTTGAACCGCTAGAAAATTAGATTTCTTCTGTTACAATCTTTATCACACAATAAAGAATAATAATATAGATTATACCAATAATTACTATAATACAAGAACGATAACTATTTTTTGCAATAACGGTCGAACTTCTTAACAGGACTAAAACAGACATGCGATTGCAGTTGAACCCGTTTCTCGCTTACCTGGGCAACTTTATAGATTTCGGTTTTGTTCTTTTCATTTTTTCTTATACGTCCAACTCTGGAGTCTGGACACCTCCGCAGCGCACAATTTACGATCCGAGACCAAAATACGACACCCGGCGACTATTGACAACGTCTCGGTAACGGATTCGGCGGTTTCCCTTTAAATTAAACGTGTCGGAAAAGGGCAAATGGAGGACGATCTTCAGCGCCGCCTGGCCTAGCCCGAAAAATCTCAAAGCAAATGTGAGTCACGCGATGTGATTGCATCTTTTTAAAATGGTGCAGAAGAGTGTTTACTACAAATTACAAATATGAGACGATGCGATATAATATAGAATTAAACGAGTTTCCAGTTTCTATTGTATATTTTTACACTTCCCAATAAAAAGAAACTTATTGATCATTAAAGTTTCTGAAATTATGAAAAATAATATTATTTAAACTTTATCTACGAGACAAAAGTAACAACGCATAAAATTAATTTATCTTTTATTGTTCTTGTGTTGAATTCTATACATCTTTGTTAAAAAGAAGTCAAGAATTGTGAAAGCCTAATCTTTTCTATAATGATTAGATTACAATTGTATGATAGATGTGCTAATGGAAAGGATTTCATTACAGAGGTACACAGAATTGTAACAAAAAACAAATATATTTATTTAATTCGTTCTATTTCCTTACATGGATTGAAAAATGCTGTACCCAATCAAAAGTTCACCCAGTTTTCTGTGGGCGTATGAAAGTGCGCTTATGTTTTTGTCTACGTCTAGTAATTTCCATTTCGTGTAATTTTGTATACACTTCATTAAATATTTCATTTTGATCCTCCTCGGGAATGGTTTCCCTAAATAAAAAGATGTAAATTAGAACAAATAATCTTAAAAACGTCAAGTATTACAAAAGACTGCTTTCTTACCGGTATCTTTTCATTAGATCGTACTTCTCCCAGGCCTTCTCTTTTGCTGCAGCCTTGGCTTTTCTAATACGTTTCTCATCAAGTTCAAGCTCTGTTATACCTTTCAACTCTTGACGTTCCCATCTTTCCAACCATGGACGAGGATTGAGCTTCACTTTGATCTCGTTTACAGGTATCGGTGCACCTTCTGGCAAATATTCCGCTTCCATGTCAAAAGGGAAGGTACTATACTCTGCCGGTGCATCTCGCAGATATCGTAGATGTAGATCCAATCTTTTTTCAAGCCTAAATATTTTTCATGAGTAGTACTATCGATACGAAAGAAATATTTCAAAGCATCTTATGTAAAACGATAACTATATATTTACCTAAGACACTCTATCTTCTGTATCGCAGGATCATATAACTCATAAAGTACTTCGATTCCTTGATGATCAACTACGTTTCTCAGCAGGCATGTGGCTCTCAATCCCCATCCTCCTCTCTCGATGCATATGCCAACAAACTTATTGACCTTTCCAGGAGCGTGTGGTTCAGAATAAGTCACAGATAATACGGAACCGACATAAAATTCGGGTATCGCTATATGTGTGCGTCTTGCCAGCATATCCATGCGCTCCAGCTTTTCTCGGAGTCTATTGCGATACTTGGGGTCTGGGTCCGGTAGAAATTCGGGGTAAATGAATCGATATCTATCTGGGATCGCTTTCTTCTGCTCAACGTTATGTTCCGGTATCTTTTTGTTATTTTGTGATTCTTGTACCAAATCTTGAGCGGCCGTAGAGGAATTTCCCCTGACTGCATGACCTGAAAGACAAATTTATATAGTCTCAATAGTTAAAAATTTCATATATATTTTAAGAAGGCAATATCAAAGTCTGCTTTGATATAAACAACCGGATAAGAGTAATGTAAATCCAATATAACCTACGCAGTACTTTCGCCGCTCGTAGGCGGCCATAACCGCGAGAGATAATTCTCAAAATCACAACCATTGTTTTAATCTTTTGTTATTATTCTTGTTGCGTTCATTTAAACGTATAAATCTTTCTTTCTTTCCCCGTGCAGAGAAGAACTCACGAGAGGACTGGAGAGGACCGACACCTGAGTAGTTCGGACATGAACCATATATACCACGGACACGAACCAGGTACTGTTACCGAGCGAAACGACGTAGTTGAGTTGCACTTTCTCAGGGGGTAGTATCAGGACATGACTTCCGGTGACCGCTCCAGTTTCTCCTGTGCCTACACATATGAATTATTGTCTTCGAACAGCTTCGAAGCTTGGAACGTGCTAGAAACAAATCTGGGAAAGGTGTTGTGAGACTCGTGAGAGAGAGAAATAATTATCGAGGTGTTCTTTTAAAACTTGACAGGACAGATAAATCAAACGAATACTGCCAAGATGTCACAGGAGACAGATCTGTTGCATTGTTATCACCGCGGCTGTGGAAAGAAATTCGATCCGAAAGATAATAAGGACGGTAAGTTACACATGTTTTTCTTGAAACCTGTGATTACTATTTTTTTCTAAAGTAAATTAACAGCATATATGAGGAAAGACAACGCTCTTTCGCAGATGATTGTTTTCACCATCCGGGGCATCCGGTGTTTCACGACGCGTACAAGGGATGGTCCTGTTGTAACAAGAAGTGTACGGACTTTACTGAATTCTTGAACATCAAGGGATGCACGAGGTCAAAGCACTCGAACGATAAACCACCGGAGCCAGAAAAACCACCGGTCGATAAAAGCAAAGCTGACGAAGTGATACAGGTCGTCACGAAACCTCTGAGTAATGGAGCATCCTTACAGAGAGTACAGAGACCTTCTTTCGATGCACCACAGCTCACGCTGTCGCCGACGATATCTCCTACTCTGCTAGAACAGATTAAAGGGTTGACAGCTTTAGAGAATGACAAATTGATAGACAGTACAGTACAGATAGGACAAACTTGTAAGAACAATTCGTGCAAAGGAACTTACAAGGGAATCGCCTCTGACAAGGAGGTTTGCAATTATCATCCTGGTGTGCCTATCTTTCACGAAGGATTGAAATATTGGTCTTGCTGTCAGAAAAAAACCACAGAGTTTTCTACGTTTTTGGAACAGCCAGGCTGTACGCAAGGCAGACACGTATGGTTTTCCAAGGTAATATCATTTAGACAAGCAAAAATTTATTTAATATTTATCTTTAAAATTGACGGATGCGTAAAATTCATTTGTTTCAGAATATGGGAAAGAAGGCTCAATGTAGAATGGACTGGCATCAAACTGGATCATATGTAGTCGTTTCTATATTCGCAAAAAAATATCAGCCCAGTCAGTCTGTCATAAAACTAAATCCCGTTCATCTGACTATAGATTTATTCTTTGTAGAAGAAAATTCAAGATATAATCTTGATATAGAATTGAGAGGGGTATGTATTAGTTTTAGTGCTCTAGTTTTGAATGAGTAGCTAATGGAATTAAACTGGTGTTTACAATATACATTTTTCTGCTCTTTTTAGATTGTCAATGTCGAAGAAAGTAGTGTACATATGCTGCCAACTAAAGTAGAAATTAAATTGAAGAAGGCCGAACCTGGTTCTTGGTCGAAGTTGGATGTTCCCAGAGAAGCAAAGCCAAAAAACTCTGAAAGTAATGAAAATTTGACGAATCTCCATTCGCAAGTTGAAGCTGTGGATCTTAGTGACCTTTAAATACTAACGATCTTTAATCATTAAAGAATTAATTAAATTGATAAAATTCTAATTATTTCCTTTTTTGGAATGATTTATTCGAGTTTAAAAGATACGTCTTAACAAGAGATTGTGTGCTTATCATTTTCGTTACAGTGATCCTTAGCGCGACGGCGATACATAGAAATGTATTCAATTCTCTTTGTTTTAAATCGGAAAAGTTCAAGCTGTGAGTGTACATGAAATATTGCATATTTTTTTACAAAGTTTGACTGTTTTTCCAGCTCCTGAAAGAAGATAAAATTAGTATTAATAAACAATTTAAATTGATATTTTATTATGGGTTATTTTTTCCCTATAAAAAATTATTTATACAAATGCGCGTAAAACAATTAAATTTCTATATTCTTAACTGACTTCCCTACTGTAAAATTAATTTCCTTTTGAAATAGTAGAAATATTTAATTTACGGAAATCGAGTTTGTTCTGTTCTAAGGTTTGTTCAGAATAAGGAAAGGTTAAGCTCATGTGTGTATACTCATATGCACTAACCTTTTTGACTGTCAGAGACATGCGTGTCGATTGTTTACCATTGTTTACCTTAAGAACCGAACGATGCTGGCCATCAGACCGAAATTACGGGTAAATAATTATTGACGCATTGACATGAAAATATATCAATAAAAATTGAACACACATACATACTGAGGCATATTTTCCTTATTTTAGATACTAGCGCTTCACGGTTATATGCAATCAGACGTGATCTTCAGTGCTAAATTGGGATCATTGAGAAAAGGATTTAAAAAAGAAATAGATTTCACATTTGTAAGAGCGCCACATAAGGTCCCATCCCAAGATGGGACTGGTCAAGAGGATACGGATGAAAATGGTGTGAAAGAAATATTAGTAAAATCACAAAGTTTCTCGTATCATCACTTTGCATAGCGATTGCATCATGACTCGATGTACATTAACGATATTGCTATGAATTACAGGATACGGGTGGTGGTTTAATACAGAGGATCATATATTTAAAGCCACAGTACCTAACGACTTATGTGTAGGATTTGACGACAGTATAGCTGTGATCGAGAAGGCATTCATGGAACAAGGTCCTTTCGATGGCATATTAGGTTTCTCACAAGGAGCTGCTTTCGTCAGTATACTATGTGCAATGAAGAAGAAGAAAAGTAAGTTAATAAAATAATATACATTAATGTAAGTATTATTATATGCAAACATGTATGCGTATATAAAATTATTATATAATTATCTTCTTGCAGTACTACTACAAATCGATTTTGATTTTGCTATTGTGATATCTGGATTCAAATCACTGTGTGCACCTCACGCAAAGTATTACGACGAAGAAATCGACATGCCTTCTTTGCACATTTATGGGGAGAATGATCAAGTCATTCCAACAGGTATATGATAAATAATTTAATATTATTAATGTAATAACAGATTTAACATTAAAATATTAAAAAAGGTTTAATTGTTAATATAATTAGTGGTATTGAATAAGAAATATCATTCAATATTGCTTCAATGCTTAATTCAATCGTTGTTTGTACAGTAATGGCAGAGCAAATCAGTCGTCTCTTCCTAAATAAGAAGGAGATACGGCACGAAGGGGGCCATTATGTGCCGAGTAAAAAAGATATTTATAAGGATTTTGTAATGGAAATGATTAGCAAATATAAGAACTTAAGCAATTAACAATGATCTTATTTTATTACTGAATTTTATTCCACTGATTTAGCATGCATTTCTATTGGAAAGAATTTAAATATGTATATGAATAATAAATAAACAAATGCCAGAGGAATATTTTTTAAATATTAAATAAAAATATGTAATCATATACAATATATTTTTTTTCTGCTATCATGTAGCATGACATTACTTGCGTGTGTTGTCACAAGTCTTATCGTAACATACAGTTAATGGTGTGTTGCCATTAGTTATAAAACTGTATAAGTTAGACAATAATTAATAGGATACAATATTACAGAAATAAAGATCATTAATTAGAGCATTATATATTTTACAATTACGATTGTGTATTGTATATCAGCTCAGATCCAGTCTGTCTCATATGCCAATACGACGTGACCACCGCGGAACTTGCAATTTAGATATCCACATTAGAGTCATACAGTTGAATAAAAAATGTAATGCGTATTTTACAAAATATTGCATCTAATTTGGTTTTCCTTGCGGTACAAGGATGTATAAGCGAAAGTAATATTAATGCACAGATGGACAGGATATTCAATTTAAATATTAAAAAGGTACTTTAAAATAATTAAGCTATACCTGTAACTTAAATGTAAGTTGAGGTATTTATATCTCGCATTTTGACCATAACAAAACACTTATGTTAATTTTATAGCTATATTAATTTGGTTTGATGCGCAATAGTGAGCAGAATTTTTTTTACTTTTATTATCACTTTCAGTCTAATAATCAAGTACAAATTAGTACTCATCACATGTCCTTACAAGACTGAAGATCGCATGACTATATAGCATCCTCATTAAATTGAATATTGAAAAATTTTGCAGCTCTGAATACTCGTGTAAAATTGCATGTATCTAATATTCATACGGTATTTGTTACCATAATATTCACACTCTAATATTTCACATACGTGGTACGTAAGATTTCCCTTTTGCCCTTTTTTTACCATGCAGAGCTGTCCTGACGATTACTAAATTGCGCAGAACACAAAACTTCATCGTCGACTGACGCAATGTCATCATTTCAAGGTGTCTGCTCTTGGCCATTATTCTCCTGAGACTTCATAACGTCAGGGAGATCCGGCGGTAGTGAGAACGGTGTTATTTCGAGAGTTTCAAACTGACCATCAGGCTGACGCAGAGCTAACCCGACTAATGCAGGACTTTGCGCTTTTGCACTTGATGATGTCAATCCATGTTGCTGTAAAGTTTTGTTGTCATCCATTTCATCGTTTTGTTGGTTGAATAGCTGTTGATTTGCCGGTGGTACTTTCATTATACCTGTAAAGAAAAAGAAGTGTGTATGTGTGTTAATTGCAATATTACAAATAATGATTTCATTTTTTATGAATCTTTAAGTGCTTTCAATCATTAATTAACATACTACCTATTATTAATTCTTTCAATAAGCAATAAACCTAAAAAGGTATTCAATCCTTGAAACATATGACAATGTCACTGGAGCTCTCCTTTTGTCAACATTTATTCAGGTCAGATTAGAATCAAAACCATAGTAGAATAAATCAGGTTTGTTAAAATAATTAAAGAATAAAAGAAGAAAACAAATTAGGTAACAAAGGTGGTAATTATTCGAGTAAAACATTGAATGTGTTATAATAAATTAATAATATGTTCGTTGTCATGAAAGAATTGATCTATTTAATTATTAAAGCTAAACAATTTTGACAGTAATATTCAGCTCAATGACAATATGCGTAAAAATCAGGGAGGTGTGTATCTTAAGTTAAATAATTATCCACTGACAATAAATGTAATATTCTGAGTAAAATTATACATATAAAAATTCCTGGTAAGAACTTATTTAAAATACTTTTTACAAAAAAGATATGCAAATTGAATATGGATGATTTCGAGTAGTTTATCTTCATGGACATAGGAATATTAAATTTTACTGTACCGTACATTCTATATTTCATCTTTGTTACTCATATTAATTAACCCCTAATTTTCTAAATTCTTTCATGTGCAAAATTTTCTTTGTTTCGTCTCCTGGATTCATTTCTCAATCTCAAGATTAAAGTACTTTAGGTAAAAAATCATTTTTTATTCCAGGATTAAAGTTTACATAAAGCTTCATGTTGTTTTTATGTAGTATATGTCAAGTATACTATTATCGTATAAGTACTTAACACATATGTGTATAAAATTATATATTCTATTATTCTATGTATACTACTAATTAGGCCTGACCCTCTGTTCACTCAACAAATCGAGAGGAAAGTCGCTTGATTGAAGTAATAATCATCCAATTGTGTGAATCGCCGAGCGACATGTCAAGAGGAATATCTGTTGTCACAGGTGTGCTCGCTATACCTTGCGCGCGCTTTACCTTCAATTATTTTCTTCAGCTCGAGGACCGTAGTGTCATCCTTCGCATCGGTGAATATCGTCAATCTTTTCCGCCTGATCATTAGAAATACGTCCTGCAAAACGGGAAAGGTCGTCGTGAGCACGCTTGAAGGTTAGCCGACCCGGGACACGGAATCGTCGGCCGGACGCAGGCTTCGAATACGGATCCTTACCATTGTGAGCCTAATTATATACACCTAATATTATAATGTAACAATAGGGTTAATGTAATGCCGCTGGGACACACGGGGTCGATTTTATGCCTCTCGAATCCTTGTGTTTACCAGCAGACCTTTTCGGGTCAGGGGCTCAGGGGTACACCGGAGTCCGGACCCACCAGCGCCGCATGCAGTAACCCCAGGGGTCGCGGAATTTTCCGACGCATGCGCGTCGCCGCGTCCCCGCCGACCTCTGCACGCACCGCGCGTGCGCGTGGCCGATCTCTTGACAGTCTTGACAGTTGACACCCTTGACATATGTAAATATTGGTAAATATATCGGTGATTAGGTTAAGTAAAACGTTGGGCCCGTGAAACATTTTTCCGTATATTTTGTATACGAAATTGTATTCGCTCTTTGTCATTAAGATCACATTAACATTTATTATCTTTTTATAACGCTGTTCTTCGCAATTGATGTGAGAAGAAAACAGAAGAAGCAATCACTTTCTTTGTTCTTGAAAAGAGGTGCGCATTATCTCTCTTTCTTACGTTTCCCATATACATAATCTATCTAAATAAGTCTATATTATAGATATTAAGCAAAGTTTCTCATATTCTTTGGATATGTCATTGCATCTTGTATTCTATAAGTCGGTATCATGTTTTTGTCACCTTATTTAGCTTACAACGCTCCATGGATATTGTATGTACATATGTTTAACGATGTAACTGTTTTGGCTACAGAAAAACTTAAAAGTTTTGACGGAACTGACTGACCTTTGCATCGCTACACATATTTGATATTGGTCGTGTAGAGCCAGAAATCTGATAACAGATCTTTTCTCTTAATGAGGGATCTTCCAGAAAAAGAAGAAGCGCTTCATCTAATTTAAGAAGCGGTACTATAAACTTTTATACTATAATAGTTATATGTTATATATTAAAATCTAGCACTTTAGTATATATATTTAAAAAAGCATGCATATTATTATTTTCTATGTTTTATTTTCTCTCAGAGAAGGAATATGATGTCTCCTTATCCTTCATATTATGATGATCATCATCATTTCTTAATCGAAACAGTGGTCATAGGCAAAGGGCATCATCTTGCCTTCGTTCAACAATTTGTGAGTAACGTTCTTAGCTTTAGTTCTCAGTACGGCGGCAGTAATAGCATATCTTACGCTGCTGCTAACATAATTGGGCCACCTAGCAAGTTTCCAAAGTATGGAGATTTTCCACAGACATTTGCCATGGTACGTATATTTCTCGGCGTTACTCGTTATCGTCTTATAGAAAACAATCGTAACTCTTCTGAAATATGGATTCCCAAAATGGGTGATAATAGATACATAGGATGTAGGACCTGTTGACTACAATTTGATTATTCCCATAGAGTCACATATTATCTTAATAATAGTAATCTAATTTAATGCTACAAGAGCTTATAGTTTTGGCACTTTTCTGGCTTACTTTTTAATATAGAGAACTTATGGACCATGGTGGGATAAAGCACCTTCGAGATCAATCGATTATATGCCTCAAAATAATGAGGAGGTTGTGAGTCAAGATTATATTAGTACGTAATACTTGAATTAATAAATAAGAGACTGTTAAAGAGGATACGCTTCTGTTGAGAAGAGAGATTGTAACTATATTTTTCATTTTGAAGATCTCGAGTATCATGAAGCCGTATATCCAATTAGAGTCGCTGTATACGAAGTATATAATCCTGGGAGTGTAATTCGAATTTGGGCTCGAGATCCTAATAATCGATGGTTTTTATTGTGGAATGGACCGCCTCAGATTGTTCCTTCCACATCACGGATATTTTCCCCGCCTTTACAGTCGTGTGATTTTAAAACTAAAACACTCAGACTAGAGTTTAACCACAGCTTATTGGACTATTACACAGAGCTAGATGCTGTGCTGCTCATCGGAACTTCAGAATTGATTCTTCCGAAAAATCACTCCCACAAACGGAGTATAACTAATCTATTAAAAAGCATTAACCGCAAGTATCCTTGCCATGAGGACATCTATAATTTAACGCCAGATTATAAAGATGCATACTTGGATATAATCCATCTTAAGAAGACATTCAAAGAACATTGTATTGTGTATAAAAGGTATTATAATTGTCAACATTAAACACAGTATTTTTTTATTTTGTTAATAATGAGAAAATAAGTTTTTACCAATGTTATTTCTAGTGATATAGTAGCGGATTTTCACGAGAGCAAGTTAATATCTCAATTAGGACCACTTTATTACTATGTACCACCTCTTAAAGAAGGATCTAATAGTATGCAATACTTTTTATCACAAGAACTACCAAAGTTTATGAATCATCTTTCTTTAGATGAATCCAAGAAATCATCACATTGCAGTTTCTCCGCACTTTCTGTAAAGTATTAAGAAATCTTTTTCATAATGATTTTATTGTAATGTCCCATTTTTTTTTACTAAGATTTTATATTTTATCTTTTCAGGATGAAGTAGTGATAAAAATATTAAGATATTTAGACTTGAAGTCGTTGTGTCGTATAAGTAGAGTGAATAAATATTTCAATAATTTAGCACAAGACCCTCTGCTCTATACAAGTTTGAATCTAAAACCGTATTGGCATATTATTAGTGCAAAGGCGTTGTACTATTTGGCATTTAAGTGTAAATATTTGCAACGGTTGGATCTTTCGTGGTGCGACAGCTTGTCTGTTTCGGATCTCGAAAAATTTCTTGATACATGCGGTAGTCTCTTAACACATTTACGATTAAATTGTTGCTCATATATTGACGACTCTGCCATGCTTAAAATTTCGAGGATATGCAGAAATTTGAATGGTATGTATATAAATAAGATTATTATTACAGATAAATTGTATGTAACAAGTACATACGTACATATTTTTTTTAGAATTGAGTTTACGTAATTGCGACTCGATAAAGGACAAAGGATTTTCATATCTTGAAAATCTTGAGTCTCTGGAATGTTTAGATCTTTATAGGACGCAGATAAAAACTCAAACTCTTTGTAAGATATTACGAAGAAATCGACGGATGCGTCACTTACATATAGGAGGCACGGACAAGAATCTGAACGTAGATGAAGTTGCAATGGAATTGAGAAATTCGTGTCCAGATTTAGAAAGTATAGATTTATGGAAGGCAACCAGTCTTACGTCACAAGGTATTGATGCCCTCTCTGACTGCAAGAATCTACGGGAAGTGGATTTTGGTTGGTGGTACGTGTCACAGTTTTTTGAAAATGCATGGTCTATCGCGCTTTACGCAGATCACAAATTTAAAATCTATGGGATGAAGAATTTAATCTGAGACCCTCCAACTGCGAGTCTGCTGCTCTCGTATGGAGCTACGTGTCGTTCCAGTTTCTTAATACATATATTTTTCATTAAAATTTACATATTTGTTTTTCTTGCATAATCCTGAAACAGTTGTGCTGTTTTTCTGTTTGCAATTGAAGGGTTGTAATAATACAGCTGTTGTTTACAGTGGCAGTACGGCCGGTCATGGTGATAGCTTCCGTAGGTTGTTATCCTCCTGTGATCGCCTGGAAAAAGTCTTCTTGGTTTCTTGTAGACAGCTCACCGAACGCGATTTGAGAGCATTGACGCTGTGCAAAAATTTAAAGCAGTTAGACTTGTTAGGCGCGCTATGCCTAACAACTGAGATATGTTATGCATTTTTCATGAATTGTCCTAAACTGGAGATGATTGATCTCAGCTTCTGCGACAGTATTACCGATTGCTCGATTCAGCAGTGGCAGCAAATGTATACGCATGTGGCCATCAAAAGATTAAAAAGCAACGAATGATGTTAGATTTAATGGAGAATTTTAAGATGCAATGTAAAAGGTGCCTTGAGAAAATTGCGTTTTCAAAAAGTACAATAAGTGCATGTGTTTGTTGAAAGAATAAAATAGATTTACATATTTTATATTATAAATTTATTTATTTTTATAAAAGTTATATTAAAAATTGTGTTAGTTGAAAAATAAAAATTTATGCGTAACGCAACTTCAGTATCGCATTTTTTCATATCCCATGAAATGTAATCAAGTTATATCTTGCACATTTTACATTCCACGTTCCATTGATCGCTCAATTAGACAAGTTTTATCTGTTTGATCGTAAAATCAAAACAATTGTGTTAATCGAAATTGCAGTTTCAGAAATGCGTTCTTCACCTACTGTCGAAAGAAATCAATCGTAAAAATGGGACAAACAATAACCATTAACGGTTAAATTACGACATTTACGACATTGCTTGCTGTCTTACGACAAAACTGCTGACCATTGGCTGCGTTCGACAGAAAAAGCAGTTTAAACGACATACGATGCGATTTTTCGTGTAATTTTGAATGCGATGTAGAAAATACAACATTATAAATGCTGCATTCTAACAATTTATTACGAGTTAGCATTACGAGGTACGAAAGTAAGAATTTAATGATCTTTGAATGGCTCTTATTTTTAGTTCCTCGTTGAATGCAACGTATGTATGCTATAAATGTAGATCAACTTTAATCTCGGTTTGGTTTAACTTACTTTTGATCTTTTTTTAATTTTAAGAACTGGAAAAAAGTAAATTAAACCGAAATTAAAGTTAATCCGCATCGATAGAAATTGAATAAGCCGCTCTTTTCGCGACGCGGCCATTGCCTGCATTCAGCGGACATCGAGCTGCTCAGTAGATTGCTCAGTAGTGATTGGTCCCTACTTTTAGAACGAACAAATTAACGTAGTGTTGATAAGACTAATGGCTCCTGCACACAGGACGCGTCAGCGCTTGCCGCACGGCGGAAGTTGGTGCCACAGTCAACCAAATCTTCTGCCGCGCGGAAAAAGTTAAACTCGATCCAACTTTGATTGGCTAACGCGTGAGTCACGTGTTATTCCCTAGCATTGCCGCGTCCTGTGTGCAGGAGCCAGAACTCAACAGTTGTGTGTTCAGCTGAATGCAGCCATTGACGTCGCCTGGCGGCGACGACGCGAACGAGAACGACGGCTGCCGAGTGCCGATCACCGCGCCGCCGTGTCGCGCATCGCGCATTGCGCATGTGTATGCGCCGTGTCGCGTGCGTGTGTGTCGTCGACTCGACGGCTGAACGGGTGGACTGGACGTGTTAAAAGTGTTAAAACGTGCGGAAACTGCGGAAAGTAACCGAGCGGAGAGAGTGCGCGAGAGATTCCCTGGTGACGCCGTCGCGACCACCACATATCGCGCGTATACGTACGTCGGACACCCGCGAGTTTCTGAGTGAATTGGGGAGAAGGAACACGGCGCTGGTACAGTCACAGGTACGGAATACCGTCGTTGTCACCCCTCCCCTCTCCCCCTCATGGAATTAGGTTACCGCGTTGCAACGGGCCGGACGGATCCGGATTGATGCTGCGGTAAACAGTGACGAGGATGTATGTACGCGACAAGTGCACGCCGTAATCGCGGCGAGGGAAGTGTCCCGCGAGTTTGCTGATTGCTCGTACGTTTAATTCACGCCTTTGATACACGCGCTCTCGCGTGTGCGTGAGTGTGAGGAGTGTGTGAGTGTGTGTGCGCGCGCGCTCGCTCGCTCGCGTCGCGGCGTCTGTGCTGAATCTCGGATCTTCCGTGTCTTTCTCTTTCTCCCGGTCTCCCTCTCTCTTTCTCTCTATCTGTCTCTCCCTTTCTCTACAGTCTACACGATTTTCCGTGCGTGTGCGATCGTTTCTCGGGATGTCTCTCGATGCTGCACGAAGACGAAGGCAGTAGTGGCATCAACGACGGCAATCGAAGGGCAGAGGGCTATCCCGGCTATCGCCGTCATCGTCGTGTTGTGTCAACGTAACCCACGGCAGCGGCATCACCACCTCCGCCACTACCACCACCGACGCCTCTTCAGTAATTAAACCAAACAAAATGGACACCGAGATAACGATTGAGCGAACATTCGTGTGGTAGCCCTCCTTTTTTCCTCGTCTCCTCCCCCGTTCTCGTTGGCTCGTTCTCTCTGTCTCCGTCTCCGTCTGTTCCTTCCCCTTCTCTCCCCCTGTCCCCTCGTCTGCCTGGGTTTCTTGTTTTCTTTAGATGGACTTTGGAAAAAAAGATGGGACCGCCGTTCGCACAATTGTGAGTCCTGCTCTATATCGATCATTAATACCGAGAGTAAATCGTCATACGATGGATGGTACCGGTCGCGTCTCCGGATTACTCCAGATCTGTTTCCCGCGCCTCGCTTTCCTGGCGACTTTTTTTTCTTCTTTTCTTTCCTCTGGATATGACGTCTGTGTGCAATGTTCTACCGCCGCTTCTCACCTCGGTCACAAGAAGTTCAACGCGATGCTAAGGGGAGCTGGGCGAGCAGATTTTCCAAAGAAATTCGTCTCTCGACGGCCGCCCGGTCGGCATGCGACGATTTGTTCCTCCTGTTTGGACACGCGAATCGCCCAGCTGCACGTTTCTCTATTACGGTTTTCCACAGAATTGCGATAGTTAAGATAACCGTAGTGAGATTATGCCGCTTGAATTCTTTTTTTTTTTTCTTTCTTTTTAGGCAAATATGCCGAGTTTGTTGCGTTGCGGAACGCGGGCATTCGACGTTACAGGCGCAAAGTGTGATGTTTGACTCTTTAAAATTTAAAAGGATCGCGCACGATCACTCTATGTGTATGTATATGTTTGTAAGAGCACGATTATTTAAATAAGATATGCTTTATCGTTGGGACGCGAGTTCCATTATTCTTGTGCACGTATCAACAAAATCCTTGATGCATGCTTCTCGAAGGATTTTTCTACCGTCTGCCTGCGAGCGGTGATTCCTCTCTCGTGGAATCCTGAAAGTAGGATTTTGTATAGAATCTCCATTCTCCTTGACGCACTCTCGAATAAGATAAACGAGGATGCGTTTCTAATGAACGGCCCCGGCCGTTAGAACGGTCGTTTCATAGTTTTGTTTCGAGTTTCTCCTAAGAAAAAAGAAATAGGAAAGTAAATCAAAGTGAGTAGACGATGATAACGGTTTATTTCGCCGCCGCGCCGGGGGGCTGTTAACATCGGGATTAGTCGTGGCTCGAATGCTGGGAATGTGGCCTCCAGATTCGGGGAGACTCGTCGGCGTCTCCTCGAGCATTCGTCCTCGCCCTCGTCCGTCGCCGTCGCCGTCGCCGTCGCCGTCGCTGGCCGTCGCTGTCGCCGCATCGCGTTCGGCTGCCATTCGACGATTCGAGCCGTGAAACACATTGGGAGACGTATTCGAATCGATACCTGCGGAATACGATTGGTTAATCGAATATCCTACGCGCGGCTATCGGACTTTATAAGCTAAAATCTGATTGGTCCTCTTTCTCGTGTAATTTCGACTCCTGTCTTGCCGGCTACCAATTGCGCGGTGCGCCTTTACCCGCGATATTGAATACCGCGATGCGTTGCCAGTGCGACTCGTCCGTAGCGTTGCGTTGTAGCGTTGTTTCCCGGCTGTCTTTCTCCCCTTCCTCCCCCCTTTCTCCTTCTCTCTCTTTCTCACTCTCTTTCTCTGCCTGTCTCTCTGTCTCCCGCACCGTTATTGCCTGTCCTTTCACTAAATTCGCATGACTCCATATACACACATACATACACACGTATACAAACGGATCCATAAATCTGCCCGCTGGAAAGAGAGCACCAGCACTTTGCGAGCCTTGTTTCCATTTTTCTTTACATTTCCGACAAGCCATAATTAAAATTTCCCATTGGCGTGTCGCGAATTCGATTTATCGCACCGTTGCCGTTTTGTCCGTCGCGTTACTGCATTTTGCTACTATATCATTATTCATTATAACAACTACGATCATAAGCAATAATACTCGAAAACTTTATTTCGCGATGATACACTCCTATTTTTGTGTTTAATTCTACTACTTTTCGTACGCGCAAACTATTTTTATACGTGATTCTGGCGAGAATGCATATTTCCCGACGTTTCTTTTTCCAGTAGGGCGCCAGATGCCGTACAACGTACAACATGATTGGAATTTAGGTCTATCTTTTAAATCGCAAGGTACGAGAACAGTTTAAACGCCGGTAACTTGAAATTATCGCCCGTTCTCACGTGCTTCTGGTTTCAGGGTTAATTTGCTCACGATATCGATAGTAAATAGAACAATCTGACGTAG
Source organism: Leptothorax acervorum (assembly GCA_035220615.1). Taxonomy (NCBI): domain Eukaryota; kingdom Metazoa; phylum Arthropoda; class Insecta; order Hymenoptera; family Formicidae; genus Leptothorax; species Leptothorax acervorum. The sequence goes on along the minus strand of JASTWQ010000104.1, from coordinate 406,505 downwards.
CTTCAAGGGAGACAGGAGGAGCGAGAAACCGCGCTAAAATTCACCTCGGACAATCTGCAATTCGTGTCAGAGAATTCGGAGGATAAGAACTTCATTTATAGCGTGTCGTGTAACACGAGAGAAACGTTTGAAGAATCGGAGAACACGTAAAATAATTGTGAAAATGCACGGAACGTACGAAACTGTCAGTGGCGTTTCTTCATCCCGAGATTTCATCTGACGAGAATTCGTCAGGCCGTCTGACAATGAGGTAGCTGGTAGGCCTAAGGGACGATTCTCAATACGATCGCCGATAGAATGCAGTCCGACATGTGCGTGTGTGTGTGTGTGTGTGAGAAAAGTCATATGTTTCCGTCGTCTACGTCTATCTACGGTGTTATCGGACAATTAACGGAAAAACAGTATCGAAGCCGGCGACGTACGAGTAAGAAAGACGCGAGGAAAGGGACGACAAGTTCGCCCTTTTCGAATCCGCATGTCTCACTCCCTGCGGTCAAAGTAAAAACAAGTCGTGTACCGTAATTAGCGTGAAAAGCGAAGATCTCTCGGTGAGAGACCCTCGATGGATGGATGGTAGGACCGAAATAGTTCCCGTAACCGCTTTGTACGTTTCCTTTCGTTCCTTTAGGGCTAGGGCTTCATTTCCTCTTCCCTCCTTCCCCTCGGAAGTACACTTCTGTATTCATTCTCAAATTCGTGAAGTGTCAAAAGGGGCGCAGGTAAAGCGAGCGGGGCTAACGGACCCTGTCGGGTCGGTTCGTCCGTTTTTATCCGCGCTTCCTATCTTCCGTCTTTCTCTCTCTCTCTCTTTCTCTCTTTCTTTTCCTCTCTCCCTCTCGGAGCGTAGTCCGGAGAAAGATACATTCATTTCGCTCCGAATGCGGAATACGCAGGTAAAGCAGAACCTAAAACAATTTACGAGTACGCTCCTCGGCTGCCGTGTGTATGTGTGTATGTGCAATGAGGGGGGGGGGGGGGGGCAAATGCGACACATACGAATATACAACACCGGGCCGAGAGCCGGCGAACGAACCAGCGCGGCGATACGAATGCACGTCTCTGCACACAGCAATGCGGTGCGCGCGGGTGCTCGAGCGGGTGCTCGAGAAAGAGAGAGAGAGAGAGGGGGAGAGGGGGGGGGGGAAGGGGGAGGAAAAAAAGAGAGGAGGTCGAGAGATGCGCACGCCGCCAGGTGGTGCGCCGAGCGAGAGCGGTGCGCGGCCTGGTGCCGTCGTCGCTCGTGTGCCCGGCCTGCGCGCTAGAGGTGTTCGCTCTCTCGTCCGCAGCACACCGGCCGTCGTACTCCGGGAAGCGAGCGCGTTTTACTCAGTTTTACTTGCGAGGAAAACAGTGGTAATCTAGTGGTAGGTAGTGTAGTCAGTAGTGTAGCGTGGTATGGTGGTAGAGTCTCCTCCTTTTCCTCCTCTTCTTCTTTCTCTCTCGCCGTGCTGGAACGGGACGGAACGGGGTAAGCGAGAACGTAGTGGAGTAGTTCTCCGCGCAGTGGTGGGGAGGGAGACGAGGCGAGTGAGTGAGTGAGTGAGCGAATCATTTGCGTGTGAGTGAATGAGTGAGAGAGATGCATATATGTATATATGTACACACGTATAGATGTATGTGTGGAATGATTCGAGCCCGCGGGACATGCTTGCACCTCGATGATCCGCGCCGCCGTAGCCGCTGGCCGCAGCAGCCACTGCCAGTGAAAATCGCGTGAATGCACGCACGACGTACGCACGTACGTATGTATCTATGTGTGATACGCGGGCGCGCGCGCGCGCGCGCGTGAACAGACGGACGGACAGACAGAGTACAGACAGACGGACAAGGGTGGTTTTCTGACGAAACGCCGCTGGTGGCGTGCAGCGGCGCGTCCTTAGCCGCGAGATACGCCACGAGACGGTACGGGACCTATACAGGAGCGAAGCGAACGGTGTTACTCCTCTCATCTGGTTGGCTCGCGCTTTACTCGCTCGTCGCCACCGCTGCAAGAAAGTGCCACCGCTGGAAAAAAGAATACTGGTGCGGGCAGAGAGACGGTGCGACGCGGAGTGACGCGCTGCCCGCCCGATGTCGGGAATATCGAGCGTCGCGGTGGCCGCGCGATAACGACGAATTCTCTCTCGCGGCGGCGGCCCCGAACGGAAATCTCGCTCTCGCTCTCTCTCTCTCTCTCTCTTTCCCGCGTCGTCCCTCGCTCCTTCTCTCTTCCGCGATAATGGCGTACTTTCCGTAGTCATCGGGTCGTTTTTCTCATTCGCTCTTTCTCTCTCTATCTCTCTTTCTCTCTCTTTCTTTCTACCGTTTCATCGCCGTCGCCGCCACCGCCGCCACCGTCATCGATGTGTCGTGTCGACGACGCGAGTGACCCGACGACGACGGCGACGGCGACGCTCTCACGTGAGAGACTCGATCTCGCCGCGACGCCGATTTCAGCGTATGCCATAACCCCGCGACAGGCCGCCGCCGCGTACAGGCGGCTTCCTACTTTGCGCGCTGTAAAGACGCGATGAAATACGGCCGAGCATGAACTGCCGCGGTGAAAGAGAGAGAGAGAAAGAGAGAAAGTATATAGTCTCTCCTTTTTTTTTTCTTACCACCGTTCGTTCGCTCGTTTGATGCAGTTTCGACCGCTCGCTCGCTCATTCGTTCGTCGCTCGCTCGCTCTCGCTGTCTCACTCACTCGCGCACGCACACATCGAGTGAGTGTATTTTTGTTCGTTTTCCGACGAGACACGAGAACGTTCTCCTTTTTCTCTCTCTCTCTCTCTCATTCTTTCCCTCGCTCCCCCACTGTCGCGCGTCGTGCTGTATTTGTCAGTGTGTATCAGGCCTGTACGTTGCCCCAATTTTTTTGTTTTATCCATTTTATTCTCTCTCTCTCTTTTCTCCCGGCGTTCGCTGCTCCGTTTTATTCGACGTCGTCGATCGATCGGCGATATTGCGCCGATTTTCGTTCCTGCGGACCGTTGATTTCAAGGGACGACGGTAATGCCATATTGTTGCGCGTAAGGAAGCCGCGGGTATTGTACGATTCCGCGGTCTGTCATCGTTTCGGTAAAAGTTGGGCACCGCACCGCCGAGCGCCGCGATACCTCTCTCTTCTTCCTCGACATCGCGCGTCTTCGATTTCAATCCCTTCGGCTACCGAGGGTACCACTGTATATACATACAATAGATTTCATCGCTTGCTATTAAAGAAAAAAGAAAAGAGAAAAAAGGAAAAGAAAACCGCTACAGTGGCTCGCCGAAGACATTCATCGTGCACAGCTCGCGCCGAAGATCCCTACTGTGTGTGGGTGCATGCCCGTCGCGTGTCCCCGAGGGACGGATGATTCATCGTTAAATCATTAGACTAAAATTGGGTGGTTTTACGCGATACATATATAAATTCGTCGACTTATTTTCGCGCGAGTCCGCGCCGGAAAAAGAGTAGGACTCCCGGCGCGGCGAAGTGCCGCCACGTCTCGCATCGCGTCGTACAGCGCTTTTCATTTCGCCCTGCTGTCCGTGGCGAGCCTAATGACGCCCCTCCCTTCACCCTTGCCTCCCCCGCCGGCGCGCTGCTCTCCGAGAAACCTCGATATTTCATTCATGACTTTCATGGAAATTATTACGTTCGCAACTTCGTCGGAATCGAACGGCATCGAGATACGCAAAAGGCCATAAAACGTAGAAACGGCCTTTTCCGCAAATATCTCGGTGCGTCGGAGTTGCGACTTGCGACTTCTCCGTTCGCGAAACGCTTCCACGGAAAGATAGCAATTATCGTGTCCCAATTACGGCGTAATATATCGTCCTCGAATTCCGCTTTTACGTTATTCATGTGCCTTTATTTACATAGACAGTATTTATTTTTCTTCCCTCCTTGATCGATGTTTCTCGTGCTCACAGTAGAATCGTCGTGGATGTCTTCTTAGTATACGAAATAATGACATGTAGTTCTCGATATAAAAATATAAAAATATAGCCAGATGTCGCAAGCTGGGATGTATTCCGAGGGGGAAAAGTTATGGCGATTATGAGGAATTGAACCATAAGCGTATAGCTTTTCCCCTTTGGCGTATGTCGTTTCAACGAATCGATCGAATTCTTGTATCATATTACGTACATTATAAGAACACGGAAACTTGGAAGAGTATCCAGGGTATGTAAAATTTGCTTGATTGTTTCAGACAGCAAGAGCTTGGGTTTACCATGGGCACGTTACTGGCTATAAAAGAGATCGTACAATATTCTCCTAAGCCTGAAATGGGGACGAGGAGTTCTTCAGCGTAGACATGGACTACGATCTGTTTGGTGAAGATGTCAGTGGCTCGATGCTCGAGGCTCTTCCTGATCTCGGAGGGAACGATCACTTCGATCCTGCGCCTGCGAATAATTCCGTAGCGGTGTCTAGAGACGGTCTGAATTCTGGCCCTAATGGAGGAGGGAGTTACATTAGCCAATCCTATAACATTTCTCAAGAATCTCCAATACAAAAATTAACCTCATTCGGCGGATCTGAATTTGGTGGCTCGAATCAATTGCAAAATCCGTCGCAGCGCAGCATGTTCAACCAAAATCTCGGTACGTTCGATAATAGCGCCGCACCACAGCGTGCTATGGTGCCGGGCGCATTTCAAAATCAGACTCGCAACATTGCACCGCAACAGCACAGGGGGCCTCATCCGGGTAGCGGTGGTCAGTATCCTAGCTACAATGACAATATGTATTCTATGGAGCAGCAACACTCGATGGCTAGAGCCAACATGAGTATGGACCCCAGCCAACAAGGTTGGCCGGGTAACGGAAGTGGTTATCCACAAATGCAGAGGCATTACAATCAGATGGCTCCGCAGCCTGCCACGTACAGGCAACACATGCCGCCACAGTATTCTCATCAGCAAGATCAAGCTGGCGTTATCAATCAAAAGATGCAGCAGCAACAGCAGCAGCAGCAGCAGCAGCAACAGCAACAGCACTTTGGTCAACAGGGGATGATAGGCAACATGGGAGTTTTGCATCAATCGATGCAACCCGGCGCGACCGGCGGTGTCTATCAGCACATGGTTGGGCAGCAGCAACATTATCCGCAAGGAAATTCGGTAGCGGCGATGTATCAGACGTCTCCCGGTTATCCTGGTTTTGCGTCGGCGATTCATCAGCAACAGCAGGCTCAACAACCACCCCAGGCGAGAATGCCGCATCATCATCCGGCTCACCCGACTCATCAACCGCATCCGTCTCATCCTCAACAATATCCACAGCATACCCCTCAACATCCGAACGCGCAGCAACAACCGACAATGGATCCTCAGTACCCCCATCATGCCACATCAATGTTTAATCAACCACAACATTCGGCGCCACCACAGCAACAGTTCGGCACAGCACCGGCTAAGCATTCGACGAGTCCACAGTATCGCGCTGCATTCCCACAGTTATCGCCACAAATGTCGCCGCGGCCGCAGATGTCCCCGCGTCCGCCGCCGGTACAGCAGCAGATGTCACCCCGACCCATCATGTCGCCTGCCAAACCCACCACGTTGTCGCCGCATCCTCATGTTCAGCTTCCTCATCAGCAGGGCAATCAGGGTAACGCAATGTCGGTGTCACCCTCGTGTCCGCCTACACCTATGCAAATGAATCCATCATCTCAGCAACAGCAGACTACTTTGCAGGCTCTTGAGCAGATGGTGATGCCGGGAGTCGCCGTGTCGAACTCCAGCGTCCCCGCTCCGGATCAGTATAATCAGTTCCAGACACGTCCGCCAATGTCGCAAACACCGAGTGTTCTGCCGCAGCAACCGCCGGCGCAGAGTCCGATGCCAGGTCAAGTTACTGGGCCCAGAATGCCGATGCCCGCTCAATGGCAATCGCACCCGCAACAGCAACAACAACAGCAGCAACCGCAACAGTCGCAGATTAGGCCAAGTATCGGTGTCAACGAAGAAAGAGGTGGCATGGTGGAGCAGCCCCAGCAGGCGCCGATAGTATCCGAGCAGAGTGCTCCGATGTTCCCCGTCGCTGGACCGGAGACTACTGTTCATAACGTTGTAGAAACAGCGACAACGACGAGCACAACGACAACGAGAGAACCGACGACGACGACGACGACGGAGAACGTACAGAACGTACAGAACCCGATTGAAACCCCGAAACAACCAGAACCCGAGCCTTCTTTACATCAAAGCGCTCAGCAGAATCAGCAACCGGACGCAACAGCGCAACTCGGCCCACCGCAAATAGATACATCGGCACAAAATAATTCGCAGAACAATTTACCCTTAGATCATACATCTACGGTGGGAAATATACCTACATCGACGAGTATGTCTTCAATTGAAACGGTGCAGTCTCTTCCTGCGTCCAGCACAAGTGGTAATATGGAGTGCACAAATGTGACCACGTCATTACAACAGCAGCAGCAACAACAGCAACAACCACAACAAACGGTTGCTACACCGATTCAAAATCCCGTTTCTGGTATTGAGAATCCGAGTGTGTGCGAAACAAAACCACAAGAACAAAGTATGGAAGTACATCAACCGCCATTGAGTACAACGCATCCGCAACAAGCTATAGGACAGCAACAGCAACCGCAATCGCAACATACTCAGCAACAACCTATCAATTGTCCTCCACAGCAGCCAGTACAGCAATCAGTGCAACAACCAGTACAGCAGATTCACATGGCTCAATCACAGATAGTCCAGCCTCAGGCAACGATATCGCCTCCTCAGCCACAATTACAATCGCCACAACAACCTCAGATGAATCAGTCACAACCTGTTCAAATAAACCAGCAATTGCCTCAGCAGCAAATACCTCAATCGCAACCACCACAACAACAGCAACAGCAGCAGCAGTTGCAACAACTTGCGCCCACTCAACAACCTCAAATTCCTCAGCCCCAACAACCTGTATTGAGTCAAGCACAGTTTGCAGCTGCTGTAGTCGATAGTCCACAGGTAGGTGAACACAGGATTGATTTCACGCAAGATTGATTGAAAAGTACTTTTCATAATTTTTATGTAACAAAAAGAAATAAGTTAATAAAAGAAATTTTTTATAGCTGACATATGAGAAAAATATAAGTAATGCAACATAAATATTAAATATGTATTTTGTGAAATAAGTATAACACAAAAGTAACAATCTCGGTTTTTTATTTTGGATTGTATATTTAAAAACAACACGGGGTATAATTTCTTTGTCAAGAGATGAACATGATATAATGTGTTTAGAAAAGAAATGTTTTATCTGGAATATTTTAAATTACTAATAATAACTTTTTCAATGCCGGTACAGCCTCAGCAAATTCCGCCAGCGCCTCAGCCTCAATTGGGACAACCACAGCCACAGTTGGGACAAGCACAGCCTCCATTGGGACAGCCGCAAGCTCAATTGGCGCAACCGCAGCCACAGTTATCGCAATCGGTGTCTCAGCAGGGCCCAACTTGCGTTACGCAGCAGGCGCAATCGACGACGGCAACCCCGCCACAGGCGCAGCCACCTCATATACAACCTCAGCAAGTTGGTATGATGCCGCAGGGCGCCGCGCTGATACCACCTCAGATACCGCCGCAAATGCAAACGCAGCCGATACAAAATCCAACGTCCCAGATGCAGAATCAGAACGCTCAGGTGCCACCCGGTCATTTAAACGCACAACAGATACCCGCAGTCAGTCAGACGACCGGTATGGTGTTACCTCCGCATCAAGCTGCGGTTCCCGTGCCAAATTCGCAAACACCACATCAGGTATTATAAATATTATCAAAAAATATAAAATATTTTAACATAGTAATTTCACTTAGAATATTTTATAATAAAGTAGACATCTGTGAGATATATTTTATGCAAACAGTTATGTGAGTTATGTGAATTATGGTAATGTATTCTCTACTAATATCAATTGTTTTCGAATAACAGTATCATCCTGGAGGCGACATGATTACTGGTAACACAATGCCGAACATGTACAGCATGCCGACAAATCCTACACAAACCCCGGTCGCAGCTGGCGGTTTCGGCACGTCTTGTGCGCCGCTCACGCATCATCAAGAGCGAGCTGCGTTACAACAGCAGTTGCAAGAATTGTACTGCATGCCGCCGGCTCCGGAAAATCAGGAAAAAATTGTCGCCTTGCAGGAGAAGTTGCAGGCGTTGCAGCAGCACGAGACAAATGATCAATGTAACGGTGGTCCGCAGTGTATATTACAAACGCCGATGTTTACAGCTGCTGTAGTCGATAGTCCACAGGTAGGTGAACACAGAATTGATTGGCAGTTTTATACAAGATTGATTGAAAAGTACTTTTCTAATTTTTATGTAACAAAAAGAAATAAATCAAGTTAATAAAAGAAATTGTTCATAGTTGACATATTATGAGAAAAATATAACTAATGCAACATAAATATGTATTTTGAAATAAGTATGATAAAAAAGTAACAATCTCGGTTTTTTACTTTGTTTATTTTTGATTGTATATTTAAAAAATAACACTAATGTATAATTTCTTTGTCTAGAGATAAACATGATATTATGTGTTTAAAAGAAATGTTTTATCTAGGATATTTTAAATTACTAATAACTTTTTTATTGCCGATAAAAATACCATTTTATATTAAATTGGATTAACTCAATTATTATGAAATTGAAGAAAACTGATATAGTCATGTGTGATATGCGAGATTACACATAATAAACGTAGATTTGAATGTTATGATATTAATGTAATTTTTATTTGTGCGTATATAATTGCGGCTTTTATTTGAAAAAAATTATTTGTTATCTATCATCAAACAAATTATTACATGGAAATAGGTCTCCAGTACTACTGGACGCGGTCGCAGCAAAGGTACACCGCGAACAAAGAAAAGTCGTAAAAAAGCTGATAAAGAGGCATCTGCGCCTACCACTGCCACTCAGCAACCTGAGCAACCTTTGTCGGACAATAAAGTCACTCCAGGTGACAGTAGCAATATAGTAGACAGTGCTGCAGATTCGGAAGACATCAAGCCGTCTTCCGGGGATATGGAGGAAGAATGGAATAAGGGTAGAAAATCACGATCGCCTCGAAAACCACGCAAACCGAAGGAACCTAAAGAGCCCAAAGAGCCGAAACCTAAGAAGGAACCAAAACCACCCAAGGAACCGAAATCACCAAAAGTGGCGAGGAAGAGGAATAAGGATAAGGACAAAGAATCCACAAAGCGTAACAGGAAGTAAGTACGAAGAGAATGTATATTATTCGTGTATTATAAAAGAGTGTTATATTTACTGTTATAGAAAATATTAATTAATTATTAAATTAAATATAAATATTTACTCTTATAGAAAAACTAATCAATCTGAGTCCGCTGATGATGAAGTCGTACGCGAAAACGAAGAAACCACCGTTACGGATTCCAGTGCTGTTAAGGACGCCGAGACGAAGGTCTGTGAATCGTCCATACAGGGTGATCAGGAGCAAGTGGATTCTTCCACCAATGAACCTCTATTATCCGAGATAAAGGAAGAAGGCAAGGAGAAAACTGGAACGGAGGATGGTACGGAAGGGGAAAAGAAAGAGGAAAACTCGGAAGCGACTACTGCGACCACTGAAAATGCGAGCGGTGGTAAAAAGAAATCTGCAGCTAGGAAACGATCGAGTACCGGCAAGTCAGCTGGAGGGAAAAGTTCCAGAAGTGCTAAGTAAGTAATAACATTGTTTTATTGATAATGTTTCATAATGATTAGCACATATATAATTACTATTAAATTTTATTGTTATTTTTTTACAGAAAACGCAAGAGTCGCATTGCCCCTGATTCTGACGGCGAGGAACTAGCGGCAACGCCTCCGCCATCACCGGAAGCTGGTGACGATGTGAATAAGCGGCGTTCCGCAAGAAACACACATCGCAAGAAGTACGTAGACGACGTGATGTTGCGATTCTCTGACGATGACGTTCCTATGCAAGAAGCTCAACTTTCGAAAAAAGTGGAGGGTACAAACCCTTCAAAGCCCGCTGCCGCTAAGAAGGAGGGTGGTGAGGGTGGCGAAGTCGGGCCTAACAAACCTAACTTCGTATACATTGTATGTATTTTTTGGATTGCTAACGGCTTCTCTAAAGATTATTACAACATTCTCTCTATCTAATTCTATTTTTCCATTTTGTTTAGAACACTACGGATGAGGATTCTATGGTTGTGCAACATATTTTATGCTCTCGAATGGGAAAGAGAGAAGTTAAACCCGTGATACCCAAAGTAGAAGCGTCTCCGGAAAAGAACGGAAACGCGGATAAAGAATCTGCTGACAACAAAGATGCGACATGTGATGATTCCGTGAAAAAAGAAGATGTGGAAGATACTGAGAAAGAAGCGAAGATCGAGGATACAAACGAAGACGAGGAAAAGAGTGAAACCGATAGTACGAAAAAGGAGGACGCAAAGAAACCGGAAGAACCTCTCACGGATTCGAAACCAGCCGTTGTCGAGACTACCGCCGTTGTCGAGACAAAGCCACAGTTCATCGAAGTCGAAGAATATTTCGTTAAATATCGAAATTTTTCATATTTGCATTGCGAGTGGAGAACGGAAGAAGAATTGTATAAAGGAGATAAGCGTATCCAAGCTAAACTGAAAAGATTTAAGCAGAAGCAACAGCAAAACACCAATATTTTCGAAAATGTACTTAATGTTTGTTAACTTATGAATATACTAATATATAATGATTGTGTGTTAAAAGTTAACATAAAAAAATTTTTAAACCCTTCTATTTTACGAAAACTTCTTTTTGCTTTTTTAGACCGAAGATGATCCCTTCAATCCAGATTTTGTCGAAGTTGATCGAGTCTTGGATGAAGCAACTCACACAGATCCAACTACTGGAGAAACAGTTCGACACTTTTTGGTCAAATGGCGATCTCTGCAATACGAAGACTCTACCTGGGAATTAGAAGAAGACGTTGATCCTGAAAAAATAGCCCAGTTCGTGAAATTTAATAAGGTGCCACCAAAGGAACAGTGGAAGGTAGATCTATGTATTAATTTATATATATTTTTTAAACAAAATTTAAGATTGCATATTCGAATTTATTGTTGTACATACTTATCTATATAAATTCATGTATAATTCTTGTACTGTTTCAGCCGAAAAAAAAGCCGAATGCTACAGCTTGGGTGAAGTTGGAAGAATCACCAGTTTACAAAAATAATAACATTTTAAGACCATATCAGTTGGAAGGATTAAACTGGCTGCTATTTTCATGGTACAACGGACACAATTGTATTCTCGCTGATGAGATGGGCCTGGGAAAGACGATTCAGTCTCTGACATTCGTGGACGCGGTCTACAAGTACGGAATTCGCGGACCATTCTTGATTATAGCTCCGTTGTCGACAATTCCAAATTGGCAGCGAGAATTTGAGAGCTGGACCGACATGAATGTCGTGGTATATCACGGATCGTAAGTATATTAAAGCAATTTTATTTATATGCAAAGACAGACTGAATTGTCACTGATACAAATTTAAATTACAGTGCGGCGAGTCGTACCATGCTTCAGGAATATGAAGTTTATTACAAGAACGAGAAGGGACAGCAAATAAAAGATCTAGTAAAATTCAATGTGTTGATAACGACGTTTGAGATCATTATAACAGACTTCAATGAGCTACGTGGATACAATTGGAGACTCTGCGTTATTGACGAAGCTCACCGATTAAAGAACCGAAATTGTAAGCTCCTCGAAGGTCTCAGACAATTGAATCTGGAGCACAGAGTACTTTTATCGGGTACACCGTTACAAAATAACGTCAACGAACTGTTTTCCTTATTGAATTTCCTCGAACCGCAACAGTTTGCGAGTAACGAAGCATTCCTGAAGGAATTCGGTAATCTGAGCAGCGAAGGTGAAGTGCAAAAGCTGCAACTTCTCTTGAAACCGATGATGCTACGTCGCCTGAAGGAAGACGTAGAGAAATCGCTGGCGCCAAAGGAGGAGACCGTCGTCGAGGTGGAATTGACTAACATACAAAAGAAGTATTATCGCGGCATTCTCGAGAGAAACTTCTCATTTCTCGCGAAGGGCACTACGTCGGCCAACATTCCGAATCTCATGAACACGATGATGGAATTGAGGAAGTGTTGCATTCATCCATTCCTGTTGAATGGCGCCGAGGATCAGATACAGTTGGATTACAAGACAGGCGAGAAAGAAGATTCCGAAGCGTATTATCACGCCCTAGTGAACAGCTCCGGAAAGATGGTCCTGATCGACAAGTTGCTGCCGAAACTGAAAGCCAGTGGTCATCGAGTTTTGATATTCAGCCAGATGGTGAAGTGTCTGGATCTGCTCGAAGATTATCTGTTGTATAAGAAGTATCCGTACGAAAGAATCGATGGTCGAATTCGCGGAAATCTGCGACAGGCCGCCATCGATCGTTACAGTAAACCTGACTCGGATCGTTTCGTCTTCTTGCTCTGCACTAAAGCAGGTGGACTCGGCATTAATCTAACTGCAGCCGACACTGTCATTATTTACGATAGCGACTGGAATCCGCAGAACGATTTACAGGCGCAAGCTCGTTGTCATCGAATTGGACAGCAAAAGATGGTCAAAGTGTATCGTTTGCTCTGCCGCAACACATACGAGCGAGAAATGTTCGACAAGGCATCTCTGAAGTTGGGACTCGATAAAGCGATCCTGCAATCCATGAATACCAGTCAAGGTGGCAAAGAACCCAGCAATAAACAATTGACAAAGAAAGAGATAGAGGATCTTCTAAAGAAGGGCGCTTACGGCGCTATTATGGATGATGACAATGCTGGCGACAAGTTCTGCGAGGAAGATATCGAACAGATACTTGAACGAAGAACTCAAATTATTACTATAGAAGCAGAAAAGGGCTCAACGTTTTCGAAAGCGAGTTTCGCATGCTCGTCGAACCGGTCGGACATCAACATAGATGACCCCGACTTCTGGAAGAAATGGGCGAAGAAGGCGGAGATCGATACTACGGAAAAGAAGGAGGAGGACGAGCTGGTGATATCCGAACCCCGACGAAGAACGCAAATTAAGCGTTACGGTCACGACGAGTCGGTGGTTGACATGTCCGAATTAGACAGCTCGGACGAGAACAGCGATGACGACACGAGCATCGGCCTGTCCGGCAGGAGCAAGAAACGGCGCGACAAGTTCGGCAAGAAGACGCGCAAATTTTATGACGAGTACGTGCCGCGTGAAGGCGAGGTGGTGTACGGCAGTTGGGCGCGTAGCGAATGTTTCAAGGTCGAGCGCGGACTGCTGACGTTTGGCTGGGGCCGCTGGGATGAGATTCTGCAGCACAGCCAGTTCCGTCGCGGTTGGCGCGAGGTCGACGTTGAGGATTGCGCTCGCGTCATTCTGCTTTACTGCCTGCGCTATTATCGCGGCGACGAGAAGATCCGTAGCTTCATCTGGGATCTCATCACGCCCATCGAGAACGGCGAGAAGGTGAAGAGCGTCTCGGTGAACACCGGCGGCAGGAATAGTCGGCAAAAGAAGAAGGGCCGTGTCCGGGAGGGCAGGGAAACCCGGGGATCGGTCATCAACGGCGGACCGAGCGATCCCAATCATTGGAGTAACGCGGAGAAATTCGACGGGGACATCTTCCTCGAGAGCAACTACAGAAAGCATCTCAGTCGACACGCCAATAAGTAAATATAAATCGAGCTGTAAATTGCGAGAAGTTTGGATACGGTAGCGAACTTAAGTCAGCTTAATTTTTCTTCCAAATAATAATTTATGGACGATCACGAGTAATATTCGTCTTCCTTTGGCTCTTCTGTTTTAATTAATTTTTTTAAATCTTAAACTCTTCTTTTTAATTAAATAAAGTTGTTGAGCGCAATGACACAGTTATCTATTGAATTTCTCAATCTTTTATTCTTATTCGGAAAATTCGATTGATTGTCCTTTATCTTACAGGGTACTGTTGCGCGTACGAATGCTGTATTACATCAAACACGAGATTATCGGCGACTTGGTTCAGCACATCTCCGATGGCGTTCACGTCAGGTGAGTCCGCGTCGCTGTTTTCCTCTCACGCTTTTTCATACCATAGACTACCATCTATCACGGATTCGTGTATACTCACATATGTGCTTACCACGGAGCTTAGCATAGTTGCATGTGCGATGTATTTGTTGATATCCTGGGAGCTATACCTGTATGAGGAATGCTCATAGAGCCCGGATCGCGTTGGTCCACGTAGCTCTGCAGAACGACTACCAAGTTCGTTTTTTTTTTTACCCTACGCTACTAATATGAAATCGTTTTTATTTCCCATCCTGTATGCACGTATCAATACGTTAACATATATACACGTGCGCCCGCGAATCGCTACGAGAGAGAGACGCTCTTGGTTATACTGTCGCGAGGATGATCGAATCTCTGCAACAGAGTGGTAAGCCATAGGATTTGTCGTTAAGTAGTGCACTGTAATCGAAGGGAGATAATCGGAAACGTGTGGTTTTAAAATCTTTCGGGGGGGGGGGGGGGGGCAATCCGGATATTTTGTGTGTCGTGTTATATTATCTTTCTGAAATTTTATATGAAAAGAAATCCCGCGCCGCTGCGAAGGGAGATCTCTTATGGAAGAGATTTCCTTGTAAATTTATTAACTAAAATTTTCCCTTTATTAAATTAATGAACACACACTGGTATCGGCACGCAAATAAATTGGCAAACTTTGTAAATTCGAAACCGCCCTGCAGTGCGTTGCCGATAGACCCTCCACAGTTGACGGAACGACCGGCGAAATGGTGGGACTCGACAGCAGATAAATCCTTAATAGTCGGCTGCTACAAACACGGCTATGAGAATTACGACCAGATGAGGACTGACCCCGCGCTTTCTTTCATTACAAGCTGTCCTCCCCCTTTCCAGAACTCTCAGAACAAGAGTACCGCCGAGTGAGTACCTTAGTATTTTTTTTTTCTTTATACTCGTTATTTGTTCAGCTCTCTCTTTCTCACTTTCTTTCGTCTTCTTTATGCCCTGCCTAACTGTCCTAACACTTATGCCGCTTGCACCGCTTTCTATATACATATATTATTATATATACGCTTATACGGTCATAGCTTTTATTTTCAGCAATAGAATGGCGTATATAATGTTCACTTTAGCTTTCGCTCTCTAACGTCTTTCGATATCCTCTTCGCGGAATATTATCGACGTGTGAGTGCTGTACACATACGGCAAATATTAGAAAGAAAGAATTTAATTGGAACTACGACATTGAAAACATCGTTCTTTTCAAGACGTTTCTGTCAAAGATACTTTATCGCATATGAAAAAGCTGCGCGCATTAAAATAGATCATCTAACTTCGCTACCTACCTATTTATAGCTAACGTTACGAAACATCGAGAGAGGAAACAATAAATTGAATCAATAGACACTATCCTCTTTTTTTTCTAGTTCTCTCTACTATTCCACGGAATAAAATTTAGACGGGAATATCGTGTAAAATAAAATTTCAAAGTTTATTACATGTACATGCGCAACGAACGAGCGTCTTGTTTGTTTTATTGAAGGAGAAAAACAGAAACATTAGACATTGCCCTCATCCTGTGACTGTTTCCAATATTTCAGCAGCAGCAGCAGAGACGATAATAGTCTGGAGAACGATGTGGATGATGGCGAGTCTCCCGGAATGACGAAAGATTCGAAGGACTCCGACAAATTCAGTCGAGAAACACCGGCGGATTCCCCTGCTATTTCGAGTAAGGCGGACACGCCGATACCGGAGGCCAGCAGCAGTCACGACGGCAACGACGGTCTTCTCCCGGATGACGAAAAGACTTGGCCGTCCGTGGTAGATCTTAATACACGACTGCGTCGCGTGATATCCTCCTATCAACGAAGCGTTAATAAAAAAGAGGACGTTAAAGTTATTCCGAAACCCGGAAAGATGGGAATGGAGGGCGAGTCCGCTTCTATAAATCACACCGGTATGATGCATGAACCGCCCTTGAATATGCAAGGATGGGATTTGCAACAATTAGCGATGTATCTTTTGGTCAGTGTATGTTCTTATTATCATTCCTTCATTATTCATTTTAAGCAACATTGCGATATTTGAGCCTAATGTCGCATTCACAGAAGATGGAGAAAAGAGAAAAAATGGAGGCCATAGTGAAAGAACGAGAACGTACTCGTATCGAGGAACAAAAGGCGAAGTGGACCCGCCGCGAGGAGAGCGAGTTCTTGCGGGTGGTGTCTACATACGGCGTCAATTACGACAGAAAGAAGGCCCAGTACGACTGGACCAAATTCAAAAGTATTGCTCGATTCGACAAGAAGACGGACAACGATCTCACGGACTACTACATGTCGTTTAGAGCAATGTGCAAGAAAGTTTGTAACGCGAAATTGAACGAAGAGGAAGGTGTGTTCTTTCTAATATTTTGTCAACTAATCTATTCAATTATATTTATATAACTAATTTTATAAATATATATAATTGAATATGATTTTTTGTTTTATGTGAAGTATTTTACTTAGTTGACGTTGCAGATTTTACAGATGTTCCAGTGGATCAGCTGAGCCCTGCCAAAGCGAGACAAATACTCGATCGCGTCGATCTCCTGAGCAAGATCCGCGAGGAGATTCTGTCGCATCCGCATCTTGAAGAACGACTCTCATTATGCCAACCGTCAGGAGATACGCCGGATTGGTGGCAGCCGGGGAAACACGACAAGGAATTGTTACTCGGAGCGGCGAAGCACGGTCTCGGGCGTACCGACATAACTATACTGAACGATCCGGACTTTTCGTTTCATAAGCTTCTTACGAGAGGAATGTATGCGAGCACACAGACTCCTAAAGTAATAGACAAATCCGAGAAAGCGATAAAGATCGAGAATAGAGAAGATATCTTGAAGTTCGACAAGGACGAGATACTCGTGAAACTCGAAAAAGGCGAGGGAACTTTAAAGATTGAAAAAGTTGGGGCGAAAAAGGACAAAGATCAAAGTATTATCGATAAGAAACCTGAGAATGCGGACTCTGAGAAAAGCCAGGTGGAATTGACTATCGTCAAAACGGAGACTAAACCCGAAGAGAAACCAATCGGTAGTTCGTTGACGATCACAACCGTTGCAAGAACGTTGGATGAAGACAACGTCGCTGTAAAGAGCGAGGAGAAAAGCGAGCTAGCGATAGAGCCAGTTAAATGCGATAGTATCAAAGCCAATCAGACAGGCAGTGCCAAGTCGACCGATGAGAAGACCGCGAAGGAAGCTAGTGCAGAGAATGCGGAGAGTCCTGTTGTTTTAGAACTCGAGAAGGAGGACAAGGTTCAGGAAAAAGATGTTAAACACGAAGCCGACCCGGCCGAGAAACCGGACGAGTCGCAAGCGCAAGACGTCGCGACGGAAACATCCGAGAAAAATGAGGCAGAAATTAAGGAGAAAGTCGAGAATGTCGACAAGAGCGCCGAGACTACCGAGCCCGCTGTCGAAGATGATAATAACAAAAACGTAAAGCCGGATAACGCCCCGGTTAAAGAAGAGGTCGAGACGCAAGAAACAAAAAGTTTGGACGTTGCCAAGGAGAAGGCAAAGGTTTCTCAGATCGAAGATAAGTGCAGCGTCCAGGCTGCGGAATTGAAGGCAATGTTTCCGGATCTAGAGGTGATACAACCGTTGGTTGCGCGACTGCCGCAGATCGATACGTACGTTTTGCGAGACAAGCCGGCGGATTACAATAACGAGCCTACGGTGATGCAACTTCTGGCGCACGGCTGCACTAATACATCAATAAAGTGGCCGAAGGTAAATTTCTTTATTAACTTTTGATATCTTATTTGTATTTGCGCGTTGATATATAAAAAATGATATGAAATATATCTTATTAAATATAAGAAAAAGGAAATACATTTTAATCTTTTTAAAAATTGCTTTTGCTACGTATAAGCTTAGTGTATTTTATTATATATCTCGAATTCTATTATACTTATTGATTCGACTTTGCTTCTCAGGAACACGCGATCGAAGCTCGTTTAATGCACATCGTGCACGCGATAGAGCACAAAGAATGGCCGGTGTCGGTGAACTTTAGTGCTGGCGAGGAGCTGGAGCTTGCGCAAAACGAGAAGGAATGTTCGGAAGTGATAACAATCACCACGGACCACGGAGTGTCTAGATCTATAGCGAGCGGAAACAACATCTCCGCTTCAAAGAAACGCAAGAGGCATATCGCCATAGACGTAGAGACCGAGCGAGGTAATTTAAATCACTTGTAAACTAATAACGCGGTCACACGTTTGATCATCATTATTAATAACTAAACATATTTACTATATGCGATTATTTGCCTTTTTATTTTACAGCAAAGCTTCATGCGCTTCTCAACAGCAGTCACTTGAGTGCGCCGTCGCCCGCACCCCTCAGCAAACCGGTTCTCTCTGGCTCAACTACTTGGGAGATTAACGATGAATCCCAGTCCGAGGAATCGCGACGCTCCACGCCGGTACAGCCACCCCCGGCGCACCAACAAACGCGAACACCGAATATGCCCTTTGACTTGAAATACCCCGTTCCGGGGAAAACGACCGTCATACCTGGAACGTCGAGCACTTTGACGCCTATCGATCTATCCGCTGGGTAAGACATTCGATAAAATGTCTAATGATGTAATTAATATTGTTAATGTATAGAAATATTACAATGATTATATTTATTTTAGATATCCGAAGTCAAGCTCTGATAGCAACAAGGACATTATGAACGAGGTCCAAGACTTCTCCATGCCGAATAAGAATAAACAAGTCAGCAGCAATAAAGGGAAATTGGATAGTATGCTGGACAAGCTCATGAAAAGGAAATCTTGCGTGAGTGCATTTTTTAAAGACACTATTAAGTTTGCAATTCTACGTCTAGTTAACTGTTGAATATCTAATTTATCTCTTAACAGTCGACAGAGGAACCGGTGGTCGGAAAGGAGAAAAAGCGCAGGAAGTTGGATGAAATAGTGTTGGGGCTGAGCGCCGCAAAGGAACAACAGAGTGGCCATTATCTCGAGCACAGCAAGAAGAATACGATTACGCCCAACGTAACTGTGACTCCGACATCGGCGCCGATCGGTCTTCCCAATCCTCCATCGAGTGTCCAGAAACCGTTCTCTATTACCGTTACATCGATTCCGTCTTCTCGAGCTTCGAGTTCCTCTACATCCGTTTTACCGCCGCCATCATTGCATTCGCACAAAGATACCTTTTCCGCTTTGCTGGCTCAGGCCGAGCAGCAGAATCGTGAATTGAAGAAACAGCAGCAGCAACAGCAGCAGCATCAGCAACAACAACAACAGCAACAACAACAACAGCAGCAACAGCAACAGCAGCAGCAGCAGCAGCAGCAGCAGGCGTTTAATTCGGCGCACCCGTCTTCCTCGAGCAGCAGTCACCGAAAGAGTTACGAGGCAATGATTGCGGACATCAACAAAGTCGCCGAGTACTCGTCCAAGATCGGCTCATTTTCGCACGAGGCGAAGGTGAATAAGTGGCTGGCAGAGCAAAGCGCGATGTCGGAGCAATTGAGTGCAGAATATTTAAATGCCCCTCGACGACGCAGACCGCGCGTTGATCCGTCCTTGTTGGATTGGAAGAAACTCACCGGTGAGGAGAATGTCGCTGTTATCAATCGATTAACTGGCAAGAAGGTATGCTAATTCAGAATTATACATATTTTTAAACTGCAACAATAATAGATTTTTATTGTATTTTGTGTGGATTCTAAAATTCGTGAAAATTGCCTTTTTATCAGGTCTAGATAAATTAGCTTAATTGAATTTTTTAGTACTACTATTTTTGAAATTTAGATAATGTAATAAGTTTTATTTATATAAGTTAATTATTATTTAACATATTTTGATGTGTAACTATTCCGGAATAATATACAACTTTTATTTATTTTACCACTATAGAACATCTACCAATAAAGAGTCTTGTATTTCGAACAGACATATTGCTATCTTTTAAATATTATTTCTTTTTTAAATTAAGCAATTTAAAGATTTATATAATTATCTATTTTCTATTACTTTTACGAGGAAAAAAGTTAAATCTTCTGAACTCTAAATTCGGTTACTAAAGCTAAGCTTATATCCTTTAGGTAACCGGAAGTAAAGCACCTCAACTGAAACGACTCGGAACATGGCTAATGGAGAATCCTATGTTCGATGTTGATCCGAAGTGGGCGGAACTTGTGAAGGAACGCGGCAATCTTCCGCATGATCTACAGAAGAGACTATCGGGTAATGAGCGCAGCAGCGTGAACAAGGGCAAGAGCCCGGGCAGACCGCCCATGATGCCCAGCCCCACGAGTCAGCAGTCTGCGAATACCGCTAATCTGGCGGCCACGTCAATGGCGTCTGGCCTCAACTTCCCGCTCGGCAATTTAAACAACTCTCTTCTGTCGGGCCTGTCACTCGGCAATTTCGACCCGAAGAATCCGTTGCTGATGCCATTCGGCGGTCTCACAAACCTGGGCGCGCTTGGTGGTCTCGGCAACCTCGGCAACTTGGGCAACATGAGCCTAACAAATTCGCTGTTCGCCAATCTGGCCGGGCTGGGTCTGCCGTCGTTAGCGGGCATGGAGGCAGCATTGAACGCTCAAGCAGCAACCAGCAGCGCGGCGGCGGCAGCAGCAGCGGCAGCTGCGGCGGACGCGAATAATCCGGTTGTGAGTTCAGCGGCTGGTAGTAGCAGCAAGAACACCTGTTCTTCGAGCATGAGCGGTAGTGGTGGAGGTGGCGGCGGCGGCAGTAGTAGCAAGTCACGCAGCAGCAAATTGGATCAGCCAACGACCAGCGGCAAATCCTCGGCCGGTGGTCCGTCGACTTTGTCCGCTGTTTCGTCCGCGAGTATGCCAACCCCCTCGCCATTCCCATTTCTCTTTACGAATCCCAGCCTTCTCTACACGCCGCTAACCCTAAGCGGCCTGAACCCGTTTTCCATGCAATCTGGCAGCGTGTCATCGGCCTACGAGAGTCTCGCCCAATGTGGTCTGCTGAATCCACCGACATCGACCGCCTCCACAGTGCGCAAGCCCATCTCGTCGAGCAGTTCCTCCAGACAGCGTGAGGCCGCACCGGAATCCTCTACATCCTCGTCATCGTCGTCGTCATCGATAACGAAACGAAAGGAGTCCGAGAAGAAGTCGTCTAGATATCAGGTGGATCCAGCCGTGACTCTACAACAATACACGGATATGGCAGCGTTGCACGGCGGCGAGGAGAGACGCCGCGCCGAGCAGCAGCAGCAGCAACAGCAACAGCAGTCGCAGCCGCAGCAGCAACACGAGAAACGAGAAACAGCGATAACGGAACAGGCCGATGTGGTAGCGGCGGATCTGTCGGAGAAAAAGACCGAGCGAAAGAGCAAGGAGCAGGAGATAAAAGAGGCTCTGGAGCATCTAAGCAGGACTAACGCCGAACTGGTTACGCGCAACATCGATGACTCTCCGAGATCCGAGAAGCCGTCGAGTAAAAACCGCAGCAATACGGACAGCAATCAGAATTCTGACCAGCAACAGCGATCAACGCCGTCGGCGCCACCGCCGCTCGAGGTCACCCTAGAACCCGTTGCGAAGAAGATGCGCACTGAAGTGGATACAAGCACGAAATCGTCCGCATCGAGTAGCGAAGTGCCGACGGTGGAGATCGAAGCGGTGACGAGACCGTCGCCGACAACTCCAACGAAAGCAACGCAGCAACCCGCATCTTCGCAGGAGGAGACATCCAGCGTCCCGTCCGTGGAAGCGAATACGACCAAGAAGGATGCGAACGAAGCAGCAACAACAACGACGACGACGACGTCGTCGTCATCGTCTGCGAACGCGACGTCGACGTCAACGCAGAATACCGGTGCGAAGAGCGACGGCGGTAAAGTCGCTGCTCCAGAAGCGGAGGAGGATAGCAAGGGTGGCACTAAGGCGCCAAAGAAGGCACGCAGCGGCAAACGATTGAGCGTGGAACCACCGCCGGAGCGTAAGAATCTTCGTTCGAGCGCAGGTAGACAGGCTCGGGCGGCTGCGGAACGGCAAGCGCGATTGGAGGGTGAGCTGCAGCACTCCGAGCAGCAACAACAGCAACAGCAGCAAGACGGACACGTGGCCGGCGAGTGAGTCACAAGGTCTCGTCGGACCGCCCGCGCCGCGAAACGATGAACGACAACCACTGAAAAGCGCCTGGACCTGGACGGCGATCTGACGAAAGGAACTTTGTGGATGACCGCGGTCCACGTTTTCTTTTTCTACTCTCTGATTCGACACTGCTCGCACAACGAAGATCTGTATGTAGATAATTCCCTGTTCGACGCTTAGCAAGCGCGGAAGTGTAAGGTGTTGTTTCTAAATGAATCGCGACGAAACGCGAGTGCATCGAAAGGGGGCTACAGACATTGGTAGAATCTACCGTAGCCTTCGGTTCGGTTCTTGGATGATAGAAACGTGTGTGAATAAATGGGACTCCCTCCATTCCGCGGGAGATGTATCGTTAATCATTGAACAGTGTGTGTCAGTGCACGTTTATTGAATTGAAACAAAAAAAAAAGAGAAAATCTCTCAAATACGAAGGCTGCGATAGTATTTTATCACTCGATACTTTGTGTAGTAATTAATTTTTAATTGCGTAATTATGATACAATAATAAAAAGGTATAGTTTTGTTAAATTTATTATCTACTATCTCTTATTGGTTTTGACCAGGGACTGTTTTATATAAAAATATATATATATTATAAAATTGTGTACTCGCTACTGTGCTTAAAGCAATTTACAAGCAAGGAACGCAAGACGGAATATAATCGTAATGTAGAGAAAAAAAATAATTACAGTAATAACTTAATAAAGAAGGAAAAATGTAAATATTATATACAATTATGCCTATAGAGACAGTAAGCAATCGTGTACTTGGAAAAGAAAAATGTATATAACGCAGTGTACTTTTAATTACATTAGGTGAAACAATAAACAGCTTCTTTTGTTGTTTGCAAATACCAAGGATTCGAATCTCTCATTTTATATCAATCAACGTATACATGTAGGAAGAAAAGATTATTTATTAATCTTACATTATCTATTTAAATAATCTTAAAAGTAAACAGAGAAAATTATTTAAAGATACAGAATGCTGTGTCTTTTTATTTAAATGGTCAAAAGTGATAAAGAAATACGGTTGATTTTATAAAATAATATTCATATATTTTATGCAAACAAAGTTTCACATTGTACGTATGATGATCTGTGCAGCTTGAACTTCATTAGAATCCTTTTGTATACAGAAATCTTCTTTTACGTATCTATAGGTTGTGGCACAATACGCATATACGTTCTGCCGGAAGGCAACATCACAGTCTTGATACTGTTATAGGAAGCTTTAGCTTCACTGTCCGACACACTCGGATCGATCATTACGTCGTCCCCTTTCTAAAATATCGTATACACGTGTAAAATACATGTAAAAATTAACGCGATATTTAATGCCCGATATTTAATTATAAATAGCGGAAAAATCAATATCTCTGAGAATCTTTAAGTGAATTTTTTTTCTCCAACCTACCTTCCAGTCTACAGGAGTCGCTACTTTGTACTTTTGTGTGAGCTGAAGAGATTCAATTACCCTTACTATTTCGCTGCAATTTAAAGTATAAAATTTTAGTGGATTATAAATGAGCAATAAGACATTTTGCGAAACGTAACAATTCTCACTCGAAATTGCGACCAGTCGTGGCTGGATATAAAATGGACAGTCGCATCTTCTTGGCCGGGTCGATTATGAACACAGCTCGCGCCGACATAGGTAATCCAGTCCGACTGTCGATCTCTGCGGGATCCAACATTCCCAATGATGTGGCAAGTTTCCTGGCTTGATCCTCTATTATCGGGTATGGAAATTCCTCGTCCGTTACCTCGGCATAATTTTTTATATCCTAGAAGAGTTTTAATACCAATATATGAATCTATGAGAAAAATTCAATACTGAATTTCATCAAATTGAAATCTAGCGTCATATTTATAGCAAAAAAAAATGATTGTAAACCTCTATCCATTTACGATGGGAGTCGACAGAATTACAGGACAATGCGATTACTTTCACACCCAATCTCTTGAATTCAGGCATTAGTTTTACGACCCGCGCCAATTCGGTCGTGCAGACTGGCGTAAAGTCGTTGGGATGGGAAAATAGGATACCCCACCTGTATTGCGGACAGATATCACATATATATATATATATATATATATATATATACATATACATATATATATACATATATGACAAACAGAGAATTGTGTAATTTAACAACTGTGCATACGTATCATGAATCAATTATAATTTATTAATTTTTAATAATTATATATATATAATCAAAATATGTGAATTATATACACAATACACTCAAATTCACATCATTTGTTAGTGCGTACGTCACGTGACATCACAACAAATAAACAATTGGTATCTAGAGTAGGTACTTTTGCTTATAATCACATTTCATGCATGACTAATGTTGGGGAGTACGTAGTATATAAGTATGTATCGCTATTTTTAAATTATGCTTGTTTTTTTTTTATCCCACAATCACGTGGTAGCGAAGTCTAACTAGGTTGCGAATTTATATTGCAGGATATCTTACGAATCGCCCAGCCACTCGTGAAATCTGATCGTGCCCATTTGGGTGTCCGCTGTGAAGTCCGGAAACACCTCGCCGAGTAAAACCATCGTGTCTTGTTTCAATAAAACTATATAACCGTATCGCTGATCCCTCCGTTCACGAACACGCGTTCACCCAACTACATCGAACGAACTGGAAGTACTGGAACTGTTGGACTTGGAAGGCGGAAGCCTGGAAGGGTGGAAGTTGGAACGTGCTGGAACGAACTGAACGCGTCTGACGGCAGTGACGGCTGCGGTCTGGTTCGTCACTTCGTCACAAACAGTGTCGGCACTGTCGGTAGTGTCTCTTGCGACTGAGACCGAGAGAGCGGCGGCCGGCCGTCGGAGGCGTCGGGTCGGAGGTCGGAGCAGAGAGCGAGAGAGTTGGCCGGACTCCGGAGCGGAGCGAGCGACATGCCGGTAAATGGCGGTTGTTAGTTGTTATAGCGACCAAGTAATGTCGAAGAATTGAATTTGCATGTAAATTGCGCATTACAGGCTTTTCGAATCAATCTAGCAGGTCTGGCACATGTATTTATATGAAAATAAAAAGTGAAATATGTATATATATTCATATTCGCAGCATCAAACATGTATATATGTATATATTTATAATCACGTACCTTAGTCTAATTGGATTGACTGTTTTGTCATATCAAAACTAATTGATATGATAGTAGATTGGATATAGAACATATCATAAGAATCTGTGATAAGTATCATATGTGTGTGTACATATGTCTCTACTTTGATCTCCGAGGGCACACATACAAATATGAGTATTCTTCATGTCAGTGAAGAAGGCTGGATCGTATCTCACTTGCAGTATCTCAATGAGATATATAAGAAAGTCCAAAACGAAAATGGATTTTGCGCTTTAGGCTTTAACAAAATGATATTTGAGATTAATTCTCAGTACTTGAGGCAAAATCAGATAGCTCAGACTGTCCAGGAGTCTCAAGACAGTACCATAATGCATAATAGGAAAAAGAGGAAGCGTTCACAGCAATTGCCACAAAAAGACTTGGAGGAAGTAGGTACAAAAACATAATGTTCAATTCATGCTTTAGATTTTGTAGAATGTCAGTCGACAAGAATTTTACTTTGTTTCATGTAGTATCTCAAAATAATTCTCACAACAGGTTGATCGTGTTAAACAAGCATTCAGTGCAATGATGTCTGCTGCAAGAGACAAAGGTCTCTTTTGTCAGAATAATTTCTTTGATAACAATGAAGTAGCACGTTTGGCATCCATGAAATTCTATCAGGATACTTACTCTGTCAAAGATGAGAACCTGTATGGCTCTAACGATACTAATAATGCTATCATATCCGAGGCTCACAATAAGAAATACGTATTTCCAAGAAAATGTACATTTTATTGCTATGATGTAAGAGATATGGAAAAGAAGATGGAACTGAACAACCAGTATGACTTCATACTGCTAGATCCACCTTGGTGGAACAAGTCGATTAGAAGGAAAAAGATAAAGTGTGCAGAGGCCAGGTAATTTTATGTGATTTGTTACAAATTGACAAACAAAATCTTTAGTATGTTTGAAGAGAATACAATTGATTTATAAATTTAACTTATTCTTAACTATTTAAAATATATCATTAATTGTGTGAGATATTTGGAGAAATAATTGTATATTCTTATAGTTACAAAATGATGTACAATGAGGAATTAGTCAAAATACCAATAGGAAAACTGTTACATTCAAACGGTATTGTAGCTGTATGGTGTACTAATTCGTCCAATCATTTGAATAGTATCTTCAATGAAATATTTCCGTCTTGGGGTATTACTTATAGAGCTAAGTGGTATTGGCTCAAGGTAAGCAATGTCTCAATAATGTTGGGAATGCAATGCAATAAGCATTAGATAACAACTGCCACTCTAGGTGACACAAGCAGGTGATACAATATGTAATTTTAACTCAGCACCTGGAAAGCAACCCTACGAATTACTGATATTAGGGTCTGCATTGGAAAAGAACAAAGTAAACATCCCTGATGGCAGGCTGATGATCAGCATACCTAGTGCAGTGCATTCTCACAAACCACCTCTCACAGGTACGAGTAAATTTAAATGAGAAATATATTCTATAAAATATTTAATTACGATAAGAGATTTGTTCATGTCCTTAGAAATCATAAAAGAATATCTCCCGGACGAGCCAAAATGTCTAGAAATTTTTGCGAGGTACTTACTGCCTGGATGGACGAGTTGGGGTCTGGAAATCTTAAAGTTCCAACATTTATCGCTCTATGAAATTCTGGATGAGTGTAAAAAAGATGAAAGTGATGCCGATGACATAAAAAGCGAGAATGAGAGTAAAGAACAACCGTAAAATGTAAGAGGTAGACTTGTGTGTGTGTGAACATTATAAATATGTAAATTATAAGACAACGCGTATTAATCTTTTATTTAAGTTATTTGCATAATTTCCTCGATACATTTTTTTTATGTATTGTTCAGGTGTTCAGTAGTTCCGTTTTTTACTGAAGTTCGGTACCCGTATGGATTCATGGTTTGCCACCTCCAGAAGTCCTGACCTGTATCCGACGTTTCACCGTTAGATTATTTGAGATTGTTCAGACCCGTGTTTAAGCCAGGACAGTTACTTACACATTTGCTCAACGTTGTACTTCGCTGTCCAGCCCAATTCTTTTTTCGCCAAATCCGTATTAGCGTACATGGACACAATGTCGCCCTCTCTTCTCTCCTTTATAACGTATGGCACGGTAGTACCAGTGACTTTCTCGAACGTTTTAATTAATTTTAACACAGTCACGCCATTGCCAGTGCCCAAGTTATAAATCTTTAGCCTGAGGTGTTGTTTATGCAAAGCATTTAATGCCGCCACGTGGCCGGCTGCCAAATCCATAACGTGAATGTAATCGCGGACGCCTGGAGAAGTATAAAGCGTGAGTAGAAGCAGTAATAAAAATTAAAGCGTTTATTATTTGATATTATCATCTGTTACCTGTACCGTCCTCCGTAGGATAATCGCCACCGAATATGGTCAACTCCGATTTGTGCCTCAAAGCGACCTGAGCGATATACGGCATCAGGTTTGTGAATGGCTTTGTCGGATCCTCCCCAATCAATCCCGATCGATGAGCACCCACCGGATTAAAGTATCTTAGAGATACTATGTTCCAACTCTGAAACAAAAAAATCCTCAATAAAAACTAGAAGAAATAGTACAAACTATAATGCAAATAATATAAGATTTCTTTCCGAAGAAGAAAACCAAAAATAAAAAATTTGGCCTCTTATTCTTAATCTGGAGTGAATATATATTATGTACGAGTATACGAGCACCATATTATTTTACGCAAGTAAAATTTTAATCGTTAGTCGTACGAAACTAGAGTTTTACGTAAATTCGAGATTTTCTATATACACAAACCTTTTCAGCTCTGGATATATCCTTGAGCATCTCCTCGATAAAATACTTCGTTCGGCCGTACACATTGGTGATATTGCCGGTTTCGTGTTCCTCCGTGATGGGCAGTTCTGTAGGCTCGCCGTAAACCGTGCAAGAGCTACTGAATACAAGCTGAAAGCAGCCAGCCGCTTTCATCACCTGCAAATAAGAGGACGACATGTCGAATTGTAGAAATGATCAGAGGAGCGTATATAATATAATCTCCTTACCTCAAGCAGATTGATAGCTCCTATTATGTTATTGCGATAATAATGAAGTGGAACTTGCATCGACTCGCCGACGGCTTTAATAGCCGCGAAATGTATCACGCAATCTATTTTGTGCTGAAAGTAACAAATTACTCTTTTCATGGACTTAGAAAAAAATACTCTTTTAACTTTAAGTCGTATGATATACAACGGAATAACAATGATAAATGGAATCATTAGCGAACGTTGTACCTGGTTAAATACGGTCTCTAGCTTTTCTTTGTCGAGCAAATCGCAGTTGTAAAACGTGACTTTTTTCCCCGTTATTTGCTCGACTCTTTTGAGCGCCGCGGACTCGCCGTCGGTTTCTGTCACGCTGTTTGTGAAGTTGTCTATAGCCACCACGTCGTAACCGCACTCTAAGAGCTCGACGATGCAGTGGCTGCCGATGTAACCGGCGCCTCCGGTTACGAAAATGGTCCTCCAGTCTCCCGTCATCTTTTCGACTGGACGAGAGAATTCAATTTTTTAATTTACGGCTCGCTCGTCGAGACTCTTCCTCGTACATTGTACGAAAAAATGTAGATATTTTTAACGCAATTGAAACAATTATTGGCTCGTTTGTAGAATATTATAACAAATTTGTTTAAAAGTCTGTTGTAAATTGTAAGTACTAATGCGTCAAGAATTAAAATTTTGTTTATAAAATTTCCTTGTAATAGGAGAATCTTTTCATTATAAGAACAACTGATAATCATATCGCAGTATCTATTTATTGATCCAAATTCCATTTGTAAGTATTTTTAACATAGTAGTCTCCTGCAAACGAATCTCTTGAGCAGATAAACTCTCAATTCAAGCTCTAGGTGCATGCGGGTCAGAATTTTATTGACGGGGACGCACGCTTGCAAACCGAAGAGTGCAGGTGCCTAGGGCATTCACCTTCGTTCAAGTGAGCAAAGAGAGTTCAAGGTCGCCGAAACACGTGCTAAATCAGCGCAGCGGAGACGCGGTGTGTTAGCATCTCAAAGTTGAAAAGGAAGAACGCATACGCGGCGAGTATATAAAAAATTAATATAAATTAATATGAAATTAGGATTTAATTTAAAAATTGAGAGATTTTAAATATTTAAACTTTAAATATCTCGAATTATATGATTCTAGAATAAAGTACATACATTATAATCGCGAGTGTATAAAATCGTATTTTCGAGCACAATCGTAATGTCTATATTCAGGAATTTTCCCAATTCATTAAATTTGCGACCTAAATCGCGTGAGGTCATATTTAACGGTATTCGAAATTACATGGTCACTAGACGCTTATTATTTGATCTTTAACAGTGTATTTTTAAGTATCTACATTAAAAAAAATTCTAGATATTTTTATTCATGCAAAAAACCATTTTTTTTATACATTGTAATGTCCACCATTTAAATGAATTCATAGTTTTTCAAATTACAACGAAAATTGATCGTAAATAAACCAAGACTATAATCGACTCATGTACTGATTAATCACCGTTTCGTTTGGAATGTGTTCTTGCAACAGCAACGACTTGAATACGAGAGTCTCTACGAACCTTGACCTTTAGAGAAATCAATCGGCATCCTTGGAACCGATTTTTCTCATTAGATCACGAGAGATTGTTCGCGCTCGAAGAGGCTTTCTGTCATTCTAGTCTAGAATGAAGCTGACGCATTGCTCCTGGGATTCTTTATCGTCCCAGTGAATTTTTAATTGCGATATATACAATTCGCTTTTGTTGCAAGACCGGGAGACTTAAGAATATCGTGTAACAGAATGAAGAGATCGTTACCTCGGCTCAGGATTAAGTAACAAGACAATTCAGTGAAGAACGCGACCGATTTTGATCCGAAGAATTCAGAGGGCACTTTCGCGCGATAACTGACACTGACTGCGACTCTGCGTTGAATAGTAGCCGTAGAGAAGCGAAGGACTTTAGTATATCGTGGGACGCGCGAGACATCCCCTCCTCCGCGATGCCATACCGGCACGCACACTATGCCCTTCCTGCCAGCCTTGTCTTGCTCCACTCCAGCCGTCCGTTCTACGATTCTCGTCTAAAGAGTTCCTCCTCCTCCTTTCACATCTCACGTCGCACTCTTGCCGCCGCGTGAACGAAATCGCGAGAAGCGGGACGAGTTTGCCACCGTCTCACGTGAATTCACCGCTTACAACACGACCGTTACTGGATTAGTAAAAGCAGTGGGCTCATCCTCGGCGCCTCGATTGAGCAACAACTCAGCCTTTGGCCGCAGGAACCTGTTTCGAGGCGACTAATAACGTAATAGCGCGAAACGAAAAAAAAAAACAACACCATGCCGAGGGACATCCCTCACTGGTCCCTCGAGGAATGTGCCCCGATTTTCGATTTCGATGGACTGCACGGTGCGACGTGAAATAGCGAGGAGTGTCTACAACGGGGAGACAATCGGAAGGAAAATATTGTACACCCAGCTCATTACACATGGCATTATTGTATATTTACTGCGTCGATACTACTTGTATCAATTTATGCAACAGTTCCTTTTGCTCTGTATCGAAGTAAGGATATAGTTCGCTTTCGAGCTCCAACACCGCTTGATGATCGTGAGATTGGCATGCTAATACTAGGGATTGCAGCAATAATAATTCATCTTCGCTCATATTGAGACCTGTAAGAAAGAGGCACTCGTCTCAATAACTTTGAATATATTTGTTACGGAAGAACTAAAATTATCTCTGTACAACTGAAGACTTGATTTATACCGTTGTTCACATTTTCTTCTGCCCACGCGTACTTTTCGAGGACCTGAGCGAGAGATGGGGTCAATCTCTGGGGTGATGGCTGAAGAATGAGCAGTAGAAGTACTCGCGTCACTTCGCACCTAATTATAGATTTTATTATATATTTTTTTGATTACATTAAATATACTGTCATAGAGAAAGATTTTATGTATAATACTGCAATTAATACAGCAATGAATTTTACAAATAATTATAATCATGTAACCAATCACAGAAGGAAGCGACGGCTCACTCTGAATTCTCTATTTACAAGTTGACAACTGATTGTCTTCGCTTGTCGCTATTGGTTTTTTCGGGTATTAATTTTTCGTACAGCTAATTATTATACATCTTTATAAAGATGTAATAATTAGCTGTATAAAGTAATACCTATGTTACTGATAAAGTAATACCTATGTAAGATAGCGTTGTAGTTTCCTCTGGCACCAGCCACAACACAAGCTTCTACAAATTCTACAAATTCATTGAGTATTTGCAGCGCAGCTACGTAATCTCCTGTGGGGACAAAATTATATGAAACACTGCATATAACTATATTGATGAAAAGGATAATTGTAAAAATATAAATCATTCATGAGACACAGATGAGAATGGATCAAATACTGACCCTGTCTTATATGGAAAGACACTAAGGTATTGATAGCTTTTGATGTAGGAAAGATATCAATGGCTTTGCGCAGCTGTTGGATACCAGCGGGACTTGGACCTAGCGCTAACGCCAACTCTACTGATAAACCGGCAGAAATTGTGTTGAATCCTGGTTGATTGCTGCATCTAGCCATAGAGTGGCAAAAGCAACTCACAGCCGCCTGGAACGCGAGCTATATTTAGTCCTTTCTTTTTACTATAACTTCCTTTTTATTATAAATTCATATTGGACAAGAGACCTGTATGTTCTCTTGGCCTATAGAGGGACATCCTATATCGTTATCTTTTTTCTCAGCTGTAAGGAATTGCCTTCCAGCCTTTACCAGAAGATTTATTTCCGAGGAGGCATTTTCCAATGTGCCCTGACATCTAGCTGCTGCCAACCAGCACAAACCTGCATATTGCCACAATTCCTTCTGTTCACATTCGGTAGCTAAGGCACCTAAAAAGAAATTCGGTATTTTTATTTCATACTTATTCTTCGTTTTTTTAGTATAATTAAGAGTTAAATTATCACATAGATTATACAACTATATGAGCCTTTCAAAAGTCGAGCTGATCAATTCTATGAAAAAGGTAGAAAGAAAAAATAGATAAAATTATAAACCAGTCACATGCTCCAGTATTAAAATCAAGAAACTTACAAAAAATGAAATTAGTTGAGCCTTCTGAGAGACCTGTATTAAGATTTTATTTAATTTTAATTGATATTAAATTGAACACTCACTAAATTGATCGCATGCCTCCGAGACATTCGGCTTCCTCAGAAATCGCCTAAGGGATCAAAACAAAATGAGGAAGAGAATCGTCGTTGACAAACGGAAACCTCTAATTGTAAATTAACATAAAGACTTACTTTTTCAGTTTGTTCGAGATATTGTGAAACCTCGTTAAAAAGTCCGCGGCCTCCCCGATTCCTTGACCCTGATTGACATGGGCCATCTTTTTTATATTAAAAATTATGTCGGCCGAAAGTGTGTTCCTGTCAGCCTGTCACGTTTGACAGTTTCACTCCGTAGCGACTCGGCACGCGTGTCACGCCATGACGCCCGTCGAAAAATTATTTATTATTCCGTTCACATTTTCTGTAAATCCATCAACGATAAAAAACGTACGGCGTAAAGTAAACAAACACGAGTCCTCGTGTCAAGGATTACAGAACGCCTCATTACCGACGATATTCCGATTACGTATTTATGTCACAAACGTAATAGACAACTGTGATGGATGTCAAACGTAAAGTCGTAAGGGCCTCCACACACATTTCCGTAACAGTAACAGTAAGGTTTTGACCAATCGCGTTGCTCAATTCGGCCGGTCACGGTTACGGACGGCCAAATTGAGCAACGCGATTGGTCGAAACCTTACTGTTAACGGAAATGTGTGTGTGGAGGCCTTAAGTGCGCCACATTGGCAAATGTTGACACGAGCGAGGACCAATCGCGCCTCGCCCGACCTTGTCCTATGCGCATCAGCAGTGATCAGCAGTCGATCGGTAAACAGCCGGGAGCGATGCACGCTCGCGTGATTTGACGTATTTGACAAGTTTCAGAGCGCGAATCTCGGCAGGACCCACGGCTGCATGCGGAACGTCGATCGTGATATCCTTTCCTCTAGGGAATAGTATCCTTTTTTTTTTTACATTCTCACCACACCATGGACACGGACAGGCCTTTGCACGAGGAGTGGAAAAAACGGGTATGTAGGCTGTGTCGCTTGTCGGACGCGATAATCGGGGAAGCCCTACGAATTACGAACATTCCGCAATTCCGCGTGTTAGGGGCACTTGGGCAAATCGAATGAGTACGCATTTTTTTCTACGCGGCAAACGCGGCGGGGAATTAATCTAGGACATTTGATGACCTCTCAACATCCAATTTACACGTTTAATAATTCTACAACGTTGCTATGAGTCATACTCTATGAGAAATCTCTCTCTTGCTTAAATTGAGATCCTTCTCGTTTAAAATATACAGCGATATTATTTAATTATATGCTGCATTTACGATTATCAAATTATTAAATTCTAATTTGATTCTATTTAGGCGTTTGTGGGACCACTGCCGGACAGTTTCCTGAGAATAGAAGAACGCAATGCGCAGTTGCAACAGGAGGCGGCAGATCAGCAAGCTGCTCTGGCCCTCCAGCAGCAGATGCAGAATATGCCAGTGGCTCATGATCCTCGAGTGGGTAGACTTAGCATAACAATCTCTCAGGTAATTGTCTTTCCATATGTGTGACGTATCTGGTGTCATTCAAATAAATGAGCCAACGATGCAACAATTTGCACCTTTTTGCATTACAAGAGACTGCCTTTTCCAGGCCAAATTAGTGAAAAATTATGGAATGACGAGGATGGACCCTTACGCGAGGATACGAGTGGGACACTCAGTGTTTGAGACGCATACAGACTCTAACGGTGGGAAAAATCCACATTGGAATAAAGTAATCCAGTGGTGAGAATTCATAACTTCTTCAGATACGCATGCATATATGCCACATTATTATCGCACATTTATTATTGCAGCAACCTTCCACCTGGAGTTACCCAGATATACATAGAAATTTATGACGAGTGTTCCTTCGTGATGGACGAACTGATTGCGTGGGGCCACATAGAGATTCCACCGCAGGTTATTCAGAAAGGAGAGACGCACGAGGATTGGTACATGCTCAGTGGGAAGCAAGGAGATAATCAAGAGGGCATGATCAATTTAGTTTTCAGTTACACGGTAAAAACAATGATTGCATTCTTTTCTCCTATGTCATATATGTATCACTAATTTAAAACGTTTATAATATCTCAAGAAAGCAGACTATTATGAACTAAATAGCTATTAAATTCAGGATAAAATTGTGCACGACAGTAATATTTTTTCAAATATTATTTTCGAGTTTCACTTTTTCATTGGAATGTGTTTGCAATAGACCAAGTATCATCCGTACATGGGTTCTTCTTCGATAATGATGGTCCCTTCTGCAACAATGTTCGGCATGCCATACGCTCCAGTAAATGTTTATGCGGCACCTCCGCCTACTGTTACACCAACGGTCGCACCAAGCTCTTTGCCAAATGCTGAGGTTGAGTTGAAACAGGTACTTAATATATATCCTGTCTACAATTATGATCCAACGTTTTTTTTTGTTACGTACACGTAACTGTAACACGTAATGCTGTATACTTTGCAGATCGCAGAAATGTTTCCAAATGTTGACAAAGAAGTTATCAAATCGGTATATGATGCCAATCATGGCAAGAAAGACGTTACAATTAATTCATTGCTTCAGATGTGCGAGTAAGTCCTAATTTTCTACGCAGCTAGAATGCCATACGTAACTTTATCGCATCCTTTGTTAATGAACTTTTCTTTCCTTTGGAATGTAAGATGATGTACGAAAATCTAATTTGTAATACTTCCATACGTAATAATATATATTAAGGTCGAACATTCTTTGAATATGTGAAATGATGAAATATTTCTCTTCTGAAGAAACATATTTTGATTGAATATAACATTGAATTATTCTTAGTCAATTTTGTTATGTATATGTTATTGTTATTTCAGAGTTTATATTATTTTTTTCCTATTGGTATATATATATATATATATATATATGAGTATTTATTTTTCAATTGTGTTATATATTACAAGATACATGATTTACTGGTCTCTGTATATAATTTAAGTACATATTGCGCGTTCTAAAAAATTGTAAAAAGATATACGCTTGATTAATAGTTGCACATAAATTGTAATAAATATCAAATATATATATAATTTGTACAATTTTATTCATATCAAAGGAATAGAATAAGCTGAAAGTGTCAGGGAACTTCCAAAATTTTATACATGAACAGCGAAACGGCTGCAGCTATACAAATAATTAGCAGTGAATGTGTATTTCTTATTGTTGAGTTGCAGGGTATAGAATTGCTGTTAGATTTACAGGCACACACTTCGATACTATATCCTTCAGTCTAGAAGTATATTCCAAAAATATTATAATGATATCTGTACTCTGATATCAAATGCTGATATAATCATACAATCGTAAAAAAATACAAAGTTAATTACGAATTGCTTATGATACATACGTATTGAACGTAACAGCCTGATGTAACCGGCGTTGTCTGGTCTTCTGTGACTTTCCCACGGAAATAACTGACATTTACAACTACAAATATAATATTTACATTTATGACAAATATAATATTTATATTTGTTTATTTTATATCCGCATAAATACTCCGACCATAAAATCTGAGTCAATTCCATTTTGTTACTGTAGAGTACATTTACCTGCGCCATTGTACATGTATGTAAACCGTACACAAACGCTACCGGGCTCCATCTGTTTAATATACCGTGGTTCATCCTTAATGCTTTCATCATTCCATATATTGGTTACATTTGGCTTTGTAGCACCTGGAAAAGATTATGAAGAAATACCGCTTAATAAAATTTAATTTATAACTGAGAACGAACACGAACGTTACTTACTAATTAATGGTTCCATACACGGAGTAAATGGATTATGGTCATCGTCATTATGGATATCGCAGTCTAAATCATCTTTTGAACCTGGCCATGTGAAATGAAAGCAATATGGCCCTTCGATACCTGTCGCTGTATACAAAAATAATAGGTTCTAATTCGAAAAAAACAGATTATAAACAGTTGATAAATTGTAAAGCATCGAACAAAAGTAACTGAATATAAATTAAATCAGAAACTGTATCAAGTAGCTTTGCATCATTTTATATATATATATATATCAAGTCTCATATAATTTCTTCACATATATATATCGCGTTCTAGCTCGAAAAATCATCTTTCTTATTCACGATGTGATACAGACTAAGTCAAATTTATCCCCCGTATTTTTATATATAATTTGTATGCCTAACGTATATGTAATTATATATACACACACACACACACACACAACACTTATACGAATGCGAATTGTCTTAATGCTCTACATATAAATGTATGTATGCATATAGGTGTTTCCCGTGATCTATTCTTATATCGACGGTTGAATATCGAATGAAAAACTTGCGGTGGCTTAAATGTTTTCTGACCGGCTACTTCAACGCGAGTCTTAAACGAAAATATATCGCTAATATCGACGGCCTGAAAAGCTATGCGGTGTTAATTGGTACTTATATTCTTACGGTATTTGTAAGGTATTATCGAGATAATAATATGTTGTAAAGAGAAATAAATATACTTACCTAAAAACACGTACGTGAAAACCGTTAACAATACAGCCAAATAAACCCCTTTCATTCTCGCATCTTTGAGAGCTGACTCGCGCGACGATATTTTAGATATTACTCACGTTGCTGCGAGATTAGAATTTTATCTGATAAAATCGATCACAATCATATAATGACAGCGTCCTATATATGGGACAATCGTTATCAACATACAGCGTGATAAAGTATTATAAAGGAACATAATGGTATTAAAAAATTATTAATTGCATTGATTTGACTGTTTAAAAAAAAACAGTCGTTTTGTTAAGTTTTGCTTTTTGTGAATTATATGCGCTATTTGTGTATTCCTGTTTTGAGATGTTTTTGGTTATTTAAATACTCTTTACATTTTGCTTCGAACGGATTTAGTCGACTCGCTGCAACCGCGTTCTTTTTATATATTATACCGACGCGACTAAGAAGGGTTAATACTTCTCAAAATATCCGAAGAAAGCAATGGAGAGTCAGTACAATGACAATATAAAAAATTTATTGTAACAAGAGCTAATCGAGCTTCACAATTTTTGGCAGATATAGCATTTCATGCATTCCTTCTCTCATCTACTGTATCAATTATGTGAATACCCATGGTATATAAAAACACATCTATTTATTAGAGCAAGTAGATAAATATTCTTCTTCGTAGATAAACTAGATCTTAAGTAGCTTTAAGTATTATATAAGTAATTTGTTCGTTAGTGATTTCTTTTTTTTTTTTACGAGATTGCACCTCGTTAAAATTCATCGTGCCTCTTTAACGCCTCGCCGAAGTCAGTCGCCTGAGATCCGACGAAGATGTCGTATTTCTCCAAAATTTCGTTCTTCGTTAGCTTGTGATCCGCGTCGGTGTCCGCTTCGTAAATCAAGTGCCTCGACTCCGCCTCGGCGTGATCGAATTCCGCGGGAATGATCCACGTTTTTACCTGTTCAAATTGGAACAAATCAGTTTAATTGCACCGAGATGCAGTCCGCCGGTATTTTTAATGTACATCTTTATTCGTATCGACGAGTAATACAAAAAAATTATCAATCACCTCGTCAGCGTTCAAGAATCCATCCCCATCTTTGTCTCTGTACAAGGAGAACTGTTCCTTTTCGTTCTTCACCCATTCCGGCTCCTCTTCACCTTCCTCACCCGCGTACAGGTCGCCTGTGGATAAATAAAAAAAATTTAAGAACTGTTTGAGCTGCCTTTTAGAGTGGCAACAACGATTTCCGCTTACCAATGTATTCCGCGAGAGATATCTGTCCATCTTCATCCTTATCAATATCCTCCATCGTTTCCAGCACTATCACGTCCTTCATGTGCTCAAAGTCTTCCGCGTGAAGGAAGGCGGTGAATTCCTCCTTGGTCAGAGAGTCATCGCCGTCCAGATCCGCGGTGGTCCACCTTCTGCGATCCCTTTTATACATCTGAACATACGAGAACGAGTCGTCCGCCTTGTCGCTCTCCTGCTCCTCCATGTCGCCGTAAACCATGTCCTTGTATTCCGTCCACGACAATTTCTCCTTCCCCGTCGGATTGTGAGATCTCCACTGACGCTCCACGTCATCCCTGTTGTAACGCTGCTGCGTGTACATTATCCAATCTTTAAGCTCCTCCTGCGTCACGTAGCCGTCGCTATCCTTGTCTATCTTGTCAACAATTATCCCTAGTCGCCTGGTGCTTTCCTCTGGTGTAAGCTGATCAAAGGTCTTGGCCTCTTCCCCGAGAAAAGCTTCATGATCGTAGGCCGGATTGTGTTGGGAGTGGACGTAGTGATCTTTGCTGCTTGCATCCTAGAATATAATGCACCTTGAAAGTCTTCAAATCACTATATCTTTTTTTTACTTCCTACAACCTTAACTACGATAAGAGCAATGCAAATTTCACGTCACTTACACCAATACAAATCCACTTTTCTGTCATAAAAAAAAATTTTTTATAATGACTGAACTTTTATTTAATCAATTATAGACTTATAGAACAGAATATATTAGAGGACAATCATTAATTAGGAGAGCCCTCGGTTTCTCTAACCTTGTTCAAAACGCGATGTTCGCCGTCCGGGATCGCCTGCTTCGGGATCGCCGTCGCCAGGATGGAGAAACCGATCAGGATCTGCAGAAACATGAGCGCTTGCATTCCGTGGCACCGTGGCACGAAGGGAAAAAAAAGAGAGGAATCGAGAAAGAGAAAAAGGGGAAAGATCGTCGACCGGAGAGTCCAGGCGATGAATCCACGAAGCGTCTTTCGCTCTCGCGTACGGGAATGGAGGAACGACAGCAAACGACAGATGAGGCCTCCTACTTCCACGGTCTTCGCGGCTTCCACAGTTCCACATCAGCACACATCAGCAAAGAGCGGCGAGACCGTACAGGCGTACACCATACGGCGCACCCCCACTTCCCGATCCCGCGCCTTGTTTATGGAACGAGGAACGACGTCGCCGACGAGATGCGCCCCCCGCGGACGAGGAACGCACGCCGGACGCTCGGCGGCCGGTGTACTCCCGCCCCGAGAAACGAATCCGCAGCCTCCACGTGGACCGGAGACAACATGATAACGGAGCTTCTATTACGGGAGCCCGGCGCCCTTTAAACGAGAGGCGCTCTCTCTTCTTATTTTAGATCTCTCCCGGGATGCGCTTTAAATGCGGCTCGCAGAAGTCGCAGAACATATGTTTCGCGCGGCTGGATTTGTACTAAGATCGAACTCGGATTGACTTCATGGATTAATTCGATCGGTAGAATCCATGTCCATGGTAAAATTTATAATTGCACCATTCGTTCGGTCTCTCCCTTTCCTCGCGTGTCAGACGATAAAGACCTCAAGAATTCCGTCCTTGTTAATAAAATATTACGGCTGTTACTCGATAAGTTAATCAAATCAAAACAGATATTACAAGAATTTATATGTGATAATTCGAGTCCGTACAATATCCGAGGAGTAAAAGAGATTTAAGCAAAGCTAAGATTGTGGGAAGTCGCGAGATTTTGGGAATTAAATCTCATTTTGTGTGACCGCAGACCTTTTTTAAACAGCTGGCTTTTATTCAAAACAACACGTGCCACAGTCTGTGCTACGGTCGAATGTCTGTATTCTTTCCTCTTCTTTTATTTATTTTACTACAGATCTCCGTCGTCTGTAAAGTACCACCGGCTTACAATTAGATGTTTGTATTGTGCATTTACTGAGGCTAAACAACATTCTTATTGCAATGCTTCAATGGCACGTACGTGTAGAATGTTACTTTACATTGCTACACGGCAAATACAAGTAATAGGAAGCTCAATATACTTTCCAGAAATCAGAATATAGGAGTTTAATACATAGACATTCAACTATAACTCAATGTAAATCAACGTAACTTTAACTTCCAGCCAGTCCATCTGACTTTCCAACGTTGCCGAAGCAATTTATGCGGTATCGTAAAAACTACCGGGAAAAATTGTCGGTGTCACCAATCACAGATGTTACATTTAAACAGCTAAGCAAAATAGACAATCCTCTCGGCATTGTACATTCATTTATCGTATGTTCACATTGAATTCTCTATTTTAGTGTTTCTCCGCTTCTTGGGAATTCCAGTCCTTCTAAATTCACTCCTCTCGTCGAGATATTGTTCCGTGCACTCTTTAATAAAGTCCTGATTGTAGTACCACTTCTCCATGCATGCCTTCATCTTGTCGTTTTCCCTCCTACATTTTATGACGTGCAGCAGGCCAGATTTGAGGCAGCAGTCGTGGAACTCTGAAGAAGAGAAGATCACGTTTGCATAATCGATTTTCGCAAATCAACTGGGATGATTACCTTTGACTTCGTTGACGCACTTTTCGGTTTTGGTTCTCTCTCGCATTAACTTGGGTACTAGCACGTTTTTTTCCACCTTTCTCAAACTCCTGTCGTCAGGGTCGCCTGAAATAAATACACGAGATACTTCGACTCTCTCTCTCTCTCTCTCTCTCGAAGGGGATCACTGAACGAGTAACATTTATTTTTTATTGTCAGCGGATTTCGTACGGAATGTCGACTCCGATCGGCCGGTCGTGCTCGACTCCGTCGGGATTAAAAAATATAACCTGCTACCGACAGTATCCTCGGTATCCCGGACGCGGCGACAGTTATTTCGTGACGCTACTATTCGCGGAAATAGAAAGTTTACCCAGTCCCATCGGCCCCCCGCCGAGTTTATGCGAGAGCACCGAGTATTCCTCCTTCATGCTTTCGGAGTTTTCGGAGCAGATGCAAACGTTTTTGCACGATATTGCGTGATATTGCGGCATGAAATAAAGATACGAGGGATCCTTCCCAGTCCCAGTTCCCAGTTCCCACCACTTGACCATCACAATTCACACGTGCGTCAGCCGTCAGGCCACGTGATTGTCATGACAGAGTGCCTAGATGGGACATTTTCGCTAATATTTTTTATAAAATGCCTTTTATGTCCTACATTGACATAAAATGTGGATATAAAATATAAATACAGATAATTATTCAGTTTAGAGGCTTCACCTGAGGTGCGATTCTGTAACTCGTTATGCGGATAACGATGTCGTTATGTTGTCGTTGCGCAGCTTTTTTCCCGTATTATACCTGTGCAACGACAATCGTTATGT
Organism: Leptothorax acervorum; assembly: GCA_035220615.1. Lineage (NCBI taxonomy): Eukaryota > Metazoa > Arthropoda > Insecta > Hymenoptera > Formicidae > Leptothorax > Leptothorax acervorum. The sequence continues at coordinate 364,866 of JASTWQ010000104.1, read as the reverse complement.
GCATAACGAGTTACAGAATCGCACCCCTGCAATATCGGTAAAATTATGCGATTTTTTTTTAAGAAGCCTATTTACCGCGGTGACCAATGACTGCGCGAGGTCGCGACAACTTTCGACTCGACTCCGCTCGACTCGTTCGGGTAATGTTGGCAGCACCGGGTAACCTCGTTTCCAGTTTCCACTTCCGTGTGTCTAGCTGTATCTAAGCGCCTATTCTATTGTGAGTATTGTGACAGCCTGACAGCTGTCATCTGTCATAGAGGAACCTGAGGAAGAGTTATGCTGGTTTGCCCGCCGTGATCGTGTCAGTCGCGTGTAAACACTGTAAACAACCCTTTTGCCACGACCGTTTTACGAAGCAGCCTCGACTTTGTGCTTCGTCCCTCGTCTCGACCCGCGACCCGCGACCGAGTCGTTTTAATTCTCGGCGTCTCGAACGACAACACACACGGTGAAGGATGACAATGGGCGATGAGACCCCGGTTACATTACTGGTTCTTCCCGTCATATTAAGGCCAATATTAATCAAGGTATCTGAATATATCCTCGTCCAGGACATCCAATCGTGTCTTTCCAATAAAATAATATTTCCATCCGCGTACAACGTCTCGTATTGATAGCGAATAGTTATTGTTTAAATATAGGACAATGGATGGACGTGAAAAAAAATTTAAGTGCAATTGTACGAGTTACACCTTGCATTGGGCTTTGCATTTTTCGATAAAGGGCTTTTTGACAAAAATGTCGGATAATAACCGGTAAAATTTTTGCAGTTGGAAAGGCAAAATGTCATGGCAGCGCAGACTCTACGCGCGGCTTTCTCAAAAGCAGAGAGTTCACACTCTGGGATTATGTACGACTTGATTATGCTTATAATACGTAGGGCGGATCTGAATCTTGATTTGAACGAGAGTGTCTTACGATTGCAAGGCACTGCTTCTGATTACGACGGTAAAATATCTTTGTAGAAATTACCTTGTGTTTGATATTAAAGTTGGCCATCGTAGCATTCTACTGTACATTTGACTTTGTTTACTATAAGATTGGAGATAAGCCAATAAGTTTTGCCTTTGCTTGCAGTTGTGGAGTATCGTTCGGCACGTTCAGAAGATACATTTCAAGAACTGAATCGTAAATCGACTTCCCTGAAAAGAATACTTAGCAGAATTCCCGATGAGATCACAGACAGGAAGACTTTTTTGGAGACAATCAAGTTTGTAAACATTCATATCTACAATCTTATATATACCTACAGAGGTTGCTCTATATCTCTATCAACTGTACTTTCTTTCAGAGAAATTGCGAGTGCAATAAAGAAACTTTTAGACGCTGTGAACGAAGTTACTGCATTTATACCTGGTTCGACTGGTAAACAAGCCTTAGATCAACGCAAGAGAGAATTTGTGAAATATAGTAAAAGGTTCAGCAATACATTAAAGGAGTATTTCAAGGAGGGGCAGTAAGTACATAAATTATCAGAATATCCAATCGCAAACAGAACTAATAACGCGCAGCTAGAAATTAAAAATACATATTATATTTGTCGCAATATAACGAAATATATACTTCTTGCAGAGCAAACGCAGTATTTGTGAGTGCACTGTTTCTGATAGTTCAAACAAATATGATTCTGCTCACAGTAAAAGACAAATGTGCGTAAATAATTTTACAATGAGTTTTTAGTATTGTATGTGATAATATCACGAGAGTCAGATAAACCATAAATATTACAATCTGTATAACATCCTAATCACACATATATTCTATTATACAAGCAATGATAGAACCTAAATATCCGGTATAGAGGATTTAACATTATTATGTTGCCGTTAATCGGTTACACTATAGTTTTTGTTATATATAATATTTATATATAGATATAGATATATAAAATAATAAAGATGTTGGGGTAATTATTCTAGAAATTATATATTTATACTTTCATTTTGTGCCAACTCAAACGTCATATTAATCGTCAATTCTTATTGTAATGGTCAATAATAGTATATACAAATAATCAAATATGAAAACGATCTTATTGTTGTTATATGAAAATATTTGGTGTATATATACATATATACGTATTCTTCTTTTATTTTCTCAGAATTCTAAAGAGTATAAAATATTAGAGTATAAAGAACATACAAATATGGGGGTATAACATTGAAATTTATTATAATAGTATTCAGGGGGGTTTAAAGTAAAAAATGCATTTTACTTTATCAGGGATGCTCTTCATTTAAACAATTTCTATAAAACATCTATTTATTCTATTTATACTATTTAGGATGGAACAAGGGTGAAAGATATAACGGGAGAAATTACTCCTCCAAATGTACAAGAAATAAAAATTACTTTATTGATAACAAATGTACACAAATTTGTTGTATTTCCCATATGGAAAATTTCAAATGGCTTGCCTATCTACATCCTCATCGCATTAACAATGACGATGAATAACAGTAAGAATTAATGGTAATTATTATAATGAACGTGTTACTGCGAAATGTACAAAATTTCAAGCCCGCTTGCTGTCGGAGAATACGCGGACGATGCAGCCGACACCGCTTATGTTAAATACCTTTTCATGCCAAAGTAACAAGTGACTACTGCTACCTTCTGTCGGGATTTCGAAACCTCGGTAAATATACTTCATTAGAACATCCACTAAGTCACGATCCAATTGTGCTAAGCAATCGTCCATTTGATTCGACTTTATACTTAGGAGCACCTTCTGTGTTAAATTTCTAGCACTGTCCTATAAACAGAAAGATATGTTTTACATAATTGCACAGATGGAAATTTATATTTAACAAAATACATATAACACACTATGCGAAATGACGTTAGGAGCATCCTGGACTAATCAAACTGCACGCAAAGTATTTTTTCCATGAATCATACATAAACTCTGACATCTATATTCGAATTTACAAGAACCTTCCTAGAATTATATGTAACCCACAAGATAAACATAAAAGTCTGGCAAATCGCGAAGCATTTTTCATTAATAAGGTATGTATGTATATACATACATGCTCCATTATTAATTGTGGATCTTGATGAAATGGTAAATTCTTAATCCAAAAGCCTAAATTCATTTACTTTAGGATAACAACTACTTTCTATAATTAATTTATGCGATCTTCAAATCCACAACGTCACTCGACATTTAGGAAGCCGCAAAATCGTTTTGTGATAACGAAGACAAAAAAGGTGAATCACCGTATGTGTGTGTGCGTGTGACGCATTTTGAGGTTACCTTCACTTGCTGGTTCTTGCACTCCAACGGTGCGGACTTTAATACCGATATTAACGCCTCCGCGTTCTTACCCGTGTTAATGGTGTTAAGGAAAATCATACGACGTAAATCGCTGAAAAGCAAAGGCTCTACGGAAAGCTAGAGTTTCGTAAAAGGATATTGGCTAAGAAGCGTCAAGATCTCGTTCTCGTCCGGACCGGTGAGCGCACCTACGCCGCCGTCCGCGTCCTCCTCTTTGAAATTGTTGTCGCTGTACTGGTCAACGTCGATCTTGCGGAACGCGGACGCCGAGGTGTCCTTTTTGCCGTCGTTCCTCGACATCTCGGCTGCGTGCTTGACGTTTCCTGCGCGTTCCACGCCCGGCGGCTTATCAAACAGCGATAGAGATAGAGTCTCACCACTCTCGCCAAAGAGAAGCCTGAGACTGAGAGCGGCCATCGGGCCTGGGGCCATCCGGCCGGCGGCCATGCGCCATGGGCCGGCAAATTACTTAGCTGTTAGCGCCTCTATGTCCACAAAATGTGGATATTGAACTACGTAGCCAATATTTATGAATCCCCACAATTTTGTGGTTCTCTTCCGTGTTATGTTCAGGATTTTTTAATTCTCTTCCGTGTTATGTTACGCCCTAATTTTCATATTATTATATGTATATGCCGCGATCTCAGGTTTCTTTCTGATATATTAGTAAATTGTAGCTTAAAAATTATTGTTTCAAATAAAAATACTTATAGATAAGAATGTAGATTTAATGAAACTTGGATCATGTACATACATACATACGAGGGCAGATCAAAAAGTTCGTGCAATTTTTTAATTTCGCGCGCTATACGCGCGCGGTACATACATCGCTAATTAAAACGAGATGTGTCCGATTGAAATCTATATTATCGGCATTATCGCACGCCGCGCGATATCACACGGTAACGCGATAACGATGGCGGCGTCGCGTCGCCTCGAGACTTTCGTCGTCGCGGTATGTATGTACGAATGTACGTTTAATCGCCGGTAAGCAATTGTTATAAGCTTCATGTACTGAGTACTCAATCGCGTCTTTTGGTATTTTTAAGACTTGCGCGACGTAGATTCAACGCTCGGTACATCGCGCTGACTTTTTAAAATAATTAATATTTCGCGAAAGGTGTTTGAACGTGAGATCTGTCGCGCGAGCAGTCGAAAGAACGACATTCATATTTTCCGGGGTATCACGTTCTGCGAGCGTTTATTCTTAACTTAAACTCGTACGTTCCATCACTTCCATCCATCTATGTATAATAGTGATCGAATTATGTTCTAGCAAGTGATATATGGGTGAGCAGCATGAAAGGCTAGCCGCGCAGGGACGAGGGAGGAGGAGGAGGAGAAGGCTCAGGAAGGCGTCGGCGAAGCAACAAGGTAAGCAATTTTATAGTATTTCATTTATTATTTACTTGTAAACTTAAACGGGTTTTCCCGCGAGAACCACGCGATTAAAGCCTTGTATGTACATACAATAAAATCGGCGGATAATAATTATCCAGGAATTAAATTTACTACTATATAAATATAACAGAAATTTAAAGCTCTCGAAATAATTAAATATAAATATAAATACTCAAGGCAAATGAGAGCCAGGCGCTGGATGGACAAGCGGTAATAAAATAACAATAAGTCATTTATAACGGTCTATAAATGACTTAATATACTAAATACATGGAAATTTAATTTACAAACGTAATACGTACATAATTATATATAATTACCTATATATCAAATATGTCCATACATGTTTTTTTTCTCTTATATAATCTCTGTTCGTATATACAGGAAAAATAATAAAAATAAGAATCTAAACATATATAATTAAAAAGATCATTTTCGTATTGCATTTTGTATAAAAAGTAAAGTTTGAGATAATGAGAAAAATTTTCCCATATATAATTATATAAAAGAACTGTTACATTTATATATATAATTATATATGTATATGGGCAAATTTGTCTCATTATCTCAAACTTCACTTTTCATAAAAAATGTAATGCAGAAATAATCTTTTTAATTATTTTTAGATTCTTCTTTTTATTATTTTTCCTGTATATACGAATAGAGATTATACAAGAGAAAAGACACATGTATGGACATATTTGATATATAATTATATATATTTATATGTTTTTATATGAAAAATACTTTACCGGGACCTGGTTTCCATGTACCATTGCCAACGTTTATATACGTCCGAACGTCAATTGATTCTATACCTGATGTGAAGTATATATACCGGTAGAGCTCTGTCATCCGATTGATTGATATTGCTATAAATAAAGATTATGCACAAACACGCAAAGTCTTTCTATTAGCAGACGTAAACTACGACGTATATTGTTACGTCTTAATCTGCGATCCAAAATCTGTGATAAAAAACATATAGATTAAATTTGCTTCATGTCCATACACATACGCGCGTGAAAATAAATATCGTCTTTTGACGATATTCAATTATACAGTTTCAAAAGAATGTCTTAAAAAACCTAGATATGCCTTTAATGATGAATTTTTATATTTTACTTCAAATTTTTATTATTAATTTTCACATGATTTTACTTCAAGAATTTCTTTCAATTTGTCCATTTTGCAAGATTCTAATTGTCTTAAGACAAACTTACAATTATTAGTACAACGTCCACAGTACGACAATTTGTCTTCCGTTAAAAATACATCTAGGTGTATATCAATCTTTACTTGCTATGACGTCAGATGTGTGAATATGCAGATGATTTCTAAACAATTCACGAGTACATATAATTTTTTATTAAATGAAATCCGTAGTTTGACACAACGCATTTATATTAGATTGGTAATACAGAACATTCCAGATATATTACAGCAATATTGTAAGACTCTTGCGATATATCTGATGGAATATTCCAATGTTGCTGTAATATTATTAGAATATTCTGTAATCTGTATAATTAGCTGGGATGCAAGATTTATCGTTTTAAGCAGTCTTGGAACTCTACACGAGCATCATGAGAAAATCGTTTATCTCTTTTTTACACACGCACAGAATTATTTGTTTGCATTTTTTACGGAGGCTTTAAGGATAATGCGAAATGATAAGAATGGCATGAAATTTATAATAGAAGTTTCTTTACAAATAACGGTTGCATGTGAATTTTTTCAGATTTTTTTACCAGCCCATTTTTGCATAAATTAATTTCAAAATTCCACATTTTATAAGGGATTCTTATGAGAAATCCGATTCTCCATATCTATTTTCAATAAAAACATATATTTAAAATATTAAGAAGCAAATGAATTTATGTGTAATATGTGAAGTATACTATATTGAAAGTACGTACTAAAGTTCGAGCCATTTTACCACATTATAGTTTATTTGCAATAACTTGACAACGATGTTAAAAAACATGGGAAGATTCTGACATAACATGTAACCTAACATGTATCCCAAAATGTAATCGAGAGTCTCTTCTGTCAATCAATTGTAGTTCTGTCAACTTCAGTTTTTCATTTCTACACCGTTGCCAAGTCATTATTTGTAGTAATAATAAAATTTGTTTAAAAAAATATAAATTTATATGAGACTTTTACATAAATAAACATTAATATTCTTTGGATTTTAAATTCATTTTATTCCATATTTTTTTTTAATTTTAGATTAATATTGTTTTAAATATAATTATTTTAGATTGGCAGCACTTCATATTTCCATTGTGTGACAGCTCTACCTTCTCACTGCTTACCTCAGCCTTAAAGCCTCCTTTAAGGAAACGATTTAAAATTCTTGTCTTTTGTTTGAAAAGCATATTATAAACAATATCGACTTTACTTTATTTCGCCATGTGACCCAAAGTTCACCGAGATTGATCCCATTTTTAAAAAGTTCTTTACGTATATATAGATAGTTACGAAAATCTCGCATATATGTAGCTTTCTTCGGTTCTGACGTCACGCTCAAAAGAGCTGACGTATTTTACAGATTCTTAAAGAACACGCTTTAGACATGCAGGAAATACGAGAAGGAAATCGATATCTCTGTGTGCGTGTGTGAAAAGGAGATAACCGATTTGCTCATGATGCTCGTGCAATGTACAATTCCAAGGCTATATTAGCTCTTGATGTGTCTGGATGTTATATAAATATATTCATAACGATAAAAAGAGGATCATACATTTTTTACTTAAAAAACCGAGAACGCTGCTATTTTATATCTCCTACGTTATTCCTACGAAACTATAAGTTTGTTTCGTACGAGCGGAAATCGGCTTTTTTTACAGCAAAATAAAGACCAAATTATTCAAAATTATGCAGTTTAACGGCTGTGATAAAAGGAAGTGTAATGGTCACACATGCGCATTATTTAATTATAATTGTTAGTCATTTGACTAAAGGTTAAGAGTAAACAAAAAATTCTAGTTTGTTTTTCGACAACAATTTGAATGCGAGATAAAAACGGGGTGTTCCGTAAATTACTCGGTCATTATATGCGTGAAATCAACGCTATATAGTGTGACAAGTGCGCAATGTGGATATCCCCGACCGCTTGCAACGCGTCTCTCTTACTGGTTTTTTCTCCTATATAAGGAAACAAGTCGGAAAGAGATAAGAGTGGACAAAGATATATATCGAAAAACAACTCGTTAAAGACCGTCATTTGGTTTCTGTTTCGGGTTCGTTTAAGACGCTTCTTCCATTTCGTCTTTACTTGTTTCTGAAACTTGACGTCGGTTTACTCGCACGGATACAATCATGAAATATATTTTTGCACGTAAGTACGATATAACGAAATAGCTATTAATTTTTTTTTTAAATGTGTAAGATATCAGAGGTCTATTCCTCTTTTAGATTTTTTTTAGATTTTTAGAATAACGTCCGATTAATACATTCGAATTTCAGTAATTTGTTTTCCATATTTTGTCAAGTCTTCCAAATATTTAGTTAAATATTTAAAGAAAAAAACGGAAAGATATTTCCCCGACGCTTTTATTCGAAGTTTTAATTTCGAGGTTTCTGGATTTGTCTGCAAATTTTCGTTAAAGTGCGCATACGCACGTCATGACACGTCATTTTACTCGATAGTTGTGCACGTATTGACCCTGATTTGGTTGGTCGCCTTGGCATTCCCGCAAAGAGACTCATTGGGCGAGATTGCCAATGACTCTATAATATTCGATAATGATGAACCGAGTAGCACCACATCGAGTAGCATCACACCGAGACCGAGTACCACCACGCAAAGGACTGCAACTAATTGTCCATGTGTCGCGACTGCTGAATACAACCCGGTATGCGGCAGCGATAACGTTACCTATTGGAATATGGGAAGATTTAATTGCGCGAGAAATTGTAATCCAGGTACCACTAATTCTACTTTACTGTTTTATTACTGTATTATTCTTTTTTTATTATTATATTAACTTTAAACTTATTTAACATCAATTCTCATAAATTTTCTCTTCGATCTCTTTTATTTAATTATTAAATCATTTATCATTTTTGATTTGTTGTGCCACTTACTTAATAACACTAAATATATTTTAAGGACTCGAGATAAGAGTGATCAGGGCTTGCGAACCATTCATCGTGCAGAGCGCGCAGTAATTGAATATTGCATGGTCTGCCATATATTATAGGTACAGATAAATGAGGATTCTTTTAATTAAAATTGTATAACATTATTTGACTATATTATTTTTTATTATTATCTTTTGTTCGTATAATAGTAAAACCTGCATGCCTTGAATGTTACAGACTTACGTTTATTAACGGAAATTCCTGATATGCGATCGCAATCATCAATTCCTGGTCATCGACATGTCGCAAAATCGCAAAGTCCAGTGCAGTGTTATTAATGTTCGATGTATTAGGTACTACATTTAAACATGTGCATTTTTAATTTGTCATTGCTAATACTTTATGTAAAAACTACTGTCTACTGAATATTTATACATATATATATATACCATATAATTATACTAACAATAAGTTATATATTACATAATATGCCAAATTACATTTCTACTGTTATAATATTAAATTAAGAATTAACAATTTATGCAATACAAATAATTACTTATTGCATTCTAACATCACCGCGGCTATCAATTATTTAAATCAATGCTCACACATATGTGACATATGTCATGATAGGATTCGAGCCGCAACTCTAAATGATTTTTAGTTTTAAAACACTGCGACATGAATAATACAAATTTATTGTAGCTGCCGAAAGATGTGTTCGAGAAGATAATAATCTGGCTGATAGGATACTTATTAGCGTTCTTATGTGATTTGTAAGTGTAAGTCTGACGAATGAATGCTTACTCTTTGGAATGCGACGACCTGAATAGGCATGACGAATTATCACAAAAGGTTTTTTTTTAAAAAGATTCCAAGTTAATGTACTAATAAACTTTTATACTCAATGCAATATTCTGATATTACTATTTCCATAACTTTTTGTTAGAAAAAAAGAATTTTAATAACAAGATCGCATAAATGTTTTTTAAATAAAACATCTCTTATTTTAAATATATATTGTAGTACAGTAAAATTGGCGTTAAACGGTAAGTTGTCAGCAAATACCTGCCTTACTAAAGAGTGAAACTTACTGTTACGTAGTTCGATCATCCGATATGCTTTTTTAAATACCTTTAATATCTTTTTTACCTTGAGATATCTTTAAATGCCTTTAAATGCCTTTTTTTACCTCAAAATTCTTTGAATGCTTTTAAGTACCTTTTATTACCCTTATATACTGTTAAATATTAAAGGATGAAATTTAAGCCAATACCTTGAATTAAATAACATTTTGTTATTTTTAATTACCATGTGTGTCGAAATTTATTATTTTAATACAAAACAGTAGGTATTATTTTAACTACATTGGTTTAGTTAAATTAACAGTTTTAATTAAATTAACGATATATTTTCAGTAGGAGCAGTGGCGACTTATAAAAATGGTTAAAAATGATTCAAATTGAATATAATTCTGCCTTGCTATTAGCAGGCTGCTAAGGGAAAGTGCCGTATCTGCAAAACTTCACATTTTGAGTTATTATATCGATTCTGATATTTTCGACCTCGACCACCTCGAGAAATTTATTGAAATAAAGTAAAAAATTTACTTCAGAAAAAAGTTAAACAATTGGTAAAATAGATATAGATTGTGACGGCTGCATTAAAAACTTTCGAGCTATTTTTCTCAGTTTGACGTTTTTGCAGATACGGCATCCTTCTTTAGCAAGGCAGAATTTGACACTACGAATTTAACAGTGTAAATATACTATATTTAAAAATATTTAGAAAGGCATAAATATTTAAAAAGGTGGGATAATCGAATTATGTAACGCCAAAATTTACTGTTGTAATGTGCTGTGCATATTCTTACTCGGTCGTTTGCCACTTATTTGCTGTAAAAAATAATGCGCGGTTTTTTGCGCCAATTTGTTCTCATTTTATGAGAAGTTATTATTACATTTCTGCTGTCGTTTTGCAAATATCGATTTAATTAGCAGATTTTGCTTCAAAGTTACCTTTCTTGTCTGAAATTTGTTGCAGACATGCTTGACAAAATACACTTTTTCTTAAAAAACAATCAAATTAAAAAATTAAAACAATAATTATGTGATATTTTTTCGTATCGTATATCGTAGTTTGAGACAAATCAGAAGTAATTGTTATGTTTGCGAAGTTTGACAATTAGCATGCAGTGAGTAAGTCATACCATTATATTGGGAAATTCCCTCTTTGCTCATACTTTAACTTATGCGCACTGTGGATATAGGAGCGCTGGTATACGCAACCGGTTCTATAAAAAGAAGCGCAGCTAATGCTGCCAAATGGTAGATCGTCGAACTTCTGTAGATCATCTTGAGCATATCAGACGTCGCCGTCGTACAACTTCTACAACGATCGTTGGCGATCTCTTATCAAGACTTTAGCAAAATGTTATTCTATTTATCGCTGAGTAAGAAAACTATTTCAAACACTTTGTGCGTGACGTGAAGTGTTATTCTCATACATCAGTTGATTTTAATATTGTCTCAATTGTGTTAAATAATTCTTACAGTTGCTGCATCGCCGTTTCTCATCACCGCGTTTCCACAAGTAAGTAAATGTTCTTTCATATACGATCTTTTTTAAAGGAGAAATTGGGAAATACTTAAACAATTCGAGGTATTTGAATATATTGTAATGTTGAATATGTTGTCAAGAAATATAATCGTGTCTTATGCTAAGCGCAATAAACGATGACGCCGACATATAACGTTCGTGGGTCGATTGAGTCTTTAATAATTAAAGGATTTCTTTTATACATATAACGATAATCTTTATTTTACATATCCTATGAATAAAGATATTATAATAAAAAATTTGTATATACTGTGTTTATATTTTAATGGTTATTTTAATATTTTGAAACCAATATTGTGAAGATTTTTGTGAAGATTTTTGCGTTTGTTGAAAGTAATATTTCTGTATTTTCGAAAAAAGCATCGAGAGTCTAATATTTGTAAGTTTAATTCGATATATATCATAGAATTCGGATGATGCATCTATAGTTCAAGTAGATGGCTTCGTTTTTAACGGTCCAGCTTCCGGGCAAGCTAATGGAGAACAAGGAATTACTTCAACATCCACACCGACAATTGTGACTACTCTGTCTATTGACCTATACAATACATGCATAGAGAATTGCCCGGTAATTATAATTCTTCTCTTATTGAAAAACCAACGTAATAAATTTTATTCAAGGCTAATAACGTTTTAATCCGAGAGAGAATCTTTTGAACACATTTTGCATTTGCTTCTGAAAAGTAATTTTAATATTGAATTTATAATGCATTATTTTCTATTAACACTTCTATTATAGACAACATTCGAATACAATCCTGTTTGTGGTACAGACAAAGTTGATTACACCAATCCAGGAGGATTGGGCTGTGCGCAACGTTGTGGAAAAGGTGATACACTTCATAAAAACTTCTTTATATTTAACAGTTGTATTTATTCTGCTATATGAAAGAATATATGCGTGATAACAATGTAAAATAAGCTTTCTATCAGAGTAACAATGATCTCAGAGATAAATTTTTTTGCTTTAACGCCAGAACGGTCGAGCTAGTCGTTTTATTAGTTTTTATTGTTTTCAACAAGTAGATTATATTTATCAATTCTCTTTTAATTTATCTTTATTATTATTATTGCTTAAAATCTTGAAATTATATTAATTATATTTATGTCGCAAGTTGATATTAATGTGCAAAGCATATTATGAAGAAAAGGGCTATAGTTAGATAAAAAAATTTTTCCTTTTTACATCACATAAGACGGAGGAAAAACCATTCCTCCAAATATTTTCGGTCGTTCTAGCATTAATGAATTTTGTAATAGCAAATACATTTAGCGATCTTTGCCCTATAAAATATATAAAATGATAAAAAAAACTCTTATATATAATTACAGATAAGGCAGTGAACGCATTAAAATGCTCAACACATAATATTTTATATTTACAGATGTGACACTGAATTATTATGGACGCTGTTCAACAGCCAAAACTGGATAACTTACAATTTTCATTATATAATATACAATTCATGATAATAAAGGTTTTAATGAAAGACTGGCAAGTATAAGAAAAACAAACATATTTACACACCGCTATGTATACATAATATATTCAATGTAACAAGAAGTGTATTTATTTTTAAGCGAGAATAATAATTTGTTGACTTTACTTTCACTTTGGTCTTTTCACTTTGTATAGTTATACAATTAACATTACTAACATTAAACGAATTATATAAATGGTACTTACATAATTCGAATTATATAAATATAGTACTTATAAAAATCGTTAATAGAAATATACTATACATATATCTCATATATATGTGTCACATTTATGCGCAAAATCTCTATTTTAAAAGTTTGACTTTTGTTTCCAATAAAATTACTGACTGAAATTTCTTAAGAAACGAAACAATTTTCTATTATTACATAAATAAGAAAGTATATTAAAGTCAAAAATGACCACTGATTACTTTACTTTAAAATTTTATGACTTAAAACTTATTTATGTTATGTATAAAAGTGTAATAATTTATTTTCTTATTTTTCAACTTTAAGACCTTTTACACAAATCTATATTCAATATCTAAATTGTCCTTGCGTTTGAAAAATGGAGAAAAAGAATCTATTATCCAATCGAGGAATCGTTTCGGTCGGCCCACCTGACCCTTCGTGCGATCTCGAAGTTTCCTCCGTGAATGCCATAAAGGTGTCTCGCCAATATCTCAGCTCTGTCCTCTTCGGCCTCTACGGCCATTCTTCTGTAGCGACGAACTGCTATGATGCAACCGGCAGTGAGTACAATCTGGATTATTAACCAAAAGATCAGAAGACCTAGAGCTAGACTCGCGTCCACGCAAAAAAGGCTGTCTGTAGATTCTGAAAATAAAGCAAGACTCGTATTTCGTATAGCTCCGTTAGTTCTGTAGTAATTTTACTATCTATACTTCTATAGAATTCAGAAGTGCAAATCGAATCTCTAAAATTGAAGTTTCCGACGCTTGGAGGACGTATAAGCGATACCGATATTGAACTCACTTCCCCCGGTGATCAAAAGCGTATCAGGATTTTCCCTCGATAAATGGCCCGCTGTTATCACTGGACTTTGAACGACGATAGATAGTTGTAACGGTAATTCCGCGGGCGTGAGGTTTCTGAAAATTTCTGTTACCTCGGCGGTGACCGGCTCCTCGACCGGCCCGATCGACCGTCGCTTCCTGCCATACGAGAGCTGTCCTCCTCTGCATGTGGCCTTCAAAGAAATCATTAATTTCTCATTTTGTCGCTTTTTAATTAATATAATTGCAATTTATACAAAGATGCTAAATTATAATATTTACTTATTAAAGGAATATTCTTTTGTTTAAAAAAATTTTATCATGATATCTTAACATTATATTCTACGATACAATCACGATTTAAGGGATGTAAAAATTATGTTAAAATGTTAAAAAGAACAGCCATTTATCTACCGGTTCACATTCCTCGATACAAAATCTGACGATGACGTTGAATCGGACAATTTGACTGTCGGGAAACTTGAAGGCAGTAAATGTTGAGATCAAAGAACGGTTATCGATTGGATCTTTCAACAGCGCGGGAAAAGTTGCCGGATCCGTCGGACATCCAATTTCGTCCAAAAGAAGATACGAGGATTCTCCGGATGCGCTACTAGCTACGAGGTGTCCAGCTGCGATATCATAAGTTCCTGTCAAAGGAATTATATATCATTCTTTTTTTTTGGATCTAAGATAAAAGATGTATTTCATGCAGCTGAAACTGAATTCGCAAAGCTTTACATTTTGAATATCTCTTAGAAAATTATTAATGCTTTAATACTCTAAGGAAAATTCTAGTTTGAATCGAATTTAGTGATGAAAAATGAGAAATTATAAGCTGCAGAGAACATCCTATGCAAATGCTGCATAAAAGGTACCTACTCACCGTTCACGGGATGAATTTCAATTCTGAGCGTTAGCTTCTGCCCTAGTTGGGTAACTACGGCGTCCGTATTGTCTTCGTTAAGAATTCTCATCGTCACCACTGGTGCCTCGGACGATACGTTCACTACAATTGACCCAACCGGCGGTACGCCTGCGCTAAAAAGAGTAATCAGAGCCGGAATATCGGGGACACTTGTCACAGTATCGGGACAGTTTTGCATTAAGTGGCTAATTAAATTAAAAAGCGAAAAATAAGTAAACATGTCACTCGTTTTAAAAAATTGTATACGCGATTCTGTAGAATGTAGAAAAGCTAGACTTACTTTGGATCCGTGAAAGAGAAATTCGAATGAACGGTCACGTTTCTCGGTTCCGGAAGGCCGCTATCATCTAAGGAACATCCGACTCTCACCGATTGATCTCCCAACCGCTGAATAATTGGATTGTATTGTATCACAATGGTGGCCCAGACCAATGTGTGCGTTCTGCAAAAAATAAGCCCCGGTGACTCAATAAAATCGGTCATTAATTCGGCCAGTAATTTTTTATTTTATCGCATTTGACAACGATCCAAGATCGAGCCGATTAAATGTTTTCGAGGCCAAGTACCGATTTTCATTGTCGATGGAAAACGCTGGTGTAAGGCCGCAAGCAATGCCGGGTTTCTCGATTTGCTCCTTCTTTGGCAGCGGCAATTTTAATATCGTCACGTTATGGCCAACACCGTTAATGCTGCAAGTAGTAATGTCTCCGTATCCAGACGCGTACATCCGTCCTACGAAGGGCTCCGCAGTGGTCAGTATGACTGTCATGGTTGATTCGCCACACTCCACTTTCACTGTGAAAGAAAGCAATGCCTCAGTACGGAAAATGTTGGGCAATAAAACTTGTAAACTTTAATAAATAAACAACGATCGATATATGTATATTGTATATGTATAGTATAGAATAAATATATAGGTATATGTATTGACATTTTCGGTCACACCGCGAGTAGGATCTTATGTCTAATAATAATTTTTGTGAATTTTATACATTTCGCCTTTATGCTTTTTTGAATCATGTGCCTTGAAACGTAGTTGCAAACATACGATCTAGACAAGGCTCTTGCTCCTTGTAGACCACGTTAGGTCTGACAACCAGCGAACTGACTCCAAGACCGATTGTGCTGTCGGAATGCAGGAGGCAGAGCGGTTTCTCCTCCGAATAGTCGACAGTATATGCTCTGCAAATGAAACCATCCACACTGCGGTCACATCTCTCCTCACACTAAAAAAAAAATCACGATCAAGTAACAGAGTGAATCGGCTCACCCATAACAACGACAGGAAATATAAAAAATACCTGCTTTATGTCAAGTCCCGGTAACGCCACATCCGAATATGGCAACGATACGTTCCGAAATTCCGCGTAGGAACAATAGCTCTTCTTCGCTATATCAGGACGTACAAGTTAAATTCAATACAAATGCAGCTCGATCTTGCGATTTACAGAAAGGTAGATCGGTTTATCGACTTACTTATATTATGGCACTGATCCTGTAGATACTCGTCTCGATACATCGACGATCTGTAGGCTTGCGGTCTGGTACCCCTTTCGAGCTTCGACAATGAACACGTGCCAATGGTATCATTGATTGACAAAGGCTCGCCCGTACGATATTGCGCGGATGCACATTCGTCTCCTGAGATTATTTTAATCGTTCATATATAGTTATACATAGCTTGTAGTTTCTTGAAAGTTTCGCAATTTATTTAATAGCTAGGACTCGGCACAATTCATACGATTACTTTGATTACTTTGCATACCTGCTTGTAGACACTTCGCATAACACTCGCTTCTCTGTAGTGCTTGATGAAACCAGCCGGACTGGCCCTCTTTTAATATAGCTCCCAAGGTTCTTTCTACTTGCCACAATCTCTGCTGTTTGCAGCTCGGTGGGACTGAAAGCGCAAACGAAAAGAACTTTAAAAGATGAATTTCCGAAAACATTCCCAAAAGTTTCCTCTAGGGATGAGAAAAATTATAAACACTTTTTTCAACGATTCAGATTTTCTTCTATCAGATAATTGAATTCGAATGTAGCTTGATTTACATTTTATATAAAAACTACAAACATTTAGCTAAAATAAGAAACAGATAATACTTTAATAAATTTGTATACCATGCATGACAAAAGAAGTCCTTACCTGTAATACAGATCTGATGGAAAAGCGTGGAATTTGTTTCGGGAATGAGTTCCTCACTTTTTACCTGCACGCTGTAGCAGATGTTCCTCGCGAAGTCGACTACGAAAGCTGTGCAATTCAGACTTTTACACCTATAGACAAATTTTTAAATTGTAAATTTTTACATACTTTCCTGTACAATAGAATCATACTTGTAACAATACTTGTAATAATACTCTTTGCAAAAAATTAACATTAATTTTCCTTATAAAAGGAAAATTAATTGCGATATCAAAGTATTATTCTTAATCTTCACACAACGTGGCATAAAGTTTACTAAATGCATCTATTAACGAATAAATAATGGGCACACAATTCCTCGTCGAATCAGATAAGAAATGACCTCGTATTTTTTAAATCGATCGCGCGCGCGCGAAACTTTTTTCACGTGAAATATACCTACATAAAATAAGAAGATACGTATTTATTGTTAATCCGAAAAATTTTTTTTACAGATGTTATAAGCAATACAATTTTCGCGTACTCGTGATTGATTTAAAAAATACGAGATCATTTTTTGTACGATTTAACGTGATATGTAATAAAATATTCATAATTCATCTAAAGACTATACATTTAAAGATGCATTTACTTATGATATCAGACTTCCTGGAATAACTGAGCAATTCATTTGTTGGAATATAGTTATAACTTATAAAGTTGACGGAAAAGAGGGACATAATTAATTGATGAATCACCTATTAAAGCAAGGCGCGATGATACCATTGTTGTTGATATTTATGGACGTAACACCGTTTCTGTAAAATACAGTCTCAATAGCGTTTGCTGGCTTGGCTCCGGCAATCTTTTCCCATCCCGTATCTTGATCCTGACAACTCTGAGACCAACCTGAAGGGCATAGGTGCGCGCTTTGTAAAGTATGAGCTGCAGTTAAACAACCTTGTGTCATGCCTACACAATGCGCTACGCGCTATCGCTGATGCTAGATAAAGAACGCGATTGTAAATGCAACTCGCAGACGGATGACTGTTTAAACACGTTTTGCGATTAGTCAAACTTTATAGTTAAAAAGTACGTGAAATAAAAAATTACGGATTGAAAATTAAGTGCTTTCGCTGAAAAAGTATCATTTCAAAAATAATACAATAAAAAATATTTTTTAAATTTTAAATCATTTTTAAACTTCTCAGTTTAAAATAATATTTGTCTGTAATATTTATTTTAATTAATCTTATAAATTATTTTGTGAAAAAAAGAATCCTTTTTTTACACTTCACGATTAATGTCTAGCTATATTTCTCGTAGTGCATCACACGCACGTTGAGCCTTACCTGTGCGTAAAACAAGGCAGCAGGTGAAAACCATGCCGGCGAAACGCAATGTCGTCATCTTGTATGTTTGCACTACACAAACGACGGGACAAGACCAAATTGCGACAGATGGTTTTTCAGGAATTTTTCCTAAATTGTTCTACCTCCGGAACAGCATCTCCTGCTTCTAATCGCACCACTGATGTACCTGTGCAAATGTCGTTACGTAATGCCGCTATCACGTGTAAAAACTGAAATCGGTACGCGTGACACATTAGATCGCGTAGGTTTGCTGTCGAGTGGAAAAGCAGCTAAACGTGATCATCCGCATTAGCGTGGCTCCTCTTTAAGAACTCCTCGTTTTTAACTTCAAGGTTTTAAAATAATGCAACGTTTCTCACAAGCGAGTTGCTAACGTTTTATGTGTGCAATTTTTACCTCGCGCTTTTGGCTTCGCTATCTCTTAACACTACGTAAGCAGACGACATAATCCGCGCGATAGCGGCTTACAGCAGGATTTATTTTGTTAAACACGAGTTCTCTGTTGAAACTCGTATCCAATAAAATAAATCCTTCTATAATCTGTTTGCTATATAAGCCGCAAATTAGCTTTATTCTGTCAAACACGAACAAATATAGCGTGTACATTTACAATATTTACATCCCGCAATAAAAAAATTCTTTATATATGTATAATAATTGTTCAATGCTCTTTTAAAAAGAAAATATTCCTTTTTGCTTGCAAATATTTAAAAAAATTTTAAGTGCTAATTGATTAAGTGTTCTTCCGAAGGAGTCTCACGTTATTAATGCATCCGAATGTGTAATACGACTGCTACATCGATGACGGCTCATGCTTTAATATTCATACTTGAAACAATGATGAAGAATAACGGAAGATAATGGTTAAGCTATTTTTGCGTTGACACGTAATTGCGTATTCAACTGATAAGTTTAAGACACAAGTAAAAAAGAATTTTTTTAAAGAGAGAATGTTTTAAAATCTTATTTTACGTTTTGTTTAAAATACAAAGAATTTTATAGAGTATCGTAAAATATGAATTTTATATAAACAATAAGTTAGTATATAGTTTACATCAATTATATAGCCGTATTTTTGTGACGATATGATTCTTATATTCTATACAAATCTACAGAGGAAGTTCCAAGAAAAATGTTTACAAAGCTATAAATAAAAGGTGGTATTCAAGAGATAAACCACATAAAACGTTGGGACAAGATAAATAAATTCATATATCCTAAGATTTATATTCTTCGAGCAAACTAGAGGATCAAACTCACGATCTCGTTGAGACTCGCCTCTCGGACACTCATAAAAAAAATTGCGAGCTCGAGTCTTTTGCTCTTTGTACTTTGAAAGCGTCCACTCACGCTGTTGTGCAAACTCCGATCCGTCATTGAACTCTCTTATTGTTAGTAGCGATCGTCACACTTAGCTGGGACGTGCATCGCCGCGGCCGGCCGGATTAGAGATCGGAGTACCTCCTGCGCGGCTTCAGCTCCATGCGCTTCTCATCGAGCTGTGCTCGCGATTCACTCTCGATGGACATCCGTCCTTTCGTTCTGCCGGAGTCCGGAGCGGAGAGTGAGATCGACGCCGGGACGTGTGCCGGCTTTACCGTGCGGCTGCAAGGCAGACACGTAACGAAATGAAAAGCAATCGCCGTGCACCGTGCCACAACGGCGGATACGACGAGGAAGAGCAGAGGGGCATTCCATCCGCCTGCCTGTGTGATCGAACGATCGGATGCGGCTGGGTAAATACCGGCACCGCGCGACCATCCATTCACCGGCATTGTCGTTAAAAAAAAAAAAAAAAGGAAAAAGAACGATGGCGAGGTCGGCAAACGATTATCTGGGATGTTCCGCGCCGCCCAAGTGTGCGACGTTCGCTCACCGTTGACACAAATTCGGCCTTCATTGTCGTCGCATCGTTATCGCTACAGAAGTACTCTGCACTTACATGAAACGAAGACGAGTTCGCTGGCTACTAATGTTAAAGGTATATGCGTTAAATCGTCTGGATGATCATTTAGCCTAATTAAGAATACGGTGGTCCAAAAGAAACTGCAAGTTTGCCAGTTTTGGTTTAAGCAGGATCAATTTTTGTAGACAAAATTTAAGGAAGGAAAGGATTATTTTGAGATAAATATGAAAAGGATATGGCTACATAAGCTTCTAATCAATTAAATTATTTAAGAGGTTATCCAAATATGTTTTTTTTTTACTGCGGCCGCGAAATGTTCTGCCTGTTACAGCGTTAACAGAGTTTTCCCACGGTGTAGCCAATAGAATTGAACAAGCATTGGAAGCCTATATCGATGGCGAACATCGAAACCCGTGTCCTTCGTTTTACGTAACTACTTGGCATCGTTTACGCTCGTTAGCCAGTGGCATATATACATCGATTCAGCAAGACGGTATATCTAACGCGCTTCGCAAAATAAGCGACTCTTTCGTGAACATATAATAACAACATGATATAAGGGAATTGCATGATGTTTTCTCAGAATGTCGTTATTCGATAATGGCGCGTTACGGTAGAGATATTTTTTTTGAAACATAGGTTGACGACTATTGCAAAATAGCTCGGATCTTTTGGATGTCTCAAGATCCTAGATCGTAACAACGAATTTCAATTTTGACTTGGACAAATTACTTAAGAGAAACTAAATCGGAAAGAGGAACAATTGCTGAATCCGCATAATTGCATGTTTCGTAGAGAAGAAATCAAACATTAAATTAATATCTGATTTCAAAAGTCAGATACATTTAATATCGCAAAATAAATTGTTGTCAATTCATTTTTATTAATCTATTTTTGTAAAAAATTGTTTACAAGTAAATAAACTTGAAATGAAAAACGCAATTAGGTATTACAAACAAAATGTTATTTATATTGAGATTGGGAGATAATCTGACTAACGTTCTCACTTTAATTAGATCCATTCGCCCTCACTTTCAACTGAAAACATTTGTGTCTCACTTTCATTTCTTATCATCCGTTATATTAATGCGGGGTCTTATTACTACATGTGAGTGAAATCTTGTCGATTTGTCGATTTTGAAGTAAATGCATTAACCTGCGGGTATGACGGTCTTACGTAAATAACGCATTTCTCGCAATGACTTGCGAAGTAGTAAGTGTAATAAACATTACGCGATATTTCATTTTATGCGTTTATGATATCTTCAAAGTTATGAAGAAAATCTCGGAAGAGATATATCAATTTGAAATTCTCCAGTATAAATTACGAAAGGTATCCATATCTAAATGAGATAAAGAACGAGACTTACTTTTTCTGTACGTTAAGCATCAAATTACTTAGATATTATCTAAATTACAATTGCAATATTATATATACATAGAACAATATTAATTTCTATTCTATCTTATTTTAAAATTGCTTTGTAACAGTCGATTTTTAAATTACTTCTTTAACTTTCTCAATTTTAACTTTTTAGATCGATTGTTCTATCTCGTTTAACTTTTGTTCCACTTTTCACCGCTTTAATGTCATTTTAAAGTCTTTAGGTACCTAGTAATTTTAAATTACATGTGATAGAATTGTTCATTCGGTATCACAATCTATACAATACGATTTGGAATCCAAATGACATGTACAACAATGAGCGCAATCGATCCGATCAATTTTACGTGAATCGATCTCATCGTTTTCCGATGAGCAACAGCGGTGTCGTTGGCCCGTATAAATGAAAGCCATTTCCTCATTACGAGCAGGATGTATGAAAAGACATATAGAATTTCGAACAAGTAAATGACAGCAAGTTGCATTAAAATAAAAGTGTATTTATTGTTTAGATAAAAATGTTTATAAACATTTATTGCATACATTTCGCTATATTTATTATATCTTCAACAAATAACATAATTAATTAAAAAGAATCATTAAACGTAAATTATGCGTTAACTTATATGCCAACAAAAATCTAAAATAATTAGTATAATATTATAGCGTTGAAATTTTTAACGTAAAATAAATCCGACCTAGATTAAGCGTTTAATTACGCATAAAATTTAATAATCTACATTTATATGTATGTACAATGTAAACTATATGTTTAACGTGTCATGTAAACAATGTAATCCATGGATCACATCGAATATTCATATTTCGTCAGAAATATATCGAAAATTTATGTTTTGTTTGCAATTTTATTTTCAGTTATTATTATTTAGTTTTGACACAATTTTTGGCATGCCATGAAAAATTAACAGATCAGATCAGCGTAAATAATAATATTTGAATATTTCTACATCAGTGTCACGTATACAATACATATATGAATATATCTATCTTTTATATCATTTTAAAGTTAGTTAATAAATAAATTATAACTAAAATCTAATTTAATTTGATACAAAACTATTTTTTATTTTTAGCACTTTGTAAAAATATAAGCTCAAAAAAATCAATTAATTAATCATAATTTGTTAATTTATAATAATTATATATTGCTTATATCGTTCTACGTTCTAAGAAAGGTTCCCGTAAACATAACGTAATTCTTGTAGACGTAATCTTAAAATTGGGTTTGTGCCAGCAAGAAATTATAAAAAAAATTACGCCAAGTTATACATATACGCGCGTGTATAAAAGCTATTCTCAACTGTATGACAAAATTAATTAAAAAATAAAATATTTTTAAAAAATCATTACACTGACATCCTAGACGCACGCATGTCTAAAAGACATCGTAAAGACATGATTAAGACATTTTTTAGACATACGTGTCTAAAAGATATTTTAAAAACATCTTTATGGTATTTTTTAGACATGCATTATATACTTTCTATGTCCGTCAAATCATGTCAAAAGAATATTTTCAAAAATGTTTTTAAAGATTGCATACAAATATGTTCAATAATATTTGTAAAATCTTTTAGAAATATTGCTTCAAGAAATGAAATGTTTAAATTTCTAGAAGATTTTACAAATATTGTTAAATATATTTTTATGCAATTTTTTAAAAAACATTTTTAAAAATATTTTTTTGACAATTTTGCGAACATAGAAACATTCTAAAAATATTTTTGTCAACTATTTTAAAAAATATTTTGTGCTGTGTGGACTACGCGTTCTTTTTACAAAATTGCTTTCTAATAACGAGATTTCTTATTGTTGCGCAACGTATGTACCGCATAAAAGAGATATCATTTGTTTCTGTGTATCTCTTTTATACGATTTTGTAAAAATAATGATTCTTTAATAAAGTTACTTGGTAGCGATTTCTTTTCACGCTTACGCGGAACATTTCAGCGCGTAAAAAGAAAGTTGGATCTGAAGCGGCAAAAATATAAAAATATTCTACCATTCTTATTAAAAATGCTTAATTCTACTGCAAGAAATATTCTGTTGTATAGTACTTTATGGATATAAAAGAATAACTTAAAGAACTAAATTTTTATGCTTGTAGGATTATTTTGAGCAGTAATTAAGTTTGCGCAACGCGATCTGCTAGCGCTCAAGATCTAAAGGATTGAATTGTACGGGCTTACCGTGCAATAAGTCACGGGTCTTGCGCGCCGGGTGCGTCGTGCAATTTTAAAAAGCTATATTTTGTGAAAGAATGGAGGGGGGACACTTCGAGCATCTAAAGTGAAAACATGATAAATTGGCGATATGTTGCGCACGGCCACACGTTGATGCAATTTTTCATCTGCGTGCGCTCTTACGCAAAATGACTTCAATATATCTGTATGAGCCTTTACACATACTGAAAAAAGTCTTAAAATGTGGTACAATATGGCTCCAGGCGAAGGCCCACTTTTAAAAACCTAACGCGCCATTGCAATTGGTGGTATCTCACACGTGGTGCGGAAGTCCACTGTTATTACTTTTAATTTTTTAAGTTATTCTTTTATATCCATAAAGTACTATACAGCAGAATATTTCTTGCAGTAGAATTACGCATTTTTTAATAAGAATGGTAGAACATTTTATATTTTTGCCGCTTCAGATCCAACTTTCTTTTTACGCGCTGAAATGTTCCGCGTAAGCGTGAAAAGAAATCGCTACCAAGTAACTTTATTAAAAAATCATTATTTTTACAAAATCGTATAAAAGAGATACACAGAAACAAATGATATCTTTTTTATGCGGTACATACGTTGCGCAATAATAAATCTCGTTATTAGAAAGCAATTGTGTAAAAAGAACGCGTAGTCCATACAGCACAAAATATTTTTTAAATAGTTTACAAAAATATTTTTAGAATGTTTCTATGTTCGCCAGATTGTCAAAAAAATATTTTTAAAAATGTTTTTAAAAGATTGCATAAAAATATATTTAACAATACTTACATATACATATACATACATATGTATATGCTGTCTGGAAAAGAGCAACACAAAAAATTACAGAGCGACTACCTTATCGACGACCACTCGAGTTTAGCGAGGACTCAAGTTGGACTATTACCATAAGTCGGATTACAAAGAAGTTACTTTACCGACAATGATTCGCGGCTGGCCGGCAAGGGGGGGAAAGGGGGTCAAGCCAATTAGGACGCGAGCGAGCAAGTAGTACGTAGTGCGACTCGCCGCGAGCACTGACTCTGAGGTCTCTGAGTACTGAGACTACTGAGTAGTTGTGAGTTTGTGCTTGACGAGAGTTGTTGTCATCGTCTGTCGTGGCCGTTCACAGCGTGAGATTTTCGTGAGTCTCTCCGCTCTCGCCACGGTGGAGTGAATGCGCGCGTGCGAGGTGCGAGTTGCTAGTGTTGCGAGCGCGGCAACTTGGAGCCACTCGACGCCCTCGACGGTAGTTCGACGGGCGACGTCGATCGCGACGAGAGGTACGGCATCGCGGCCGCCCCGCGTAAAATGGGTTCTCGCGCGATTGACGGCAGGCCAGCTTCATCGTCGCGGCGCGTAGTCCCGTACGTGCGAGAGGCGGCACTGTGAAACGAGAGGAGCAGGAGCAGGAGCAGGAGCAGGAGGAGGAGGAAGAGGAGAAGAACGCGGTGCATCCCGAGATTCCCGAGAGGAAACAAAGGAGAAAGACAGAGTAGAATCTCGTCGTGACAAGGAGAGGAGAGGAGAGGAGAGGGCGACGGAAAGAAAGAGAGAGAGAGAGAGAGTGAGAGTGAGAGAGAAAGAGAGCATTGTCCTCCGCGAGGACTGAGGACGGAGGAGAGCATCGTGTTATTGTCCTTGCCACGACACTAACGGAGTAACGGACTAACCTCAGTCGGTGCTGCGCGCTCAGTCGCGTCACGATCGTCGATCGACGTCCGTCCATCCGTCTCGGATCTGTCAATTAAAGGGAGCCGCGAGGGAGACCGAGACCGAGACCGAGATCGTCGTGTCGCGTCGATCAGTCGAGACTTCGAGAGAGGCGTGTAGCGTGTATCGCGTCCGTTCGATATCGCACGGGATGCCATCCCCGCCGTCGCCGTCGTCGTCGTCGCCCTCGTCGTCCCCGTCGTCACCGTCGTCGTCGGCGTTACGCTAAAAATATGCGGCAGTGAGAAACGGACGGCGGAGCACCGCCCGTGGCAGTCGTGGCACCCGTGGCAGAGCGAAGCGGCTGCGGGCTGACTCTCGGCTGCGCTCAGCGCTGAGCGCTGCGTGTGCTAGGACTGCTAGGTCCGGTCAGTCCGGTCCCGGTGGTGCGGTGGTGCCGTACCGGACCAGGGGCGCAGGGGGGAGAGAGTGACGGGGAAGGAGGCGGAAGACGAGGTAGGCCAGGAGCTAGGAGCCAGGAGGACCCCGCTCGCGGTCGGTGACAACCAAGGGGGTGATCATCGTGCGACAGCCAACAGCCGACAGCCCACCGACGAAAGGAGCACCGAGGAAAATGGCGGACCTCGAGGCGGTGCTGGCCGATGTCAGCTACCTGATGGCCATGGAGAAGAGCAAGTGCACGCCGGCTGCCCGTGCCAGCAAGAAGATCATTCTGCCGGATCCTAGGTACGTACACTTTAGTCTTCACCGCGACGTGATTTCCGGCGGCGCGCGTTGCGTATACGGTTCGATACGGTGAGGAGGAGAAGGAGGAAAAGGAAGAGGAGGAGGAGGAGGAGGAGGAGGAGGAGGAGGAGGCAGCAGCGGCGGCGGTGGTCCGTCCATCCGCACGTCCGCCGGAGGCCGGAGGCCGGAGGACCTCTCCCCGTTTCCTGCCCCTCCCTTCTTCCGCCTATTTTCTTCCCTGTTATTCCTTTACCATCCACCGTCGTCGCGTCGCGTCGACGCGATGTTTTTCTTCGCGAGAGCTCGTTCGCGGGGATGCTCTTGCGCCAGGAATAAATAATGTTTACAAACAAAACCGCGGTTGACCACTCGGGGCCTGACAAGCGTGCCTCGATCGCAGCCGGCGCGGCGTCGCGTCGTAACGCCGAATTCTCGCCCTTCAATGCCCTGTAATCCGTTTGATAGCTTCGCGGACCTCGCGATCCGTCCGGAGCGTCCGGAGGACCGTGCGGATCGGGATTCACGCGATCTCGGCAAAGGCAAGTCAAATTCACGTGCTCGCCAAAGCCAAAGGATCGATCCCCGCTGCACCTCAGAAGTTGATTAAATCGTCCGCCCCGTGACATTTTGACGTTAAAAGTTTCTCCGAGGGAGAGAGACTGACCGGTAATCTACCTCTGATCCCTCACGCGATGATATCGACATTCCGTATCAATATCAATCTACGTGCACAAATATATAACGCACTCCCCACATACCCGGGTGTTATACTCGTTAAAAACTTCGGTTTACCTTTGGAAGATTAATATCCGGGATAGAATAAATTTTGTCCCCTCCCCGCCCGTTCTCTTTTTCTCTCTCTTTCTCTTCCTTTCGCGAAAACCTCCCCGCTGATCGGTACTTTGCATCGATTATAACTTGCCAATGTTTACACTGTTCGCGTTATTTTCGGTCCGGCAAACCGCGGATGTTAACCGTATAGCTTTCGGCCTCGTGAAAATAAGTCGACGCGGTAGAGCGGGCTCCGTTTTTGCTGGCGACACGCCAAGCGAGCGCGTTTCACGTGCGCGGCCGAAAACGCTGAATAAGGGAAAACTGCGCGTTCGAGGGACACGAAGGGCGCCGCGCCGCGCCGCGCCGCGGCCGTGCGACAGACAGCGAGTCCAGGAACCAGGAACTTTTACGGGTGACCGTCACTCGAGAACACGTGCTTTTCCTCCA
This sequence comes from Leptothorax acervorum, assembly GCA_035220615.1. Taxonomy (NCBI): domain Eukaryota; kingdom Metazoa; phylum Arthropoda; class Insecta; order Hymenoptera; family Formicidae; genus Leptothorax; species Leptothorax acervorum. Next base: position 337,408 of record JASTWQ010000104.1, on the reverse strand, counting down.
TACTTACATAAGTTCTCTTTATTTCCCTTTGTAGCCCGAAAATAATGCAACAAAATTGAAACCGCAGAAGCGGAACTTACAGAAGTTTTACAAATCGCGAGTTGGTGACCGGGGAGAATCTAAAATATAGATAATAGATCTGGAAATATGCTTGTTTTCTCGTCTCCCATCGGAACGTTTCGATCATTAATTTTTCACTCTCTTAATTAAAATCTTAATTAAGTTTTGAGGCACTAATAAAGTTTGGGGCGTATACTTCGTGACACGCGACTTAAATTGTTAATGGTGTTTTTTTGGCTTTTAAAAAACTTTCTTTTGGTCTTTCGCAAATGGGCAGCTTGATTTATCTTCGGAGCTTACGTAAAATCTCGAGTGCATCAGCGCGCAGCGATGCGTTCGGCGCGGCGGCCCATTTCCTCGACGTAATGCTTAGAATCCATTCATTTACGTAATTAATTTTATGGCTCGGCGGTGCTTCACGCTCGCGAAGAACTGATAGAATCAGTGGGTCGCGTGTCACGAAGTGTCCTTGCGTAAACTAAACACACACACACATACAACACTCCAGACACATCCTATTAATACACCCTATCTCGTGCATCCATATTCTTTACGTCAACGATATTCGTATATAATTCATTTTTATTACTCTCGGCCTCCACGTACACCTATAAAAGAAGGAAATGGCCGCGTAACGGCTCCGTTTATCCTCCGAAAACGCGGCGTGATAGTTCTGTCAATCATTCCCCTCGCGTAATCAGAAAACAGTATCTTGGCAAGATGCGAGGCAAGATGCGCCGAACTTGGTGCGCGAATGAATGGACCACGTTGAATATCGGATTACATCGCTGCGTCCGTCAATGGAGCCTTAAAGTCGATCGTCTTGAAACATTTCGATTCGCCTGTCGCGGTCGCGTCCGTCGTTTTCAACGAGACGCATCTCTCTCGTCCTCGCGCAAGCGGAGGCTCGCCGTCGCCGTCGCCGTCGCCGTCGCCGTCGCCGTCGCCGTCGCCGTCGCCGTCGCGGTCGCGCTCGGAGCGGAGCAGCTCCGGATATCGATTATTCGACACGCGGTATCTCTCTCGCGAAAGTTCGCTAAACTGTATTCAGCCAGCGGCAAAGTTCTCGGAACGTGCAGGTCGATTCATGAGCGATTCCTTTAAAGCCGTCGCGGCGGCAGCAGCGATATTCCGCGTAATTAAACGCATATATAGATATTAGCTCGTATGCATCAAACATTCTGCGACGTTTCTGCAATTTGCGGGTCTCTCCGCGATCGAAAGACTTGTATGGGTCGTTTAAGTTGGATTTATCTTTGCATTTACTCTCGCACGACGCGACGCGACGGGATAATGGGAAATTCTCTCGACGTTAACGAGTTTACGTCGCGTATAATATTGTGTACGGCTCGAAGTTCGAGGAAAGAAACTGAGAGCAAAACTCAGTCCGACACTTTTTTTTATTGGATTAAGCTCGCGGCTCCGAGGTAATTAAGAATTGCGCGGGTTTGTCACGCTCGCGCCGCTTAATATCGTCTCGTTTAGAACTATAATACGGGCTATTAATACGGGTCGGCTTAGTAGACAAGCACGCAGTATCGATCCCGTTTCTGCATTTCGGCCCGATTAATCGTCTTGGTCAACCTACCCTGTGGCCATTAAATTTGGATTAGTCAGCGAGATCCATCACCGGTTTCCATACAGCCCGCCTCGCGCATTTGCATCCAGCTCCGCACATATTGTAACGTCGTAATAACCAAGCCGTAATGTCGCGCTTTATGGATCGCGTGTCGCGAACATACTCGAGCGCCGACGCCGATCTAGAAACGAGATTCCTCCCGAGCGCGCCGCGCAGAAATAATACGCCTCCGATTTTCTGATCAGCCTTCGATTATTACGGCCGGATCAGATCCCCGATATAAGTAACCCCCGCAATAGGTACATTCTAAAAAATGTCAGAGTGCGCGAGTTGTTTTTAGCTCATTATTTTTGCAACGCCTTTGTGGACTTGGCGAACGGCGCGGCCGCGGCGGATCTGTATTATTCGTCGCGAAGCTCATCGCTTGAGAAAGGCAGAGACCAGAGACTCGAGCCGGAGCTGGAGCTCGGAGCCGGGAAACGCGTTCGCGCTTCGCGCGCGGACAAATCTCGCGCTCGTTTCGACGATCATTGGCGCGATAAGTGGTTTCGTTACCCGCAACTTGTCAACCGCTGACATTATCGCTGACATCGGGAAGAGGAGAAATGTGCGTTAGGCTCGTCCGGCGCGGCGGCCGCGGCGCGGCGGTGAGTTTGAGCGACCGAATGGGGACACCCAGTAGCAACCATCTTTTTTTCTCAAATAAACTATAACCAGGTCATATGCTTAGCTTACGTAGCGTAGTAATCGCTAAGAGAAGCTTAGTCGACTAATATTGGACTAAAATTAACCCCGACTAAAAGCGTTGACACTGGTCGAGTATACTCGACTTGTCACATCGACCCAGTCGACCGTGCGTCGACTGTAAATCCGGTATAAGTCAACGCTGTCATCGACGACGTCGCAGCCTCTCCCTCTCGTTCAGCGTCGGCTAATTAAAAGAGGAAAAAAAAATTGCACCTTCCGAGCGGCGACGTCGAGATTATTCATGACAGCATTAATGCGCATAACGGTATCGCCGCGCACGTAGCCGTACCCTCGCCGCTTCACGGGGCGCTCAAGTTAAAAATGCGTGAACGCGCATCTGATGCTGGTGGCGCCGGGATAACCGTGCCCTTCGAGTGCATTTCGCGCTCTTGCGAACCACTTGCAGATTGCAGAGGGTTCGTGCCCGTGCGTCGCGTAAAATAAGATTCCAAAAGGGGAGAAAAATCCCGAGCCCGGGAGAGATCGAGAGAACACGGTGAATTACGAGTCGCGTTCATAAATCGTGTAGAGGAAACGGTATAATATAGGTATGCAGTTTACGTAATATTCAAGCGTGCGTATAAACGTACAAAATTACGATGCAGAAACTAAGTATTTAACAGAGGATTTCGCGAAAGAAGAAAAAAATATGCCGTGTAATAACGAATGTCACGTCAGGTAATATCCGTCGAGCTCTGTTACGTGCGAGACGCGACGTAATATTTTAATAAAATAAAAGTAGACAATTGTCCACTTATATAAGGGGCTGCGCACAGTGAATGGAATAGGGAACAGGGAACAGAGAATAGGGAATATTCAATATTAACATATAAAATTCATCAACATATGTAATTCATCAACACAGAATAGTCGATAGAGGAACAGAGGAAAAGCGCTGAGCAACAGTGATGAAATTTTATTCTATATTCTGTATGCCATGTGCACAATGCATGTGTTAATATTGAACTGTTTCCTGTTCCCTATTCCCCTAAACTTTATTTGGCATAGAGCAAGTGGTATGAGTCGAAGATATGTTTGCTTCGAGTGACGGTTAAGCATTGACTCTTAACAGTTCAAGAGGGATCCTTGCTTAAAGGAATAGGTTGAATTTCCGTTGTTAACCAACAATGCAATGCGTTCTAATATCAGAAGTAGTGATTAAGGTTTTTGCACATGCAAAGATCTGTTAGGATGGAACTGGTTTTTATAATTGTACAATGTATACATACGTGTGACTCGAAAGTTCAGAAAAAGAATTTTAGATAAAAAATAGGAGAAAGTACCACTTGTTCTGTGCCAAATAAAGTCTTGTAAGCGAATAATTGTATATCTTCAATAATTTTAATAAAATATTGCGTCGCGTCTCATATCTCGACGGATATCACGGGGTAAGGGTTTAGTTTAGACAGATAGCGGGACTTAGGTTTACTATAGAGTTTAGTTATTAGATATTTATTTGGAAAAACTGTCTTGCAAAAAATTTAAAAAACAGAAATTATAAATACATGAGATAATATATGAGATATACGTTGTACGGCACGTAACAGCTCGCGAGGGATCGCCGGTTCTTTCCGTAGCCTTTTACTTTCTTACGAGCTCGTTTTCAACGTTTTTACGTTCGACATTTCATGGAGACTACAGACTAATGCCTCGGAGGCGCCGAGGGAGACTTCGCGTTCGTGCGTGCCGTACATCCTTGAACAGCTTGAACTACAAAGTATGACGCGACACGCTGCGATGCCACCGGTACGTGCGCCAGTCTAATATAGTAGAAGCTCGGAACAACTCAATTTTCGACTTTGATTAACCGCCGCCGTCCCGCGTGAGATACGTATAATAGGCCATAGGCGATCACGTCGATACAGCTCGGTATTCGGCATCCCACTGCGCGATTCTGCGTGCCGGTAGGAGCAGTCGTGGTAAATTTCCCGACGTGTGCTTACAGAAAAAATATACTTACGCAGCGCGGAGATACCGATTGCGTATACAGTGCAAATGTAAACTCTGTCTTCTCCGTATTTCTTTTTTCCCTTTTTCTCCCTCGTCTATTATGAAACGTCGCGGTTTTCACGAGCAATCGGGCGTTTTGCAGCGGGAACGAATTCTCTTGAAACGATCGAAAAGATAACGGAGAATGTTGCGAGAAGAAGGCACGGTGGAGAAACGAAGTACCTTGTTTCGGTCCATAAATAGTCGAATCATTGCTAGTGTTGATGCTCGGTAAAGTTTGCTCTCTACTCGATCTCTATCTCTCTCCTTCTCTTTCTGTTGACGCGCGCCATTTTCGTTCGTTTTTCTTCTTCTGTTCGTCGATGTGTGCTGGCGCTTCACCCTTCACCGATACCTCTCTTTCTCTCTCTCCTCAAATTCTTCTGATTCGCAAAACTGCTTACTATAAATCCCCGGATTATTACGACGCGACGAGGCGAGCCGTGAGCGTATTAGTTCGCGAGGAATTATCAATATATCTCTATCGCCATATTAATCCTCCGCTCGCTTTCGTAATATAGATTTCTTCCACATGTTTCTTGTTCCAATTTAATTATAGATATATATATTCTGTAAATAGAGTTTTATTCGTTAGAGCACGGTTCTCTTGTTGAAAGGATTCAAGCGCGACACACGGTATTGGCGTTATCCATCAGTGTCGTCGGACGACGGACGGGATCGGTTAATCGTTGATTGGCTCAGGTGGGATCGATAAAATACTGGGCCACTCGCTCTTCTCTCGGTATTCAGAACGGATAACTGCTACCCCGTTTTCACGCGCGGAAGGGAATAACTCTGGGCAGACACGAGGAAAAAGAAGCTGCAACACTCCCGGAAAGACATATATCGAGGAAGCTGTGGTCTCGGATGTAATTAAAGGTAGCAATCAACGAGCCGGGCAAACGCTCATCTCTCGCTAGCCTCGTGTCGTTAAAAAAACGTCTAGCTCGGTTGTAAAAACGGCTTTTAGGGGGCAGTAAATAAACGAGAGCATCTCGCGAGTGCCACGAGCGTTATTGTGAGCTTTCGTGACCAACTCTCTCTATAAATTAAGTAATTATGTTCGAGCGACATACGCGCTTTAACCCGCAATAGATGACTTTTCTCTCAGAATGCTCGAAGAGGTCTTTTTGACTCCTTGCGACTCTATAGTGCATGGTATCTTTAAAACTCCGTATGTTTCTCGTTTTCCTTCTTCGTCGCAGTGATAACTTTTAAATGCGCTGAAGTAACTTGTAACTTTGCAAATAAAAACATTTTTAGTACGAAAGTCTGCGAGCATTTTATTCGCGTTCGTAATTCGTTAGCGTAAAACAGGACGGAACTTGGAACTCATTAAGGAAAATTACAAGAGTTAGTACCGCAAAAATAAATATTATATAACATCATATATAAGCGAATGAATCATGATTCATATAAATGAAATCATATATGAGTATTCTGAAATCCGATCGACGAGTCTCGCGCTCTCTCGTGAAAGGCCATTTTTGACGGCCGCACAATTGAAATATGTGGCGTGTATCTTTTCACGTGATGTCGCGTTCGCATTCGCTCGCACACATAACTGTCGCCGTAAATAGTGAGATACGGGATACCCCATCCCATCCGGCGCTATATGCATACATTAATTACCGCCTTTTATCGGCGCCGCAATGCGCGTTCAGCCGCCTGAATGGCAGCCGCGAAACTACCCTATTCACGTTGGAAAAAAGGAGATTGCAATCAAACCGAGGAGAAAGATGCGGGAACGGTGGTACGGAAGATTGAAGCTCCGGAAAGACTCGTATAAGAGCCGCCCGCCCGCGCCAGGGTGAATCCGCTTTTCCGCCGCGAGCGAGCCTAAAAGGATACTCGAGAACTCGCGTACTCGGGCGCTCGTTCGTTAATCCGAAGCCGCTTTTACGGACAAAGTGTAATTTTCCCGTCGTCAAATTGCTCGCGGTATACGACGGCAGCAGAGTCGACGGAAACGAATGGTAGCGGTCGACTGATGGAAATATCGTGTAAGCATGAGAGTTTCTCTCTCTCTCTCTCTTACGTGCTCGCTTGCTTGTTTATGCGATTTTAACTGCGTTCACGATTTTAGCCTGAGAGGCAAGCAACTTTGGGAATGATTAATATATCGACGCGCTTCCGCGCCCGCAGCGGCTGCAGCCGGATCGCGTTATGTAACGCGAGGATAAATGACGTTTTGTCGAATCGAGTTGGCACCGGAGAGTATCCTGTCTGTCTTCGCGTACCGCATCGAGAGTGATTTCTTTCTCGATATAATAAATGGATCTCTCATTACGGAAACGCGCTCTCGCAGCGCGTTTAGAACATAACGTAATGGAGCGTTAAAGATCCCAGTCTCTGCGCGCGTAAAAAGGTCAAATGTCACCTCCTTAATTTTACGTTGCATAACGCGAGTCAATCAGTTTGCAAGCCAGTATTTTCTCGAGCGTTTGCAACGCGTTGTTTCTAGAATATGACGCAATTTTCAGCAACAACGAAATACGAATAAATGTGCGGTCTATCGAACTGCCGGAAAAAAGCTTTGAATTTGATTTTTTATTCCAACGAAGCAATAAGGATTATAGAGAAAAGGAGAGACCGGTTTCAGAGCGCCGAGGAAAGTGTACAAGTGTTTATGTTATTAATCATAATTAATCATAAATGTTATTATAAAATAGCGGTTGCAAAGGTACAAAACGGTATGCTTAACTTTGATTTCTTCTCACAAATAAAATTGAGGAAAAAAACATCAGCGGAATATATGGAATGCTCGATCCTCTCGTAATTGACATCGCGGCAATTAATTTTATTCATGTCGCTACGGGAAAAATATGAATTGTTTTGATTGATGCACACGCGGCAAAGTGCGACGCGAGCGAGCTTTTGCGCGTCTTAGATATGTACATTGTACTTTATGGAAATAAGTAAACGGCGTGAGCATTGCAGCTTGGCTTTACCGCGCGCGGTCGGCTAATGCAACCGAACGGGCAATCCCGCGTTTCAATAAACTTCTTCATCTTCCTCCAGCAACGTTTACTGCGACGCACGCCGCGGAGGTTTCGGTTTGATTTTTGAGGCGGGAACAGAAATACGCCAGCGAGTGCGGTTTACGCGGTTTCAGCCCCGCGATTTCGACACAGGCCGAAAGCTGACGGTCGGTCGGCTGGCAGCCCGGCACTATATGATTGCCGTTCAAAATCAAATTGCGTGCAGCTAATCCCGGCCATTGTTACGAAAATCCTCCAATTTTCGTAACGCTATTATCGGGGGTGTCGACAGAGTCGGATAGGATAATAAGATCTATCTTTTGTAATCGCGCGATTACCGAGAAACTCGGTTGAAACGATAAAGTGGTTTGATGGATTCTGCGAGTTGATTTGACATTTACGACATCATACTGATAATTGCGATTCTTAGCGAAAGAACCTCACATGAAGCTTGTTTTGAAATTCAATCTTCCTAGCTCAGATTCCATTTTTCGCGAAGGGTCGTAGTCAATTCTGTCCGCTTCTCCGCTGGATAGTTCTCAAGTTAAGACTCCTAACTGATTTCTGCAAAACACGACGATCAAAACTTCCAAGTTTTTGTTCCATACGGTGGAACTTTATGCTAAGATCTTACCTGACGCGAGTTTTGAGTTAAGATTCGAATAACGATTGTAAATGTAAACTGGTCGATCCGGAGACGATCATTTTAAACTGATATATTTTGATATTTTTGGGAATGGCATTTAATTAACAACAAGTAGTTTCTGTCGTTTCCATTTTTACGTGTATACTTTTTTCTTGCGCTCGAGCAATTCAAATCGATTAACAGATTCCGCGTTTAGGCGGATTTACATAAAGCCACTCGTGTCTTTTTTCATAATCGTATAACAGTGTGCTCGATTTTGAATTTATCGCGTCGATCGAACACGGTTCAAACGGGCGGAAGAGCCTGCCCGTTGCTACGGATATACGCGTTATCTGGCGACGCTCCAACCAATCGTTGGAAACACGGATTTATTTTGATCGGTTGTAAAGCTCATTCACCCCTGTTCACCTCCCCCCTCGATACTCTGTGCTCCACCTACTCGGTGGATTAATCTCCCCCCCCCCCCCCCCCCCCGCCCGGCTACCAGAAATTGACCCGAATCAAACTTTACACCCAACCGCGCCTTTATCCCCGATCTCCATCACTTAATTGTCATGTTTACACCGCTTCTGGCATGGCATTATAAGCCCGGCATTATCGAGACACTTTTAAAATGCCAAGGACCCAGCTGTTTATTCGTATTCCTCTTCTTTTTATAGCTCCAATTAATTGCAGGAAATGAAACTTCATCGGCACTCGAGACACTTGAGACATCTTTGTTCCTTCACATGATGTGGAATTGGATAGAGCGATCCCTACACACGAATATCCACATTCAGAAAGAGACAAATGTGTACATCTTACAGTTAATGAAGTCTTCTAAAGTCTTATCCTTGGGCAAGATTCTTTGTTCGCTTCCCTCAACGTTTCCCTTTGTCAGATTCGTTGTCGCATTCCTAACAATGAACATTGGGACGCGGAATTGCGAGCGGAATTGGCAGCGACGATATTAAGTACAGATTTATGGTAGCATTTCACGAAGAGGAAAGCTATCGTCCTTCGACGGAATTAAGTTCGTTGGCCAATGTACGCCGCGGCCGTGCTGTTTCCGCCGCAAGCAAAAAACCGGAAAAGTTGAAACTTCGAACGCTCGCGTGATCGCCCGCTCTCTCCAATCGTTCGTTACAGCTGGAAAGTAATTAAGTGCATGCCTCGTCTTTAAACTTCCCAAAGTTTTTCGGAAAAGCTGCTTTTTCCATATTTTCATAATAACGCGCGAATAAATCGACATTAATTTAGCGATGAATAATCGTGCAACTATGGAGATTCAATGATCGGCAAATGATAATATAAATGATAAAGCGCTTTTATATATATACGTCATGTCAGCGTGAAATAAAAGTCGACGTGACGTGTGACGTAGCGAGAAGCGCGTTTGAGAATAAATTTTAATATTTGTTTTATAAGTAGCCGCTTTGCATAATAACTCGTCGAGACTTTCGAAACGCTCCGTGTCTTTTTTTTATGTTGCGCGATCGCGAAATTAAAAGTCCGCGCCGCCGGCTGATCGACTCGACTTCGATTGTATATATTAGCGTGAGAAAGCAGCGCCTTTGGTATCTCTATGGTGACCAGCTCCCAAAATACTGTTGCGTAAATAAAAAATTCACGGTAGGTGGAATGTCGCGGCGAACTCAATTATTTGTTCGATAAGTTAGACGCAAGGACTAGCAAGAGAGGTGAAAAATTGATGCCCGCGGACAATCGAACGAGCGAGTGCGATACAAAGACGATTAATCATTGATAAAACTGGCAGATTTCAAAATTTTGTAGTGGATCGAAGTAGGGTATTTCTGATGACAAAGTATAGGTATAATTTCAGTGGCGATTGTTCGATCGTCAGCCACTGGGTTAAGAGAAAATAAAATAGGCGGAACGCTTTAATAAATAAGTTCTTTGTAAGTTTATAAGATGCTTATATTAGCAATAATATAAATTGATCATTAATTTCAAGATGAGATATTATATTTCCAGCTTTGGCATAATAGCTGCGTTTCAAAACCATAATCGGCGCATGGCTCAAAAGCATTAAGGCGAAATGTATAAAAATCTTAAAAATTATTATTAGGCACAAAATCCCGCCCGATGGTCGAAAATGTCAATATATACAATATTTATTTTAAAAAACATGTAATGTGCATTAAAGATAAAAGTGAAATATTTTGTTCTCTTATATTTTTCCGTAACAATTAAAATATTACAAATCACTTTATCTTTTCGTGTGTATATTTCCGAACATAGATCGTGCGCGCAAAAATAAATCATCGCGAAGAAACGCGCGCGTCCCGAGAAATGCACTCTTGACGCACACGCCCTTTAACGTTATCTCTTCAAGAGTCATCGATTACGTTCTTATTATCGCAGGCACGTCGCTCGCTTTCCAGTCTCTTTTGCCTCTTTTCAATCGCCTGGTCACTCTCGAGCCAGTTTGACTAAAATAGCCGCTACCGATTGCGGACGATCGAGTTGCGTCGTGGATGCATCCTCGCACGATGCATCGATCGCGAAGCAATTGACCGCGATGCTGCGTAATAATGGCACTTTACGATGCTTGATTTGACTCGATACACCGCGACTGGGTCTGGCGTTCCTTCCTTTTTTCTCTTTCTTTATCGAGCATTTGCGCAAGCACTCACACTACATGACAGCTGGATCGAAACTTTTGAGTGCGTTAAATCTTCGAATCCGAATCTTCGTCGATTGGCGAAAATTATTTAACCCACCGCGCCGCGTAGCGTATAATATTTCGCGGGACCGGTTTGTGAAAGATGCTGTTCGGAGGAGAGGAGGAATCTTCGGCTCATTGTCAGTCGCTCGTATTAAAATGCCATCAGCGTATAATAAATCTTACACGTCACATATCGTAGGATCTCCTCGACTAATGTAATATTTATGACGGTTAATTGGTTGTTTCGATAGTTCAGCCAGACCCGGCAAAGAATATCCGAGATAACAAGGACACGCGGTTTTATTTGCTTATTGACTCTGCGGCATGTGCGGAATGACACCCTTTCGTGCTTTAACGCCCACGTGCTTTCACGCGGTACGCGCGGTACTGCGGATCATTTGGATAATTGGATAGGAAAGAGGTGCGCGCTGTATTTTGTCAAATTGGCTATTATCTCTCCGATATCGGCGGAGGTAGCGCTTTTGTTATTCGAGCGGTTCGAGCGCGAGCCCGCGCTCTTGATGCTTGCGCCGCGCCGGGTCGAGCTGTATCGATGACACGATGAGCTATAACGGTTGTGATTCCGCCGTTTTACATATTGATCAATCTCGTCGTCACCGTCAGTCGTGATGTACCTAGGCGCGGCAGTGCAGCGGCGGAGGCAGCGGTGACGGTATTTCGAGTCGTCGGCGTCGAGTGCGCTAATATATTCCTCGCGAAACGCGCCGAGCACATTTTCGATAGATTTACGTCGACGGCGACGTGCTTGATGGAATAACTGATCGGGTTTGCCGCCTCCTGGCCCGGAATCTCTCCGGAAATTTCAGGGATCTCCGGGTCCTTCGGGTTTTCAAACGAGAAATACCTTTACGCGACTACATATTCGCTTGCATTTTCTCTTTTGCGCTTCTATCGGTCTCTTGCAAAGGACGTCACCGTAGAGCACGATAAACTGTTGTTGATGAAAAATATCGATCCTTTCTGTTTCAGCGTTCGGAGCGTCATGCACAGATATCTGGAGAAGAATAACGAAGTAAACTTCGACAAAATATTTAATCAAATGTTAGGTGAGTAAGCTATCGCTCCGATAGTCCGACCTTCGTTCGCCACACTCTCGGCCCTCCGCCGACTCTTGCCTTTGACGAGATCAAAGACAAGGGAGGCTTAGATTTAGTTCGTAAATTCGCCCAACTTCCCCAATTTAATTGCGCAGTGAGGAGAGCCTTCTCTCAACGTGCGTTTTTATCTCTCTGTTCAGTAGTAGTACGATCCAATTATATAGACTTCAGATATCGGCATATTGCCTCTCGCTCTCTGTCTCTCTGTCCCTCTGTCTCTCTCTTTCTCTCCAATCGACGCAATCATACAAAATGCGCGCGTATATTATTCATATATAGATAAACATAGCCGCGGCTATCGTGCCGATTAATTCTCGCAACTTGTTTCGCACCGTGAATTTCGGAGATTTTCAACGTAACACGGCAACGCGAGCGTAAATATTCGTCCATGTAAAAAATTTCACCCAAGTCCATACCCCGAGGTAATCGACAGTCTCGTTTATGAATCGCTAATTAAGTGTTCTTTTGTTCGTAAAGCGTGATTTTGACACAATATTAAATCGAGCACCAATCAAATTTGTTATCTCGCAAATTAATCGATAGAATTGAATAATGTACTATGTATGTACGAGTACATTCGATTCCCCGTCGTAGAACGAAATTTTGATGCCGCGCCGCGCCGGCCTGAGATGACCTGGAAAAACCTGGTCTTTTTAGCGGGACCGCGCCAATTTACACGGATGATTCGTCTCTCTGTCTGCTAGTTATTGTTATTATTCCTCTTTTTTTCGCGAGAGTAGAGAAACGGCGTTAAATGTAGCGAGAGCTGTGACAATTTACTGAAAGTTCGCCGATGTCAAGCAAACTCCACATGTACTTCCAGGTTACCTTTTATTCAAAGACTTCTGCGAGACTGTAGCGGAGGAACCGATTCCGCAACTTAGGTTTTACGAAGAGGTTCGTGTTTTTTTAGCCCGCACACACTATATATATTATATATAGTTAAGTTTTCAGTAGCGTCGCATATATACCGCACACCGCTGGCCCGACTGCATGAAGGAATTTCGTGTTTGTGCATTGTAGATCAAGGCGTACGAGAAGCTCGAGTGCCCGGAAGACAGGAGAAAACTTGCCCGGGAGATCTACGACAATTATATTATGAAGGAGTTACTGGCGCATTCTCACGTGAGTGTAGTACCTATACAGACACGGCACCGAATTACGTTTCCTCCTATATGTAGTAATAATAATTGGAGGAGAATTTTCTCTCCCCCTCGCTTTATGTATGTGATTTTTTTCGATGCACACGACGTGTCTATCTTTTGCAGGAATATTCGCAAGAGGCGGTATCTCACGTGCATAAATATCTAATGAAAAATGAAGTCCCAGTTAACTTGTTCGAGGTAGGTCATTGTCTCGTGACCTTATCCGCGCGATTGCGCGTACGTGATCGATATTGTTCGTGACTCACGAAACTATTATTATTTTTTTTTTTACAGCCGTACATTGAGGAGATATTTAACCATCTGCGAGGGGAGCCGTTTCAGAAATTTCTGGAAAGGTACAAGTGACATCCTGAGTTCGCGAATCAATGAACCTGTGTGATGTAATTTGCGATTAAAAGAAAATTGTATATGTTTCTAGCGATAAGTACACCCGTTTCTGCCAGTGGAAAAACTTGGAGTTGAATATCCAGGTACAGAGAAATTAACACTTATCCTGTTTTTATCGTTTTTTTTTCAAGGACGGAATTTTTTGAGATTAAATTATCGCGCGTTTTATAACGGAAATTGCAGCTGACGATGAACGACTTCAGCGTGCATCGAATAATAGGCAGGGGCGGCTTCGGTGAGGTGTACGGTTGCCGGAAAGCGGACACTGGCAAGATGTATGCCATGAAATGCCTGGATAAAAAGCGCATTAAGATGAAGCAGGGTGAAACGTTAGCTCTCAACGAGAGGATAATGCTCTCGCTAGTCAGTACCGGGGTAAGGAACTTGTTTTTTTTCTCCTTTGTAAAAAATGATGTCGCGATTTAATCACGGTGACGGTGATACGACGTGACATGATATAAAGCGTTGTCATCACAGGTGGACTGCCCATTCATAGTGTGCATGACGTATGCGTTTCACACCGCCGACAAGCTGTGCTTCATATTGGATCTGATGAACGGCGGCGATCTGCATTACCACCTAAACCAACACGGAGTCTTTAACGAGCCGGAAGTGAAGTTCTACGCCGCGGAAATGATCCTCGGCCTCGAGCACATGCACCGCAGGTACATCGTCTACCGTGATCTGAAGCCCGCGAACATACTGCTGGACGAGCACGGTCATGTTAGGATATCGGATCTGGGATTGGCATGTGATTTCTCAAAGAAAAAGCCGCACGCGAGTGTGTACGTATATGTAGCCCAAGTCCGATCAAACTTTTCAATCTGCAACGCAACGATCTGAACTTGGTATTCTGTAATAGCGGCACGCACGGATATATGGCGCCAGAGGTACTCTCGAAGAATACCCCATACGATTCGAGTGCGGATTGGTTTTCCTTCGGTTGCGTGCTGTACAAGCTCTTGATAGGACGCAGTCCGTTCAGGCAACAAAATACCAAGGACAAACACGAGATAGATCGTATGACGCTAACCATGGTACGTTGTTAAGATTCCCGGTCGTTCGCTGCAATCATATCAGTTTGTAACAATACGTCAAAAGCAAAAGTTTACATGAATCTTTTTGTATGTCGAAATAAATTACATCTTTTATATGCTGTCATTTTGATAGAATAGATCTGCGAAATATGCAAAACTTTTTCTGGTGAATTAATAGACAGCTGTAAATCTTGGTCAATCTCTACAAGATTTCTTTTTTTTCCCGGAAAAGTAAGATGTAATTGCATTTTGATTATTCTTTATTTATTAATAGAAGAATTATTACAACCTAATTTATTTCGTGTACAGCATAAAAAAAATGTAGTTTTTTTACTTCTGATATCACAATCTTATGTGGATCGCAGTGAGCGATTGGAAGATTCTAAGCAATTTCACAGAGATCTCTCGAGAAACTTAAACACGTAGGATTCAACTTAATTTTTTTTAATCAATCGCAGAACGTCGGAATACCGGAGACGTTCTCGCGGGAGTTGCAGTCGCTGTTGGAAGGTTTGCTACAACGGGATATCAACAACAGACTCGGCTGCCGTGGCAATGGTGCAGACGAGCTAAAGGCACACCCGTTTTTCAGTGGTATCGATTGGCAGCAGGTGTACTTACTAAAGTACACGCCGCCGTTAATACCGCCGCGCGGTGAGGTCAACGCCGCGGACGCCTTCGACATCGGATCCTTCGACGAGGAAGACACGAAAGGAATCAAGCTGACGGAGGCGGATCAAGACCTATACAAAAACTTTCCTCTAGTCATCTCCGAAAGATGGCAGACTGAAGTGGCCGAGACTGTGTTCGAGACAATCAATAACGAAGCGGACAAGGTAAGATAAATATTTCATCTTATTGTCCATAATATCTTGCTGATTATCGAGTCTTTACTAACATAAAGATTTCGCTTTGTTTCGCCCTCGTAGTTGGAAAATAAGAAGAAGGCGAAGCAAAAACAGCGATTTGACACAGATGAGAAAGGCAAGTGCATCATGTATCTCATGGATATTCTAGAATCGGAATGGAATTGTAATCAGCATTGATCATTTATACTTGCAGGTTCGGACTGTATATTACACGGTTATATAAAGAAATTAGGAGGTCCATTCGCGAGCGCATGGCAGACGCGCTACGCGAAACTATATCCGAATCGGTTAGAGTTACATCCGGAATCAGCGACCAAGCCCGAGCTCGTGTTTCTCGATCAAGTAAGTACATCATATACCAAGGATGACAGAGTATATTAAACTTACATTATGCGATTTGAAACATTTTCAGGTCGAGGAAGTAGGAGCGGACCTACAGCTCGTAAAGGGGGAACAATGCATTGTAATGCGTACAAGGGACGCGAAAATCGTACTTACAAATGCCGTAAGTGAATCTTTCAGTGTCTATTGATGATACTTTGCGATAAAATGCAACAATTAGAATTCAAAAAAGTGACTTTAACTGCGTGATCTAACTATTAAAATAGTTCAAGGTAGATTTTCCGAGTTTCAATATGTCGGGAAGTTCATACAGTTCGAACATCAATGAAAACTAATAAGGCCTAAAGCCTTAAAAAATCGGAGAGATTTAAGGTTCTCAAACAGAGAAATTGAATCATCCGATCATTGAAAAGTTAAAATGCTCTAAGTTTTAAACGCTACTAAATAATAATTGACTTGCTATAGGATGAGATAAGCTTGAAGGAATGGGCGCTCTCGTTAAGATCGGCACATAAATGCTCAATGGAGATGCTCGGAAATATGGCGAGAAAAGCAGGCAAGATCTACGGGACTGAACGGGACGCAGTGATCCCGGCGACGCAGCGGTCCACGAACGGCAACTAGCCCATTGTCGTCATGTGCGACGTCGCACCGTCATACTCCAGTCCCACTGCCCCGCAGCAGCGACAGCAGCAACAACTTTTTTTATACTAAACGAATAATGGGGAAGAGCAGTGATGGACGGAAAAAAAAGGATTTAAGAAGAGAGCGCGAGGAACCGTTTCTCAGAATGGCAACGCAGGTAGTGCCTCTTCCTTCCAAAAAAGTTCATTCTGAACTTTAACGCTACAGCGTTAAAAAAACGGATAAATCCTTCTTTTGGCACACCTCGATCAAACGGAACGTCCCAAAGAAAATTTCGTTATACGGCGGATAGCGCTGCGCTGTGTATTATAGAGACTCTAGCCAAGTAGTGTCGTATCGTGCGTACGTTCTCCCAGGGCCATGAGGATTATGCGCGCGCGCGCGCGCGCCCATACACACATACACATATTTACATACATATATACACGTACAAAAAAAACATACGTACACGCAAGTAATCGCGGCTCCTTCTGGTCACTGGCGCGGGCGCGTAGGCATCTCGTTATATTTGTACATTAGTTCTATGTGCAACATGTGACGTAGCGACTAGCGACCGACCGAGCGACGAACAAGAATTAACAGATAACACAGGGGAAACACAAAACACATCCGATAGTGTATTATTATGACCTAGTACTCTCTACGCGATCCCGTACTCTTATTACTTTTTACGCGTTTTGTCGTACCGCTCGTTTACTTAATTTATTTACTAATGCAGAGAGAGAAAGAGAGAGAGACCAGTTTTATATTATCCTTATGATGAAACAAAAGTGACTCATTATTTATTGTGTTGTTAAGTGCGAGAGAATGAGAGGAAAAAAAAAGAAAACTCGTTTGTATATTAACCAAAAGTGAATCGAATACCGAATGCATGCAACATATGTACGCTCGAGTGGATATATGCGAGTCCGCTCTGGCAATAAAATATGCGATGAACGTAGATGAGAAGAGCTTTCTTTCGTCCTGCATCATGTATCAGTAGAGCAGCGCTAAAGTCCAGTAAGTATTTGTGATCTCCATTACATTATGTTTTAAACAGATCGTAACCTTTACGTAATCGTGATCGATGTGCGAAATTAACAATGTTCGATTTAACAGTTGTACGAGAACAGAATTACATATCAATGTCACGAATGAATTGGGTCCATGGTCCATTTTTTATACCGTAACAATCGGAATTTGGTACATTTATGAAAGGTAGATTTTATTTCGATAATCACGTTTATATATATTAATCAAATGATAGTAAGTATCCTGTAATATTTTTCATTCGTGATTTACAAACGAATTAATACTCAATTTATGTACGCGTGTTTGCTTCAAGTACCAAACTATTTAATATCCGCTGCGCACTTTTCGTCGAGATATACACATATATAGGGATCGTTTGTAGAACAGTGAAAAAGTTTTATTTTCTAGGCTTACATCATATAATTATAATTTATAACGTATTCAACTCATCGTAAGATTTACAGTATTTACACGATACGAACATTATAATTAGCGATTACTGTGATAAAAAAAGAGAGTATGTATAATAAGAAACGTTATATTTTATCTATCACGAATCTCCTTCAACAATAACGCCAACGTGGAATCTACCGATCCGGCTGACTTGAGTCTTCGTTCCAGAGCTTCGAAGTCCGTTCTTTCGAGCCACGTTGGCGGATCGCTCTCCCTCGACGACAGTGGACACAGCAGCCTTTCGACAGCGGCGCACAATCCGCACCACTCCCTAAATCCCAGTGGTTGCGTTACGTCTCCTATTACAGACTTCATATAAGAACGCTGTTCGTCCGTTAATGTCTTGCCGATCACTTCCTGAAGAGCCTCTTCGACGTCGCTCGGTGAAATACGTCGCGCGCTGTGCATCGCCTCCTCGTTAAATTTATTAAATGTTCGACCGAACATCAGTTTTCTTCCCGACGTGATGTACACATGCTTGTTGAGATACTGAAGCGACGTTAATCCTGTAACGATTACAACATCATAAATGAATTCCAATCGATGGGATAAAATAGGTAAAAAATATACGGCATATATATACAATGTATCATAAGTTCTAAAATACAGAAGTTTAAAGAAATAATAGCTGGCAGGAACGTCTTATCTAAAATATTTTTTACTTGTTTTAATAGAATCACATCTTGAAGTATTGATACACATTCATATATCGTACGACATAATAATAATACACATAAATTTAACATACCACGAAGACTTTGACTGTCGAGCAGTTCAAATCGCGCTGTTTGCCGGGAGAATATCCGAGGAGCGTTTTCCGCCGATGGGCTGGCACTGGTTTGACGAGATCCGCGCGAGTAAGTATCGCCTTTCACCCGTAACGCTTCCTCTAAGGCAATCCGTCTCTAAAACGAATGGTTTATAGACAAAACTTTCATTGGCCGAATTTAGATCTGCCTGTTTACCTTAGTTGAGAATTCTGCCTCCACCTTGTCGCGATCCAGCTCTCTGCACAAGTGCTTCAAGACGTCTGGCGCGAGGAAACTCGTCGACATCGTGTGACTCGTCTGCGCGGGCGTTCTCTTAGGAGACGTCGAGCCATCGACCTCGCCGGTATTTACGTGAAGCCTGTTACAGTTCATTAAAGAGACCATTTTTTTAAATTCTCAATCGGCACTTATCTCGCATGCAGGATATAAATAAACATAGGATTATCGCGTGCATGGCAGGTGCGTATATTTTTGTGTATACTGACGACGATCGCCGCGATACATTCCCGATCTGCGAGACCTGCGTCACCGTGGGCTCGAGCGGATCGCGAACTTCCGTTTGCTGGCCGTAAGTCGAGCCCCTCCTACACTTTCTTTTATGTAATCGCTTTCCCCGTCTTCGTGTAATTACCGGTTGCTGCTCGCTGCCGCTGTCGGCCTCTTCCTCCGCGTTTCGAGACGAGCTCTTTCACCGATAAGCGACGGCAACATCATTTTTCAAGTGACGAAAAGTTTGCAAGAAAAAGGCGCATGTATATTATAGCTGCCTCTGAAAGTCTGAAGAAAGAATAGCTACTTACCGTTTCGCATTTTTCAGCGATAGGCGAGGGAGGTGACGGAGGAGGCGGCACAGGTGCCGCTAACGATTGTTGTGGTCGCGACTGTCGCAAGATCGGCTTGCAGACAAATATCTCGCTTTTCCGAGGCGTAGGCGGCAGCTCGAGTGTAAGAGCGTGCCAGCTGAAAGTCTCATTTTCCTAAAACCCGAACATGATGCCGATAACACTTTCGCGACATCTCAAATAGAGAGAAACAATAGTCGCCCTTCAGTTACAGGATCTACTCTTGGAATGTCTCTGCTCACAAACTATCAATTATTTTCGAAATTTAAATTTGCCTACAGTATGTTATTACATAAATTAGTTCATTAATTTTGTTATATCCTACATCTAGTACCTATTTCGTTTATATTTCGTTATTTTCATATTACAATAATATTTTTTTTCTCTTTGGTATATCTTTATTAGTGTTCTTGTAGTAAAATTCTATATCATTCGCGCGCGAACTATGTTGCAATTACTATTCTTAGGTCGCTTTATCGTTCCCTCTTTGACGAGGAAACTTATGTTAGAGCGCGCAACGCGCAATCTGTCAATAAGTCAATCTGTCTGCATGAACAAAGGCCGGAAGAAAGGTGCCACTATCGGCGACAAATCGAGGGAGAATCTGTATCTGACACCGACCACCTGCTGATTCTGCGAGCTCGCCCGGAGATCCAGAACCAGGGTGGTGCGCTCGCGCGGATTGCAGGTCGCCGGCAAATCCTCCTGGGCCGGGCGACCAGTTAACGAGAACGCCGTTGGTCCGCTTGCGAGCGTGGGCGCCGGGGTCAAAGGTCGCGAATCGGTTTCAGTGTATTTCCGGAAGAGCTCCTCAGGCACCGCCGAAGCGGTCATCTCGGCATTGTAATTGTAACCATCTCCGCCGCCACCTTCGACATTTCCAGTCGTGGCCTCGCCTCCGCCTCCGCCTGCGCCCACTGCTAACAGGCTCGTCCGTATCATCTCCATCTCCTCCGGCAGCAAAAGAGCTTTTCCCTCGGTCGCCTAATGAAAAATGTATCGTGAAAAATGCGCGAGTGTCGCCGCCGGGTGACACGCCGAAGTTTATAGGAGAGATGATAATAAATCCATTGATCCAGCTATAGCTTCTTCTCTAGCCTTTGTAAAACGGTTGCTTAATAGGTCATATTATTATTGCATTAAGGGATTAAGGTACAAAGTAGATGAGGCATTTAAATTATTAGCAATGGGATTTTATTCGCTGTAAAAGAAATATACTATGTGAAAATTACTCGACAAGATTAAAATTTGTAAATGTATTTACACATTTAAATTTATAAATGTGTAAAACAAAATGAATTTAACAATTAATTAGACTTTAGAGAAACTGCTATTTAAGGTCGGGACTGGATCTTGGTAGCCAAGTATTATTCACAGAATATTATTATTATTAGGCTATCAAGATTCAGCCCGGACCTTAAATGGCAATTTCTCTAATTAATTGAACGTTACATGATCGTGTCCTGGTACAATAAATTTTACTCTTGTTTACGTAACTTGACATATATCTCGTACAGTGTCACACCTACATCTTCTCCCCTATATATACGGCGGATGAACTTTTTTACCCATGTGTCCTTAGCGCGTCGAACCACCTCCTTCGCCTCGCAATCCGCCGGGTGGTTGCACAGCACCGAGCAGCCGTAAGGATAAGGATTGAAGAGGCCGGCGAACGGTCGAAGGGCGAACGGTGCCGCTCGAGTACAACCCGATAATTCCACGCTCTACGTATATATACACGTGATCTTTGAATAAATAAAGAGAAGGGCTGACGTAAAGGGAGCGGGGCGCACGTGCGGCCGCGCCCGCTCCGGTATCGCTAATATAGCTTCTTTTCTTTCATCTTCACCTTGGGCTTCGGTCTGCGAATCGGCCGAATTCGCGCGGACAGGAGACCGGTCGCGCTCGCCATCCCAGGCATTTTGACAGACCGCGGATCCGCGATGACGGTAATCAGAATCTTTAGCACCTTGCGCGCAAACGAATCGCCCCGCCTCCGTTCGTCACTGCTTCGATACTACTTACAGTACTTACATCGGCACGTTGCTACGCGTGACTGATGGGTCGATTGAGAAGCTACGGCTCGCAGTCGCACCCGTGGTTACGCGATCACGTACTCGGCCTCCCTGGTAATCCTGGTATTATACCTTGCGCGACATCGATAATGAACTCACGCCTCCCCCACCCCCCTCCCCGTCTTCCCCGAAAACTTTAATTTCCAAAAAGAAGGAGAATGCCGATAGACGCAAGAAGCGTTTCATTGCGGAGATTGTAACATCGTTGCCGCGCAACATTAGAATGCCCGTCCTCAAGGAAGTCGCAGGGTAGTGCAGGTTTTTTAACAAATTTATTACCTTTAAACGATACAACTTTCGTGATTTGTTTTCGTAATCTACAACAATGGCCATTTAGATCTTCATCTGCTCGTCCAGCCATGGATTCTCCTGCATGTGCCCGGGATACTTCTTCTTGTACTTGAGACCGGTCACGAGGGTGGAGCTTTTCGGGAACGCCGTTTTGCCGTTGAACATCGTGTCGGTATCTGGACAGATAGAAAAGAAAATTATCACCGTTTAAACAGTCATTTATACGCCGCGCCGTTGTAAAAATAACGCGGCAGCTCTATAAATTCCGCGGGATGTCTTACCCGGGTGGAATCGATGATAATCCTGTTGGATGTGCAAATTCTTGGGCAAATCTGCTTTACGCAGCGCTTCGTACGGCGTCGTGCTGTCCACCGGTGTCGCATAAAACTGCTTCAGGTCCCCTAATACGCACGCGAGATTCATACTTATTCATTGTCAATTGATCGATTTCGCGTGTCAGGTTGGCGCGAAAAGTTCGTCGTTTCTCATCATCGAGCCTTGTGTTAGATACAAAAAGTTAGAAAAGTGAAGTTTGAAAAGGGGGTTGGAAGATGGATCTCTAAATAAATAAAAAAAAGTTGGAAAGTTTGCCAATTTTGTTTCGATATTGCTGGGATCTTTTTTTTCGATTGATAGATATGACGAACCTTTGACGCTTAATAAGGAGAAACATTTTTTTTTTTTTTCGCTAACCGATACTCTCGATAGTGTGAAGTAGCGAGTTCGGGATGGAATGCTTAAATTCCCCCTCGCAGGTGACGAACAGTTTAAAGCGAAGGACAGGATCCTCGAGTTTCGTGTCATCGTCTTGGGGGATGGTTTGACTCTCGCAGATTCTGTCGATCCTCTTGGCCGCGTCTTCTGGGGGCTCGTAAGACTTTTGTGGCCTAAGAAATCTGAAAGCAGGATATCTACATTCGCGACTCCGATCACGATCGTACTTGAAATAATTCGGCAATGCAAGATTTCTCGGAAACGTGTGAAACAATCATCGACCCAGACAACACGCATGTCCCAAATCGGGACATGTGACATCTTAAAGACGTCATTAAGACGATTTGGGACATTGCGTTCCCTAGGGAGTAATTTAAAGCCGTAAAATAAGCCTCTTCGAATTCCTGGATTTCCTTCGCGATGATGTCCGCGGGTACCTGTTAAAAGCGAAAATCTCGAAATAAGGAGTAGAGCGGGGGAGGAGGAGAAAATAGTCTCTTTTTTTATTATTATTTTTGTCAACGTCACGAATGTCCTCGTCGATTCGACGATTTCCCTTCCGCGAATCATCGCATTCGTTCGGACTCGGAACTTCTCGCAGTCCAGGAAAGATCGCTCTCTCTCTCTATCCCCCTTGCGCGATGAAATTCGTCGTGAGTCGTGACGCGTGAGAGGAAAGGACAAAGGTCCTGGGAGGGGAATCGAATGCGGGGGAAGAGCGGAGAGGAGATCGATGCCCGTTCGCCGTTCGGTGCTGCCATCGCGCGTGCTTTCCCTCTCATTGCAACGGCGGGGTGCATCCAGCATCGGCGCGTCCAGTCCGGGTGCCCCGCGCCAAAACTCGCGAAACGACGCGGCTGCGGCGCGGCGGCTCACTTTCGTAAACAATAATCAATAATCAATCTCCCCGTGTAGGCACCGCGCGGCACCGATCGCGACCACCTCTCTCCTAATGGAGCGTTGACTCTCGAAAAGATTAGTTCTCGTTAGCGATCATTACGCACTAGCCGAGTCACCCCATTGATTAATCTGCCTGTTAATTACTAGAAGGGAAACCGGAAAGATTCGAACAAGTCTTTCCCGTGATTATATCCACGCGACGAGTACCCCGCGTTCCGGAGTCGACGATCTCGATACCGAATCGAATCATTTCTTGCAATCGTTTCTTCTACTTTTCGACTACTTGGTTACGACACATTTCGCGTAGAAATAAATCTAGATATTCTCCCTTGCCCGGCCCTTCGGGCTTCTCTGCCTACCGCTGCCGCGCTACCCGCCCATCTCTCCCGCTTTTGAAAAAACTCGACGACCCGCGGAAATCGTGGCACGCCGATTCTCGCTCGGTTCCGGTATTTAAGGGGAAAAAAAAAAAAGCTCACGTGAAAGACACGAACGTAAAGAAAGTCTACGACAAAAATACGAATGCGAACAGAAACGTAAACAGCAAGCGAGTGGATTCAATCGCGGTGGAGCATAATCTTCTTTCCTTCTTTTTTTATCTTTGTTTTTTGTCGCGCTCCGGCCTCCGACTCGTAAGATCGGCGCGGGGGTCGGACTTAAAAGTTGGAGGTCGGAGCGGAGCGGATGGGAGGGAGAAGCGAGGACGCACGGCCCTGAGGACCTGTCAGATTCGCCGGGCGATTGGCCGAGGCGCGGGGGAGGGGGAGTGGTGGTAGCCGGTACTCGGTAGGAACGGTTAATATGGCCGCGGTGCGGTCACCGTCACCGTCACCGTTAGTCAGGCAGCGCCGCGACGTAAGGTGAATTTCACCGTACGGCTGTACGAGTGTACGACTGTACGGCTGCGCGACGCGAAGTCGAAGGGTGAGCAGCGCGCTTACCCGCGGGCAGCGAGCGATTCCCCGGCGGAGTCGATCCGCGCCTTCACCACCACCTTGGCCTTCCCTTGGCCGCTCTTGTGCCGGGTGATATCGCGACGCGCGGTCACCTGCAAAAAATGACCATCTCGTTAGTGACGCGCGTGCCGTCGCCGTCGCCGTCACCGTCACCGTCGCCCACGACGAGCGTGTGACTCGCGCGCGTAAGCGCGTGACGCGAGTGCGCGTGAAACAGCCCGTGATGGAAGTGCGCGTGTGTCCGGTATTATCGTAACTCACTGACCGTGCTGGCGGCGAGGATAGCCGATGTACTCTTAAACGCGCTGGCGAACGAGCCATGCCTGATGAGCGCCGCCATCTTTTCCACGCTCATTGTCGTCGTCGCCGTCGCGGTGTCAATAGCAGCAGCAGCAGCAGCAGCGCCAGCAGCGGCAGTGCTGGTGCTAGTGGTGGTGGTGGTGGAAGTGGTGGTGGTGGTGGTGGTAGCGGCAGCACGGGCAGCAGCAGCAGCACCAGCGGCAGCAGCGACGGTAGCCGTCAACGGCAACTAGAACTGTGGCAGTGAGCGTCAGGGGGCGCATCCGACGGCTGCGCTTGTTGTTTCCCATCGCCGCCCGCCGCCATTTTACGGTCGCCATTGAGAAGTGAAAACCCTCCTAATGTACGGATCGAGTGAATAAAGCGCGGTGTTTGCCCGCCCGTAGCGCGAATCTCTTCGTGCGAGCGGGATAAGATCGGCGACGGTGCCGTCGTGCCAGTGTTAGACTAAATGAGTGTACGGCGTACGATGGAGAAGCCATGACGCATCCGTCGCATCAAACCAACGGCGCCAGCCTGGAGGACTGCCACACGAATTTCTTCGCCCTGGTGAGTGATCATTCACAATTCACGTTCGCGCGAGCGCGACTAAACGCGCGCTCGCGATTCCGCGACCGATCCCTTATCCCTGTCCCGATACTGCCAATCGTCTCGGATTCGACGTTTAATTTTCGCGAGACTCGGACTTCGGCGAACGCCAGCCGATCCGCTGGAGAACGGGAGCGAGGGCCCCCCAAGGTGGCCGCCGCGCTGCCGCCGCCGCCGGCATCCCGCGGCCCCGTACCGTACGTCACCCGTCGCGACGACACGACGACACAACGACGCAACGACGCGAGTACGAGAAACCGAGCGAGCGAGCGAACAAATGAGTGAGAGAGCGAGCGAGAGAGAGAAAGAGAGTGTGCGTATGTATATGTGTGAATGCGACCACTGTCGCGCCCCGTACGTTAACCTATATTCGCCGCGACGATGTCGCCGTGGCCGAGTGTCTCGCGCTCGTTTCACCGTTGCCGACGTCGACGTCAATGTCAACGTCAACATCGTCATCGCCGTTGCTGTCGTTCGTGCTGCTGTTGTGTATTGCCAGAGTCTTTCCCCCCTCTCCGCCACCCGTCTTCGCAGCGGCCCCGTGCGTGCGACATACGCACGAACGCACGTACTTACATACGCGTGTGCGTACGTTAGTGAGATTTGAAGTTTTGTTGTGTCGAGCCAATGTCACGCCTGATTCACGTCAGTTGCGAAGTCTTACGGTACGTTGTACGAGACGGAGAAAAAGAGAGTCGACGAGCGTATGTGCGTACGTGCGAGCGAGAAAGAGTGAGAGAGCGAGGGAGAAAGAACGAAAGAGCAACGAGTGGGAAGTGCGAGGAAGGAGAAGAGAAGTGACCGCGAGAGGAGAGAGGAGAGAGGGCGAGAACACAAGCAGGCAGGCACGCCGTGTCTCGTAGTTTCTCTCTCTCTCTCTCTCTCTTTCTCGTCCTCGTAATATCGCGCTTCGTACCTCCGAGCGCACGGCGAGAGATACTCGATTCTCGGTATCGGTCGCGGGGTCTTTTCCAACTGCGAAAATTCCGCGAGAGAATCGCTCCGTCGACGTTCCCGCTTCCCGTACTCTTTTTCGCGAGCGCGCAAGAAGGAGAAGGAAACGGTGGCGGCGCGAGAATGGATAGCGGTGATCTCTCCTCTCTTTCTCCCTCTTTCTCTCGCTTTCGCGCTCTCTTTCTCTCGCGTAACATTCCTTTCGCCTCAGCAACTTGTCGCGAGGGAGGCAACAACGTGCGGTGTCTCACGTCGCGTAAGTCGCGTTGCGCCGCGCCGCGCCGGCCGCCGGCGCCGTGGAATGAAAACTGTGTCAGCCGTCAGGCGATTTTACGAAGTTTGCTCCTCCGCGCGCGGCGAGGCCTCGCGGCTCGCCTCGCTATACATCGCAGCATTCGTTTTCGGCGGCCGTGATTATTTCCACGAAGACGCTGAATCGCGACAGAGCGCATGCGAGATTGGCTGTTACGCGTCTATCTATCTACCTGCGTTAGAGAAGGCCCTCTTCGCGCCTCTCTCCTCCCTCTGTTTCAACCGCTATCTCTCTCTTGCTCGCTCGCTCGCTCATTTTGCGCGCGCGTGCTTGCGTGTGTCTCTCACGTATACACGCGCCCGCACGCACTCGACACAGGGTAACGGCGAGGCGGACGCATTTTTCTGCCGCTCGTTGCATCTCGCGACTCGCGTTCCCACAGAGTACGGCTAAACGTCACTGCGAGCGGACGACGCGCCTTCGTTGCTTCGGAGCGCGTCGCACCTTCGGCGTGTTACGATTTACATACGTTGTGACCTGTAAGACTAACAATAAGTTGAGATCTTTCGAGCTCGTTGAAACAGCGATTAAAGATGTCACGAAAGAGCCGCTCCGAGATTTTACAAATTTTGAAAGTAAACAAGTTTCATGTATCTTTCTCGCCTAAAAGGTAGTTGACACAAATCAGATGACAGGCTAAAGGTACGTCCATAATGATCGGATACTTTTCTTTTCTCATTAGGAACATTTTGACCATTTATTTGATCATTTCTTCCCCAGAATGTGCGAATTTAGAATTTACAGATCGTAAATAATACATATCAATTTGTGATATAATGGACAAATTTAAGGGTGTATAGATAAATAAAACGTAAATATGAAATGCTAGCTGTCAAAGACCGAAAAAATTTATGAATACAAGCTGTTAGAAAAACATTAATGGATAATCAAAATATTAATATAAGAAAAGTCGAACAACTAGGCCAAAACAATGAAGAATGGAAACAGAAACAAAAGGATTTTTTAAATGACAATATTTAATAAAAGGACCTGTTTCAATTATGGGGTTTTTAAGCTTTTTGTTTTGAAAATTTTATCCGATTTTTTTTTCTTAAACTGACTCATAGCCTCTTCTTACCCTACGTGTGAAAATAACATCGACATAGACGCAAATTAACATAATTTTATGAGTTATCTTAACATAAATCTTGTATAAAGAATAGATAACGTTACTTAAATTCATGCATATTATAAAATTGTCAGAACCGAGAATTATACTCTCGCAGTTTTTAATGCGTGGACGTAGTTTTTTTTTTTTTTATTTTTTATTTTTTTGTAAACGGTAACAAATTTTTTACATATATACATCATATATATTCGGTTTCACGCGGAAACGTGCTTTTCGTATATTGATATCTTGGAAAACGTAACTTGTCACAGAATTAAACTGCGAGACGCGTCTGATTTTTTTCGTATGTAGCACGATCTGCACGATTTGATAAAACAAGTAGTTTATTGCTGTTGAAAACATTTAACGTGAAACCACCGATGAAAAAACTGCTAGATTTTTTTTGCGTGTCGTCGACGGGCTTCTGCGCGACACGTGCCCTTTCATTTACTAACAGTTTATGTTTATTATGCTCCGAAATAAACAGCAAGCAAGCGCGCGCGACGATCTCTCGCATTCTCGACGATCGCGAATTTCCGAAAAGGAGAATAAAACGAGATACGTTCGCTCATTCGCATATTTCACGTCCGCGAAATTTCCGCCTGTAACATGCACATTTTTACATTGTAAAAGACCGACAGAGACGGTCAGTTTTATGCGGATGCCCGGAGTTGCGCTTTAAACTGGCGCGCGTCTCGTTGAATTCCAACAAAGCGGCGGGCTTTGGGAGCTTTATGAAAACCGCGCCGCGAGCTAATTCGGCTCGCGTCGTCGAAGCGGCGAATGTATTTTATTCGATTAAACGCGATATAAACACACGCGAATTTATTGCAAAATCTAGCGAAGCTGTTTGATCGCAATGGTAGCGCAGCGGCTATTGACATCCCAATTATTTTCTTTATGCCGTACGAACATGTGCACGAGAATTAACACAATTTAATTAGATGCCAGTCACAACTAGTGACTCGAATAATTATATGGATAAAAGCATAAAAGGAGATGCATTGTGAAGCTTTGACGGTGAAGCTATAGACTGTGCATTAGTATAATCGTCTAAACGTCTTTTCGGTCCTAAGGTTTTACTTTCAATTGTATCTTTCTCCATCAGCTCGAAACGATAATAAATTCACGTTTTCGTTTTTTCGAACAAATTAATTCGCGCGGATGATTCGTGGAACGTGCGGTTATATACAACTGCCTAATTAATATTTACACACGAGTGTCAAAAATCGATTTGCATGAAGTCGCGACGCCACATTTCCGAATAAAGGAGCAAGGAGCATAATTAGTCGATAATTTTTACAGTTTGTTTAGAGCTTATTAGCATTCAATAAGATTTGTAATGTACGATCAACGTGTCGGGATTGATTGACGTGTCACGATTATCTCCGTTTTTATTCACGCGACATAAATATTTTTTTTTCCAGTGGTTTTAAAGTAGATGGAAAACAACTGCATACATTACGGCACAGAAGAATGACGTAAGCATATAGAGAGCGCGATGATATGTACGTAATCCCATTATCATTGGTATCATGAGCTCTTAATTACTTAAGAGCCCACAATTCTTTTCTCCATAGAATGTCATGTCAAGACTATTGTGTGTCTCCTTTCTGGAACGAAGCTGGCGTATACAGCAGAATTGTCCAAAGGCAAGCCTGACGATGCGAAACGTGTAACGATTAAGCTTAATTAAGACGACGTTGTAACACCGGTGGTGTACACACGCGACTTACAAGTCTCGCGCGTATACCGTCAAACGTCGCGAAGAAATCGCTCGTGGCAGTTTTTGTGCCTACGGTCTCGTGTATTCCGCGGTAAAACTCGAGCGGTAGCATGTAAGAATATTCTCATACAGTGGTACTCATTTTTTCGGGGCAGCGACACTCGCGCTGACGAGACACGCGCGTCAATCACGCGTGCTTAATCGGATTAATTAGAATAACGGAAGCACCCAACGAGGAACCTCTGTGAAGTTAGCACAGCAATTTTAGAATTTTGATATAACTGATGGAGTTCTGGCTCTTCCCCAAAGAGTTCTAGAGTTCCTGATAGGTCAGAAAAATAGTTCTAGCGATTTAACCAAAAAAAGAGCGGTTTGAAGTTTTGGGGTGCTAACTTCACGATTCATGATTCGAAAATCGACGATAACTTTTTAATTTTAATTGGGATCGATTTTTTATCTAATACTTTTCGATAGAACTCTTGAGGTGCTACCCAGAACTCCGAAGGAAACATTAATTTTCCCCAAAAAATTTTCCGAAATTAAAAATTTCACAATTTAGCTAACAAAATCAACGAAAACTCTTTCAATATTGCTTTTAGCGATTTGATTCATAAGGATAATCTTCAGAACTCTTGAGGTACTACCCAGAACTCCGAAGAAAACATTAATTTTTTTAAAAGAAATTTCCGAAATTAATTTCTCAATCCAGCGAACAGAATCGACGAGAATTCTTCGGAGTTCTGGGTAGCACCTCAAGAGTTCTGAAGATTATCCTTATGAATCAAATCGCTAAAAGCAAGATTGAACGAGTTCTCGTCGATTCTGTTAACGGGATTGAGAAATTTTTAATTTCGGAAAATTTTTTGGGGAAAATTAATGTTTTCTTCGGAGTTCTGGGTAGCATTTCAAGAGTTCTATTGAAAAGTATTAGATAAAAAATCGATCCAAGTTGAAATTTAAAAGTTATCGCCGATTTTCGAATCATGATTCGTGAAGTTGGCACCCCAAAACTTCAAACCGCTCTTTTTTAGGTTAAATCGCTAGAACTATTTTTCTAACCTATCAGAGGAACTCTAGAACTCTTTGAGGAAGGGCCAGAAATCCATCAGTTATATCAAAATTCCAAAATTGCGGTCTAACTTCACAGAGGTCAACGAGGATAACAATGTGGTTGATTAGTGGACTTGGGCAAGAATTTCAATTGAAAAATAATCGTCCGTAACCGCACGCGAAATTTAAAGATCGATAAAGTGAAATTTGTTGGAACAAAAATTATATGTTTATTTTTCGAACAGGATATTTTATTTACAATATTTATAAATAATCACCCGTTGAAATGAATTCACATCGATGTGCGATAAAACATTATTGAAAGCTAACGAACTGAAAGAACAAATAACATTCGAATTTGCAAATCCGACATTTTCAAAAACGAATTGCCGTGTAAAAAACACATTGCGTGATTATTTAACGAAACATTTGATCCCATAATCATCAGGTGATTAGCCGAGATGAAATTTCCTATCGTTGGGCCTGCTCTGGGGCCCAATCGATACCCTTGACATAGCTGCGGTCGCTTTTTGCAATAAAGGTGGAGCTTCAGCTTGAAAGGTGTAATTTAATGGATAAGATTGCGTATATGGGAATCGGTTTATCCGTCTTCTTCGCCTTCAGCTCGTAACGGCGACGCGACGTGTTGCGATCACATTTGGTGCGGCGCGGTGGAAATTACATTGGTGAAATCGATCAGCTACTTGATCGAGTATCGCGTCTCGTGGCAGACCGCCGAGATCAAGGCGACAGAGCGGTATTCCCACTGAAAATTTCAGATTGCACGCAAAATGCATTCCGCGAACGTGAATCGCGTCGGTCGAAACTGTCGGAAGTGATTATTTAAATGCAATCACTGCGCTACTGGTCCGTTAGCTGTGTTTCGCGATCATTAAAGCAGTTTATCGATAATTGGAATCCTTAATTCTGAAATATGAGCTTGATATTAAAAGCTTTTTCAAAAGGTTAAAATCTTAATTAGTTAAACGAATTGATGTATAGTAATTGGTTTATTAACAGCTGATTTCTCAAAATTATTTCACATTATTTTAGAGATTTATGTTTTTATTAGCGAGTTTATCAATTGTTCAACAGAGAAAGATTCTTTTGATAATTTTACGAAGAATGTCCATTAGATGCTGCTTGAATATTACTGCGAGGGAAAAGTAACGATTTTACGTGAAAAAATGTAGATTAAATTTTCTTTGTCTATACTACACTGAAAAACAATAATTCAAAATTGTTTATCCTATTTTATAAATAGGGTATTTCTTCACTGCAGTAGGTACTTAAATATAGCCACTGTTGAAACGAATTTGATGCGGCACAATCCACAATGTCAATGAGAGCTACGCGAGTACCGATTTTCGAATTTCTGTAGATCCGATCGTATCTCCGAAAGCGAGTCGTCGTGTAAAAACGTTTCGTCCCGGCACTCCGCGATTAAATGTCTCCAGTCTCCAGTCTCCACGCAGGATCGTCGATAAAAACGGACCACCCTGTATACGTGTTTATCTCGCACGGGTTTGGGAACCGCTGCTGTGGCACACACAACTTTACGCGGCCACGTCGTAGCGTTCCAGCGACTCCCCGCGTTCTCGCAGGCGTAGGTACGTCAGGCACGCGGCGGCTCCTCGCGGCACCGACGAAGTCACTCGGCTAGATTATGCTGAAACTGGTGCTCCGGCGCGGCGTGGCGCGGCGGGAGAGAGACGGTAGGGGAAGCCGCGAACGGGGTCCCCCGCCCAAGCTAGGTGAAAGCCTTGCACTGACTCTTGCGAGGACGCGGGTTACAACTATGGAAGAGCCTCGGAACACGAAACACCGTGTCGAGTTTCGCTTTGCTTTTACGTCGTTCTCTCTTTATGTCCTCCCGTTGCCGCTAAAAAAATACGTACTTGTTTGTCTATTTGTTGATGAGCGGAGCGACCCTTTAGCAAAAAGTGATGCAAATTTAAGAGGACCAGAGGGCACGGTATAAATAATCTTGTGAAAATTACGCTATATGATTAATAATAAGATTAATTAATAATTACATCTTTGCGACACATGCGAATTTATAAAGGACATTAGGCGATGGTTATTCATCTTCGTTTTTGAAATAGGATAAACAATCTCTGAATTTTGGACGCCTCTTCTTGCAATTAGATTTTGCAGCTCGCTCATTCATATCGGGTGTCCGGCCGATACGAGTCTCTTGCTCGTGAGTGACTTGCTATTGACATTGCCGTATATTCAGAAGTGCTCAATCATCCTTTCGTTCCCTGCAATACGCTCGGATAAAGATGTGTTTTGAGGATGCTCCTTATGCATCGCGCACGCTGACTCGCCGATAGCTGTACGTTTCTTCTGTATTGTATTTTGTTATTGAAATTGAAACGTCAACGATTAAGCTCTGATCGGATTCTGCCTTTATCATAATGTGCATGAGACTCCTGATATACAATTTTATTTATGTCGCGTTCAGTGATATCACTCGGAATTTTCGGTATTCTCTCGGAGATCAGGCTTGCTATCAAAATCGTTCCGTTCGTTCGTGCGTTCGTAAGTCGACGCGCGTGTCGACGGATCTAGGCCAAACCGTTTTCACCGTTGACGGTGATTAACCGTCTTAAGGATAATTAGAGGGAAGAGACGGAAGTATTACGGCGAGAAATATCGAGCGACGGCGAGTCTATATTCACCGAGAGCAGAGGGGCGCGAATCCGAGAAAGGCGGCGGTTCCGTTACTGCGTACGGTTTTCGTGGAAAATGCACCGGCGGGACTCGCCGGTGGAATTGGCCGGTGGCCGCGGTGCTCCGAGGCACAAAGGCGATTGTTGGCGAATTTTTAACTATCTAAGCCGTGATGTGGCGGACGGCGCGAGGGGCAGAGAGACGGGAGGGATACGCGACGAGGAGGCCTCTGCCTCTTCGACCGATTCCCCCTGGCCCCTGCTGAGACAACGGTCGGCCCCTGGTCGTCGTTGTCTCGGGTTCGAAGCGCTTCTCTGCGTCTTCTTCGCTCCCTCCTTCTCTTTGCTGCATCCTTTGCTCCTTCTTTCGATCCTGGCCTGGCGACTTAAAAATAGAACGAGTGCGAGGATATTGTGACCGATTAGGAAGCGAACAGAGTATATACAAGGTGTCCCTCGCTAAGCACGCCTCTTTCTCTCTCAATCTATGGATTCTTTGGTGATTTTGTCATTTAGTGTTTAGATATATGTATATAAACGCGCTCGTCTCCTAAATGTTTCTTGATATATTTACCGTAAACTTCAGATGTATTGTATAGGTATTTTATCAATATCTTTCGGAGTAATTAGTGACGTAAATTTAAAAATCCAACTTTTCGTCGAGGGAGTTCGTCACAAATCTTACGCTTTGTAAATTATAGAATGAGTTTTAGCTCTGCGCTTGTTGTATACTGCTCGTTGCAAGGTTTTCATGATTTTTACAATATCTAGTAATTTCGTAAACAGCTTACAAACGAGAGTCCGCTAGCGCATATAAATAAATATGCGTTACGTGTGGTCGCATATGTATGCATACGTTTTAAGCGAAAACGTAGTTTCCAAGTTATCTCAATTCTAATAAATATTAATTGATGCTTGGAACATTCAGCGCAAATATCAAAATTACCGTATATTGAAACAGCGAGATCTGTGAAAGGTTTTAACAGCTATGTTACATTGAATACAATTCACACAATTCTATTATCTTTTTTACAAAATAACAAAAGAAACTTTTTATAAAATAACAAAAAATAACTTTTTTTTGCCAATCTTCAAAACCGGCACGGAAAAGGAAGATAAAACCATCGAGAGTAACCTTACGAAATTCCGGAACGAAAACGAAAAGGCTCGAAAACGTGAAACATAATAGCGAACGAGCGCCAAATAATCGCGAATATAATGAGACCCGTTATTACATCAACGATCTGCTTTCTCTCGACTGAAGAGATCATCTGCTACTTAACTTCACTCCGGTTTACTTCGAACTTCGTTAGCTCGAAGTTTACTTCTCTTA
The DNA here is from genome assembly GCA_035220615.1 of Leptothorax acervorum. Taxonomy (NCBI): domain Eukaryota; kingdom Metazoa; phylum Arthropoda; class Insecta; order Hymenoptera; family Formicidae; genus Leptothorax; species Leptothorax acervorum. The sequence goes on along the minus strand of JASTWQ010000104.1, from coordinate 303,115 downwards.
GCGACCGGTTTGTTTGTATTGTCAAGTATCGGCATAACCGTTACGCTTCACTGTACCTTATAATAATCGCGCCATTACTCTTCGGGACACCATTCGCGTCGCGCTCGTAACATCGTCTTTCCGAAAACTCAAACAACTCACCGCGTCTAACTCGTATACTAATATTATTTTGAAGATAACGTAGAGAGAGGAGATTCTTTGCCATTGATTTAAAAAAAAATCTGTGCTCCGTGTCACGGCAATTAATCCCGAAGAAAAAAAAATCGCGTAAGCTATGAGCAAACTCATCGGCCGTGCCCTCGCTTTCAATTTCCTCTCTGAGAATTTCTCTCTCTCTCTCTCTCTCTCTCTCTCTCTCTCTCTCTCGCGGGAGAACAGTTGAGTTACGTTATAAAGCCTTGCGCGTCGAACGGCGCGATAAAAAAAAGGAAGAAAAAAGGTTTACGCGCGAGCCGATAAGTTTACACACGCGATAAAAGAGCGCTTCTCGCTCGCCCGCGCCGCTGAGGATCTCACCGGTTAAATCTCAAAAGCGGTTGGTGCAAATCGGCATCGCGGCGATGTGCCGCTCCGTGATGCAACACGATGCAACGCGACGTACCGCAGGTAACGCCCAATGCATTTTCAATGTTAACGCGCCTTCCTCTATCTATCGCGGCACGTCCTACACGCCGATACACGGGGTGTCCCGCGGTAGCGCCGGGGCGAGATGGAGATTCGAATCGAAGCTCGTGGAAGCGGAACGCTCGATGCTGAAATCGACACGCGGGACGAGCTTCCGCCGACTGTGATTTTTGTCCGGGGGGGAAAAGCCGAGTCCGGATTCGCGGGCCTTTCTAGGCGAAAGGCGCAGCTGTGGCCGCGGGACACCCTGTATAGACACGGAGAACGTCAAGCTGCAGGAATCTACCGTGGCGGAGGCAGGCTCTCTCGGGCTAAGGCGATTACAACGCGAGGATCCGTGAATCTACTTTCGAGCGAGCGGCTCGTTCGTTCGCAAGAATTCTGCCTCGTTACGCACACGCACGCGACATAACGTTCGTGCGGCTTTAACGGCGACGGGCGTAAGGAGGGCAGTAACAGAAATGGGAACCTATAGCAGGCGGGAATGCTCTCGGGTATACCGTAAATACATTGCAGCGCAATAAAAATAGACCGCGCGATACTCCGCATTGATGATATGCCACATTGATATTTTAAATCATGATTGACCCGCGCGGCGCGTGGCCCCCGTGTCCCCCACGCGCATCGAACGCACGGTTCTTTTTTTTTATTTTTTATTTTTCCACACATACGTGCCTTATCATCAGGGACGACGATACCTGCGAATTTTCCGAGTCGGGTAGCATTGCGGTTTGGTACCGCGCATAAATTGCCACGCTGCCGCGACCGTCTTCGTAACGTTTAGCATTACCTCGCGCGATTAAAATAGTTAGCTCGTTTCTCATAAACGATTTCATATAAACATTTCAGCAACGATGCAATTTACGTCGCGGAACGTTCGCGAATATCAGACGTTTAAAAGATCGTATACAAATTCCAACAAAATTTAGCACCGTATACCAAATTTTCCATCGCATCTAACGTGCGAAATGTATCCCTGAACCGCTGAAGGATTACCATAACAGTCGTCTAGAATGTGAACCTCGCGCGACACGTCGACCATCGGCCGGATCTTCCCGTGGACGCGCGAGAAAAAGGTACAGCCGAGTGGAGGGGTGAGAAGGAGGTGGCGGAGGCAAGCCATCCGAAGGTAGAGAGAAGAGAGAGAGAGAGAGATAGAGAGAGCGAACGCGAAAGCGAGAGGAGGACGGAGAGACGCAGCGGCGCGCGTGGACGGATGGTTCGAGGGGATATGGGGGTTTCCCGAGTCGAGTCGAGTCGAACGCGCGAGCCCACGCGGGCGGCCTTGCACGTCGCCTTGCTTGTATTGATCAGCGGGCTTGACAGCCCCGTAGCGTTACGGCGGGCGCCTTTGGTACTCGCTCCTTGTCTCTCTCTCTCTCTCTCTCTCTCTCTCTCTCTCTCTCTCATTCCCTCGACATCGCATCGGAACGGTCGGTGCGCGAATATTTTGTCTCGTCGCCGCACGGCGATGGTACACACACACACACCATGTGCGCGGGCGGGCGAGGGAGAGGACCACACAGCCACACCGCACCGGTGTGCGATAGGCGCCACTACGCGCGCGGCGTCCCTACCTTCCGACGGTGTGCGATGTGCCGCTCGTCCTCTCCGCGGAAGGCGCGGAGCGTATCGACCGATCGTTACGCCTCCACGAGACTCGGCCGCTGCGTACCACGCACTCTCGAGAAAGAGACGACGCTTCTCTCTTGCCGCGAGGGAACGACGAGATAGTCGCGCAGCACGGAACAATCGAGTCGTCCGAGATTCTCGTATCGGGATCTATGAAAATTCTGCGCCGAACCTCGAGTCGTCGCTCTAGATTCAACGACGCTGGAATCTCGTCGCTGTCTCTTCCTCGAGAGACGCGGGAACGCGACCGCGACGCGACGCCGCGAGAGATAATCTCGTCGGCGGCGAATCCTGACCCGGTCACTGACTAGGCGCCACAATATCCTGGGACTGGGAGGCGATGCCCCCGATCTTTGGGGAAAATTCCTATCGATCGATTGCCGCGTTTCGACGAAACTTGCCATCCGCCGCGCGCCGCGGCCGCGGCGAAAATACATGACCGGGTCAATGCGGAGAGCGCTGACATCTCTCCAATTTGCCGCGAGAGAAATCGATATGTGTACACGCTTATCCGGATATGCTTTTCTAAAAAAAGCAATCTCTTCAAAACTGGCTTTCAAAATTAAGAGCTCGTTCATTGATCGGCATCCTGCTAAAAGCTCCAACTAAAAAAGTCGAATGATTGCATTTGAAAGTAGATAAAAAAAATATTGCATCTTGAGATAAATTTTGCAAAGGAGGTAATTAATTAATTACTTTATCTCGTGTGAGGGAATATACCTTTGACTATAGAAGTAGGTACTATAGTCAAAGGGGAATATATGCGGAGCGGATTTTATTTTATTCGAATTTTCCGTACTCTCTTTGCGCGGCCAACTTTAAATCCCTTCGACCTAACTCGCGCGATCCGCGAGATCCCTAAAGGCGTCAAGATCTCATTACCTGCCTGGCACGGTGGTTGTACACACATTTGAATCGTTCTGATTATGTCAGCTGGTTCTCTGACGTAAGGAGACGCCCGGCGTCGATTGGACGACGGACGCGCGCCCACTACGCGGCTGTGCGCGTGTGCCCCACGCTCGCGACTCGCGGCTCCCGACTCCCCCCAAAGTGGCCGGAGCCCTCGAATGCATCGGCAATGGCGTCACACGCGGTATCTGCTATCATTCTCCGGAATGCCTCCTGGTTAAGCGCGAAGGCGCAGGTTGCAATTTTGCATGTTTCCATACTGCAAACGTACCATTATATTCACAAGTAATTATTACGACAGAATGGGAGAATTCTCGAAAAATTTTCATCCAACAATCGGCGCCAATCGTACGCGCGATTCGAAGGATTCTCACGGTTAGCGGTAGACAACGGCGAGATTCTTCGACACGCTTCTGTCGCGCTTCCATGGACCCACGTATACCAAATACATATTAAACTGCAGGCATATATATCAGAATATACCTACCGCGAATACAATTAAATTTTAATTGTAAATGAAAGGTAAATAAACAGAATAAATGGAATAATAATAAATTAAACAGAACCGTTATGATCTTATGATCTACAATCAATTAGATTTTAGAAGAATAATACAATAAATGGAATTCTTTCCTGAAATTTGTCGCAAGCCAATCAAGATCGCCTGAAGTAGGCTTGAACGCGCATTGTTTATAACTTTATACGCGCGCGTCGCTCGCTTCGTTGCCAATCAGATTCATGAGAGAAAGAGAGAGAAAGAACACGAACACGCGCGCGCACGCATCTCGGAGCGAGAAGCGCGTCGCGCGTCGCGCGACGCGCACGCGTTCGATGCGAATTGCGATCGACTCCCGTGACGCGCGCGTCGATGACTCGCCGTTGACCGCGCGCGACGGGATACCCCGTCCCTAATCGCGAGGGACGGCGGCGTGACGCGGCCGGGAAGCGCGCGCGGGATCAGGTGCGATGAAGATACCGAATCCGGGGTGAATGGACTCTCTCGTTAACGGAGATAGGACATTTTCCGTCAATGCAACGAGCGAGCGGATACGGGCGTGCGGCGCGCGAGAACTTGACGGCTTTGACGTTGACCTTACGCGACGCGGTCGATGCCGCACGCGCGTTATTCTTGGTCTAGAAAAATCTCGCCGTATGTCGGCAGATCTTATGCCCCTCCGTATTGTATTTTTTATGAGTAATTAACGGAGAAAGTGGGAAGAGCTTTTGAATTGCCATTGAATCGCGATTGGTTCGCTTTCAACATACCTCCAGACGTAACTACATATATTAAGAATGAAATACCAATGTATATGCGCACCAAGGGAAAGAAACAGACTTTTTAAAGGAATTTCAGCAGATGTTCTTAAATAGAGTCAGTCTAATTGTAAGATACAAAGCAAGGTCGGAGAGAAAGTTGTTTTTCGCGGTCGCGCAACACGTGGCGAGGCAGGAATTTTTAAATTCCGAGAAGCCCGTTCAATATTAGAAAATATGCGCGATCAAGTAGAATCTCAGATATATCAATAAATATCTATGACAAGAAAAAAAAAACGCGGTAACGCGCGCATTATCCGCGGTCAGTGAGTACATAATTAATTTTATCTCGAATGTTGTAAGAGATTTCGCAGAGACATGTTCTTCCCCCTACATACTGTTACCATGAAGCGTCGATCAAGGTCGAGTGATTTAGCGGAAGAAGAAATATCAATGGAATATTTCCAGAATTCAGTTCTGGGTCGAAATGGACTGATGGGTCGGAAGTAACGTGTCTCAGGCGGAACGGCCGAAATGCGATTAATCAATCGAGCAATTAGCGAGTCGGGCGCGCATGCCTGTTTGTTGAAAACCGTTTCACGGCACGATTGTACGCGATAATATGCGTTTGAATAAATTAGCGGCTTGTCACCATCGCGTGACAAATAGAAACACTGTGCCGTAAGGTCAAGGACCGACTCGATGTCGCTTTCTCAGCGAGCCGCGGCGCGTTTGCCTGTATACCTATATGTTTATTTTACTGGGTAATGCACGTTTCGCCGCTCTCAAAGGATAATTTATTACCTTGCGATTTAACGTCTCCGTTCACGAAGACGTTATTGCCGCCGACCGCTCGCGTTCACGGTCAATGTTATCTTTTGTTCGGTAAGCGCGCGCAAGATTTTTACGTTTGCATTTTCATCGGGTAGTCGCCGGTTGAACGCGGATGATTTTTAACAGCCGTTAGATCCGAACGATCCCGTTTGATATCACTCTGCACTTTTTTTTTCGTTATTACTATATGTACATACAGTTGCATTCATGCGTTCAAGATTTCTATAAAAAAAGAGATAGTTTTAACGAGTGCAGTATCTTTGCATTTTTATCTGCAAAATTCGTTTATCAAACCGAGATAATGCTCATCAGGGAAGAAAGAAAAAGATACGAACTAAAGGATTCCCAAAGCTGTTTACCGCGATTCCGCATATGACGCATGACTGCAAAGCAGGAATTTCTCAATTCTGGAAAACCCCTTACTTCCGATATATCGAGAAAAATATGTGTGTCACTCCGCATAATCGCCAATCACGGTTCTATCTCTTAAACGTACAGCGTTATCGCGCGTTTGCCGAGCGTTTGTGGCAGGGAGATTTATCGTGCAGAATAATCTCCCGCTAATTTCCGATGAAAATCACAGCTCTCGCGAATCCCTAACGTCCTCGAGATTGCCCGCCGATTACTAATCGTCGTTAATTGTTTGACAGACATCCCTCTGCGGCATCAAATGGAGGAAACTCGTGTGGGGCGAGGTGGCCGGTGGCTTCGGCGGCACGCCCCTCGAGGACCCGGTGCTGTCGAGTTTCTCACGATGTTTAGCTGGTGACATTCTGTGCGTATGGCGACGAGTGGCCGCCACGCCGGCCACCTCCGGCCCGGCGGCGGCCGCCACCGCCGCCGCTTCGGCGCCCGGAACTGGCATCTACGACATGGGCATCGCGCCCTCGCCCGCGCCCCCGCCGCTCTCCCTCACCGCCGCCAAGGAGCTCTGGATCTTCTGGTACGGCGAGGAACCCGATCTCTCTGGCTTGGTATCGCCGGAGCTCATCGCTTGCGGTGAGTATATCTTTACCGCGTGTCCGGAAACGCGCGCGCCGCGGCCGCGGCCGCGCCGCGCCGAGTCGAGCTCGTCCCGGAAGTCGAGCCGGGATAACGTAAAGATTCCTTAGACTGCACGCGGACGAGCTGAGAAACGCACAGGATAATTTATTTCCAAAACTTGTTATATAACGTAAGTTATTTCAAGACGATGAATTTTGTGCGATTATTATATGTCATCTCGATATTGAAAGCTATTATATATTTTTTAAACAACATTAAATGAAACAGCGAATTAAATCGCCAGAACGTTAATTAAGGACCAAAAGTGTTCGAGCGAAGATGATCGACGTCGTTGTTTGATCGATGCGTGGCAAACTGATAATCTCAATTGGTAACATTCAGGCGCGATATACGGTATGTTGTGTACACCGGACGGGAAGTAGCAATTACGCGATGTTTATACGCCGTTGTATGGTGTTTTACCTAACACCAGCAAGAAGACCGTGACTAAGCTAACTTTTATTACGTACTTTCCAAGAGGAAGTTTCGACACGTAAGAGACACGAAGGGACCACGTTGCGTTAGCGGATTTGCAGACGTGCTTGACGGGCAAAAATCCTAGACTGTGCACAAGATCAAAAGACTATACGTATACATCGTCCTATTATCGATATCGCTGACTAGAGACAATATCAAAGTCACGGCGAGCGGGGGGAAAGGAATACGATTAAAAGTGAAACTCGCTTTAGTCTTTAGATCACCGCGATATGCAGTGACGTGTATAAACGCGTTAGCCCGTGCCCGTGAATCACACATAAAATTATCACCGCGTGCCTCCTTCCTTCGGGCTATCGAACGATTCTGCCTGTTTTGCGCGTGCAGGAACGTGAGCTGCTTAGTTATGTCTCGAATAGTATCGCAAATATTCACATTTCTCTACGATCATTTTTCGCGTGTTGTTTCTACAGTCTTGCCGCGAGTAAAGGCGATAGTTTGCGTCGTTCTGAAATAAAAACTCGGGCGGGCAAGCTCAGCTGGTCTCGTTTGAGCATAGCTGTGTAGTCTAAAGCCGCGGGGACACGCGATAAAGCTTAAAGCAGCAAGCGAACCGACTAATCACAATTCTCGAAATTAGATTAGGTCAAGGAGTACGTTCAACCGTGACTGGTCGATGTAACAAATTAAAGCTTTTGTTTTTCTCTACCCGCAGATATATCGAGTCGTAACGTTCAAAGCGAAAAATCGTACGAATCTTTCTTTGTACTTGTCGAGATAAATTTTATTTTTTGTAGTGATCGCGTTCAGTACTAGCGATCAGTAAAATACTCTCTCCAAAAACTAGAGCTTTGAGCAACGAACAAATTAATCAGTCGCAATAAAATGTTTTTTCGGATGGTAGATTAAATTGCGAGGAATTCTCAGTTGTTAGATTTGATTCGTTCGTCCTTAAGTTTTCTTTAACGCTCAATTTTTACTATTTAAATTTTCGACGATGATTATGATGATGATAAATGATAATTATTATTATCTCGTGCCTCTGAGAGATGAGCAGTAACGTCGCCGTCGTGCAACGGATCAGCGTTCGAGCCGCGCCGGACTGAGGCCCGGCCGGCGGTGTTTCTCGACTGGCGAGGTCGCTGAACTATGCACTTGTCTGCAACTCGTTGCAGCGCGCAACGTATAGATCTGCCGTGTTGTGCATCGCGCCGCGCCGCGTTGCTCTGCCGGAGAGTGCACCAATTGCGAAACTGCAGCCGTCCGACCGCACGGTGAACCGTTAAGACTGAAAACGACCAACGTGGCCGGCCTGCCGCGACGGTGACAGTCGCGACAATTTAGCGCTATTGGCTTAAAAAAAAAAAAAAGGACGGGTTAATCGTTCGGGTCGTCGGAGAATCGAGATAAGACGCACCCCTCGAGCGCACCTTTGCTCTTATCGGATATTGATCTTCTTCGCCAGGAAAGAACATTTTTGGATTATTAGTTTAATCGTATCAGACGTAAGATTGATAAACGTAGCGTTATTCTTTTTTATCCCGTTAGACGAGTGCGATAATTAATATTGAAATAGATAGTAATAGAGCTACATTGTAGACAATCAAGCCGAGCGCGCGCGTTCTACTTTTTAAGAATAAAATATTATACCATCGCTTTTATATGTACGATTATCGCGATGGAAGTTTCTCGATGAACATTCGGATTTTGGGAGACGCAGGCTGCAGCGAGACCACCGCGGCTAGTGGTCCACGAGAGATGCAACTCCCTCAGGCTCCGGTCATATCGATCGACAGAACACGTGTTCTCCCACCCAGTGACTCTCAACGTTACTGCAACTGCGTGTTATTCTAAAAGGCCAAGCCATATTTGACTTTGAGATTTCTCGACTTTTTCACTAAATAATTATAGGTATATCTCGCGCTAAATTATTTCCGTATATTATAGTTAGAGTTAGAAGGAAGCGCGCGTCTGTTTAAGACACATCTTTCAACGATCGTGAGTTTTGAAACACACGGAACGAAATGTGCGTAATATATCGCATTCGCACGTTTCGAATGAGCTCTCCGAGCTCTCGCAGATTCTACGCACCTCTTCACATTTCGCGAAGCGTATTCGTTCGCGTGAGAACAAAATCAGGGGAAAGCTGGCCCGAGCGCGCGACTCGGGATTCTAGAACTTTTCTGTTTTCTCGGCCAACTTCTCCTCTACCTTCCGCGAAACGCTCACCGTTGCTCGACGTGATTTTACACGCGAATCGCATTACTTTCACGCTAAATTCCGCCGCTGCTCCGCGGCCGGCCGTTCGGACGCGCGCACCGCAAATAAGAGCAGGCTTTACCTGCTTCATCGTGTAGCGACTCATCATTGAATGTACGATATACCGAATGAAAATTATACACATATTTGTTGTCAGGGTTGAGAGAAGACGTATCACTTCTTCCCGCTTAATTGTAACAACAGCAGCGTCGTATATAACCGTTATTTCCGCGTATTTTTAGAAATCGATCGTCCATACGAAGCGCGCATTAGAGTATTCCAGTTCCTCTCTACGTCGTTTATTGTACAGACTACAAAGAGGAAGAGAGGAACGCGTTAGACCGACGCGCCGACAGCTTTGTTAACGATTTTATTATTTACTGTCATTTGCAGAAAGCGAGCAGGGTTCTTGGGAAAGCGGATTGTCGTACGAATGCCGGTCACTTCTTTTCAAGGCTCTGCATAACTTGATTGAACGGTGTTTGCTATCCCGTGACTTCGTTCGCTTAGGAAAGTGGTTTGTGCAACCTTACAATGGCTACGAGAAACATCGTTGTAGCAGGTAAATGCTTATTTAGTAATAATATCTCTGTTATCACGTTCTGCGTTTCACAAAATATTTTTGAGAGTAATGACATTTTTATTTTATTTTGAGAATGTACACTTTCCCGGTAAGAACACTTGGTATCATGTACGCTTTATCACATAAACTAGACACATTTAAGACGTACAATAGCGTGTTCAAGATGTACATATTATATCTAGATATTTTATTATGAAATAAGTACGCAAATGTTTATCATGAAATGAATGCTCGGAATGAATTCGGAGCTATATGTAATTAGATATTTTTAAATATTTGATGTGAAGGATTAAACATGACGCACAGATACGTGAATAGGATACGTACGTCTCAAGTGTGCCCAATTTAATGTAGTAAGGAGTGCAACGCACCAAGTGTACAAAGTACACAGTATAAAGTACTTTTGCGATTTAAAATACAGTATAGTTTTTATCGACAAATCTTTAAATTTTGTTATTATATTTGCAGCAGCCATTTGTCGTTCTCATTTGCATTCTTCGTTCACGGAGAAAGTACTGTGTGCGCAAGTGTGGACGTCAGGCAGCATCCTGCGGTGCGACATCTTACAAAGACATGTCTACAACGTACCCAGACCTCCCAATCCGGCGTTAAAGGTAAGTATTGCTAATAAGCAGTAAGCGTAGCGTAATAACGCAGAGATAAAGATCTACAGCCACAGTTGGTACGAGGAAAATTTGATCGTTATCAACGTCAGCGTATATTTCTTATCTTAATATCTTATTTTACAGTGATCCTAGCTCCTTATGGACTAGCAGGCACATTAACGGGTCAGGTGAGCCGTATGGACAGTCAACTTCTCGAAGAGTGGAAACACTTCTATCCGATCAGTACCGGTAGTAACTCGGAGACCGGGCTTCCGCCTCTCGTGGAGGTCCTCGTCGGTGGCGTGCGCATGCGTTATCCCTCTTGTTATGTCTTGGTTACGGATATGGATGATACATCACCCGAAACTCCTCTTTCGCCACCAAGCAGTCCCGTCACTTGCGAGCGACCGCTCTTAACACAACAGGAACTGAGCGCAGCTACCGAATTGCCGGAACGCGTGTGGGCAGAATGTACTTTGAGTTCACCGATGTCCGCTTCCAAAACAGAATCTTCCACGGAACCTGGAACCTGGACGTTCGTGGAACCGACGCAAAAGTCTTCCTGTACCTGTTCATGTTCGAAGTAAGGATAGCGGAAGTTCACGTCCCTTTTTATTTCGACTTTATTGCATTGTGCAGAACACTATCTTTAGATTCCTGTCTCTTAGATTTCATGATATACATAAAAATTAATTGTTTACTATGTAAGTTTTAATATGTTTATTAAATTGTTTTAATTGATACGATTAATAGCAGACTAAAGTCAATTACGATCTTTTTCATAATACATTGAACGTAATAGTAAACATTTAATTTTTGTTATATATTGCGTCAGTTGAATAATGTTAGTAATATTTGCCATCATATTGGTTTCTGTTTGCATGTAATAGCACAGAATATAGAATCGTAGAATATCCAAATTATTATAGATGATAGTAGTGTGTGATGGCTGTTGTAATGTGTGCATGGAAATTCGTCTTTTGAACAGATGGCTCAAATGCAAGTATTCTTAATAGCTATCTTGTTAATGCATTTATTATTGTAATTATAAAGTTACATTTAAACCAATTAAATTTTTTACTTATAATTTTAGACCGAAAACGCAGACATAATTTTATTGACTATTTTATCGTCATTATAACTTATAATCAAATACAAAGATTGTAATATTTTTATGCGTTGCATTTGAGCTTCTATAAAAAAAAAGCATATTGTTTAGGGCCGAGTATTAATGAGATATAGTATGAATCCAACCAAAATCTAAAGAGACCTGAAGTATTGTGTTTTAAATGAAAATCTACTGTAATTTCTACAGTCGCCCCACATGTATTTTCTTACATATTTAAATATGGAGACTAGCTTAAAATGACATACTGTTAATATAATCTTAGCTAATTCTTCCTTGACATTTAAATATGTAGTTGCTTAACTTTTATGTTTGAAAAATAGTGTGGCTGTCAAGATATTCGGATATGCAAAGGTTATTTTTTGTAGATATTAATTTAAAAAAAATTATGAAACAAAATGAGTCACTATACATATATCAATAATTTAAAATTTGAAGTATAATGAGACATTTAAAACTTTGTTAAGAAATAATACAATATTTATTAATAAAAACTATCAAAATGTAAGAAGAGAAATATTAATAGTAAGATTATTTGAAATAATTCAAACAATTTATAAGAATTGTTAATTTGTAAGCAAAACATTTAGCTTTTTGTTTACATTTGGATTATTTTCTTAAAATAAGTGATTAGACATTTACCATCAGAATAGTGCGATAAAACAAACGTGTGTCATTTTATCGTCACAAATATGTCGTATTTTAAACTAGTCTTTGTATATGCAATTTGACGAAGTTGATATATGAGTTGTTGCTTCAGGATTATATAAGATAAAATGATAGAGGAGATACGTTCACAAGAAAACGAGATGTTAAATGCATCGGTTGCAGGTATACGACCCCCGGGGGTTGGAAGAGCCTGGCCTCCTCTCAGGTTCAGAGGGAGAGGGTAGATAAAGGTGGACGGAGGGTCGTACCGTTTCACCGACGGTCTACCACTCAGTGGGACGCTTGTCCCTCTGTCCCTGCTAATGCCCCCAGGTGGGTAATTTCTAGGCCCTCAGATATAAAGGGAGAAAGAGATCATTTTCATCATTTCTCTTAATCAATCACTGCAATAACGCCAGTTTTACGTATGATCGTAATGATCCTCCATAACTTCACATGCAGATTCATCGCTTTCGACAGCTCCATCATGTAATATATTCAAATAACTCTCGATGCACAATATAACGTATTAATCCGATTTCATTTTATAACTATACAAAGGTGCGAGGCATGTGTCTTCTTAAACGCGATCGAGTCGCGCGTGAAGAAAAACGGACGGCAGACTAATATTTTTTTTTTTACATTTGATACGTGTAAAACTGTACAAATATGTCTCACAGAGTGTTTAGAATTTTTCAGTAGGTAAATGGGACCTCCTAATGTCAATGTTACGTGAATCCTACGGTATAAGGTTGCCAATTTTTTTACATGTACTAATACAATATAGTAAGTACACAATTTAACGTCAACGAGTAGCTCTATAACAAATTTATATCAACAATATATTTCCTCAACGAATTATTTCTATATTACCTATAAAAGCAAAAGCAAGGGATAGAACTCAATTAATAAACTCACTCACAATCTGTCGACATAAAAATATTATCATGCGCATGATTCGGTAGCAGATGGAATCTGAGCTTTACACACGATTGGTAGTGCACTCCAGCATATATCTTCCTCTAACAATTAGTTGTTATTTATTTTGCTTGTAATATACATATAGAAAATGGTTATATGCTTTGCATGTGAATATTGTTCGATATTTCTAGCATTTATTTTACCCTATAAGTTGGCGTCTTTACATCCATCTTATAACATATAACAGGCCTCTGTTCATGTTCATGCACATTTTATATTTCGACAGGCGCGGCATATGCTTTTTCTCGAACGATTCATCTCAGTAATACGCACAAAGTTATTATTTCAATAACATTATATGTTGAGAGAAATAACGAAAATGTATCGCTGTTCTAATGTAAGGCTAAAATATTGTTAAATATATCATTGAGATAATCACGATGTAGGGAAAACTGTAGTCTGAAATAACATTTCAATAATCTAATTTTGCGAAATACTGTTTGTATGTTGTCTCTAATGTTTCTAATGTCGTTTTGGACTAATTTTCCCTGTATTAGAATTATATTTTCAATATTTCTCTCATTCTTTCATGCTCGATATGAGTACCAAACTTATTTTTTCTTGCAATTTTAATGACAAATATCGTAGGACATATCCGTACGTAATTAATCTGTTCAAAAATTGAGTAGGTCGGTACTGAGTAGAACGGAAGCACCTAGTACACCACCGGGTGGTCCACCTTCCTACTCGCGCGGACCACCAACGGGAGGAGATTGCTTACCGGTGCCGTCGGTCGGCTCGCCAGGTTCTCCGGCACCATCGCCTCTTCTGACTCCGCACTCCGAGCCGGCGTCGGTCCCACCCGCGGAACCAACGATGCCGACTCTTAGCCCGCAGCCTCCACCAAGTCACACAAACACTGCCCCACCCCTAACCCCGTCGCAAGGGCCCAAGTCTATTTCTTCCGCGTGCAACAACCAGGTGCACAGTCCATCGGTTCCTGGACCGATACTGAAACGACCAATCTTGGTGTCCCGAGAATACGAAGGTGCCCTTTTGGAAGACGAGCAACCGTTATCCTGGCTCTACGATTATTCGCTTCAGGAAGCTTGGTTGAATCATCCTGTGAAGCGTTTCAAATCCATGAACATCAGCGGTCCTCCGACCAACCGAAGCACCGATCTATACCCACCGATGAACTCTCAAGTGCTCCAATCTCAAGCTCCTAAGCTGGAAATTAAACAAGAACCTGTTGCAGTTGTAAGTAATATCCATTAATAGGAAAGAGATAAAGAAAAATTAGATTATCTAAGCATATTATATCTGTTATGAAAATATTTTTATCAAATTATGGGAAGAATAGTTTTAATCTTTCTCTTAAGTGCCTATTGGAGTTTTAGTGAAATTTTATGTAATTTATAAAATTTAGAAGTTATTAGAAATTTACAATTGATATGGTTTATCTCCAATACAGGGCAAAATAAAATATGATTAACATATGTGTAAAATATTTATCTGTTCAAGAACTTAAAAAAAACATTTGTAAATTTTATTTGTAAAGATCATAAAAATATTTTAAGTCATCTTCAATTCCAGCGCAAGTGCCCAGCTTCTTCATTCGTAAGATGCATTAATGATAAACTATGTCTTGTGATATCAGGGCGAATGTATCGGAAGAAGAACAGATCCATACGAGTTCGATGCGACAGGCGAGGAAAATGGCACGAATGTCGATGGTCTCAGACGACAAAGGGACGATCCATCTAAACCAGGATCTCTTTTCACCAGCGAGGGTCTCCAGCCATCCTACAAAGATCTAGATCAAATATTCGACAACTCTGATCCCGATACTTCCAGCGATGAAACGGTAAGTTTAAGCTTATATATTAGAAATAGCTGATACAATTCTGTATATGACACAAGGATAAACAAGGAAAATAGTGACATCAAAATACTTGAAAATCGCAACGGATGTTGGATAAGATGCATTTACGTTCACAGAATTTGAATCAACTGCAGATACAAACACCGCCAGGCTCGAACAAATCTGGTGGATTGCATGAGGAAACAAGGGTGGACGGAACGAACAAGAATAATAATCGAGGAGTCACGGTTCTACGACCAGAAGAACTATCCAAGATGTTTCCAACTCCTCCTTCTCTAGAGCATAATCCTGTTGCCTCGCCTTGCCAGCTGAGTGATCCCCTCATGGACCAGACTGAGCTATTGATGCCTTCGCGACCGCTCAGACACCTGCCCGACATCTATCCTAATATGGGTTCTCCGCAAGAAGAGCCAATTGACGATTGGTCATACGTGTTCAAGCCGGCGGCCATCAGTAAGATGGTCGGTTCTTCCAAGTACGCACCCCTCACGAATCTGCCTAGCCAATCTCTGCCATCCATCACACTGCCATCGCACTGCGTGTACAGACCTTCCTGGCAGTGCAATCCTGCTTCCACCAATCAGGCGGACAAACCTCTTCCACCAACCAGGCCCGGATCAGTTCAACAGCAGCAGCAACAGCAACAACAGCAGCAGCAGCAGCAGCAACAACAACAGCCTTGTCCACAAAGTCCGGCGCCCCCTTATCGTTCGAATACTCTGCCCGGTAGGCCTCCACCACCTCCGTACGACCAACCCAGTCCAGCTACATCTACTACTTCCTCATATCTCAATAAAAATCTCAACAGCATCGAGGCGGATACACCGGGACCCGCTCGCGCGCCTGAATCAAATTCCCTCGTAGTGAATATTCTTCTGGGTGACACCGCGCTCAACATCTTCCGCGATCATAACTTTGATAGTTGCAGTCTATGTGTGTGCAATGCTGGGCCCAAAGTCGTAGGCAATATTAAGGGCGCCGATGCGGGCGTTTACCTCAACAATTCGTGGGCTGGTTCCGCGCTCTTCCAAGAGGATGATCAAATCAGATGTAGTTGCGGCTTCAGCGCCGTGGTGAATCGTCGACTCGCGCACCGAGCGGGTCTGTTCTACGAAGACGAGAAGGAGATCACGGGCGTCGCCGAAGACCCAGCGGAGAAGAAAAAGGGCTCGCTCACCGCGGTCGCATGTCCTGGAGCGAAAGCAATTCCGGAGGGTCTCGATACGATACCACCGAATGTTCTCGAGTTACTTCGCGAGCAATGCCTGATCGTCCAAAGTTCAGCCAGCAGTCTGTACAGAGCGGCCAGGATATGCGCCACCATGAAAAGCTATCCGACGTTGACGCCGACGGTGAACACCCTAGAATTCAATGACGGCAACGAGGTGTGTGTTGCCGCGCTCGATCAAGGCAAGCTCGACGGCGCGCACAATGAGAGGGCGCCTCGCGTGAATGGCGTGCACCGGTGGGTGTTCCTTAGAGCGCGAGGTCCCCAATGCAGCGGCGACATCGTACGAATGATGAGGTCATTGCAGCCGCTGCTCCAGGACGCGGTGCAAAAGAAGTGTACAACACGCATGTGGGAGGCGCCGTATACCGTCACCGGCCCGCTCACATGGCGACAGTTCCATCGTTTGGCCGGCCGTGGTACCGACGATCGTTGCGAGCCACAACCGATACCCGCTCTAGTCGTCGGATACGATCGCGATTGGTTGTCACTGTCGCCGTACGCGGTCTGCTTCTGGGAAAAACTGTCACTAGAACCGTTTGCCGGGTCTAGGGACGTCGCTTACGTGGTCGTCGCACCCGACAGCGATTGTATTGTCAGTAGAGTCAAATCGTTCTTCCGAGAACTTTCCTGCACGTACGAGGTAAACACAAGTATTGTTTATTTTATATAAATGATTTTACTTGAACACTAAAATGTCCGCAAGAATTATTTTGTTTAGCGTCACTGAAATTTCTTCTGTTTTTCTAAAATGTATTCGAAAAAGTACACTTTAAAATTGGTTTTTTTTTGTACTATTACGTCCAATTTGTAATTCTCGCGCGATTCACTTAATTAATTTTGTCGTCAATTTAAGGGAAAATTATAGTTTAAGACTGATTTTTAATTTTGTCGCAGATTTGCCGGTTAGGAAGACACACGCCAATCTCGAAACAGCTACGCGATGGAATTCTGCGTGTCGGGAAATCGACTGTGCAGAAACTGGCGAAGCAACCGATGGACGATTGGTTCAAGTTTTTGGGGGAGAATTACATAGGCGAACTATTGAGATTGTACGCCCAAGTATGTAATCATCGATTGGCCCCGTATCTGACGCAGGTCATACAAGATCGTAGTTTGTTGGATCCCGGTGATTCTCAACTGGCCAACAAACAGCAGCAACAGCAATCCACAACAATTCCCGTTCCCGATACGATGCCCGCTACACCCGACGTATTAACGACAAAACCCGAATCTGTCGGTATGTCTAATCGATAATCGCATTTTAGCGATATGGTTTTAGCGATACGTGTCTCTGGTTGGGTCTAGCGAGATTCGTTTTGCAGAAGGGGAGAATCCGAGGAGCGAGACTCCCTCTTCGAGCACAGCGACGAATCAGACCACTACTAATACAACCGGTAATACGACACCGACCTCGCAAACCACAAGCAACACGACACCGATTACTACGACCACAGGCCCGGACGAGGAGGAGATCGAACCTCCAGCCATCGTTGTCTACTTTGTCGAGCCTTTCTCGTTAGGCGGCACCGAGGATCCCGATCGACGGCGGCTCGCCATTCTGGCTCTACTCAGAGCTTACTCTTCCGCGATCAATAGCATGCCTGAGAATATGAGGTCAAATATTCACGTTCAGGTAATAACCGAAATTCTAGTACAAATCCTTGACGATAAAGAATAAATAATTTTAAAACTCAGCTGGTCAGTATTCTAAATTGTGTTTTTACAACATTTTGATAACTGTGTTTAATATACTTTTAGATAATATCCTTGGAAAGCATAATGGAATTAGGTCGAGCTCGAGAAAGGCGAAAGATTCAAGATGAGATGAGAGCCTTGGCATTGAATGTCTTCTTGCAAGGACGTCGATTATTGAATCATAATTCTACGGTAAAAAGCCTCACCGGTTTCGGTACCGCCGCCGCTGCTGATCTCTTCCTCAAGAGTAAAGATGTAAGAGTCCATTGTGTTAGAATGCTTGCCACGTGGTTGTGAATATGATCCGATTTCCATTTGTGCGCCGCGATATTAGTGTCAAAACCTACGATATATATAAATTGTTTTCACTCATTTAGTAATATTCTTACAACTATACATTAGGAACGGAACAGGGCGCCTTATCGCTTCTACGCACCGGCCTTCGTGCTAGCACCGCTGCGAGCGAAGAGCGAAGCTCCCGAATCGTTCGGCATGCCGAGACCCGAGGAATGCGCGGTGCTCTATCTGAGCTACTGTTTGAGCGAGGATCAGTCTTGGCTGTTGGCAGCCGCAACCGATGACAGGGGCGAAATTTTCGAGACTGCTACTATTAACATCGACATACCCAATAGAAAAAGAAGAAAACGCGCCTCGGCTAGGCGCATTGGCCTTCAAAAGCTCATGGACTTTATATTGGGCGTCATGTCCCAAGGTGTAAGTAAAAGATTTACAATAAATTTACATAAATGAAACCCAGCGATATATGAATATCTGCTATTACATATGCATACGAAAAATCGCGATTCGAGCTCCCATTGGTGATTTTTATTCTCATTAAAAAAGTTTGTTCTTTATCATTGCACATTATTCATTTTGTAAATACTTTCTCACTTTTTGTATCATTAAATTATTTTTATTGCAGGTACAACCATGGAGATTGGTTGTGGGTCGAGTAGGACGTATTGGGCACGGCGAATTAAAAGGATGGAGTTGGTTACTTTCTAGGAAAGCACTTCTGAAAGCTTCGAAGCATCTGAAAGAGATATGCGGACAGTGCAGTCTCTTGTATCCCTCGGCGGCACCTTGCGTACTCAGCGCATGTTTAGTCTCGCTCGAGCCGGACTCTACTCTGAGATTAATGGCCGATCAATTCACTCCCGACGAAAGATTCAGTCAGGCGTCTGTAAACTGCCAATTATCCACACCTCAAGATGTCACATGTACTCATATACTTGTTTTCCCTACATCCGCTACCACTCAGGTAAAGAAGATTACTCACCTATACATAAGCTCAATTATATTATTTCTCGGATACAGTCAGACTAAGCGCTGCTGTTGTTTTGACTTCAGTCGTCGCAGACCGCATTTCAAGAGCAACACAACGTACCCGAGTTGGGGGACGACGAATTGTTTTCCGCTCTAAATGATGACATGCCGGAAGGCATGGAGGGAATGGGTGACTTCAACGACATTTTCAACGTTTGGCCTGAGCCGGGCGCAGGCGGTGGACAGAGTCCAAGCGGAAGTCCGCATCGCCCCGAAGGTTCGCCGCATGGAGGAGACGGCGGTGGATCAGGCTTAGGCAATCATGACGGGCCTGGTAGTCCATTTCCGTGCAGCAATACGCCAAGAGTAAGTCCCCCCCCCCCCCTCTTTTTTTTTTTTAGTACAGTTTACGGCTGTACTATATCCTATGTCCATATATAAATTTACATGCAAATTTTTGTTATTCACAGATAGCGACGACTGAGCAAGCAGAAGAGGTCGGTACGCTTCTACAACAACCACTCGCTCTTGGTTATCTAGTATCGACTGCGCCAACGGGACGAATGCCACCATGGTTTTGGGCAGCTTGTCCGCATCTCGAAAATGTTTGTCCTGTATTTCTGAAGAACGCGTTACACCTGCACAGTCCCGCGATACAACAGAACAGCGACGATTTACTTCAGCAACAAAACGCACCCACTGCTCATCCATTGGACTCGCAGTACACCACTGACGTACTCAGGTTTGTATAGTATTCGCGGTGGTATTCAAAATTTTAGCTTTCCAGTCATTTGTTGCGCGGAGTTTATCGTGCAATTTACGTGATTGACAGATACGTGTTGGAAGGGTACAACGCATTGTCGTGGCTTGCGCTGGATGCAAACACCAAGGATCGACTGTCCTGCTTACCAGTGCACGTACAGGCGCTCATGCATCTCTACCATGCGACGGCAGCTCTCGTCTGACCCACACCCTCTCCCATTGTAGTGCAGTATATGCACCTCTCTCACGCACTCCTTATTGTACCGTCACTCGGGGCTTTACGAGAGCAACTGATTTCCTATGCCCTTTACCTATACTACATTAGTTAGGTACTTAGAGAGAAAGAGATTGTCTAGGTACAGAGTACGATCCTTCTCGACCATATGTAAAGAGGAACCGAGCCTTTTTTACTCGGTTTGACTCTAATTAATACACAAGTTAGCGCAATGAAAATGCAACGGCTGAAAATGCAAAATCTGATGAGAACCAACAGCGACTCTCTTTACCATTTTTCTATTATAACAGGCGAAATAGATTGTACTTTGTGTTTATGATCGTATCTCGTATTTCGTAAGGAAAAATGAACTGTGCATCCAATACGACCATTGCCAGCGAAAGCAAATGTGAGACTGCGAATGGTAGAAGTGAAGATGCGAGCGACGAGAGACACTGTGAGAAAGAAAGAAAGATAGGGCAGGAGAGAATGAGGATGAAAGAGAAGGATAACTAGAGAAATGTACGAAAGAGATAGAGAAAGAGAGCACGCGCGAACGAACGAGCGAGTGAGAGAGAGAAAGAGAAAAGGTGAAAAAGAGAGTGCATAATAAGAAAATGATTTTCGATTGCCTCTCTATCGATAGATAGTTGAATTACAAATCAGAATCTCTAGAAAAATTACGTAACCAAAAGTTTTTAATTGTAAATTGAATTTTGTATAAAGCTTTTATTATTAATGACGACGAAGTAATATAAATGATATTACGTTGTTTTTTAATTTTATATAGATATAAAAAAAAGAGAGGTGGACTTCTTTTTTATAAGCGATGCCTCGTACAAGCCCCTGGTGTGAGATAAGTATGACGATTATAATATTATGCTCGCGCGGCACTGGGTCGCTGTTATCATGTTTCCTGGACCCGTTAGCGCAATTTTTCGATGCTGTTTGACAAATTTTATTCGGATTAGGTGACCTCTATATATTATACATACATTATAGTGTAAAATATTGTTTTTAAATAATTTATGAAGTGAGACATCGCCGAGATTAGATAATTGAGAATGAAAGAGGGAAATAACCGCAAGAGTGAAAGAGAGAGAGAGAAAGAGAGAGAAAGAGAGCAAGCGAGAGAATGAGGAGAACGAGTCAGTTATGCAAATATTGTTTTCATCCAATTTAACTTTGAATGTAAAAAAAAAGAAGAAAAGACACGAAGAGAGAAATGTGGGGCGCGTCTGAGTGGAGCCACGGTGGCCAATTGCGTCAGTCGCATAGTACAAATATGACTTGTACATAGAACCCCTAACTCCCTAATTAATTGGTTAATTTACTCACACCCACACTCACTCTGTATCTATAGTATTTATTACTGGGTAGTAACGTCATTATTGGGATTATTATTATTATTAAAATTATTATTACCATTATTATATTAATATTACGAAATACAGTTTTATGTGTATATATATATATACATATATATATATATAATTACATATGTGATTTCTCTCTCGTATTTGCAGCGCCCAAGAAATTTGTGTTGCAAGCACAGTAGAAACACGTAGAAAAAGATGTCTTTTGCTCCTGTGAATATATATATAAAAAAAAGAGTGCGAATTGAATCAGCGATTTTTTCGCTTTCCAAGCAATTGCTTACATACCGAGCCTTGTGCACTGATATTCTTCTACTAATCTACATTTCCAAAATGATATGGAAATATGAAAGTACTTTTTTATCCAATACTTTTATATAAAGAGAAAAGAAAATAAAACACAATCTTCGACACATACAATATGGCACTAAAATATGAGACTTGGTCTATGGGTCACATATTTTATTTAGGACTTCAGATGCTTAAGAAGTTATTATCACATCTCACCTTACAAATTTAACACGTAATTTAATGCTCTAAAAGAAATCCTGAATCTTCACGACGCATATCTATTGTGCTTGCACTCTATCTCCCTATCCTTTCTATTCTAAACTATAACTATACCCATTATGGCCATAGTGCCCTGACCTTAACATAGATACGTATAAAGACGTCGTTTATTTAAGAAGTACGATATATCACACTTTTCATCCGCTGAAAGTATATTACAATTATATCGTTGGCTCGAATGGACTAGTATCGTGTATAAAAGAAGGATTATAGAACCTTACGATCTATTTACGACAGTATACGGACTAGTATTCGGTCAACGTCGACGGTCGGTCCGGAGAAGGTCTCTCCAGACTATGATTGATGCCATATGGCCTCAAATGGTAAATTAGATACTCTAGAACGTACATCATGTTCGGTGACACGTAGTGGAATGAAACAGCACTGTCCGAACAACAGTTCAAGCCATCTTTGGTATCATAATAGATATACTTCCAATACCAAAAATTCTTGTCTACATGATTTGGTATCAAATGGTGCTCCGGCACGAACGGAAAGAATCTACCACGCCCGTGAGGATCTCTTGTATCCATCGCACGTACGCCAATCTTTTCAAGACATTTTCCCATCTCCACGTCCTCCGCACCACCGTTATCTGGTCGGCACTTGGTCTTGTCGGGTAAGCCCTCTTCCACGAATTTGCGTAAGCCTTCCTTACTAAGTACATATCCCGCGCCACCGCTCATGTAACCTTGTTTCACGAAAGGTTTAAATCTGCATCCGAAGTATAATGACGAATTTGGATTGTACGACGACAACATATATCGTAGATTTTCCACTACTACATATCTGAAAGCACATAAATCCAAAACATAATTTTTCCAGTTATATACGAGAGCAAATCAATAATTATGCGCACCCTATTTCTATAATTTATTAGAACAGTAGAGAACGTACAATTATATCATTTTTTAACATAGTCTCCTTGCTTTTCAATACACTTATTCCAGAATTCCACAAGCTTGCATATACCCTTGGGGAAAAAAAGTTAAGTTTTTGGTTTGTCAAGCCATGTATGTACCGCTTCTCGCAATGTTGGTCTGTAGCAAATCGACAACCTCGACAATAGGCCTCGGTCTTACCATCGCGATTATCATCTGTTTAGCCCACTTAAAGATGTCGCTAAGAGGTCGTCGATTTGCCACAAACCACCATGTGCAAGAAGCGGTGCATACATGGCTGAGAGACAAACTAAAAATATTTTTTTCCGAGGGTATATGCAAGCTTATGGAACGTTCGAACAAGCTTGCATTGAAAAGCAAGAGGACTATGTTGAAAAATGTACGTTCTCTACTGTTGTTCTAATAAATTTATAGAAATAGAGTGCGGATAATAATTGACTCACTCTCGTACATATGTATACGATATATACAGTAGAGCAACTTCTTTGATTTTGTAGGATAGTGTTATTCATTTAAAATGACAAACTATCAATTTTTTAAATCAAATATTTCTATTTTTTCCTAACTTGTTCGCGATATGCATTTTTTATATTTTTTCCATGGTGATACCAAACTAAAGGATACTAACAAAAATGTGTGCTACCTATTCATGTACCTACATTACACTGCAAAGATAAAATTTATCGTGAACAGAATACACTTACGTATCGTCGTCAGCTTTTATGAACCAATCTGCTTTGTCTTTGTACTTCTCATAAGCGTATTTAAACGCTTCTTTGGTTTTAGCCCACAGATTATCTCTACCCTCCTTTACTGGCAACACTACAGTGGGTAAGCTGGCGTCTAAAAATGACCATCATGAGTACATCGTACAAATATTTTTATCTGTATATCACAATCTTTATCTTTATGACGAAATACCTGCCGCAGAACTCATAAAAAGAAGTACATTGCAGCGTTTTCCCCATGTCGCTTTTACGTGACGTGCCTTGCTCTGATGGTTTTTAGGACCAGTCATAACCCAGCAAAGAACACGCACTTTTTTCGCCATATCCTGAGCTATTCTATCTTCTCCTTTGTGGAAATCTTCATCATCACCATGAAATTTAACTTCCGTTTCAGGACCAATCTATTAGAAATTTTTTAGCGATAAGATATAGAAATCATCACAATCATTTAATAGTTCTAAGAAAACATTTTTTTTTTGCATATACTTTAATCGAAAAGATCCTTTTAATTTTCCTCGCTGATCAGTTTAGTTATATGCAATCTCTCAAAAATATTGTAGTTTGGAACGTAAAATATACCATTGCGTACCTCTGACTCCAGCTCCGAATAATGATGAGGATCTCTGGAAAAGCTAGAACTACCTGGCATCCAACTGAACATGTGCGGTACATCTCTCGTGGATGTCATGAGCAGACATGCCGATAAAAAGCCGAAAACCATTCCAGCAGAGAGTGTCAACACAAATCGCCGTCCACTTCGACCACCTGTGTAAAAAACTGATTACTGTATTTTCTAATTGCTATAATTTCACATTTACAAATTATGGACTAATACAAATCAGACAGAACCAAACATGAATTTATTTACAGGGACCTGAATAGACACTTACTATCGAAACTGGGAAGCCGCTGCTGTACCATGATATATAATATAAATTGTGACTCAACTCAATAACGCTATAAATGCTTGAATATAAATTGCAGTCTCCTTCGCATTCATTTTTTCTTACATAAATGCATGATATATTTTATCACTGCCCTCTAAAATATTATATAAAATGTTATCCAATTAATATTAATATTATATTAATATTATCTAAATTGTTAAGTAAAAACATGTATTAGTTTTGTGATTAATAGAAAAGAGAATATTGTGTTGAATACGTGAAACACAAATGGAGTAAATGTCGAACGCTTTTAAAGTGCTACAAAGTCTGTGCTATCTTACAATGATAATTAATCAATAGATGTGTAAAAATTCATTTACTATCAAACAAACTTAATATCTTATCAATATTGGATGGATAGTTTTATGATTATATATCAAATACAGGGATAACCAGGTACAGAATTACACTATTATTTTTATATGCTATTATTGCAATATCAATTATGTTAATTCTTCATTTTGCTCTCTTTCATGTGGTAGTTGATCGTATCATAATTGTATCAAAATTAATGTTGTTATATCAACTCCAATATAAATGTAATTCATGTAAATTTTTAAATTTATAGGATAAACTTATATTATCACCAAATAATTTCACATACATACCTGATCAACATGATGTTTGATAACACGATAAACTCTTGAAGGCCATTTTTAAGCTCATATATTAAACTTGTTACTCCCAATAAGATAGATAAAAATGTGCTTCGCCGAGCACATCTTTTCTCTTCTCCCCTTCTGTTTTTAATCAAACAAGATTGGTAAAAAGTACCAATGAGTAGTATATATGAGTTATATCTGATATAATGCAATCTCTCTCTCCGATTCAGAGGACTGGATCTGAAATCAAAAGAATCTTGAAGACAAAAGCCAGAAAGGCAAGGCACGATGAAACCACTTGGAGACAACGCTATACTTTCACAATACACATTAACTTTTTGAGTAATGTACGCACTTCTTTCTCCGGACCCATATAAACGACCCGTTGTAGATAATCTCTGACGACAATTATGATTTATGATCGTCGTCGTGATGTTAGATACGAAACCGTCACTTAATTAACTGATAGTACCGTCAGCGCATTGCCTTAATATTTTTCAGGAACGTTATCTCCAAGCAGATATGCAACGCGCGGCCTACTGTTATGCAATGCTGCAATTACACGCACATGTACACTGCATGCGAAAAGCGAGGGAGAAGCACGTTCGACGCGAACCGCGCGTTGAATAGTGCGACGTTGCATTGCATTACCTCGAAAACTGTGCAAAAAAGATTGTAATACGAGAGCGGAACGCGGACATTTTTGCGATAGTCATCAGTTTTCCTTTATTTGTTCCCTCTTACGTAAACAGCAAGTAACACGCGCTCCGTTTGTTATTATTTTATTTGCGCAGCTACGCAAATTGTCGCACGAACGTGACGGATATCGCGGGCCCGATCCCGATTATCGTCGTCGACAAGCACCTTGCGCGCGTAACGGAGAGTTTTCATTCACAAAACAAACCGAGGGTATCGTCCAGTCGGCGATGGTGCACCGCGGCCGGGGAATGCTCGTCGCAGCGGGAGTCGCGCAGCTCATCGGGGAAAGATCCTCGTCGAACTCGCCTCGATAAACAGGCTTCGAGCACACTCGCGAATCCGGCAATTAACACGCGGATCCGGATACACCTCGATCTTCCGAGAAGCGCGCGTTATCGCGAAAACGTGTTTACCACATCGGGATTGGGAATGCTCAATGCCGGAGCCGGAACCGAACGCCGTCGGCTCTC
Organism: Leptothorax acervorum; assembly: GCA_035220615.1. Classification (NCBI taxonomy): domain Eukaryota; kingdom Metazoa; phylum Arthropoda; class Insecta; order Hymenoptera; family Formicidae; genus Leptothorax; species Leptothorax acervorum. The sequence goes on along the minus strand of JASTWQ010000104.1, from coordinate 276,894 downwards.
GGCGGTTAATTATGCAAGATTATACGGGAGAGTCGACGTGTCCGCATCTCCTCTCGCCCCGACGGCCCCGCGAGATTTACAGGCGAACGCCTTGGAGCTACGGCGTTGCGTCGTCCCGCGAGCCGCGAGCGTTATCGCGAGCGGTGCGTGAACGGGCACAAAGGAATCCGCGAGCATTCAGCCGATTCAGCTGTGATAACAATCGACGATGCGCGCGTCTCGCTCTCCCCGTCCCCCATAACGGCCATAACCTCCCCGCTCGCGAATCTTGCGACGAGCGTGCATGCGCGCGTGATATACCGTGTACTGTGTAGCCGTGTATACATATACGTACGCACTGGTTGGAAAATATCCGTGCAGCGAAGCGACTGAAGCGAGGACAGCGAGGTCGTTATCGCTTCCATTCCGACTCGCGACTCGTGGCCATCCACGACAATTCACGTCCCACGACTTCGTCCGTCGTCCCGTCCCGTATCGCGAAGAAGCGTCGCTAGCCTCGACCACCGACGAGATAAGAGTACGACGGCTACGACGCCATCCGGGGCGCGGGTGCGCGCGTGTGCGTGCATGCTGTCGTGTCGCGCAATCTCTTCATTATCGCGCGGAGATTACGCGTCGATTATTTCGAAATTACAGGCGTTTGCTAACACATTTTTTTCCGCGCGCGCGCGCGAGAGAGACGAGGTTGTCGTTACTTGTCGTTTCTCGCACGCGCGTTTATCCTCCACCTCTACTCTGTTATTTCGCGGCGGCGCGGGCGGTCGCAATCATGTCGATGAAAATGATTGCCGTCGCGTGTATGTATGTACATACATACAGGACCCGCCAAAAGCGGCGACGTAAAAAACGCAATGCGCTGTTTGTTATGAACAACGGCAGTCGCTGCAGATGATTTTACAATTCGACTCTGAGGTCTGATAGAGAGAAACTAACGACGTACCTAGACTGAAATTGGGTTAATTTGCTGAATAAAGCATCGCGTATAAATTTAAATAAATTTTATGTATGTATTTTAGAATACAAAATAAGAAAATGATAATAAAAATCCTTATTCGACATTTAAAAAGGCGATAATTAAATTAATAAAATTAGTAACGCTTTTTGTGGTTAGGTATCTGCCTTACCTGGACAGGGATAAAGCAGTTCTCTGTAAGTGGTCAATAATAAAAAAGAGAATTGCGTGTTTTATATCAAATTTAGATTAGAATAGAATATATTTGATATAATCGAATAAAATTATCTTACGGAAACTTTACTTGCGTACAAATTTATCGCAAAAGCAGGTTTAAAGCTGAAAAATTCGTAAAAATAGACGACTTTCAATTCTTGAGGTTATTCTTCTCGAAAACGCAATTTTACGTTCCATTTTCCAACATTTTTTTAATTGTTTAATCTTTAATCGTATCGTGATGATTGAATACTTTTCGAATCGCGACTTGCGAGTTCCGCGACGTTTCGAATCGATATCTAAATCGATCGGAATCAACATGGCGCGGCGTCGTCGCGGTGCGCGGAAGACTAAAATGGATGAAGACCGTTGTTGACGGAGGAGTCGCGTTCGCGTATCGCGGTGACGACGAGACCGTTTGCCGTTTCGTTTCGCGATGACCGCGAATTACTATTTCGCGATCGTCGGCCACGCTGACAATCCGCTGTTCGAGATAGAATTCAACAATGCCGGGAAGGACGCGAAGGTTCGTTCGTTTTGAGGTTAAGCTCCGACTCCGCACCGCACCGACTTGTCGTTGACGTCCTCTTATTCTTCTGTTTCAGAAGGAGGATCACTCGCATTTGAATCAATTCATCGCTCACGCGGCCCTTGACCTCGTGGATGAGCATACGTGGAAAACGACGAACATGCATTTGAAAGTCGTGGATAAATTTAACCAGTGGTTTGTCAGCGCGTTCGTGACGGCGACCCACATTCGATTTGTCATGGTGCACGACAGCAAGAACGAGGACGGGATCAAAAACTTTTTCAACGAAATGTACGAGACCTACATAAAGGTGATATTTATTTCTATGATGTTGTAGATTTATTCACTGTCGATTGATCGTGTACACTGCATTAATAACTTCAACGAAGAGATGCTAATGACTGCTTCTCTGTTTCAGTACTCGATGAATCCATTTTACAAACTCAACACTCCTATCAAGTCTCTGGGGTTTGAGAAAAAGGCACAGTTATACGGTAGAAAATATTTATCTTCGTGAATGCAACGATTGCTGTTAATAAAAGTAAGAATGTTTATAATTTGCTTTTCTTTACTTTATTCAAGATTTGTATGCTACAAAATGTGCACTGTTAACAAGCATTAGAAATGAACATGATAATTTTTTTTCCATTAGCTCTAGTATTAAGGCATATTATGTGAAAAAGGGATGATTGTTCATATTTTGATTTTGTACAATGTATATGTATAAGTTAATTACACTGCAATTGTTGAATTGTTTATATAAAAATTGCTATGAAAAACAAATTAATTTATCTTATATAATATGTTAACTATTAATTATTTTTATACATACAATGCATGAAACTCATACTGTATTTTCTATTCCATTTCCAGATCTTGTATCTAAAGTGTAAAAAAAAAACATATTTGCAAGTCAGAATAATTGTCAAAGAAATGAAATGACATATATATGCAGATTATTTTTTGTTGTACCTCTTGTAATTTCTGCATTTCTTGAGTCAACAAATTATCCAAGATCTCCTGGAACCGTTGCCTCAGTTTGACGTTTTCGATATTAGCTATTTCAACCTCCTGTTGCTGCCTTCTTTGCCGTAATTCCGCCAATTCCGCGTGAAGAGTAGCGAGACGTGAATCTGGACGTTTTTAAGTGAACAAAAGTTAAGGACTTGTATCAATCTCGCAGGTGAGAACAACGCTTATTTAAAATTACCTTTAGATGCGGATATCGATGTGGGTGTAATTATCGATTCTGTGTAATTATCTGGAATAATATATTCCGAGTGAAATTGCTCTAATTTGGGAACTTTTGGCGGAGTACTCTCGTCTTGCTGCTTCTCCGTTTCCATATCGCCATTGTTATCGTTGTGGAACATATCTTTACTGAACTCGGTAACTAGTCCACTGCTCGTCGTCGCATTGTTACTTGACCTCTCCGAATACGCGGCTTGCATAGAGTTGGAGTCCGAAACTCTACTGTCCGCCGAAAGACGGCTATTCTCGTCTAGCTCCATCACGTTTATGTTCGCCTCTTCGTCGTCGTCTTCGCTGTCGCTCACGGGCTCGCCGAATATATCGTGTTCAGCTGAAATACAAACCCATATAAAGTATGTACATAATTTCTCTTTCTATAAACTTTGTCTAAAGTCTAGATCGACACTCACCGACATCCAGACTTTGAGAAGTATTCCCATTCATACTCTCCCGTTTAGTCTTAACTGTGCCAGACGATGACACCTTACTGGGTTTCGAAGTATCCTCATCTTCGCATATCACTTCCCACTTAACATTAACGGCGTCATTGTCCACTCGCAACAGACGTTTAACCTCCTTCTCGATCTCCGGTGCCTCTACGTACTTCTTTTTCAAAGTTTTTCTAAATCTCCTACGTCTCACGTTTTTAGTGGGCGGTGTTATACCATGAGGCCAAAGGAACTTCTTGTCAACCTTGTTTGGATCCTTCTTCTTCTGCTTAATGGGAGATTCCTCATCTGTCGCTGTGTGATCATCCTCCTCTTTACATATTAGCATCTGAAGGAGCGTTGCAGGAAAACAATGTAATATAAGCTCTTCGTTTTTTATATTATCTATAACATTCTTTCCATTTTTACCTGGCATATATCGGCAGTTTTATAAAAGCTTTTGTTATCGATGGTTTTTAAGGATTCCACTATCGTCGGCAGGTCCACAACCTAAGCAAAGTTTATCGAATATACAAGCCCGTCTTCGTGAGTGATTTTTGTCCGGTAACTTAGGTTGAATAACGTGAGATAGCGAAATTTACCTTAGCATGGAGTAACCAGTGGTCAATCCTAACCTCACCGTAACGCATATCATTTTCCAGTTTTATAGTAAATCTATCTTTTAAAGGCAAGCTACTGCGTAAGGCTTCCCTCAGTATTTTGGCGGGTTCCTTAAAGAGAATTAATTCAATATACATAATCTCCAATTCCTAATTCATACATGTTATATCCGTCTAGGTTAAGTTCAAATTGAATTACAAGATAGGATAGTATGAGAAACATACCGGCGGTAACCGCATAATAAATTGACTCTCTAATTCAACCTGCGGCTCATTGCGATTTTTGTCAGTATTCGGATGGCGATTCATCTTCTTTGGATTTTTACACGATAAAACGACTGAAATCGCGAGTATCGCGACGAAGACGAAATAAAAAATGCGGACAACACTAGCGCTATCCAATTTTGGTGGCGTACGCGGTAAACTTTTGAGAAACATTTGCTGGAATGTCGATAATAGCATTTATGGATTGGCCATATTTATTAATTATTATATCATATTATTTATGTGGCATATAAATATTATAATTATTTTTATAGTTTATATTTATTAAATACCCGCTATTTTGTCCCTTTTCTTATTAATGCATATATCTACAAGCTGTAAATGTAAAAATCGGTGCTTCGTGCCGAGCTTGTCTGCTACGCTCGCGCTGCTGCGCATGTCCAGGATTCTCTCGTCCCACCATCTCGAATTCTCGAATCTCGAATGTATAGTGTATACTGTACAGACTGTACTCTGTGGCCTGTGCTCCGCGCGGACGAGTGACAGGACTGACAGGCTGACGCCGCTGACGGCACTGACAGCAGATCGGACTCGGAGTTCCGGGCGTAACGCGGCCGTAACGACCTGTTACTTACCGCGCGGACGCGCTGGAGGGAGCGGAACAAGAGCGCGATTTCCTATCCCTGACGCGGCAGTGAGTCACCGTGAAAGTGCGGAATCGCTGTAAAAGAGCGGGACGACCCCCCGCGAGACGACGTCATGGAAGTCCTGGATCCGAGCGTCTCCAGGGACGATCAGCCGCTGTGCGTCAACGATTCTCTGGAGCGAGGTAATTCGCGTTTTGTCATCCACGTCCGCGTCCGCAACGTCCTCGCATATCGTTGTTCCCGTTCACGTAATTGTTCTGTTCTCCCCCGCGCGCGCAGGACAGTCGGTGTCGCGCGTCGTATTGTTTGGAAACAAAGGGACGATAACGGCAGGAATGCGACAAGGCGGCCGCGGCGCAGCCCGCACAGATGTTCGCAAGTATCGCGGAAGTAGAAACGATCTGTTATCTGTTAGCGTCGATCTAACGACCCCCTTCACCTTTCCACCTCCTCCCTTCGCGAGTCGCGAGTCGCGAGTCGCGAGAGACGTCAACGCGATCAACGCGAATACGTCAGATTTATTTTACGGCTTTACGCCAGTTGAGTTATGTCTCTACTTTTTTTCGCTTTACCGTTTTGGCAAGGCGAAAAAAAAAGTAGAGACATAACTCACAATCAGCTGGCGTAAAATAAATCTGACGTATTCGCAGGAGGGAAATAAATAATTGATTATTGTCTTAAAAATATTAAATTAATATTTACTATTTTTAGGAATGTTAGTGATTATAAAGTTGCAATGCTCCACTGTTAAAATTTTGGGCAGATCTGTTTGACAGTTTTTAATAAATATCGTCTCAAATCATATGTATATATAAATATAAATCATATGAAAGATTTAGTCTTGTTCACTGGCGGATTCTTTTAAAACACCAAAACACCTCCTTTAAATATCAAAGTACCCTCTTCCAAAAAGAAAAATTAGATTCAAAGTGTAGGCTCAGTTTGAAAATCCGAGTAGAGAAACCGGGCTAAATAAGAGGCATGGCATGGTTCGCAAGTTTTTTTTATTAATCTTTTATTTTAAACGAGTAATTTTTCCAACGTTAATAACTGCACGCGCCGACTAAATTGTCAGACTTGCAACACAGCTATCGTTGGAGCAGTAAAAACGGTAGCTGTGCTACAAGTCTGACAATTTAGTCGGTGCGCAGTTATTAACGTTGGAATAATTAGTTGTTTAAAATAAAGGATTAATAAAAAACTTACGCACCATCAACAGCGCCATGGCTCTTCCCGGTTTCTCTACAAGAAAAATTAGTTTTGCTAGATTTGTTTAGAAAATTTAGAAAAAATGCATTAAATGTTAAAGCAGAATCAGAAGTTTTGCCACATCCTCATCGTTGATCCTGGAGTAAAAGTTAAGCGTGACATTAAAAAAATATTGAACCAAATAATTTTGTCGAAACACCCTCCATTATCGATGTCAGGATCCGCTAGTGGTCTTCTTTAGCATAGATTAATGTTCTTAGATTTTAGAACAACTAAGAATTGAATTACGTAACTCAAGATCTGCTATTCTTTTTAAAGTTTGTTTATAAGTAATATATTTCAACTTCTCTATTGACAATATAATGTAATATTCTTTTAGTTAACACATCGCAGATTCCGTCAGACACCAAATCATGCGTAAAAGCACGTCACACCCTCGGTTTCCTGGGCTTTCTTGGCTTTGCCCTTGTATATGCTATGAGGGTCAATTTATCGGTAGCCATTGTCTCCATGGTTAATCAGACAGCGATTCCGCACACCGAGGATAATGATACTAGTGATGTTTGTCCTAAGACTAAACCGACAAACGGGACTTTCGTACCGGTAACTCGATTATTGTTTTCTTCAAGTATAGTTATCTGAACCTTCATATATCACATTGTCTTTAAGTCTCTTTTTGCATTATTCTCGTTATTACGTCATTTAGATATTAGTTATCATATGGTGTTAGTCATTCAAACTCTTATCATGCTGAAATATATGTATAAATGTAACACTATTCTGTTTCTTCTTTGTATTAATGTATGATATGGATTCGTCTCATTAGTCTCACATCTCAACATTTGTCACAAGAAATTTAAGGGGTTTGGGATAATATAAAAACTAACAATAAATATAATGAGACTTATTATAAATCTGCTATAACTTTCCGTTGTTTCTTAATTTATTTTGTTAAACATTAATATCATCGAATAATATATTTAATTTGCCAGCAATGAATTAACAGAAATATTTATTTTTTTTAAACCGACTTTACTGGCAATATTTAATTTTGACCATGGGTTTTGGTCCGTTGATGTAATTTCTTTGACGCTTATATATAAGCATTATATATATAAGATTATATTATTAATATCATCGTCAAATATATCATTTAAGTATTTGAACAAGAGAAATGTGCCTATAAAGTATTATTTTAATTTGCAACATCTTAAACTATGGCTTTTTAGTCAAGTCTTTTCTCAGGGCAAATTTAAATATTGTAACATTTTTTTTATTATTATTTTACATTTTGAAATTAATTTCAATGTTATTTCAGAGTGCGGGAGAATTTGCTTGGAGTGAAAAGACTCAAGGTATTATATTAGGTGCATTCTTTCTTGGCTATGTGACTACAAATGTTCCGGGTGGTAGGATGGCTGAGAAAATGGGCGGCAAGTTAATTTATGGTCTGGGTGTGTTTCTGACCGCTGTTTTGACCGTGATAAGCCCTTTCGCTGCGTATTGGGGTCTGGTACCATTTTTGGTTGTACGAGTCGCGGAAGGATTTACTGAGGTAAATGTCCTGCTTTTCAGAACATATCTATATAGAAGTTATTAATATTTCTTCGTGATACGTAGGGAGTAACATTTCCTGCGATGCACAGTATGCTGGCACATTGGGTGCCCCCGTTAGAGAGGAGTAAATTTGCTGCTATAGTATACGCAGGTAATTTGTTTATTTTTCCTTTTGATGGGTAAAAAGAATGCTCAGGAATACTTACAATACTTTTCTCAGGTGCGAATTTCGGAACTGTCGTCTCATTACCAGTGAGCGGCTGGCTATGTTCCTTAGAATTGTGGGGTGGCTGGCCCCTTGCATTTTATTTGTTCGGTGGTCTTGGTCTCGTGTGGTACGTATTCTGGTTGATATTCATTTACGATACTCCATCGCAACACGTGAGCATCGATCCTTCCGAAAAGGCGTATATCGAAGCTAGCGTCGAGGAAAAGAACGAGGTCAGTATTATGTTTAATACGTAAATATTTATGCGAGATTATCATCGTGTTTGACTTAATGACCGAATAATTTAAACAACAGGACGATGACCCAGGAGTACCTTGGCTGTCCGTCTTCACCTCTCTACCTATGTGGGCCATTACCATTACGCAGTGCGGCCAGGCCTGGGCCTTCTACACTCTCTTGACCGAGCTGCCGACGTATATGGACAAAATTTTGCATCTGAACGTACAGCAGAACGCATTTCTTTCGGCGTTACCTTATTTGAGCGCTTGGCTAGTGGGTCTTGGTATCTCGAGTTTCGCAGATGCGCTCCTCGCTCGTCGTCTGATCTCACCTTTAGCTTCGTTCAAACTGTGGAACACGGTGGCCTCGTTGGGGCCCAGTCTCAGTTTTGTCGGTGCTATCTGGGCCGGATGCGATCGTATGACGGTAATGTTGATGCTCGCCGGACTGGGCTCTCTTCAAGGCGCGGTGTATGCCGGGAATCAGATGAATCACATCGCATTGGCACCACGTTATGCGGGTACCCTATATGGATTGACGAACGCCGCAGCGAACGCGTGTGGTTTCTTGGCACCGTATGTTATCGGCAGTATAGTAGAGGGACATGTTAGTATCCAGTATATTCATCGCATTCCTCGTTTCAAGCGTTCATTAGGCTGCAAATGTACATATGTTATTTTTTTCTGTTGCATTATAGGAAACCCTCGCACGCTGGCATGTAGTCTTCTGGATGGCAGCGGGAATAAATATGGCTACTAATTGCTTCTATTTGATGTTTGCGTCCGCCACTGAGCAGCCGTGGAGCAAAGGCGGCAGTTGATGACAATACCACATTAGAAGTACGATATTAAATGTGGAAAATAATATACTTTTTAATCATGTTGCACATAGTACATTTTAATTTGACTGGCCAATTTTACATAATTTGATATGTATTTATCATTAATTATTATTTTAGAAAATTTGTTTTTATGGCTTTTCTAAAATTCTAATTGTATTTATCGTTGAGCGATACATGCAATGACAAATGAATCAAATTTCAGTATTATCAACTTTATTGCTGACACATGATACACAAAGGAGATAGATGTCGACTGGCTTTTGCGTCAGATAATTGGGATTGATTAACATATTTTTCACCTCCCCATTTTGCTTCACTATTTTATTGATCCAGCTATATCTTGTCTGGATACATAAAAAGGTCTGCAATCCCATGAAAAAACTAAATAAGTAAAATCACTGATATTGACGTGATATACAGGGTGGCCAATGGTACAGAAAAGATGATTGTATGTAATAAATCAAAAGTGTAGAGTAAAATGTTTTCAGGACTTCTATGACTTTTTGAAGAAATGACTGAAGATGGGAAAATTAATATACTTGTACTTTTTTTTTAACATGTATGATTAGCAACGACACTGCGCGCATAATGATTGATACATAAATAAAAAAGTACAACATTCCATTTTTAATAAAACGATAAGTTACTTTAGAGATCATGTGGAAAATATTATTTTCATTTTGTTTCGATAAATGCTTGTATTTTTTATGCATGTTTGCATAGTTATTTTCAAGACAGTTCGATAATTTTTTATATAAGATCGTTAGAAATCATTCAAGAAAAGTACAGATGTCCAATTTTTAAATTTTAATATAAATTTGCTTAAAATCAAAGTTGTACGAAAATATTATATTCTGCTTCGATTTTCTTTTACATATAGAATCTCTTTTTGTACCAAGCACAGACATCCTGTTTATTGGTATAAAACAGCATTTAATTTTACAGATAATATATATATTATATATATACATATATCTCACACACGCAACAGTATGTACAGTAGACCAAAAAACTTTAACGTTTGAAACGTATATACATATATATATATATATATACATCTTTTTTATTATTATATTTGATAAGAATAATGTATATGGATGATAAACTAGAAAAAAGCAATTAAAATTATTAGCAATGTTATTAAAAAAAGTATATAAATATTTTCTATTTATAATTTAAAAAGATATTTGTTATTATTTCTAAATATTTTAATATTGATTTATGGCTTTAAAAACAATGGTATTATTTATTTTATAATGCCAAAGGGGATAGTAACATAAATGGCTTCTCTATGATGTAAGTGAAATTGTAACAGTATTAATATATCACTGATGTATACATTTCTGATAGTAAAGTATGTAAAAATGATATATGGAGGCAAAGAAATGATTTTGTCGTTCAAAACAGCAGGATACATATATATAATTATTCATAGAAATTTCGTTTTAATTATTTCGATATGAAATAAGTAGAAATCGTTAGCGATTACATCTAGCATGACAGAAAAGTAATCCATGTGGAATATTGCATGCATATACATTTTTAATCTACTTAACAATATGTTTAACATATTAACAATAATGTTTTATGTTTAATATGCTTAATATATTCATAAATATGTTTATGTGCATACTGGTATGCAAAATGATATATTTGCGTTTTAATTTACGATAGAAATATAAGTTGTCTTATGTGCAAATTATACAAGAAATTTTTTTGAAATATAATGATCATGTTGAATAAGCAATGAATAATTGTACAATAATGATAATTATTTATATATAATTTTTTTATCATATTTCTATCACATATTTCTTCAATAAATTTTGTTATGTTAAAGTATATACACTGTATCGTTTTTGTAATTTAATTTCCCAAAGTAAGAACACTATAAAACATCTATTTTTTATTTTATATAGCGAATAGAAATTAAAATATAATTAAATATAAAATTGATAGATGTGGATGATACATCCACATAGTGGCGATCGTGGCGCAGAGAGATGTGCGCTAGGCTAGTAAGCCAAGGATCCGAGTTCGAATCCGACCATCCGACCAAAAATATAGTCGGTTTTTATTCGATCGCCACCTCTCGGAAGGCAATGGCAAACCACCGGGAGTATTCTTGCCAAAGAAGGGATGAAATGTGAGAGTTCTCAGGACTTTGTGCCAATTGTTAATAAATATGAAAGGTACCTACACATGAATTGAACAATATAATTCTTATCCTTATCTAACGTTTTTATGTGGATGTATCATCCACATCAATTGATTGATACTGCTAAAAACAAAGACGATATAAGTTCAAGTTAGCAACTTTTTCATTGTAGAATTGTTAATAAATATGAAAGGTACCTACACATGAATTGAACAATATAATTCTTATCCTTATCTAACATTTTTATGTGGATGTATCATCCACATCAATTGATTGATGCTACAGACATATCAACAAACTATATCAGAAAAGGAGAGGGATATTGTAGGGATAATATCCCTCTCCTTTTCTGATATAGTTTGTTGATATGTCTGTAGCATCAATCAATTGATGTGGATGATACATCCACATAAAAATGTTAGATAAGGATAAGAATTATATTGTTCAATTCATGTGTAGGTACCTTTCATATTTATTGACAATTCTACAATGAAAAAGTTGCTAACTTAAACTTATATCGTCTTTGTTTTTAGCAGTAAATCAATTTTAGCATCAATCAATTGATGTGGATGATACATCCACATAAAAATGTTAGATAAGGATAAGAATTATATTGTTCAATTCATGTGTAGGTACCTTTCATATTTATTAACAATTCTACAATGAAAAAGTTGCTAACTTGAACTTATATCGTCTTTGTTTTTAGCAGTAAGCTCAAAGATCATATCCCGCATGCGGCTCAACTCTTTCAATTCCCCTTTCATTCTTTGAATATCCCTCTCCTTTTCTGATATAGTTTGTTCATATGTCTGTAGCATATGCGTATTCTGTTGAATTTCTTGTTTGAGCGCAGATATATCGCTTTGATTTTCTTCTATCTCTGCAGTCTTTTTCTCCAAGATCTACAACATATATAATATAATAAAATTTTGAAAGTTAATTTTTTTAAGTGAGCAAGTAGAAACTTGCACATTGATTTCTCATAGTTTTTAAGTGAGCAAGTGGAAACTTGCACATTGATTTCTCATAATTATTAAGTGTGCAAGTAGAAACTTGCAGATTGATTTCTCATAATTATAAAGTGTGCAAGTAGAAACTAACACATTGCTTTCTCATAGTTTTTAAGTGAGCAAGTAGAAACTTGCAAATTGCTTTCTCGTAGTTTTTAAGTATATAAATTAGAAACTTGTACAGTACTTAATCAACATTTTATTTTGCTTATAAAGCTTCCTCTATAAGGAAGCCAAATTAAAAAATATTCCCTAATAATAATACATTACAGAAAAATAAGCTTTCTCATAGAGGAAGCTTTATAAGCAAAATAAAATGTTGATTAAATACTGTACAAGTTTCTAATTTGTATACTTAAAAACTATGAGAAAGCAATGTGCAAGTTTCTACTTGCTCACTTAAAAACTATGAGAAAGCAATGTGCTAGTTTCTACTTGCACACTTTATAATTATGAGAAATCAATCTGCAAGTTTCTACTTGCACACTTAATAATTATGAGAAATCAATGTGCAAGTTTCTACTTGCTCACTTAAAAACTATGAGAAATCAATGTGCAAGTTTCTACTTGCTCACTTCAAAACTATTAAAAAGCAATGTGCAAGTTTCTACTTGCTCACTTAAAATTTGTTACATGTATAAAGAATTATTGTATACCTGTTCTTTCTTGCTAAGAGACTCTTTCATCTTTTGTAAAAGTTTACTTAATTCATGATTTTTATTGCCCATATCCGTAGCCTTTGCTTCGGCGGTTAAACGTTCATAGTCTAATTGCTTGACTTTTTTACTTAATACCTCAACTTTACTATTACTAACTTCTAATTCTTTTATATGATGTATTAGTTTTTCATTTAGATCCTCCAAATGTGTCGACTTCTCTTTCACAATTTTTTTCAAGGATTCAATCTCCTAGAAATACAGAAAAAATGCAATAGTATAAAAACTATTATAAGAAACACTTATAAGAGTTGCATATCTTACATTCATGATGAACACTAACCTGTTTTTTTATAAGAAGTGCCTTTTTAGATTGGTCTTCCATCTCGCTAAACTTTTCCGTTAATGCAGACTTTTCAGCTTTTATTCCTTCCAAACATTGCTGAGTGTCAAACAATAACCGATGTAATCTACTAGACTCAGCTACTACTTGCGCTAATCTGTGTTGGAGACTAGTAGCATGATTATTCGCTGCTTCTAAACTTGATTGCATCGCCCTTTCAGAATGTCTCATTGCTGCTAACTTTAAAGGAGTTAGTTACAACACAATAGATATATCATCTCAAGCTGTACTATAAATATAAAATATATATATATATATTAGGGTGGTCGTTAAAAAATAGATTTTTGTTGCCGCCCCCTAAAATGGTAGTAATTGATGAAAAAATAAGATCTGTGCAACCCTAAGGCTGTCAAGTCACGGGAAAGGGTGCCTCTCGAAGAAAGAAGTCTTAGAATTCACGTTTCCCATTGTTTATTTTTTATAGAATTATATTTTATAAATAATGGTACAGATCAATTTTTCTTTAATTAGTCTGCTATTTTCTCCACTTTTTAAACTAATATTTCTTAAATTTTAAATAAATTGACAGTGTATTTTTATACAACTAAAAATAACAAAAATAATTTTTTAAATTAAAAGTATGGTTTTTGAATTACCTACCTTTTCTAAACATTTATTCATCACAAATCTTCAAGATAACAAATTGATGTAAATCAGGGTCTAATTTATAGAGCAAAAATTAAATGGAAAAACGCGAATTCTAAAAATTCTTTCTTCGAAAGGCACCCTTTCCCGTGACTTGACAGCCTTAGGGTTGCACAGATCTTATTTTTTCATCAATTACTACCATTTTAGGGGGCGGCAACAAAAATCTATTTTTTAACGACCACCCTAATATATATATATATATATATATTAGGGTGGTCGTTAAAAAATAGATTTTTGTTATATATATATATATATGATTTTGTATATATATATATATATATATGCAAAAAATTTTATACCTTATATTCGTATAATTCCATTACCGCAGATGTTGCAATATCACTAATCTGATTCGATTCGAAAGCTGATTTGAGCTTGGCTAAGAATCCATCGAGGCGCTCTTCTTGTGCAATGGAAAATGGCGCCAGTTCATTCCCGGTATAATTCAAGGATGCTTTATTTGAGACTTCCAGTATGTTGCTATTAGTACTCTGAACTAATATCAACGGTTCTAATTCTTTCATGCAAAGTGCCACTGCGGAAACACTTCTCAAACAGAAATTCTGTATGTACAACTGTCACATATTAAATTGGGATGAACGTCTTATCGCATGTGAAGCGCTTACCATTCTTGTGGAAATCCAATCGATGATGTCAGCTGCAAGACTTTCTGCTTAACTTCCCCGTCACCGGTGAATAATGCTAACGCTATTATCATTTGCATTTGTTTTCTACTGAGCAATTCGGAATACAATGTTAACCAATTGGAATGATTTGTTGCTAAGTCTGCTGTTAAAGCTAAGGCATGAATGTAAAGATTGGTAGAAACATTCTGCAAAGTTGAAAACATGTATTTAGTATAGCTGTAACGCGTGCTGCATTCTGTATTAAATTCTGTATTAACTTGGATAAAGTTTCCAGTCCAATCTCCAGCGGCGGAAAATTCATTATCCAGCACGTGATTGAACAGTTTGCGCATTGCATGTTCACTGAAGGACTGCATAATCTTCTTTTTCAGCGCAGGAGTTTTAATCATTTCTTGAAACAGCTGCATCAGTTCGGCTTGCTTCATTTCCGTTTCTGCATTTTGACCTCCATTTTGCCCATTAATGTCGTCCTCTGGATTCGTTACAAGCATAAGAACCGACGGATCTAGCTCCGTTAAAACTTCGACAGAGGTCTTGGTGCGTCGGGAATCGATTATCACGCTTCGTATGAGCGCTAAAGCTTTCGAGCATACCTACATTTTTCGACAGATTAAATTGTTTCGATTAAATTGCCGATTAATTTCTCGTACCTGTATTTTTTTTACTATGTTTTGAATTGCCACGTTAATAAGAATTACAATAATAAAGATACGATAATAAAGAAAATTATGTACTTGTTCCACAGGCACCCATGTCATAGCTGATTTTATACACGCAGGATACAAAGGCGTCAAGGCAGTTAATTTCAGTTTCACTAATGATAGTAAAAATTCCATTATAAGAGCGACGCATTCCGGATCTGCGTCTTCTTCCAAAGTGGCCAATATACTTTCAATATCTTTGCTGTAACTAGTCAATACCAAAAATGTAATACGTATCATCTTTAAAACATTTTACCCATTATTATGTCATGTAAGAACTTGATTTGATCGACTTACTTTGAATATGTGACCAGTACGTTTCGCGAATGCTCGTTTTGCCCGACGTCGTTAAAAAAATCGACGATATGTCGCAATAACAAAACGTCTTTCTGCATCATCGCTGTTCTGAGATTGACAAACGTCAGCAACGCAAAGTCCATGATATATTTCTCAGATATGTTTTTATTAGTCGGCTCCAATATAATCAATAATTTGCAACATTGCACACTAATGTTGACATGATCTTGGAGTTTCAACAACGTTTTGATAAATGTTTTAGTATTGATGGTTCGCATCAGTGTATACACTGCCGGAAGATTTTTATGACACAAATTTACCAGTACACCTAAAGAAAGTGCAATAATCTCTCCTTCTTTTGATTGTAATACCCATTGAGTTAACGTGGAAATCAAATATGGATGATAAGCCTCTTGCCACGATATCTTAATACCGTATGTTAACTCTTGTAATAATTTCAGTACTCGTATCCTCTTTTCAGTTGTCAGATTTGCCTATACATGCAAAGAAACAAAAATCCACTTATATTAATTATATGATGTTATGTATTACTAATAATATCGATTAAATTCCATACCTCCAATAATTTCGCTAGAATCGGTGCAAATTTATAGGTATGGATAAGCGATTGTCTGGCAGGCACATTCCTGCAAGCATTTTGCAAAACGTCCACAGCGCTCCAGATAAAGGTAGATCGTGATCCTACGGAGTTCATAAGCTCGTACAGGCTCACATAGAATTCCGCAGCTATGATGGTCCCAGGATCAAACATGCTCAGATCCAGCGACGCGCTTATCACCTTAGAAACATAAATTTTTAATAAAAATAAGGGTACTCTTTGAAATGTAAACGTATCGAACATGAATGTGTGTGTGTTCTCATATATTTACTCCAAGGCTCCTTTGTATAGCGGAAATCACGTTTTCGCTGGGATGCTTGGTATAATCCAATGCCGCGGATATAAACGCTTTCATGTGCTGATACTTTTCCATTATCACTCTAAAATATTTCACAGGGAGATCTGACAAATTCTCTTCGTCGAAGAAGCTAACGTGCCCTTTGAAAAGTTATCGCCACTGAAACGCAGTCACTCAGAACTCGGCGGAAATGTTTACTGGGAAATATTAAGAATCATAGGTCAACGAATATTGCGTGTTGTTGTTGACAGTGCACGCATTTTCGGACATAAAGAAAAGGCAGCGGATGACATGTGATAAAACCTCAAACGCGGCATCCATTTTTAAAAACCGATCTGATTCAAATCAACAAATCGCGCCCCTCGTTGACGCGAGGACCAATCACAGTATTGATAGTAAACATTTGCAGAGTGTGTATAAAAATTTCATTTCAATTGTTTATCATATTATATATATATACAATATATACAATAATATTATATATATTTTATTTTAGGAGTATATTGTTATAAATATATTATTCTTTTTTTGATGGACGTTAAATCGCGTTTCCAACGAGACTATCTCGTGGGGTCGAGTGCCGGATCGCGACGCCAGAGTTCGCGCGACGACGGCGCGTGGAAATGCAGACACAATATGCCGTCGGGGTTCGCACTGCGCAAGTGCGCACTGCTTCCTACTTGTTCATAGTTCATACTTGTTCGTTTCGTTCGTAGTGGTCGGTACTCGGGGTAGTCGGTGCGTATTATACGTATACGCTCTCGGTGGAATCGGGCAATCAGCGGAGAGAGACAACCGAGTCGGGTGGGAGCCGTACGAGAGGCGTATCCGTTGAGACCTCGCGTTTTGTTTGCCGCGGACTTGGCGAGACGACCCGACGGGTGAATCGCTTGCGTTCGCGCGACCCTCGGAAATCCGAAGCGGAACGAACGGCGAAAAGTGACGCAGCACCGTATGCATCGCGCGTGTCGGTAATCTCCTTTTCTCTCTCTCTCTCTCTTCTCTTATTCTTTCTCTCTCTCTCTCTCTCTCTCTCTCATAATCGCTCTTTCTTCCGTCTCTCCCTTTCCCATCGGAGTGTCAAAGTTCCGAATCCGAGTTCCGAGACTACTCGTCGACCGCGACGTATCCGTCGTCGGTGGCCGTCGATTGTAGGTTACGAGAAGGAGAAACGAACGGATCGGGGTGCGAATCGTGGAAGTGTGACGCGGCCGGGCGGCGACACGCACCTCCCACGGGGGAAAAAAACGGAACGTCGTGCACGGTGGTATCGAGTGCGAGCGGGCAAGCCAAAGCGAGAGCGGGTGTAGCGGGGAAGAGCGAGAGGATCCGGAGTGCGAAGTTGCGAACGCAGAGCGATCAGCGAACGGAGGAGATTCGGTGGGACAGACCGTACACCGTTGACCGTACCCGCGTACCGTGCGCGAGAGGAGCGAGCTCCACTGGAGTTTCGCGTGCCATCCGGGTGTTGTCATAGATGTGCAGCACATTCTACGTAGATTGCGCGATCTATGCACGGTCGACGGGCCGATCTGTCGGTGGCAAGTGCTGATCGTGCCTAACGCTCCTGCGGCCCGTGGCTTCGGCAGCGAGCAGCGAGTCGACGTTAAAATCATCACCGGTCGCGCGGCGTTGCGCCTGGTCGCCGCCGCCGACGTCGCCAACGTCTCCAACGTCGTCGCCCCGAGAAGCAGCTAGCCCAGCGCGGCGTACCTATCTAACGGCGTGCCCCTCGACAACGCAAAGCAGGTTAAACGTTAAACGTCAACTCTCGAGACTCATGATTTCCACTCTTGGCAGGTGTCCGTCATTCCTAGAGCGTGCGCGCGCGCGCACGCACGTTTACTAGCGGGCGAACGAGCAAGCAAGATCAGGAACCCTAAATTGTACCCCCCTCGAAGGAACGGAGCGGCGCGGACGGGAGGTGGCAGGAGGATGTTTATACTGGAGGATACATACAATATACATCCGGACGAGGAAAGCGAGGGGACGGCAAACGCGTGCGTCGCCCTGTCACCCGACCACGCTTCCCTTCGGCTTGAGCTTTCAGTGAACGAGGGCTCCAGTTTCTTCCCCGGTAGGGGGACATCCGATATTTCGGATGTTGCTGACGTTTCGACGGGCGCGGGGCGGCGACAAGTTACCTCAGGGCAGTGACAATCGTCGCGCATTCATTCCCGTTCCCTTTATTTGCCCCCCCCCCCCCCCTCTCTCTCTCTCTCGCTTGCTCGTTCGCTCACTCGCTCGCTCTCTTCTCTCCCCCCACGATCTTTTTCCGCTATCTCACATCATCCATCTCCGTCTGCCTCCCTCTTATTTGTACGTACACATGCACGCACGCACACGATGCGCGGTGCTTGCGCGCACATGCACACATACACACACAACAAGTATATACGTGACATATAGCTGTTCTGTCTTTCTTCATTCCTCCTTCGTGCTACGTCGATGCATCGTTTTAACGGTGTTTCTCATAATTTTTCGATAACACCCTGACTGCTCAAGGTTACGGAAATGTCGGTGACGTAGATGATCGCATTCCGGCGGGTTTTCCTTTCGACGACGGATGACGGATGCCGTCGCGGCGAGGCGAGGCGAGGCGGACAAGGAGGCAAGGCAGGCGACACGCACGACGACGCCGACCGCGACGGTACATAGAGCGCGCGAGCAGAGCAGAGCAGAGCAGAGCTCCTCGCTCTTCGCTCCTCGCTCCTCGTCGGCCGCGGCGGCCCTTTTCACGATCAGCGTTGCACGTATCTCGGATCTCGTGATCACGCCGGAGTAAAAGTCGGAGCCTGGGTGCATCGCTCCCTCCCCCTCGGCCCCTTCCTCTACCGTCCTCCGTTTTGCGGAACCGCTCTCCACAGTCCACAGTCTCCACGTATTCGCTCTCTTTCGCGCGAGCGACACGAGCCTCTCCCGCCGCGTCGCGCCGCGGCCGGCCGCCGCTGCGGAAGGAAAGAGAGGAAAGAAAAATAACAATGCCAGAGGACGTGTTTGACGACGTTAGCGCCGAGACTAATTGGATAATATAATTAACAGTGCCGGGTCCTAATGGGTTAAAAGAGAGCTCGCAACTCTGTTTTCCTTTCTCGCCGCCCCTCGCCAGATAAGCTTGGCTACCTTTGACTTTTTATCACGGTGCACGCATAAGTAATCCGTTAATTCTCGGCCGCTAGTCGCGGTCCCCGGCCGCGTGCGGGCCGGGGTTTTATTTGATTAACTCCAGTAGGCGGACCGCGCCGGACCGCGCTAGTGAACGAGTGCGGAGTGATTCATTCGACTCGCCTCTACCGCGCCGCCGAGATCTCCCATGCCGGTCCCGGTGTCGAGCTCTCGCCTGTCGTCTTATTGTTAGATTGTTCTTTTATTCCAATACCCGTTTTCATCCTGCAATCTTTGTTTTTCTGAACATTCTTATCTTATCGCTCTGGTGTATTCGCCGTGCTTCATGAAAATATCTGCTCTTAAAATGATCCTTTGCCTCTCGTTTCTCACGTTTCTCTTGCAATTGTTGTTAATTAACTGTCTTTCGGTTGTGCGATTAAGCCTCTGTCGTATTTGTGTCTTCCGTTGTACTTGTTATTTGGAGTTTGTTAGGTACGTAGATTCCACGGACAATCTAAAAATATTGTAATTAATTCCTGTGTGCCTGAAGCAAGATCTTATCTGTCAGGTATAAAGACATTTATCTATCGAGTTGAGCTTTTTGCATTGTGCAACGACAACTGAAACCTATTATAAGATATTATAATACATTACTTCTCTGTATAATATTTTCTTGACATGAGCATTAGAAATATCTTTGTTTTGTACTCAGAGTTATATTAAATCCTTATTTTTGCTAATATTAAATTTTTATGTCGGAATATATACATAAAAATGTATACAATCTAAAAATGTTACAAAATATTTGCTTTTATTAAAGTATTTAGTTACAGAATACATTTTCGCTAAATACTTTTAAAAAGACTTCTATTAAAGCACTGCATTATTACTATAATAATGTGTTAATCTTCCAATACACTAGGTCTTTTATTTTACTTATATTTCTCTTTTTTTAATACTTAAATGTAATAGATGTTATCGAGAGAGAGAGAGAGAGAGAGAGAACATGCAATCTGTGTGCAAAACTTATTGTGAAACAGAATAATGCTCTTTAATTTAATCCCATAAATGTATCTTACCGTTAACAATACAGCTAGGCAATATTTTTAACAGCCAGTAAAATTGTGAGATCAATTAAGGTTGAAAAATTAAATTTTCTTTCTAGGTGATCATGGCGAATCGGGGTACGGCCCAGAGGCCGAATGGATCGGCACAAGGAAAAATTTGTCAGTTTAAACTAGTTTTACTCGGTGAATCGGCAGTCGGGAAATCAAGCCTTGTTTTAAGGTTTGTCAAAGGACAGTTCCACGAGTATCAGGAGAGTACAATTGGTGGTAAGAATATTTATGTGCAATTACTCTTTGTAATATTATATTTTTTTTATTCTATTGCCACTAACACGAATATCATTATTTCCAGCTGCATTTCTAACACAAACCGTATGTTTGGATGACACAACTGTAAAATTTGAAATTTGGGATACCGCGGGGCAAGAACGTTATCACAGTCTTGCACCGATGTATTATCGTGGTGCACAGGCAGCCATTGTCGTGTACGACATAACAAACCAGGTAGATAGTCCATCAGTGGTTCGTATAAATGTTAAAGGAGAAGAATATTTATAAAAAAGATTAAATCAACTAACATTGAACTAATTGATATGTGTATTTGTTGTTTTACTAGGATACGTTCTCACGTGCCCAAACATGGGTAAAGGAATTGCAGCGCCAAGCCAGTCCGAGCATAGTAATAGCATTAGCTGGAAACAAGGCAGATTTGGCAAATAAGAGAGTCGTCGAATACGATGAGGCTCAAACGTATGCGGATGAAAATGGCCTTCTTTTCATGGAAACATCTGCTAAGACGGCAATGAATGTCAACGACATATTCCTTGCAATTGGTGAGTTGTGTTATACCTTTGTTTCTTTCCAGTTGACATTTAATTACCACAGATTACATTATCACAGATAACTGCATAAAAGTCAAGCTGTAAAAACAACGTTGGTATTTTCAAGTTATATAAATATGTATTATTAGTTAAGCTTTAAACTGTTTTAATTTTCTGTTTTATTTGATAATAAGTACGCAATCAGAAATGTTACCCATCTCGTGTTACGCGTTATCGCTAATTAAAATGCATGGTAACTGCAACTTTATATCTGCTGATAATTAGTAAAAAAAAACTTTTGAAAAGTTTCTACAGTTTTAAAATACTTTGATACAGTTTGGCTACAGCGAGATAATTATTTTTACAGCTAAAAAGCTTCCTAAAAACGAACAATCAGGAAGCGCAAGTACGAGTGGTCAAGGCCGTCGACTAGTCGAGTCAGATGGGCAAAAGGCAGCAACCGGCAATTGCTGCAAGTGATTATCTAAATCCGTATGTGTCTCACAATATATTCGTATCTATATTTTTACATTATTTGAATATATATATATAACATCTTTAATATTAATTGAATTGATGAGAGACATTATTCCACTGATGAGAGAAACCAGCAAATATTTGATATGCCTAATGAATATGTTACGAATCAAACACACGTTCGGTGTAACATTTTCACATATTTTTATAATATTAGAATATATAATGAAACGAAAGTGCGATCAAAAGAAGAGATTGGGGAAACGGGAAATATATCAATTTGATATTGCGTAGTGTAGACATTTGCACTTTAAAATGTTTTTAGCAGATTTTTGTATTAGTATCAATAATATGGGGGTATCTGAGTAGTCATGCAGTTTCATAGAGTATATTATATTTCTTGTTATGTTTATGATATTTTTATAGCGTATAATATTCTCTTCTCTCGACTTTTGCCTTTTTTATATTTACTGGAACAGTAGATAAAGAAAGGTAGGCTGGAAATAAACAAGAAGAGAGCGCGGATTGAAAGTAAGATTCAATATCCTATATGACCATCAAATATATAATATGCAGGATATAAATGTAACTAATATTGCTGTATAATATTTAGCTACCATTGACAGTTTCTTGTAATTAAAAGGTGGTTTACACAAAATGTGTATGTGAAAAAAACGAATCTAAATTTTATGATGTTTCCATGTTAATAATGTATCTATACTTATCTCTTAGAGCTTTTCTTTTAGCATTATCGCAGTATATTTGTTCAAACCGTTCAATACATACAAACTGTAATACAAACATCTAATATAATGATCCCATATACTCTTAAAATAATTCTTTAGCCAAAAATCTTTTATTATTTTATTGAATTGTCACAATTAAGGATATTATACGCGGTATTGCTATTAATCGATCTTTTAATAGCAAATCTTTAATATTCTTTTAATGTATTTCTACTAGATTTAAATATAGCATTTACATTACTGTGACAGCTTTATTAAAGTCAGAGTCTTCAGCATTTGCGCATAAAAATTGTAATCTATGTGATGCAATGTCTAAAAGCATAATACTTTTTTATTAGTTTTCTCGTTTTATTGTATATTCATCCGTGATTAATTTAAGCACTATTCAAAATTTTGTGAAAAGAGAAGAAGTTGTTTAATATAAGGCACTAGATATCCCTTAGGCACATTGTAGTGTTTACATGACACTCTATATGTTTATAGATATTATAAATTTGTAAAGTTTCCTTTCTTCTTCGGAGGACACTAATTTCTGACTGATGAAGGTGCTACAAGAATACATGTGCATGATATCCATTGTGCAAGCTTGTGGAAATGTTTCTTGTAATTTACGATAATGCTCCTATTTCCTGTGCAATGATTCGTATCATTGGATTGTATATCTGAAATATTATTTTGTAATAATAATAGGTAAAACTGTTTAAAAATGTTACGAAAAAAAGAAAATTCTCAAGGTGCAATCCTTCTCTTCAATCTTTAATATTGTTGTATCCTAAATATATATTTATTTTTATTTCCGCTATGAGATACGACTATCTAGATATGTTTCTGTTAAAAACCACAGGTAGGTTCGATTATTCCCCTGTATAGAGAAGTTTTTAATATTCACCAAGCAAATAAAATGTTTTACAGTAGTTACAGTCTTGTGCATTGTAGATATTCAAAAGTTGTAATACAGTACATTATGGAATCATGCATTGTGACTCATTTTCCTTATCATTTACATGTAATGGAAAAGACGATTTTTATATACGTTCGTAAGCTGCACACTTTGCATTACACTTCAAAATAATTAACAACGATACATACGCTACTTAAACAATTATTTATTTCCGTTTTATTTCTACGGAGAAAATTATTTATTTATCAAAGATTCTTGATTAAATTAGGTAAGTTGCAAGTAAATTGTTAATATATTATCCGAGAAAATTTATACTTCAACACAATGTTATCGACACAATTTTGTATCGTTGACCTGTAAAACTTTTAATTAAGTTTATTTAAATTGCTCGATATTGCTTCTAATTATTATTAATTAAACTTGCGTTTATACGTATTTAGAATAATATTGCAGTAGACGCGCTATCTATTTCTGATTACAGATATGTACTATAATCTACAAAGATAAGTACACCACGAGTGTGCTACGATGAATTTGAGAAGAAGACACAACAGGGGAAAATACAGAGTGGGAAGTGAACTGTGTGGGACATTCGCAAACATTTGCTTGAGTGATTGACTAAGAGTCTGCGTCTCAATGTAATCGACGATATATCATCTATTTTGAGTATCAGATCTATTAAGAGGTGGTAAAAGAAAGCTCCCATTTGTAATTCTAGTAGTGTAATGGGCGGTGTTCGTTATAAATATATAAATATATTTAAAATACACATTATATATTATAAATCATATAGGTAAATATGATTTATATATGTAATAAGTATATAAATGCTAATAATAATAAATAATAATAATAATAATTAATAAAAATATAACACACCGTAATTAATATTACCGTAAATACTGATAAAATAACAATACATTTAAAATAAAATATGCAACGTCTAATGAATTTTTGGCACGCGGAGATCTTGTAAGATAGGAGAGGCTATTCCTGCTGCTATTACTATGTATTTCCTTTCTTAGTTTGTAACACGTATAACAATTTCTTGCTCTAAAATATATTGTATATTAATTTTATTGACAACTCATAATGAATTATAAATGATTACACGGCAAAAAGAATAAACTTGTGAATATTACGACGGCTCTTGATAATTGCCTATTTATTCGAACCGGAAATCTGTAGACAACATAGATTTATACAGAGAATTAGACAGTTTATTGTTTTTTGTTTTAAAGATATTAGATCTTTTGTTAAACACAAATGGAAAACGCGCATTAATATGCTTCTGTGTTCAATAGATATGTTACACATTATCTACAACTACATTAATCATCTATTATGAAATACTGAAATATGTTATATTGTTATATTTACTGTTATAGAAATGAATTACGCGTTTAATCGCGAGTCTGATAAAACAAATGCGATAATAGATATAAAATGCAAGTTTCTATCCGAATGCACCATGCCGGATGATACGAGAATTTTATCTAGGAGAATACATTCCGCGCCTGAGTTGGGAAGTAATACAAATTATGACGACATATGTGGACCTTGGAAATTCGACAATGTACCGTGGCAAAGCCAACGTAGTCATCTATCTTTTAAATTGATAACGTCCGAAGATGTAACTTACATGAGAAAGCAAAGAAATCGAAAATCAATTTTGCTATTCCTTGGTAAATTTAAACTTTGGTAAAATTATTAGGATTGTCAATAATATAACTTGACAAACAATAGATAGCTTATTGTAATTTGTTGCAGCCATACTACATTTTCAAAACTATCATGCATACAATAAATATGCGCTATTTTTTTTTCAGAAGAAAACATTTTATCTAATATATCATACAAGGAGGAAAACAAAGATATACTTGTAAAACTTCTATGGCAAACCTTCAAGTTTTTCAAGTAAAATATTTAATGTTTATCCTATATTCTTAATTAAATGGAACACCTTTGCTTTACACATATTAAAATTACGTATTTATGTTGCAGCTAACAGTTTTTTTTTTTTATGCGATTTACATAATAACTTATGATTTACAAAGATACAGTGCCACTTTTTATTTTATTTTTTAGAGAGAATCTGTTCACTGATCAACAAATTGCTACAGTTATGAAATTAATACTTTCAACTCATAATTTTTATCTTGCAAACTATTGGAACACGGCTGAAGAAACATATAAATATTTTTTTGAACGCGTTATTCAATGCACTGTTATGGTAATTATTTTAATTGAGCATTTTAATTACATTTATTAATTTTGTATCAAGTATATTTATCTTCCACGTTCGCAAATTTTAGGATCCACCCAAAAGCGCAGAAATATTTACACCAGATCAAGCTGAAATGGTACTTGAATTTTTTCGCAAAATATATTTGGAAAATCTCGTATTATTGCATCTCGTTTGTGTGACTCATTATTATATCGTTATGCGATTTAATGAAATGAAGTGAATGAACAATGATGTGCTTGCACACGTTTTACACAAGAAATTTTTATTTATTTAAAAAAAATGATACATTTTATTATATATGTACGAGTATATATTATATATAGTAGAAAATTACATTTACATAAAAGAAGACGCAGCACGAGCTAATATAAATCGCGTTACAAATTTCTATGTTCCATATTCAAACGTCAAACTTCTGTCTCACATTGTTTCTTCAGTCTTCATCAAGATGAATCTTCTGTTCTCCTTCATTTGCTTGTAGAAGAGGATTGATAACCATAATCAGGGTTTTCTTCCAATGAAGTGTCGGATTCCGTTCCGTTTTTTACATTTTCATTCCACCACTGATTATTTTTTTGCATCTCATTTATTAAATGTTCCATCTTGGGAAACCACCATGAATTGCCACATGTTGATGTACGTCGACCGGTTTTGGTTGGCTTCGTTAAATATTTCTAGGGAATTACAAACGTAAAGCAATTATATATCAAGCAATTTTGAGATTTTCTTTTCGTTTTTAATAAGCACTAACCTTGCGTAAATCTACTGTACAGTTCAAATTCGAAATTAGATCTGTGTCCGCAATCTGATGCGCTGTAATTGACGGTGATATATAATCATTTATATACGTTTTCCTCAAACCTCTACTAGTTAATTTATGCGTTCTTTTCAGTTTCTGCGCCAATAAATTAGTTCGTTTCATCTTCTTGATTTTATTTAATAGAGCTCTAAAAATAAGTTTTGTTTAAATAAATAAATGCATATAGAAAAGGAAGTACTCTTGATTTTAGATCACAACAAAACGCATATTTCGAATTATTGAATATAGGTATATTATGTACTTACTTTTTCTCGAATACAAGCCGCATTAGAAGCTGTTGTTTATTTTCTAAATTTTTTGTTAGGGTTTTATTGTATTTTTTCTGTTGTTCCATACAATCACGAATGCATGAAAGTATATATTGAGATTCTTTGCAGAGTTCTGATCTACTCATAGCTGTTTCAGTTAAATCAGCTGACATGTATGTTAGAGATCGATCCTTTAAGTGACATTCCTTTTTTAACTCGAGCAAGGATTTGCGCATGTTTTGTAACTAATAAACATAATAGATTGAAATTAGGATATGATTATGCATAGTGGGATGAAGAAAATTAAGAAAACGTTTAAATTAATATCCCTTGTTTAAGAGATAGAAAAGTTTCATACCTCCGCTACGTATGTAAAATTATTTTGTTCGAGTGAAATTTTTTGTTGATCAAGATGATAATTGTTTTTCATGTATTCCTGTAACTGTTGAATCAAGTCACGATTTACATTTTCGGCCTTCGTTAATTCTTCTTTCTTTTTCTTAAGCTAGAAATATCAAGTCAAAGATTTATTTTACTTATTTACTTCAATATAAAATTATTGGATAATATGTAAACATACATCTTGACGTATGATATCCAAATTATCGGTGTAATTCTTGCATTCATCTTGCACTTGACAAAGTTTAATGTCTTTCGATGCGAGTGTTCTTTTAGTCTCTTCCAGTTCCTCGCTTAGTTTGTCCACTAAATCACGAAGATAAACCGCTTCATCTTCTACTTCTACAATCTTGGAACGATAATCTTTTTCCTAAACGAGATAAATACAATTTTGATAAGTAATTTATACATATATTTTTAATACAATAAAATCTGTTTCATAATAACAGATTACCATAATCGTTAATGATTCTTGCGAGTCAGCTTCTCGTTTTGTTGCAGATATTAATTGTTTTTGAACTTTATTGAAGTTTTCAGTCATTTGTTGGTAATTGTCTTTTGTTTGGCGCAATTTTATGCGTGTCTCTTTGAGCTAAGAAGTTTCGGGGAAAATAATAAAACATTAGTTTTTTTTAAACAAAAATAAACTATTATGCATACATATATACATTACCCTTTCCTTCAACTGTAAGATATCTTCTTTGGTTTGAGTTTCAATAATATCATTCTGACTCTTTAATATAGAATTTTCATTCTGCAAATAATATTTCAATAGATATCTAAATCATTTTCTATTCTATTTTTTTTATGTATTAGATATTGATACAATTATCTACATACCTTAAGCAATTCGTAATCTGCTTGCAATTTAACCATGTTATTCGATTTCTCTTGCAATAGAATTTTCAAAGAATATATTCGGTCACACAGAACAGTCAGCATCTCGTGCTCTGATATATTCAATTCGGGTAAATTTTCCTCTGTTTGTTGATCACTTGTGAGTAATCTTTTCCGAAGTACCTCAAGTTCGTGAGATTGATGTTTAATAATTTCTTCATTACTGATAATTCGATCGTTTAAAGTATTGATCTGTAAATTTTTTATTGATTAATTCAGTTTCTTTGAAAAACAAATATGCATAAAATTTTTATATAAAAAATATTATATAATATGCATTATCGAATGTCACACTGATTAAGATCTACTAAATGTTAATAATATTTATATATATTTTAATTGTGAAATATAAATTGTTAATGAGACTTTTTATACATTCGCTTGGAATTGTTATTACTGTATATGTGGTTAGACACAATTTATAAAAGAGTGAGATAATTTGAAAATAACATAAAACAAGCGTAAGAACGGAGAGTTTAAACAATCACCTCTTTCTTCCCATTTTCTAGTTTCAACGAAAGTTCCTCATATTCAGTTTCTTTTTGCTTAATACGTTGTAGTTTCTTCATCAGATTATCAGTCTCTGATATGTGATGCTGTAGATTGGTTTTAAGTTGTTGATTTTCGCATCTTAAACCGCTCTCGGTATCTTTCACCTTTTGCAATTCTGCTTTTAATTGTTGTACCTGAATGATGTTCTCCATTTCTGCTTCTTTATCTGAAATATTTTGATTAACTATAATTTTAATTTTAATTAACTTGTATCTATAAATCTTTATGGTTTTTTTTTCAAAGTTTAGGTTTTATCTTATATGCGTAATTAATTAATTACCTGAACGTCCTTCCACAGATGATATTCCATACGTGATGCTGTTCGAGTAGTATTCCAAATCTCGAGTATCACAGTTTTTATCTTCAAGATATATCGCGCATGATCTGTTTTTGCTTTCGGAGTAATTCTTTGTCTGCATAAAACTGTCCATCTGTGATAAAATACATTCGGATATATGTATACACAGAGACTAGAAATATCATTGTAGATTTTGTAGAATATAAATATTTCCAGTATACCTTCCATTTTAGTTCCTGGAAATCCTTTACATGATCGCGTATTTGCTCCTGAAAAAATTTAGATGAAGTTACTTCCATAAAAGATTTCTTTCAATTCTTTGAACATTATATAAAATTAATATGGTAAGCATATACATGAATACGTGTAATATATACCATACTTCTTTAAATCATTAGTTACTAACTACTTTAGAAAACATAATATTCGTTACTAACTACTTTAGAAAACACACCATTTATTCGATATGCTCATTTCTTTATGGAAAGAACACAAGATCTCTAATTATCTTGATTATAAAAATGTAGATTATAAAGAGTCAAGTAATATACCACTAAAAATAAAGTCTATATATCACACCTGTATTCTGCTTAAAATTGAATAATACATTGCATGTAACGTGGTAGTAATTAAACGTTTACTATATTCCAAGCAACGAATCCTTTTATGCAGACTTTCAATAGCGTCTCGTTGCAAGTCCAATAACATGTCTTGATTAGTTGCCTTTGCGTGTAAAAATACAGATTAACAATAAGAAAAAGAAGAAGGTGTTAGCTGATCAATTGAGTAATAATTCTGGTTGATATAAATAATTTCTATTCACCTGTGTAAAACATTCGTTATATTGATCCTGCGTCTCATCGATGCGCATCGTTAGTTGACGTATAATTCCATCCTTCTTGCAAAGCTGTAATTAAGATACTTACAATGCATTTATCGTACTTTTAAGTTTAGAAGCAGAGGACACTCACGCACGATCGTAGTTCATGCAGTTTTGTTAACTGCAAAATGCAACAGCTACAACTTGATCATCCAGGGCACTTGTTAATCCAGGCAGCATGTTACGCTTGTACTTGCCACAATGTCTTGCCGTTTCGTTAACGGGATATTCAAATATAATATCGAGAAAGCTTTAAATTTAGTTTTTTTAGTTAAACGAGCACACACGTCATGCATGGCACTCATATTCCTCACATTTGCAATGTCACAACGTAAATGTAAATTGAAGGCAAAGAGAAATGCAATGGTTCACATATTCGAGAATCAAATTTTTAATAAGCACTTATATATCAACAATATTTACAATTGTAATAAATACATGTTGGCGTGAAAGCTATATGGCAATTTAATCTATTTATAATTCATATTTAAATCATTAAACATCATGCACGTTTCTATGACTAAAGGCCGAAGACGATATCGCTGGTCTCAACTCACTCACATCACTCGTCGTTTTATGAGCCATTTGATCCAAATTTCGTTTAGCTTCAACAACGGCATTTTGTAAGTGCCCGATAGTTTGTATCTGAAGTTCATTCTGCAACGCACCGCACAACGTTAGAAAATAAATCTTACCACAACTAAGCATACACGATAGCGAAAAAAAGACAAACCTGCTTCAGCAATTCGTTCTTCTCTCTTTCATATTGCGCGATAGTAAGGCCTTGTTTATCTATCTGTAAGAAGATTTCTTTTATATTTTAGTACCATACGTACCTCAAAGTTTTATTCTTGACAGGTAGAATCTTTGTGCTTGCATTTAATTAATTAATGTGTCGCTCGTTAATGCACAAAGTACATTGAAAAAGCGTAAATAATCACGATACAATAATTTAAAGCTTTCAATTAAAAAATGAACCACGTTATATCTTCAATCCAAAAGCTATTATCATAACAACTCTTCTGCTTATCGCTTAAAATATACACTATTCAATTTACCTTTTCTTGCAGTTTTTGATGCAGATCTTTTACTTCTGTTTGACTCAATGCTAACGAGTTCCGTTGTATCCGTACAATTTCCTCCATATTTTCTAACTAAAATGATTTTGGTTCTTCAATTTACATTCAATCATATGTAATGCTTTCCTATATAAATATATAGGAAAGCATTACATATCTATAAATATAGATATTATCCAACCATCAGAAAAGATCCAATTTTATTCAGAAATAAAATAGCAATATTTATATACGTCGTATCTTGTACCATTTATAAACCTATATAATTTAGCCACATATAAATAATAGTAAACATCACTTACAAGTTTTTCTTTAGAATATACAGCACTTTTAAGTTTGCTTAATTCGTGAGAGCAAGTATCCAGCTTTTCTCTACATTTTCCTAACGAGTCGGTCAGTGCCACAGCAGATTTTGCCGAGACAGAGGAGAGAGATTCTTCACGTATCTGTAAATAGATATTCATAATAGTCTCTTTAGCGCTGCCTAATATTAATATGATAATAGTGAACAGATACAAACCAATTTTTTAAGTTCACTTTCAAAGTCTTGAACCGCCAATTTTGCAGATTGTACAGCATCTTGCACAGTTTTGAACAAGTGAGATAAATTCTAGAATAATGAAAATACAAAAGATATTATTATCAAATAAATTTGTTAAATCTTATAAACAAAAGATATATATCTTATAAACTTATAAAGTATTGACGAGTAGATGCATCTCCTATTATTATAAAAGTTGTGCATAAATAGGTAGCAAATAAACATTAAATTTTATATACGTTTCAATTGTAATAGTTACCTCATGTTTAGATGGATAATCACAACGTAAGAGCATTGCTTCTGTGCCGCACTCCGTATGCTTTATAATAAAAATGGGGATTTTAATAAAAAAAACGAAAATGTGCAAATATGTACTTATATAATTAGAAAATTGTTACTTACGTAAGTATTTGCGATTTCTGTAGATTTCTTAATATTCGCTACATTGTTTAAATTTTTTCTAAGATCATTCTCTACTTCCTTTTGTGCTTTGATCTAAAACCCGAATTATGTTGTTAGTATCTATCTTAATGATGATTTTAGATGTATAAAAAATCTGACACTTACAATATTTTCTAATTCTATTATCTTCTTTTTCAGTTCCATACTATCTTTGCTGTAACACTGTCTATAATTTTCTGCCTTTGTTTGTGCAGCAATCAGCTCCTTCTCCATAGACTGAATGTTATTCTTTAAAAAATTAATTGCTTCTTGTTTGCATTTTGCCTGTTACAGAACAACATTGTATAGCAATTGAAAATAAGTTGTATTAAATAATTCAATTTAACTAAATAATAT
The DNA here is from genome assembly GCA_035220615.1 of Leptothorax acervorum. Lineage (NCBI taxonomy): Eukaryota > Metazoa > Arthropoda > Insecta > Hymenoptera > Formicidae > Leptothorax > Leptothorax acervorum. The sequence continues at coordinate 244,654 of JASTWQ010000104.1, read as the reverse complement.
TCACCTCATGTTGCAACATTCTAACTTGATCTTCTAAATCAGTTATACGATTTCTCCACTTATTTAGTCTTTCATCATATTTCATTTGACACGTTTGCTACAAACATATACATATTGTATATGTATATATTGCATATAAGTTTATCAACAAATAATTTGCATGAATTATTACACAATACGTTATAAGTAACTAAATTTGTTAAATATAGCTTGTTTTTCTAATACAAAGTAAATTTAAAAATCCACATATTTGATTACCTGGATCATGTCAAGCTTTAGATCATCGTATTCTTTTCTCAGTTTATGTAAATCTTCTTTTGCTTTTATTATGTCATTTACTTCCTGTAAGGTATAAGTATATAGGTATAGATACACCATGAATTAAAAACTAAAAAAAGTATTTTTATGTAATAATTACACTTGTCTTCATACCTGATTATCATAGGTATAACGAGAAAACTGCTCCTGCAAAATAATTATTGTTAATTATTTTAATAATATGTATATTATTTATTTATACTAGATGGAACACTTAATGCAAAAATTTTTTTTCTTTATTATATGAAAAAGTATTTTATCGTCAAGATTTTAGTTTTAAATATAAATTTTTACTTCTTAAAAAAATCACTAACAAAATTAAAGTTTCTTTAAGCAATCTAATATATGTATATAAAAGTTACAAACAACAACCTTTTCTTCCTGTTTTGTCGAAAGAAACGTTTCCAATACGTCTTGCATTTTTGTATGTGCACAATCGACTTCTTCTTCGAATTTGGCTAACCTGCTTTCCCTTTCACAGAACGTTGTTTTTGCGATTTCGTTATTTAACAGCTGCGCAGAAAATCATTAAATTTGAAAGATATAAAATTATTTACATATATTATATAATATTATTTATTTTTCTAGGTATCTATCTTCTCAAGATACTTACCACTTCACCAGCTTTTTTCTGTAATTCCTTTAAAGAACTATCTATAGTACATAACTGACTTCTTAATCCTTTTAGTATTGACGTCATACAACCACCCTAAAAGACGACATTTATATAATGTGTGTGATTATACGATATATCGTTAAGTTCGTACAGAAACTATTTTTCTTCTGATTTCTTTCTGAACCAACCTGAGTTTGGAATAACTGCAAATTAGTCAATATTTGTTCAACTTCTTCCATTACCACAGTTAGTAAATCATTGTTGACGCACGCTTCTGTATATTCAGATTCATTACATTCCTAAAATTCATTTCACACTTCATACTTGATGAATCGATCGATAAAGTAATTTAAAATAATTATTTAATAAATATTCCGAACCTGTACATTCCCCTGCATACCACTAATGCAACGAGACAATTCTGATTGAACATGATTAATTTCATTTTTTATATCCTTTAGTTTGAGATTGCCATTCACAATTCTTTCGCTGTGCCTTAGTCTCTCCTCTTCCTGATAATAAATAGATATTTTTCAATTGCAATGATATAAAACTGTAATCTATTATTTATACTGTAACTTATAGTAGAATTTTATTTCAATGATATCATATATGATAGGGTTGTGTTTTGATATATTATATATATTACTTGTAATTCTAGTCTGTTGATAGCTTCTATTAGTCCTTCTCGTGTTTTCGCCAAATAACTTTGTGCATTAGTAACCATCTTGCTCAAATCTTCATACTGAAAAAAATACAGTAAATTAACATTAATCGCAAATTTGATCACGAACATTTATGCGTTCTATTGATCTAGACATACATTTTGGTGTCGTGAATTAAATGTCGAAATAACAGTGCTTATTTCCTCGCGAATATCCTCTGTTGCTGCTTGAGCTTCTACAGTGCATACTCTAAATTCCTCCATCAACTTGAATTGCCGTGCACAGTTTAGATTTGCCTGGAAAAAGGTGGATTAATTAATTATACAATAGTGTAACACATGATAAAAATAAAATAAATATTAAAGTATGTAATCTTACTTTAATGTTTTTGGAATCGCCACATATACAACGACTTTCTTCTTTCTTTACCTACAAGAAAAGAAAGTATAACGTGACTGAAATAAAGCTATAATGCGATTATCCGAAAAAAATAATCAACAAACAAAACAAATTTTATTTATACATAATACACATACCATACAATCAAAAACAGTAACTTCTTTTTCTCTTTCTAGATACATTTTAGTAATAATTTCAATGCAATCGACCAGCTTGTCCGACATGTCACTTGCACAAAGTTTGTTTTTATTTGTACAATTATTAGATATAATACAATCACCCACCTAGAAAATATATCGTTTTAGAAAAATAATCTATTATTTCCTATAATAGATTAATTCAAAATAGTAACAAATAACGAAACGCGCGTATACTTTTACTTTATTATAATTCTAGGAAATGACGTTTTTACCTCATTATCTTTGGTCAATTTATTTACAAATTTCTCGAGTTCGAGCTTTAAATCCGATAAAATTTCACATTCTTTCTGCACGTGTGTTTTTGTACTATTCAGGAGGGGTATAAATTCATCCTAAAAAAATAAATTTAAGTAATATAATAATAAATGTTCAAGATATTCATGTACACATAGAGGAAAAATATACTTCTTTAAATATATCAAAACATAGTATATAATATTGTACAAACCTTTTTAGAATGTGGAGTATCTATTGAAGGCAGAGGACATTTCTGAGGAAATAAAATATCATTATTTTAATATAACATTATGTTATATACGTTTACATTTAATTTGACTGACCTCCGGAGAATTATTCGTATCAATGCGAACTTTTCGAGAAGCCGTATCCTGAAACAAATTTAGAAAGAATAAATATATATTGGCGAAACACACAGTATACATACAAATGAAATTATATTTAACTCATATTTATCGACAAAAATGAAGAAATAAAACACTTTCAAATTGTTAAATTTGTGTAGTGGATTGTGCTAAGTCAAGAGGTATTGTAATTTATAAAATTAGAAACACCACAAACACATTTCTTGAATTTGGTGAGTGCAGATATCATGTGCATTCGCAAATAAAATATATTTAATAATTTGCTCTCTATTATTGTCTTATTTCTTGATTTTTGTCGTTAAGTATATATTTGTTACAAATGTATCAATATATAAAAATACAAAAGCTTGATTCAAGTTTACTATGTTAATTCTGTAAGCGAGGCAATCATGTTGATGTGCATATTGTTTTTCACAGACATTGCATAGAACAGAAATTTATTAAAGTATTGTAAACACATTAATGTTATATAAAATTTCACCGATCATAAATTTAATATAAATTTTTGAATGCATAAATTTATTAAGAATCTAAATATGTAATAATTTATTGATTTAAAAAGATCTGTAGATTTATTTTTTATTATTTATTGAATCTCATTTCATACAGATTTTAAAAAGGAGATGATAATCGAATCAGTATAAAAATTCATATTTACCTTGCTACACACATTTAATTCTAAAAAAACTTATCAAAAAATGTCAATTTTCATTAAAAAATATTTAACTTTGTAAAATGTCTTGCAGTAATTTACATGTAAACTCATTTTATTTTATTTTACAACTGTATCATTAGTGTTATCTTGAATATGTGTTGCAGTAGAACAAACATAAGCGTCTGTCACAACTCGATCTTGTAGATTGTTATCTTTACACGGAGGTGACAATTTTCTAGCAGTCTGTAGAATTTTTCTATCAATATTCTTTATGTATTTATATCGACCAGGTTGAATATCTATGCAAGGTCGAGATCGGCTCTGTAGATTATGCAATCTGCTTTGAAACTTGGCATTAATCGTGGATAAACTTTGTTTGCCACAGTTTAATAGAACTCCAGAATCGTCGTGCAAAATTGCAAAATCGTTCTTTCGCTGTGTGGATATATGTAGGAGGCTCGATACTGGAAATTGCTCGGGAGATTCATGGGATTTCATCTTAGTGATAGTAACGATACGATCGTTAGAATTATACTTGCGAGGACGGAAGGAAGGTAGGGTCTTCTACAAATGTAGAAAATTGTAAGTTTACATTCAAAACATTACAAATATGTGTTGTACCTCTAAGGTCGTTTGCTTCAGTCCTTTGCGCATTTCTTTAATCAAGTCGTCCTTTAAAAGATTGCCGATATTGGCATGATAATTTTGTTTTTCCAATGCCACGATCTCCGCCGTCAGGGTATCCTTTGTTTCTGCAGCTTCCTGAAAACAATAAAATATATTGATAAAGATAACAGATTGTATACACAGATATATGTAAAATTTAATAGGATTAACATAATTAAATAGATTAAATATACATATATAAAACTTATATTAATAACATAAATTATGCACAAAATATATATGTATATTTCTTAATATGATAAACCAACTTTTTCGAGGCGAGCCACTTTGTCCTCCAGTTGTTGCACTTTTTTACATTTCTCTTCCAGTTGCAGTTGTAGATTAATTGTGTCGACATTGTTTTCGTAAGTATACACCATAAGCTTGGATTCAACATCCTGGAGTTGTCGATGTAAGCTCTTGTTTTCCCTATCTTTCGCATCTAGCACACTTTCCAGAATGTCAGGTGTTAAGATAATCTGAACAGCAACATAAATTTTAAAAGACTCTTGATTTCCATTGGGACAGGTGAGCTAAGTTTTATCTTGCTTGCAAAATGTAAAGCTCAGGGCATATTACAGATAGCAACAAAAACAATTAATACAATGTACCAAAGTAGTTGCTTGTTCTTTTTATATATGCTACAACATGATTGCCTCTAAATTAAATCTACAGAAATTAGTATTCAGAAACCAATTCATCTAAAATTCATTAAAATAAGTTTCTATCTGCACAATAATTATGAAAAACGCACTTACATTGCAATCTTGATCAGAAGTAAATGTCAGTGGGTGACCAATAACGTGATTCGCTTGTTTAGCATGTTCCTTGAGCTTTTCACAAAAGCACTGAAGTCTAGAAACATATTTTTTTATAGTATCGTCCTTTACTGATAATTCTGTCGTAAGATCAGCTACTTTTCCTTTTAGTTCCAATTGACATCTGGAAAATGTGTTTGTCCATGCATATATAAATATACATATAAAATATAAAAGAACGTAAAAGAAAAAGAAATGATGAGTAGAATAAAAATAGAATTACATTTTTGTTTATACAAATATGATGAAGATTTAAAGCAGAGATGATAACTGTCATATCATATTTAAAAAATAATAACAATATTAAGATTTTGCACATATCTTACCTGATCATTTTTCTCTCATTTTCCTGAAGTTGTTCTATTTGCAGATTCAAGGATTTTATGTGATCAGTATCTGTCTGCTCCTGATTTGAAGATATAATATAATTGAATGTAATATCGAAATATTATTATACTTATTGTTAATGATAATGATAAAGATTTCTCGAAAACATAGTAATTCAGCAAATAAGACTACTGACAGTTTATTTAACATGGATATATGTGCATATGTGTATAATAATAATAATTCAATTTAATAAAGGTGTAGGGAGGTACGAAAAACTTTCTGGCTTGATATAGTATCACATGCTTTTGCTTAACACATAATTCGATCTCTGAAATTTGCTGTGCTCTATATCTAGAACAAATCTGAGCTTTTTGGCTGCATTTACACACATATTTACCTGACCACAGATACAGCTGTAACAGTAAAACAAATTTCATTATTAAACACTTCACAACAATACAAGAATATAAGAATGTAAAATATTATATGTCAACGCATTAATCGATAATACAGTGGACTTACTCTGGAACTGGGATATCCTCAGGCTGAATCTCAAAGAATGTAATACCCTCGAGACTCCAAACGTTCTGCCGGCGCGCCCGACGAATCACCTCCAACAATCCCCTAATATCGCTTTGCAGATACTCTATTTTTTGTTGCAGATACTCCTCGTCCTTTTCCAACTGACTGACGCGATTCGAAAGAGAATTTAAAGTCTATAATACAGAAGCAAGTTGATCTTACAAGTTGATCTTATCATGAGATTACTAAAGCAAAACTAAATATCTCTCTTGCCTTTTCTGAATGATCGGGTCTTGTTAAGTTATCCACGACCATCTGCGACGATTGTTTCAGTTTCTCCTCTAATAACTTAACTCTACTACATGCAGCCTGCTCTAAATCTTCCACTGTATGCACCAACATTGCATTTTGCTCCCCCAAGTCCTTAATCCAGTCGCTCATCACTTGTAATTTCATCTGCAAAGTAATCTTTTGATAATGCATCAAATGTGAATGTAATAATAGTTATTAAGCAGCAATTTCAAAGATTTAGAGATTTTATGCAGGAAGTACGGACAATCGAATCGAGCGAAACAGTACAAAAATGATAATAAACGCAAATAAAGCTGGATCGCTTACGGAGATCCGGTCGGACTCGCCAGATTCCCGATCGATCATCTCGATGCGACTCTCGTAGAGCTTGCGGAACTCATCGAGGATACGTAGGCTCTCGGTTTCGCCGCACGGCTCGTCGGTGCCCACACTGCCCACGTCGGCCGCTCGACAGTCCTGATCCCGCTTAACCAATGTCGGGCCGTCACTCACGTCCGTGGAGCTCGGCAAGCTGGCGCTGACCGAGTGCATCGCTTCTCGCAAGCGCTATGACCGATTGACAGATTTGAGATCTCCCTACACCTGGTTCCGAGAGACGAGGACCCGCTTCGAAGTTCGAACAGATGTCAACACACTATTCACTATCTCGCCATTTTAGCGACCGCGACAGACGCGACGTCGCTCGGGATAGAGAGAGGACTGAGGAGAGGAGAAGTTGGAGCGTTGGAGTTGGAGGTCCACGCGAGTGACAACTTGACAAGCTGACAAGCGCAACGAGAAGGGTAGTACAACACACGAGGGTGACAGCTGGACTCACGGGACTTTCGGCATTCGTAATAAATAATTTCTGATTGGCGGCCACGTATGCGTCCACATGAGAACGCCCTTATCTTACATCATGCTCCAATTTACATTCACCTCTTGCGAGACGGCGCGCGATCGCAGCGGGAGGTTAGCCTCCCGGGGGAGGAAAACTGAGGAAAACATATATATATATATATATATATATATATATATAGTTCGTGTAGTGTTCTTTTTACTCTTATTTAATTTATTTTATATTTATGTATAACGTACATTATATACATATAATGTTGCTGCTCGACGGAAACCGTAAAAGAAGGTGATCGGTCAATATCAATAACACGCTCCAGTCGCTTAAAAAAGAAAAAATCGGATAAGAAATTTTGAAGACAGGAAGTTTTTCAATTTTCAGAATAGAGGGGCTTTTTTAGTCATGGACTTTTTTATTTTTTTAAAGTCTGGCTTTTATCCGATTTTTTCTTTAATCTGACTTAAATAGCCCAACCTTATATACCCTACAGTTTTTACAAATTTCAATTTTATAACAGCTAATCTCGAAGCTTGTCCAAGTGTCGAGCAAGGCCTTTTTTGCTTTGGCTGTTGGGTGCGTTTGCGTTAGCAGCACATCCCCTCCACATGCCGTGAACCGTGAGCATGCTGCTCCGTCAGCTCCGTCAGCGGCGTCAGCTCACGTCAGCTCCCTCATCCCTGCTCCGTCTGCACAGTGCACTGTCTGCACTCTGCAGTGGTCTGCAGTCTGGTCTCAGTGCGGGGAGGTGCGCAGGGTCGGGAATCGGGGACATCGCGGTTCGTTCGTCGCAGTTCGTCGAGCACGTTTGCGGGTCGTCCGAGACTCCGAGGTACGAGCCGGATAGACGCGCGGCCGTGAGGATGGGATTGCCGAATGCCGTGCGGCGACAATGAATCGCGCTGCGAGTCCTGCGGGTCCTGCGTGTCGCGACCGCGGCCGACCGCGTAGCTCAGGCTGCTCAGGTAGCTCAGGTGCGATCGTAGAGCCGGAAACTGAGTTGGCCGGCGCGAACGCGGCACCGAGGCGTCACCGCCTCGTTCTCTGACGATCGCGGGACGAACCCGTCGGTCCGCCCCGAAGAGAAAGAGAGAAAGAGCGAAGACTCGAGGGAGGGAGAGAGATAGAGAGGGAAAGAGAGAACGAGACGCGAGGACTGGCGAGGACTGCGAGGAGGTCCCGTCCCAGTCGCGAGAGTTGCTTTTTTTGGCGAGCGTCGCCGACATGAGCCAGACGAGCCGCGGGCGACCGAGTCGTATCACCAGGCACACGAACGGCTGCCGCCCCGTCAGCTGATCGTTTATCGCACAACGAAATGTGAGGTAGCGCGAGCGTTACCTACCTATCTCTACCTATCTACCTACATACCTACCTACCTAACGTCAAGCCAGGACGTCGTGCTGCTTCCGCGTGTATCGCGGTTCCGATTCCGGCCCGCGTCCCCCTCCCCCTCCCCCCGCGTGCGAACTCAGACTAAGCGTGCTGCGTGACCGCGCGCGCAAAGTGCGGGAAGCGGGGAGGCACACAGGAGCACTGGCAACTGGCAAGTGGCAACCCGGTTAGAGTTTACATGGGAACATGGGGAACAGGAATAGCTGTTGCGTCTACTCCAGTCCACAGGTCGGGCGCAAGGAAGGTGGGACGAAGATAAGGCCCGAGAGCAACACGCGCCTGGGCCTGGAAGAACACCTGCCAGAGGGTGGGATTAGCGTTAATAATTTACAACATATCAGTGAACGCGAGCCGGAGGACTGGGACTCCGATCCGTCGTTGCACCCGTGCGCGGGAACCATCTTCATGGAACGTTCCAAGCAGTCTATTGAGAGTGAGTATATCCAGGACACAGTGGAGATTGGCGTGGGAGACCAGATCTTAATAATTTATATATTTAATCGCTCCTGGTCTTGATTTTCTAGATGGCATGGTGAGGAAGAAGAGTCAACATCAAATAGCGGACATAAGGCCTTTGAAGAAGAGTAGCAGCTGCAGTACAATATATTTAGACGACAGTACAGTTTCACAACCTAACTTGAAAAATACCGTCAAATGCGTTGCCTTAGCCGTTTATTACCATATTAAGAATAGAACTTCGCAGCGACAGATCGATATATTTGATGAGAAACTGCATCCATTAACGGTACTACATCAAAGAAATATGACGTTGTTCATTATTAGCTGCCTCCATAAACCAGCGATCTATTTCTGTATTTTCGTATCTCTTTTATATGTTTATTTAATACCAACCGCATGATTGATAAGATCAGAGAAATCTTAAGACTTTCTTGGGCAATACATTATACTTGAACAGTAAATTTATCTTTCAGAGGGACGGCGTTTCAGAGGATTATGACAAACATAATCCGGAACATAAGCAAATATATAAATTTATAAGGACTCTGTTTAATGCCGCTCAGCTCACTGCTGAATGTGCCATCATAACGTTGGTTTATCTTGAACGCCTACTTACTTATGCGGAAATAGACATAACACCGGCTAACTGGAAACGTATAGTACTGGGGGCTATTTTATTGGCGTCCAAAGTTTGGGATGATCAGGCGGTGTGGAACGTGGATTACTGTCAAATCCTGAAAGACATCACGGTGGAGGATATGTAAGTCTTTTTAAAAATTATATTTAAATTATTGCACTTGCTTGTTTTATGAAATATTGAAACAAACTGAAACCCTGAAAGATACGAATGGAAATATAAAATTCTACTATTAACCATATCAATCATATAATTTCTAACTAGGAACGAATTGGAGAGGCAATTTCTGGAGATGCTGCAATTCAACATAAATGTTCCTTCGAGTGTATATGCCAAATATTACTTTGATCTTCGTACACTTGCGGAAGCGAACGAATTAACATTCCCTAGCGAGCCACTTAGCAAGGAGAAGGCGCAGAAGCTAGAAGCTATGTCCAGAGTTTACGAAGATAAGGTCACAGCCGAGGCTCTACGTACCGGTATTAAAAAGTGGTCCAGCTTAGACAATGTATGCATAGGCGGACCTAGACGTAGCATTGCTATTTTATCTTAAACATATGTACGGATATAAACGGATGTAAACGCCAGGCGCATGGTTACTGCTCAGATTTTAAATGGAGGTACGTGAAATTTTGTAAAGACATTATTGTTACCGATCAATTTTAATGATTTTGAAAGAGATCGTTTGGATTATACCAAACATTTCTGTTACATCTTTGTTTAATTATTGTGGGATATTTGATGTATTATATACATCTCTTGGCAAACTGTTTTTATATATTGTCCAAACTAGATGTAAAAATATCGCATATACCGTATGTACAGCTAAGTTGTACCATAATGGAAGAATTTCCATCGCAAGTATGGTTTGCAATAACAATCTTAAATCTAACCATTATATATGTACTCTAAAATGTAGACGTTTCTCAATTTATTATAATTTCCAATCTTAAATCTAACCATTATATATGTACTCTAAAATTTAAACGTTTCTTAATTCCATTATAATTTCCAATGCGTTATTCTTGTTGTCTTCATTAAAGAATCGTGAAGTGATTCTCCGATAGAGAAAAATTTGATCTTCTTTGATTTGGTCTTCTTTCTAGATAAAATTCCTAACTACTTTGATTAATTTATCGTTATACCACTAATTACGGAAAACTATAAATATTAATCTTATTTGTCAATAAACATTAATATATTTCTGTTGATTGTGCAAATATTCTATTGTCTGGGACCTTAAAATGTGGATATAACAAAGCATACGAGAATGTGAGGCGTACTGACGAAATAAAGGGTGAGAAAGAAAATGTTTTAGTCGTAGCATTATCTGTACTGTCCTTATAGGAGAAGAATAACTTGTGATATATATTAGTCAACTATTCATTATCCAAAGCATTTTATATATTGACTGAATTTAATAAGAATCAAACTTACGGCTGATTTACTAATAACATTCAAAAGCGAAAATGTATACAGCACGCTTCAAATTACAGATCATTGATATTCGTTAATAAATGCTACGTAATTTATCAAGATAATCCAATTATAAATTTGTAAGCCAAAGTTGTAATGCATGTCATCTTGATATGTCCAAATTATTTTTAAGTATATTAATATATTTCTTTGATTTGCCTATCTTCTCACTGTCGTGTACATCAAAAGCTTATTGTATGAGAGAGAAATTATCATGGATTTAGAAAATGATTTAGATGTTTTTTTAATATATAATATTCTTTATATACCTACTTTCTTTTGATGTATTTCTGTAATATAAGTACACACGTTTGTTTTTATTATTTTGATTTATAATTATTGCTATTATTATTAGAGTTTTCTTTAATCCCAAATGTACAGCATAACAATTTATTTTAAAAAATTTTTTCGACACTTAATTCGATATATCGGATTTGATAAATAATTTATGTATGTTTTTGAATAATATAGTACATAGCGAGAACACCATTTACAATAAGTATATTATAATAACGTAAATATTAGCAAATCAGCCTTTGTAGCTTATTAAGAATGAAGGGCACGATAAATTAGTCTGAATAATTGCTTTTATATGGCGCTATATACTTCCATGGATTTATAACTTTAGATAATGCGCGCGATAAGGATAAGCCATGATATCAGGGTTGCATCTTTTTTCTCTTATAAGATTACTCAGTCTTGCAAGGTTATTCACATTATTAATGATGAAATTTTATTTATAATCAATCTATTTTATCAAGATTATTGGGAAGGAACTCAATATATCAAGTTCACATTTGTTTGTTCTTTTCATTATACAATACGCATATTACTTTTAGATGCTTTATAGAGATGTGTTAATAATAAATATTTATCAACCTTTGATATAATAGAAAATTATGAAGTGATTACATTTCTACGGCCATAAAAGTTCTAAACATTACTATAAAGTATTTAAATCTGACAGCTATGTAAAGTATTGCGTTTCGTATAGCATGCAATTAAATCTTCCAAAGATCATCGAAGAACACGCTCACTAAAAAAAAAAAAAAGAACTTATTGTTAGAGGTTGTATCATATTCACATTTTACTATATAACAAGGTCAAATTGAAATACCATTAATGTACCATTAATATAACGTGTACCATATTACTAATTGACTTATATATGATATGATTTAATGTTTTGTATCTACCGATTAGAACTTTAAATATAAGAGAGTCTTATTGTATGACTGGTTATACGTCTATAAGAATTAAAGAGTGTAATCTGAAGTTCCGTTGGATTTTCAGAATGCCGTTACGGAGGAAGAGTAATTGCGATTTATTATTATTTTTATATTTTATTACACGAAAGTCAGAGTATTCGAGTATTGTAACGGTCGAATTTATAATATAGAGCGGCTGTAAAGCCCGATGTATGTGAGAGGAAACGAAACGAACTACGTGCGTTCTCAGCTTTTGATGCATTGTATAGTATATTAGGTACCGGATGATAAGAGCATAAGTCTTGGTCTACAATATGTGCTTTAAGCTCTAAGCCGTAAGAAATTGACCAATCACAGTTGAATTTGAGGAGAATACTTCATTGTGATTGGTCAATTTCTTACAGCTTAGAGCTTAAATACACTTAAAGCAAGGTTGTAGACCAGATGTAATGTAATGTATTTGCAATTTCTGTCCATATTGTAATTTTTCATTTTGCATCTGTCCGATAAATAAAAATATATTTTTACTGCATTACTATGTTATAGGTAACTACATACATACGTGCTATGTATGCTACGGAAATGTTTATACAACTTTACAGAGCAACTAATACATTGTGCGATGCCAAAATGTTGTTAAAATTATATTGTATAGACTATTGCACACACACGTACATATACACACAAGAAGAATGTGTACTGCACTGCGATTTCCGATTCGTTTTTATCTCTGTTCTGATTTTCTGATAAAAACTAGATCTTTATAGATTTTCACGCGCATGACTATTTTTATAAATAGATATTCATTATAAAGACAATCTTCTCGAGTCTTATTGCGTCCTGTAAATAAATTGCCGAATTCGTGTAAGATTCGTAAACGTGTGTATCATAAATCGTACCACTTTGTTAGTAGTTACCCGAGCACTAAAAAAACCGCTTGAAGGTGATATTTCATAGGGTCGCCTTTAAGTCTTCCATCCTCTAGCGCGTCTGTATAGATTCCTACAATACTTTACCATGTAATAAGTATTACGTTTAACATATTATTATGAGACCGATGCTTTTATGAGATACGAATTTGTGATAAATAGATATATACTAATACATTATATAATATCGTTTTGTACATATATATATACATATATATATATTTAAATATCTGCATAAAACACGCCTGTATCTATTTTCATTGTAAATTTTATTGTCCGATTACAAAGGCAGATATTATAAGGCTATGAAATTTATACTGTCACATCTTTCACGTTTACTAAAAAAAAAAGAAAAAGCAGAAAACTAGGAGTCTCTCTTCTTCCTACATTTTGCCCGATATTAAAAGAATGGATGCTTCCGCTTAAACGCATAACGCTTTCGTAAGATTATCGCGTACAAAGTAGCATTCCTTGGAAATGTAAAACACAAGTCGTTCGCGTTTTCAGCACTCTCTCTTTTTAACGTCACATCTTATCCAAAGGATCGCGATTGAAAGCATAGAAAGCGGTATGTGCGCGCGTATGACAGTAGATGTATAAAACGTGAGCTTCTTTTTTCGCAAAGAAATTATTATTGATAACGATTATACACAGAAATACAATTAAGTGTTATTCGACTATGTATACAAAGGTTGTATCGAAACACGATGATTGTATACACAAGCGAAGCCATTCTCTTTCCGAAAAGCGCCAAATTTCTAAAAAAAAACACGCAACTTTTTACAAAAATAAAATTGTGCCTGAAATAATTTACTTAACCGACATGTATATTTGCATTTCAAACAAAAAAACATTATCATCTCAAAAGATTACATTGTAAATATATCTTTCCAGTTTATAAGTATCAGTAGATAAAAATCCAGATAAAATAAGTATTGCAAAGAGATGGCACGACAAATTGCTCTACTCCTTACGATTAAGATAATAAAAAGTAGGAAGTACGTTCTGAATGATTTATTTGATGGCATTAACGTTCATCCGATTAGTAAATACATATTAATATTATATAACGACCCAGTTCCCCACACTTTCATGTTATAAGACATAACAGAAGCATCCCTAAAAAGGACAGTATCGTACTACAAATTCAGTCTAACAAAAACGATGCAAAGAGTATTTTTTAAATTATAGGAATATAAAAACCACATAAACTATACAATAATAATTAATTGATCGAACATATATTATTTTATATTTATACATTATACATTTCTTATGTCTCTTTGCAGAACATAAGGAAATGATAGCACAATATGGAAAAGAATAAAATACAAATTGTAGTCCGTAGCAGTCTCGCGCTATTTATCACTGTCATACAATCCGCCGAGACTGACAATCGATTGCGATAAAAACCTATTACCACACATCGCACGTTGGCATATCCCTCCTTGCAAGCTATCGAAAAGAAATTTGTTTGGGGGCAAACCACGATACTGTGTTACATCTTACGTGTATGACACATTCATGTAAGCATTATAATACGAAGAGAACGTTTACTTTCGTCTCCGTCTACTACGGGCTGAGAATCACTGCAGGATATTTAATTGTCCGGTGTTTGTCGCGTAAACCATCCCTTGGCCCGGCTGCGGCGCCCATCTGATGCAATTTAGACTGAGGTAATTCGAAACCTCCCGGTTGCTCTGCAACAATTCCCGGATAAGCACCATGCTCTCCCTGTGACGTTTGATGTCCATGTCCAGCTCGTTTCTCATCCGAATGTCGCGAATTCGCCAGTCGCGAATATGTCTATAACTGTTGGCTGTAACATTATTTCGTCTTGGAATACTATTCGTAGAAACGTTATCATCGAGCATCTCATCAGAGGAATCGTATGTCAATTCGATAGTTGGATCTGTCGACGAAACATTCTTTTCGTCGTCGGGCTGCTTCTCCTGCAGCTTGTAAATCAGAGCCATCGGAAAAGGTCTGGCAGGCACGTGAATCCTGCGTGCCAAACCTACCAAAAGATGCTGTTGCGTAGGTGAAATCGAGACAGACACTACCGTTTGATCGATATTGGTCGAATAAATCTTTTCTCCCAACGTTTCCCATTGCAGGCTGTAAATACCTAAACCGAAAAAGTAAACCGCATAATTTTACTCTTTCGACAATTTCGAAAACAACCGAGTTTTTACTTGATTTTGTTTCTTGTATAAGTAATGAAAAAAATTGCTTAGCAATGTACAAAGAAGAGGATAAGTTCACATTATTTGTATATTTTTTAAATATAAATATATCCTGCCCTTTGTAGAAGAAAAGTTATCGTTTAAAAATATCCCCCTGCGAGATTATATTGGCGTGAAAGAAAGAGATGCCATACAAAAATAAGAAATTATCCTTTCAAGGTAAAAAAAAGTGCTGAGTACACGCGCCTTGAGAAAGAATCGTTAATATTTTGATAACGAGGATCAACATGCATTTCTTATTTACCTAACGTAGTCGTCACATTAATACGACCCGACTGCAAAAGCGTTGCCAGCAATTTTCCATCTGTAGATATGTCAATACTGGCATCGTTATGAATCTTACATTCAGGCACCACGACGTTTTTCTCGGCTGAAAAATCGTATCGACATGTATAAGCATACGCAGAAAAAGAGTATGATTAATAATTTATATTTGATATTTTTGTTTACTAACAGTCCGTAATATCAGGTATGTCACCATTGGAGAAGTCCCATGCTTGAACGCGATAACTCTGAATTTCCAACGCTGGATTGAATGGTATACCCACAGGTATATGATGTTCTAAGAAATTATTTCATTTTTACATTTTCACACGTATTGTATATGCATGTACATACATTCGAAAATAAATTTAGTATTTAAATGCTACATAAAATGATCGATTGTCTGTGGCAATTTTATACAAAAAAGTACGTGGTAAAAAAAAGGAAATATGGTAAATGTTTTTGAGAGTTCTTATGAGATTTTGTTGAGAAAATTGATCTTAGAAATCGCAACATTAATAACGATTTTGAAACTTGCATAATTTGCACTAACATAAATTGTTCAACGTTACCAAAGTATGATGTGAAGATTCGACGTTTCAAGAACAGTAGGAAGTAAGTTGTCTAACAAATATCATTCATCTTATTTATACAGTAAAATAATAAATTTGTATAATTTCTTTTTGAACTAAATATTATATTTTTGTTCGTACTTTAATAACTGCTGTTGAAACAAATTCATCAATTTTCAATCAGTACCTCTCGATTGTACCACCAATAAGAAACCATTCTGTATGTTGTAATATATGTATTAGCTATGTATCTAAAAATTTGAAAAAATGTACCAAAGTCCCAATAATAATCGTTTTCGTCATTTCCTGGATCCTGTCCTCCTCCTCCTCCTCCTCCTCCTCCTCTTCCTCCTGTTCTTCCTGCTCCTGCTGCTCCTGTTCCTCCCGTTCCTCCTGTTCCTCCTGCTCCCCCTCCTCCCCCTCCACCACTTCCTCCATCATCACCACCGCCACCAGCATTACTGGGATTGGCACCCCCTCCAATTCGTGATCCTGTATTAGTCACGAATTCAGTGTAACGTGGTATCCAGGTGGGCCCAACCCGATTGCGCCACAATGTTAGGAATGTTGGAGTAAACACCTGATGCAAAAGTTAATAATATGATCAGAAAGGATTTATCCTTCAAATAAGCAACAATCGAACCTATTATTTATCAATGTAAAGATCGGAAAAATAAGAAGTAATTCATAAATGGATATCAAAAATTATTTGTGGACCATAAATTTTTGTAAGGATTAAATACAAAACAAGCTCTAAATATAAATATAAATCTAAATATAAATCATGAGAATAATAAAAAATTCACGGAACCATGATTATTCGTCAGATGATAATCGACTATGAGTTTAAAAACACAAAAAATGTTACAAAATTTATAATATACCGGGGTTCTATTATTGTTCGACTGTCCAGCCCAACTTGGTCCAGGCTGATCTGTGGATTCGTTTGTCCGATCGTTGTTCCTGTTAGTAGAGTTGTAAAGGAAATTATTGATCAAGAACGGCGGAGGCGTATGTGGCGGAGTTGGCGGCGTGTTCTGTCTTCTTCGCGGATTACCGGAGAGATTGTCCAAGTCATTCACGGGCACATTATTCACCTGTAGCTCAGGGACGTTAAATTCTCGTCGGAGAGACGCGCCTTCCCTGCTGTGAGGAAATCTGCGATTGTTATTCGTATCGGAGTTGCCGTATCTGAGAACAGGATGCTCGAGTAATGACGAGCACGCGCCCCGCGCATATCGGCGAGCCCAAGGGGTTCTCTGATGTGATGATCTGCCGCTTTGTTCATCTCCCGATGAAGTGTAAGAAATATAGTTCCTCCAGCTCTCGCTGGAACGCGTACTGGAGTCAATCTCCTGCGGACCCCTCGATTCGTTGATGCGTCTCACCGCCGGTTCCGATACCGTAGCATTTCTGTAACTCCGCCTATAGCTCTCATTTGAGTTTCGTGACTCGTTTGCAGCCTCTATTGTATGATTCTCAACTCCCGCCCTGACATCACCACGTTCGTCGTTGTCGATCGAACTGCTACTTTGGATTCTCTCCACAATGCTCTGCACCTCCGCCGACAGGGCGTTTTCAGAAGTTGATTGGCGATTGTCTTCGTTTTGTGTATTATCGTCGTAATTATTATCATCACCGTTATCGTTAGGTCTAGTTGCTGCTGGATTGTTGCTTTGATTTTCGGACACATTATTACTGTTTTGAGTTCCCCGCCGATGACGAAACAGCCGTTTTAATTGTTGCGCCATAACGCGATAACGTCTATTCCCATGTACCGAAAGGAGCTCTTCCGCATTTGGCATTTCATCACGGTTCCTCGGGAACCTCTCTCTGTCCGCGCTTCGTCTTGGCGCATTATCGTTCATGCGATGTAGATTTTCCGTTTGCAGGCTATTGTCAACGCTGTTATTACCACGAGTGTTGTTTCTGTTTTGGCTGTCAACCGACAAATCAGAAGTGAAAGGTCCATACTGACTAGATTCCAGTTCTCGTCTTGTTATCACCAGCTGTGCCAGCAATAAGTCTGTTAGCTCCAGTGCCAGATGTAACAATACGTACAATTCTGAGAAGAAGATAAATTGATATAAATTAACAATCGAGAGATACGTAATCTAGAGAATATGAAAACATGAATTATTTCATACAAATATTCATATTTTCAGTAAAATCAAATATGTCAATTTTAGATATTCTTTTTCCCTTTTCAAAATTAGCAAGTAATATTAATATTCTTAATATTCAGAATACTTTTGAAGACGACAATGCATGTAAAAAAATTTTATCTTACGTTTCGGGCTTACTTTTTCATGTAGAATCATTACTTTTCAAATTATATCACATTTTAATAATCTAATCTTATATAATAGACGATAAACTTACTATACATCTGTTCATAGAGAACATTGCTTTGGGAACCGTTTCCTGATCTCGTTACTTCGAAGAATTGGATCAGAGAGCGCACCATCAAGCCGAGGACTTGTCTGAAATAATAATAATTAACCCGAATATATTACTGATTATTCGCATAACGATTTATGGAAGTGATGTATACTTGCTCAATATTTTAATGACGTTATAATATTTTAATGTTAATATATTATAACACAAAATATTATGTAATTTTGTCCTGCCTACCTAGCTCTTAATCTTGTAGCTTCACGAATCTCTTCCATTTCCCGATTATCGTTCTCTCTATTAGTTTCCGATTGGCGGTTATTACCATTCAGCCTTCTATTGCTGTTCCGAGCCAAGGCCCTCTGTTGTCGGACTAGCAATTCCAGTCGTAGGATCATTTTTTGCAGATACTCAGATGTGTTAGAACGCATTCTATCCCGCGTTCTATCCCGGATATCTATGTCTACATCTAAATTGTCGTTATTACTGCTGTCATTGTTTTGGGATGCATTCCTGCGTAAATGCCACGGTCTTCTGGCATGCTCGCAATGACGAAATGGATTATTGGCAGACTGAGCCCTAGAGCTTTGTCTACCACGAAGCGATTTCAGTGACCATTTTAAACGTCTGAAAAGTGAAATGTATTAAACGAAATTACAATTGATTTAGAAAGACAATTACAGTGTGTTTAACTTAATTATTGATATATTATATTTCTTCAACCAATAAATTTGTGTGTAAAAAGGTTTTGTCACATAAAATTTACTTTACTTTTAAGTAATAATGATCTGACTATAAATTCAAAATCACTTGTTTTCGTATCTTTACTAGTTAAAGGCATACTTATTTAATTGACACTTTTAAAACGAAACACACTGTCTTTGTAGAATATATGCACATAAATACCGGAGATATATCTTTTGTCTGGTATATCTCATAGGTTCGGATGATGATGTGGAAGCTGAAATCCTAGGTCTTTGATTCGTTAGATACCGCTTAAAAGGAAAACTGATTTTACTATCGCCGTTCCTACTGTTGTTACTGGTCGCATCGCTGGTCGCGGGATAATCAGTATTCGTATCCGATGCCTGGGTCGATCTGCTGGGACCGGCACGATCGAGACCGCTGAAACTCGAGATGCTGGGTAACGGTTCCGACTCGGTCGTCGATATCGCGGTGACCGCCGGCAAATTCGAATTAGCTCCGATATTCGACACGACGCTGGACATACTGGGCAACTGCACGTCGCCGTCGGTCGTCAAACTGGAATACGTGTGGTCGTTCATCGCCCGCGCGTCGGTGACACGAGAATCGCAGTTTTGACAGCGCGAGGTCAGCCGCGCGTACAAGCCGTCCAGCATCTCGTTCAATTTTAGACACTGCATCCGCCGTAATTCAGCGTCGCTCGGCAGCAGATTCGAAAGACTTATATTGGTGCTTTCCTCGACATTACGAGTGCTGGACGTCGGCTCGTCCGCGTGATTCCTCTCGAGACCGGTCACTCCGCTCGACGTCGACGGCTGACTTTGATCGTATAATCTCGCATCATTACGATCGCCCTCGTTACTTTCCCTCTGATAGTTCTCCAAAAGCGCTTTCTTAAAATTCCTCGCCGATTCATTCGATGAATTTGCAGCCGACGTTGATGGACCAGGATTGCCAGCCACATTGTCTCGTTGCGTCTCTGCTTGATCGCTGTTCTGTCTCTCTACACGAACCGTCACATGCAATGATCGTATCTGTCGTTGAAGATCCTCCCACATTTTGCGCACTTGACACAGCTGTACTATTTCTAAGCGTGCTCTGTTAAGGAATTGAGAAAATTGTTATTTTTGATTGACACAAGAACCAAAAAAAGTATAAAAAGTATTGTAACTCATTTTCTAATATTGCTTTAACAGAAGTATACTAAAAAAATATATATATATTTTTTTTTTTATATATATTAATATGTATGTATGTATAATCTACAATCTACATATCATGTTTATTAATTATTCTATTTCCATTTTAAATGTTAAACAAAAAACTTTCGGAAAAAAGCTATTGCATTCAAATAAATCCCGAAAGGTTACAATTCTTGCAGTTACAATATTTTTTGACGGTACCGTATCATATATCAAATCTATGCAAGATTTAGTCAAAAAACATTTTATCTCTCGATTATTCTTTCATCTATTACATTAATCTATTACATTAATAATGCTCTTATAAATTTGCATTCTAAATACAATTGCAATAAAAAATGCATTTAAAATGTGATTTATATAAATAGTGGCCCTGCATCGTCGTATCGTCAACTTACCGACACAAGCGGTGCATGTTGTCGATATGACGACTGAGCAACTGAATCCCTTGTCGAACTCCCAGTGAACTCTCTCTTGGATCTATATTGTCAGCACCAAGCATTATCGGATCTGTAATATAGTCAAAATCTGGATCGTCTGTGTTTCGTTGCTCCTGATTCTGCTGTTGTTGCCTGTCGCTCGCTGTCGATCTGTCCTCGCGGCTAGTTACATTGGCGATTCTCGTTGCAACGGGATTGTTAACCGTTCTCGACAATTCCGCAAATCCCGCTAATGTCGCATGCGTTGTGCTCGGATTAGACGTCTGCGATTGAAGTGGAGTACTGTCGGAGCTGCTAGTATTGGGTGTTTGATTCTGTTCTACCCTTTGGGATTGGTTTTCTCGTAAACTTCTGAATGGGAACAACGGCGGTTGTTCGTAACGAGTAGGATTCGCAGATACGGGCGACAACTGATTTCTTTGCTCTCTGTTCCTATCGTTAATATTTTGATCTGCGTCTTCCGAAAGGGGCCTCGGTAGAGTTTGTTCGGTCGGTGAGTCGTTAGTATACTCCGAGTTTCTGCTAGAAGTATCCAGCTGTATCCATCGACTAGTCCACCGACGAGAGCTCGAGTTGGTGTTGGAGTTCATATCATCCAAATTTGAATCCGAATTACTGTTTTCTTCGAGCAGCCAATATCCATTCTCCGAGTCGTCTAATAATACTTGTTGGGTAGTATTATTGTTTTCCACCTGATCCGGATGCAAATTTCGAAGGATTTGCAGAACATCTATCACTCTCCTGAGTAAGGGTGAATTTCTAAATGTTAAAAATTTCAAATATATATATATATATGTATATACATACATACATACATATATGACATCTTCAAAAATGTACATAAAATGTACGATAGAAAAAATCTCAGCAACATATATTAAACGAATTAAATTTCTTAAATCGACGTAACTGGCAATCGTTCCTGACGGTCATAATCGTCAGGACATTTTAGACCAAGATTCTGGTCCTTCTATCTTAACGCTTAATTTAAGCATCTTAATTTTAATTTAATTTTTACATATATTAAAAATTAAAAGAGATTCAATGAAGTACACTCACCCTTGCCTACGACTGAGTTCTGAAGATCTCATTTCTTGCGCATTTCGCATAATCCTTGATGTCCTATTATCTTGATTGTTATCGTTTAATTCGTTTAATTCGTTATTTAAACTATCAAGTAAATTGTTCCTATCTGTTTCGTCTAATCTGGGAGAACTAGTTGTCGCTTCTTGATTTTGAGAGCTGCTTGCTCGTTGCGCGACGGACTTGGGTACGTTTGGTTGAAACGCCGAGTGAGTTGAAACTGTGAAGTTAGATGCGCTATTACGGGATGTCGATGCTCGCGAATAGCCTTCATCACTTGAAGATGAGCTGTCTTCTAGAATAACAGATAGATTTTAAGTCAACAATAGTAATCTTATTTTTATATTTTATATATATGTAGTTCTGTTAAAGTAGAAATATTACCAATATAGGATAACGGCATTGGTATGGAAAACTCAATAGGTCCCAATTTACGCTTTCGCCGCCTCGGCGGTTCATCCTCCGTGTTCAAGGCATCAAATCGTCTTCTCATTGCCCTCCCAGCATTTCTTGGCGAAGTAATAGCGTTTTCATTATTATTGGCATTGGCACCAGACCACATTGTGCCACGCTCTTCGTTCTCACCGGCGTAACTTGTGCTAGGAAACACATTGGATTCCAAATCGCGTAGCCTCGAAGACAGCATTGATGACGCGGAACTAGTGCTGGGCATTTGTCCGTCATTCGGAGTAAGAGCTCTCCATTCAGCCTCGCTTAAATTTACCTGCGAAGGATCGGTCGCAATATGCCGATTTCGCGGCAGAATACCGTACATAGTGAATTCATCCCGCAACCGCTCGATCCTTGAACTCGTGTTAGTAAACTGCGCCTCCATATTGTTAAGCGCTTCGATCTCGTCGTTCAGAGCGTTTCGAAGCAGCTGAAGGCGAGTGTTACGGTTGTTAGAATGCTCAAATAAAGTTGCGGTCTGCCGTTGTAGCCTTTCTCGCAATTTCTGCAATCGCACCAAGCAAGAGCTATTATTCTCGGCGGCGGCGTTCAGAGCCTCCCTCAAATTCTGAAGAGTAGTTCCAATCTCCTCTTGCTCGGAGCGTTCCATCAATAATCGCTGACATCGTTGCAACCTTTCCAGATTCGTGTTATTCGCTTGCGCGCTGGAATTCAATTCGTTCCTTAATCTTCGTATAGACGATTCAGTCGCCGCCGATTCGTTCCTATTACTAGATTCCTCAGGATTAGAGGATAATGCTTCCGGCATATCCATGGGGTCAGTGCCACGGTCGATCTTCAAAGAAAATCGACATATTCTTTATCTTTATACATGCTTGATAAAAGGGAAAAAATTCTGCTGGAATTGCAATATGTATAGCTCACCGTATCTCTATTTCTGGAAACGTCAAAGTAACGCCTTACGAGCGTCACATATTGATCGACGAGATCTCTGTAGCATAGATTTATTCTTCTTTCCGGATCCTGAGAGTTGCTCCCGCGCAACCTTTCGTCCACGCCGACCCACACGTTGTTCAATCGCTCATACAACTCGTCCCTGGGACGAGAGTCGTTTGCGCTAGATTCTCGATCGCGCCTCCTCACAGAACTCGGTAAATCATCATCGTTGCTGTCGTCCGCCGATCTGTTCTCGGCATTGTCCGTGCTCGCTGGATTGCCGGTCGGTCGAGATGGATTTCTCGTAATGCTTGGAGAAGATGTAGCTTCCCTAGTTTGATTCAGTTCTACATCGTAAGACATAAAACTATTACGATGAATCCCGATTGTTACAGTACCAGATGGAGTTGCATTAGTTCACAGTAATTGATAGCATATTGTACCTTCGGATAGATTTCGTCGTCGATGAAATCGCGTTTCCTCCTGCCGCGCGCTGTTTCTAAACTGTTGATGATAATTGGCAAATCGTGAGAAGCTGGACATTTCATGGCCTCTGCGCATAAACAGATACGCACTGAAAGAATTTCTATTCAAATTTCGCAAATTTCCCGATAAATTTCGATGATTTTGCATTGTATAATTTAAATACCGGGAAGTTCTGTCTGCAGTATGACTGTCCGCCGATCCTCTTCCATAAAAAGAGCCATGATTCCACAAGTGAAAAGGCGAAAGTTCGATATCGGGTAAATTTTCTCGTGGCTGATACCTAAAGTTCCTAATTTTTTCGGGATTAGTTACAATACAAAGTTATTTAGAATAACGCACATATAACAAAAGTATAAGTGAAAGATATAGATTTGTCGATTATAAAAAAATACAATTCAAAACTGATTGTGAGATAGAATTGAATACAATTTTACCTATTTGATTGTAAAAATAATTAAAAACAGAAAATAAAATTATCAACAGATATATAATAAATATTTCATTATTCTTATATTCCAAAATTCAAACTTTTTTATTTAAAACTGTGAAAAATATCCAAATATTAATGACAAATAGATCCATATCTAAAATTTATTTCTATGCGCAATATTCACATCATAGTGTTCTTACTCACATCAAACTAGTTCTAAGTAATTGTCCCACGGGAGCTCGGTCCCATTGTGATTGTACTTGCGGCATATTCGCGATACCTGTGATTAGTTTTCTTCCTAAACTGTCAAAAGCTACATATCTGTAATTTTTACAACATAAGATATAGTTTCTCGTAACATTTTTTTCTCTTATATCATAGTCTATGACGCAAATGGTTTTAAAATGAACGTACCTCACTTTTTCTTTGTCAGTCTTTGTAGCAGTTACAGCGAACGGTTGAGACTTACTCCAGTCCCAGAAGTGAATTTCATTATATGTGGCTATAACTAACAATCTTTCAAAGGGATGGAACGCGAGTGAAGCGATAACGGTATGGCTGTCAGCATTCCAAATTTCGCTACCACCCTACACAAATAAATTTGCGTTGCAAGTCATTAACGTAAATTATATAATTCCAAAAATTGTACTCACACTTAAATCCCACACGCGAACTTGACCTCCTAAGCAACCGGACGCTAAGATCTGACTGGAGGACGGGTGAAAAGCTATGCACCAAGGAGTACGTGGATGTCCGGACAAAGTTCTAATATTCTTTCCCGTTGTAATTTCCGTGATATAAACATTGTGATTCCCATGAGTAGATGCTACCATGGTCCTGAAATTATTATTCCATAAATCTGTAATTTCCTCTAATTCCCTCCGTTACATTGTTATAAATAAAAGTAGCTACTATACGCATATTAAATATTACTTCTTTTTCTATTAGCATTATATTCTAATAATAACAATAAAATATGAAGGATACGGGGAAAACCAAAGTCAAAGTCCACTTTTTGTCGAAATTGATCTGATCATGCTATCTTGTGACATTTTTAAAGAACTTTCATAATTCTTATCTATTTTGACCAAGAATAGTTATAATTCAATGGAAATAAGGCTGAAAGATGTGCTGGAAAGAAACGATCATAGCGTTTGCGGAGAACTGTCAGAGTTCAACATTACTCCAGACGGACATTGATCGTTTTTCCCCTGTATCCTTCATACATTATATTTTGTCCATTGCACCTTACCCATCAGGACTGAAAACCATTAGGAAAGTGGCTCTAGGAACACCAGGTAATTCGCATTTCTGTAAATAAACAAATAACGCTTAATACTCTGCTGTAGCATATGTAGCAATAAGTATATCATTATTAACTCAGCCATTAGAAACTGATGAAGCTGGAGAACAAAAGTCATTGTAGAAGGCCATTTTATCAGGCATTTATCGTTGTACTACATCTACTTGATTGCCTTCACAAATTAGATATATGGACAGAGTAAACACGAACACACGAAAAACACTGAAGTTACATAAGTTGTATTATTCGGCTATTAGATGATCAAATATATAAGTGCATACCAATTCCTTGTGGTCTCTCAGCACAAAGTTTGCTTCAGCTATCGGCTCCAATTCGCGCGTACTGGTCTTATGCGTCGTGCGTAACCCAAAATCTCTCAGCATTAAATTGCGCAGTATATTGTGCGACTTGCTGCGATGGAGCAACTCCGGTCTTTTCTTGACCTTCCCCATTTAGCTGAATGTTCTTGTAACACCTCTAAATAAATTACAAAATATATTATATGGTGCATATAAACACAGCCCTAAATGCCAATTATTCCAACCTGTTGGTAAACTAACTAATAGTTAAATTCATTGTCTATCTTTATTTAATTTTAAAGAAAAACAAAGATATAGATGCCTATATGATTTAGCTATTAGTTAGCTTACCAACGGGTTGGAACAACCGGTCCTAAGAGTATTTTATTTTAAAAAATAAAAGCACTTCTGATATATTATAAGTAACAAGTTTGTCTCTAAAATTTAAATATTTTCCATTACCAGAGTATTACTTTGTTTTATTACCACTATTACCTTTTCTCACTTTTTCTTCCCTATGTATATTTTCTTATATTTTGTTATATTTTTATCAAGCATTTTTTAGTTTCTACGCCTCAAAATACATAAAATATATAATGTGTACATATATATATATATAAATATATAAATAAATATCTATATATATAAATTATATATGTATATATATCTACATATATAATTTATATTTTTCTGTCGTAATTCTTGTTCGAGAAAGTCGAGGATACATGCAGAAACACTTTCAATTTCGACTAACATCACGGTCCTAGTAGCCTACTACACTCCTACTGGTGTCTTGCTAGAATAATCCGTATGAAAGATATATGTATATTATATTGTTAAGGTAGGTTAAGCTTAGAAGCGCCCATACCGATCTCAACCGAGAAACTCGATGCCTTCTCGGTTAAGGGCACCGCGATTACGCGAAAGATTAGCTGACGCGGTGTTCGTAATTCGGACGGCGTCAGCGATCTCTTTCGCTCATGGGGTCGATCCACGTCGTTAAGCTAATTACTGGTCCGCTGGGTGGCCCGGAAATAGCATGATAGCAATGTCGTACGAGCAGTACGAGCACTGCGAGCCGAGACGAACTCCGAATTTGCGTCCCCTCCCTCTCCCTAAGTCCCTCGTTCCTGGCCCCTTTTCGCACGGACAGGGATGTCGGGGATTCCGTTTACCTGCGAGAGTTATCGCTCCGCCGGGATGACGGGCATGGAAGAGAAGGATACGCCTCACTCCGCGTACACGACGAATGTAAATTTCCAATCTCGTATCCTATCGAAACACATCGTTGTCCTCCATTAGCTCGTTCGGAGTATCGTCAGAGTATCGCAGAATTCGCAGACTATCGCGAGGCACTGCGGTCTGCGGATCGCGGATCCTCGAGCCGAGCTCGTCGGTCACGATGTTTTCGACCGATTACATTCGTGGTGCATCGCTAGATGACACTAATCTTACAAGTAGGATGAGAAGGGGGAGGGAGAGAGAGAGAGAGAGAATGTGAATAAAAATTGATAAAAATGCGATACATTCTCTTGGGAAGGTAAAGGAATGATTTTAATATTTTTTTAAATTTATTAATTTTAATTATTTTCTATTATTTTTAATTAGTACAATTTTTATTGATTTACGTATATTTAGCTTCTATTTAACATGCTTAATATACCAGAGGGAGTTTTTCTTCAATAAGTACATAAATAAAATTTGAGAGCATTTATTTATTATAATAGAATAACATGCCTTGTAAGCTTACATCGCGCCTACACAACAGTATATATTTTATACATTATAAATTTCTCTTTGATATCTCATAATTAAATTCTTATATAAGTTCTTATATATACATTTCAGTAAAATAATTTTTGTAGAAATATATTTCCGGCCCTTTCTCTCTAAAATAATATTATGAATATATACAATTGAATAGCTTGACTAGTTAATTTAAGCTAGAACATGATTGCTGAAAACACAGACCCTCATTCTCTCTTTACGTGATTTCCGCAAGACGAATTAAAACGCTTCTTTTGCCTGCCGTTGTGACTTAGTGATCCATTATGCGTAGATTGCCCGACACAATTTTATTTTCTAAAACGGTTCCAGAAGGCAGATCTATGCGTTCGCCGTGATTGGCGATTACAATGACGGTGCCTTTCAGCGTTACCCCTTTTCCGAAGGTAACATCGCCCGACACCGTCAAATGGTCCAATTCGAGGAGATCCGGTATTGTCGGAAATCTAGTCAGAAACTCTTTTACCTGTAAGAAGAGGAAAAGGGACTTGGACATTGCTATGATAAAGTTAGAGATAAATTAATAAAGTTTAAAATACAAGTTATAGTCCTACTGACTTTTGAAAAGTGATTGTCTCCTAATTTGATGAGAGGCGTTGTGGGGAACATCCTTTGAGGACTCATTACAAGAGATCCGTTGCGCAATGTATATAAATTACTCATTACGAGCATCAGATCAGAGGTCTTTTTCACCGGCAAGAATCTACTGCGCGGTACATTTATACCTTTAGCAAATAAATAAACATTTTTAATTAAATACAATCGTGTACAGAATTGATATAAAATAAAACGAGATTTTTGAAAAGATAAAGAATTCAGATTAGAGAATAAAAAATTATTTTATTAAAGTAGGACTGTGTTATCTCTTTAAACTTACCAATACTTCCTTCGAATGATTTCATAGCGGCTCCTACAGCTGTTTCAAGTTGAATTATATTTAGACCGTTGGGAAAAGTTTTGTTGTTTACAATTATCTCCATGTTCAATGCTTTTTCCTCAAGCACTCTCTCAATGGCTGTTTAAAAAGCGACATATGTTAAACACGGTTTTAATATTTATTATATCGCATGCATAGTATTTATTGACATGTGATATGACAAGTTTAAATATACAAACCACTAAGTTTAATCCACAGATTGTTAGTGTTGAAATACTTAAATGTCTTAACGGATTTAAAGTCGTCGATATGATCCTTGGGAACTTGAGCTATTTCAAGGAGACGAAGTTTATCATCGTATTTTATAAGTGTACCTCCCTACAAAATAAAATATATGTATAAATAGGATCTGTCTATTCCGGACATAGCGCTATATTCCAGACGAATACCAGTAGTTCTCATGAAACGCACCTTGACATCCGCTCGTGTTTTGTCGGTTACTTCCATCACAAATTCAAGAGGCGGTTCCGGCCTTTTACTCAACAATGACTTCAAGATTTTAATATCCACCGTGGCACCAAGATTATCTATGTTCGAAATAAAACAATATTCGCGACCCTGGAAAGAATACGAGTTTCTTTTAAGCGGTTTATTGCCATTATTTATGAACACCGAAAATAAAATCTTATTACCTCACGAATGAATTTTTTAAGTAAACCAGAGTTCTGGAAACTCTCGTAGAAGTCTCCGTGGCCGGGTGGGTACCAGCTGTTAACAAATTATACATTATTTTGTATAAACGTTTAAAAAATATTAATAGTGACTCTATGAAAATTGTCTTACGCTTCTATATCCTCATCAATTTGACAGTGCTTAGCAATCGGGAGGAGGGAATCCCTGTTTATGCGCGGGTAACAGCTCTGATTAAAAGTGTAGATATCTATATCGATTCCTTTGTACTTCCTAATTATGCGTTGCGTATCGTCGTCCGTGTTGAACGAATTCATCAGTATGAGTGGCACGTTAGCGTTGTACGTTTTATTTAGGTGCTATTACAATAACATTGCATTGTCAATTATTAATTTATTATGTTATAATCTTTTGTTAGAACTAACAGTGACCATATGTAAATGGTAAAAATAAACTGTTAGTTAAGATCTGTTGCAATACCTCGATTTGCTGAACAGTAAGATCAAGAAACGTGAGACAATTTCGCACAGCGATAACGGATTTCGGCCCGTGGCATCCCATGCTCGTTCCAAGACCACCATTTAATTTGACTACAACCAACTTATCTAGCAGGTCCTTCACCTCGTTTGTCTCCGGCGGTGGCAAGGAGTTGTAATCTTTGACCTACGAAAAAAAGCATAATTTCGACTCAATTTGATTTTGCTAGTAATTGATAGAACTCACTAATCAAAGCAGACTGACGAGATACGTCTCGGAAAATTTCTAGAAGATGGTTTCATAGAACCTCGATGTTCCTTCAATAAATCATCGTAATAATATCGATTTATTTTAATTCATTAATTATCAATACGGAGTTTGTTGATGAAAACGGATTAAAGAGCTACATAGGACTATTGTTACGCACGATATCATTTACATTTCTTTGAAGAGAGAAAAGGAGCGCTAGATACTCCTCGCGACTCGCGACAGTCTTCCCGTTTCTGCACGATCAGTCAGTGAGTTTCACTCACCGCATCTTCGGGCAGCTTCTGAATGTGGTCCCATTCCAAGGACGGACCCTCCTCCTGCAGGAATCGCTCGAACAGATGCTGGAATCCGGCGAACTGCCGGCCGATCAACGCTTTCTTGTTCTCGCAGGCGGTCGCCTCCAGCTTCTCGAGGTCGCGCTGCAGCTCATCTCGTGCATCTCTCTTCGTACGCTCGCGGAACGCCTGTGTATCTGAAGGGCTGCGTTGATGACCGCGGGCCTGTGGAGTTTTTTCCGAGGTATAGACTAGATCTTTTTTTTACCTATCCTTTTCGCGAAGTCTTCCGAGTCCGATCCGCTAAACTGTTCGCCGCAATTCGAGAGATCGCGCATGATTTTTCGAGACAGCAGCCGTAAAAGTCAGTTACAAAAAAAATATAAGAGAAAAAAACAGAAAAAAAAATAAATAAACCGTGTATAGTGAGCGATGACTCGGGGTATCCGACCGCCGTCTCAAAGGTTCTCGTTAAAATCTCCCTCGTCGGGGCAAAATTCCCATGTAGAAATGCAATCGCGCAAAAATCAGCCGCAATCTGTAATCCAACTGCGTCGCTAACGAGCGAAGATGAAGTTCGTTTTTTCTTTTTTTCTTCCTCTCTTTTTTCTCTTTAACATGCGACGAATCATCGTGAACATAGAACATTTTATGCGGTCTATGATCATGAATCGATCAGCGCACGAGAGCGCACGAGAGCGATCGCGTGGTGTCGTTTATGTGCGGAGGTCTTTCGAGGGATGAAATAAATTAATAGTGTGAGGACTATTTAAATTAAAAAAATTAAAATTAAAATTAAAAAAAAAAGTAAAATAGATTGACGCCGGGACGAGTCGCGCGCGATAACGATAACGAGTCCAAAGGCGAAAATTATCGCGACAATATACGTAAAGTCGCGCTCGCGCGATTGGCTTTTAACGTTATTTCGTCCGCGTCTCAGGACAGGACAGAAGGAAAAAAGAATTTCCTCTTCCTGCTCTTTTTCCTCCGATTAATTAAAGCGGTGTTTCGCGATCTGCCTTTCGTCCATATATCTAGCACATGTCGCGGCTAGGTACGTAAGTGGATATCTTCGACTAATTGTAAGCAAGGTGCGGGCAAACGATAGCGGCCAGTAGACCCTGACCCAGTGTCGCGATCGCGTTGATCTCGCTTGCCAAGCGATAAGTCGAGTTGACCCCTTCTCCGGGGACTCTCGGTCTATTGCTAAAGAAAAAAAATTAAAGAGAATAACGATAAAGAAAGAAAATATCGAAAAAATGAAGATAAAGGAAGAGAAGGACGATTATTTCAATTTATCTTTATCTTGACATAAAGTCCAGATGATATGCTCAGATTGGGTCTTTTCTTTCTTTCTTTTTTCCGTTCTTTTCCCTACGGATAAGACTGACGTATTATTGCGCGGGATGTATATAATATAATCGCCCATTTAAATATTTAACTTTCAAATGTGTGTGTCGCGATAGTAATGCGCCACAGAACCGTCGGATTTGCATTGAAGCGTAAAGCCTGACTTTAGGAAGTTTCGCGGCTACTGGTTACCGCGCATATGTAGCGAGACATACGTGATAATTATCGTGATAAACACTTTTGGGGCGCATTAAAAAAATAAATCTACTTTTCGTACATTAGCGTCGAGGACCGCTAAATTTATAATCGACGAAACAATAATCGATACAATAGCGCTGGTTCCCTGCTCCCCCCGCTGTTGACCCTTTTACGGCTACGCGATAAGATAATTTCGAAGAACGGAGTCCGCGTCGCATGAATTTTATCTCTCCGTTGAAATAACAGTCGTTACTTACTTACTGGCGGTATCAGGAGAGATTAGGAGATGCGAGATTTGCCATGGGAAGAGAAGAATTTAAGACCGCTAATAATGATATACGAATATAATTTAAACGCTGTTGTCACAAGCATTTGTGATAACAGGTGTTTGAGAGATTTAATCGGAGCGCCAGACACTTCGCGCCGCTTAGAATCCTCCTTGCGACACATAATAAGTATGTATGTAACTAGCTAAATCGAAGATAAATCTTGCGATTACTGTCTCGGTTATCCTCTCGCATCAATTGTTACAATGTATGAAATAATTGTCGAATGACAGAGAATAGAGAGAGAAAGAAAGAAATATCAGAGAACTCAGCAGAACTTCGTCATTTCTTACGTAAACTTCAGCAATGACAAGAGAAAAAAGAGGAGTTTCTTAAGGTCGGCTGAAGGTCACCGTGTGTTCTCTGACCGGGACACGATTTTATTTACATAAGTTGATTTTGCAGAAATCTGCCCGCGCAGTAAAGTCGTCGAGGCGGGCGCTTTACGAAATATCTCGTATTTACTATTTTGACACGTGGAAATTCTGACAGAAAAAAAAAAAACGAAAAAAGCGTGCGGAGCGTTCCCGCGTCACGAGCTCCGTTTCCGTCGCGCTTTTTAAATCTCTCTCTCGGAGAAAATCTCTTCATTTCGACGGGACACGGTCCACGGATGAGGGAATAATCGTCGTTTTCAAGAATTAAAAGAGATAAGTCAACGCGGGTTCAAGGGTTAAATGGCCAACGAGATCGGCTAGCGCGATTAGTAGTGATTACATCCCAGCATGACGCTGCGCACTCGAGCCGGGTTTGCCTATCATCAGCTTACATAACGACAGTCGACAGATTAACACGCGTGCTCGAATAAGTCGTCGAGCAAGAACTCGCATAAATTTTCACCTCGTAGAGAAGCTTCCGAGGTGTTTTCCTGATCCTCGACGGGCCCCCCCGACACGACGCGACGGAACGTCCTTCGCGGGGTTTTCTGCGGGATGACGGATGAACAAACGTCAATCGTAGGTAACGACTTAATCCCATTAGATTTCTAAAGATAAACGTTATCTCACGTGGGGGGATAAGACACGAGAGAGTTTACGGAGAATCGTCAACGTTAAAATGTAAACAGGTATCTCATAGCCGGCTTTTGCCAGAATCAAGGTCCCGCTTTGGATTCTCGCCGCGATACGAAGAATTCGCGGCTTATTTATGCTTAATTCAACGATATCATCCGCAGATGCCTATTTGATAAGCGTAGATACGTCAATGGACTAGGACTAGAATATCTGTGCGTGAGTTTGCGTTATGTAATATTCAATTAATAATTTAACACGAACTATCGTACGTTTCGGTTCTACTTTGAGCCGAAACGTATAACGATTTGTATAGTTTGTATTAAATTATTAAATGAATATTACATAACATAAATTCACGTACAAGAAACCGCGTTTAGCTAATTAATCATTTATTTGGACTAGAATATGTTTCGCAAGTTTCCCGGCACTTCGCAATGTTTTTTCTTTTCTTTTCGATACTCGCGTCGACGCGACGTTTTCTCCGGTTTACTTCTCCAGCAACCGACGAGCGATTAAAAACCAATGTTTCTTCAATTAGTAGATATCATTATTGTTAGGCGCGACATTCTTTCCACGAGGAAACGCTCGGGGGTCCTTCGGATTTAATTCAGACGCAAGGTCTTTCTTGTTAAACAAAAATACTCAGGAATACTCCGGATTTGATTTGGACGCAGTCTTTTCCGTCAAAGGGAAACACTCGAGGATTTAATTCGGGCGCGAGGTCCTTTCCGCGAGGGGAAAACGCTTGAGAATCCTTCGGATTCAATTCGAAAGATTTTACTAGGTCGCGTCGGGAGCGGAGGGGTGACCGGTCAACGGGGGCCCGCGACGGTTACCACTTACTTGCAACAGGTACTCCATGTGCGACACTTTGTACACGCGTAGCGGACGATCGGCGGCCGTGGAATGCGACTGCGGCATCGCGCGTGCGATCGGCGCGATCGGTGGCGCGGGCGGGGCGGCACGAGGCGCGAGGCGTGCTCCACCAAACACGACGTAAATGCGTGGGGTACACACGTGACGTGCGGACGGACGAGATCCGGGAGAGACGGGACGCGACGTCTCTTCCGGGCCGGGCGCGGATTTTCCTTGGGGATGAACGTGTGTGACGCGACGTGGATCGTCACCCCGTAATATACGTCGATGTCGAGGAAGTCGGTCTATTTATTGCATCGGTATAATGCATGCATACGTTTGGCATTGACGGTGACGTTGATGTAACGAGAAATTATTATATATGCTTCCTCTTGCGTTTCCTCCCGCCTCCCTGCGACGTTCCTGTTTAAGCTCGTAAAATGCGACAAATAAATTATATTCACCAGGTATCGCGCGACTTGCATCAATTGCAAAAATGCAAAAATGCAAAAGAGTCATATTATACATACGCGACATTTTTCCTTCCACCTGTCAACCCAAAATGAATGGCGAATTTATTAAAATTGTATGAGCCTAATTATGCGAGTAACACCAGTGATTAAGCGCGAAGGCTATCTGGCAAAAATATATATTCATTCCGAAGATAGTCGGTTTAGCCAGCCAAATTGCTGCCAGCGAAATATTTCCATTCCGATCGTAAAATATGTCGTTCCTAATATCTAATCTCTTTTTCTTTCCTACGAAAAATTGCCAGTTCTATCATATCGGGAAATAAAATGGTACGTATAAGTAATAGCTGATGAATAGTAAAGATGTACGTTAGTTGATAAGTTAAGCGCCGATGCCGCCGATTAATTAAGCTAATCGTCACGACTTGTAGGAGTTCTAGGTCACCTCAAGAATAACAGAAGCCGCTTGTTAAATGTCCAGCTAAAACGTCGAGCATAACCTCAACCTCAACCTCAACCTCAACGCGAATCCGCGGCGACACTTTCGGCTTTCGGCTTTTGGCAATCGAGGACGAAACCGGGACGAGGAGGAAAACTGTAGGATTTTGCCGATAGTTTGCAAAAATAAGATCCCAGTGGTACATCGGCTTCTCTTTTACAACTCTGTCAGCTCCATGCCCTTGACAAGTGAAACAAAAGAGACTTGTAAAAAAGAGGAGAGGTTTGTCAGGAATGCTAAATTGGCGAATAAACACGGCTTGTCTTGAGCCTTTAGAGAGCTCAAGGATTTACCTTTCTGTCGTCGACTTGCAGCATCGTCGATTGAGATTGTGTCGAGACGGTGCGGTGTCAGTACCGTCAGTACCGTGCCCTTTAACGCTGTGGCTAAGGTCACAAGTCACAACAGGTCGAAACAATTGATCGAGATTTGTCGGGTCGGGACTCGGGTCGAATCGCTCCCGAACTGGGATTACGTAGCCGACTAGCTGTCTAAACACCGTGCAAAATCTTCCGAACTATTGCGAAACAATCCATATTTTTACCTCGAACGTATAAGATACTCTACTCTCGACAGTCTCGACTACGAAAATATGCCGGCTCGTGACGTGGCCTTGTGGTCGGTAAATGACAGTAAATGACGTTACAGGTCACAGGACACCGACTTTACCAACGACGGTGTACCTACATTACCGACATCTTCGTGGCGAACGTACATTTTTCCGCCATATTCAAATTTAGTTTTAATATATTGTAAATTAATGCAAGTTGATACTAATTAATACCAATACAAATAAAAGCAGGTTGAATGTAATGATACTAATGATGAAGGAAAGCGAAATAGGTATATTAGGCGGCAAAAGATTTTTCCTTTTGAAGAGTAGTCTATTTTCTGCGTTATGTATAGTCAATAGTGTATACAATACAATTAATAACAGAACAACAGAACTCTAATAATTCCAACGATTTTCATTCACTAGTATACTTACGCGTAAAATAAAAACGCGCGATTTATTATTTTTTCTTTCTCTTCTTGCTGACGGTTTTTTCTAGATTTCCGGTTACTGCAACCGGCCACAACACAAAAGCTCATCCTCTTTTATATGTTTTGTATGTTCTTTGTGACACTAACGGCTAAACGCTTCAAATGAGGCTCAGGGCTTCAACTGAACGTCTCAAGTCTCAACTCTCAACTGGTCTCAAGTTAGTCTCAAGTCTCAAGAGACTCAATACGTGCGTGCGTAGATAATAAACAAATCAATACTTCGTTCGTCCATTTTTAAATTCCCCTTGCGTCGATTATCACGCCCCCCCCCCCCCCCCCTCTTTGAAAACGTGAGTTTACACTCACCGTTTACGCCCCATCTATGATTTTCCTAAGTCTATGGTTTCAATGGAGTTATTATGATTATTATTTCTTATTCTTCCACAACTGGAGTAACTGGACGATTGACTTGTGTTTACCAGTTTTTACACCGCGGTTTAATTGTGGAAACTGTGTTAAGAGAAGCACGTGCGAAATACGAACAGGATTATTACCGCGGTGCCTGTTATTTTCTGAATTTTACACAGCGATCTACATAGTACATACCTGTTCTCATTCACGATCGAGAAAATCGTAACGGGAAATCAACAACGATAAGTATCAAACCACTGTGCATCGAGGGAAAGAGAGTGGAGAGAATAGCAGGTTCTGACGCGCTTTTCTTCGCAATTACAGGTAAAAAATGTTTTCTACATGTTTACATATATGTATAACGAATAGCGTGAAGAAAAAAGTCCTCTTAATGCAATGCTATACATATATATGTATCTCAATCTTTCTATATTTTTGTCACTATAAGTTACCACAAAAAGACAAGCTCTTGCATCGACGTCTTGCATCCAACACATTGTTTCATTCTACAATCTACTTTCAGGTTTTTTAACATTAAAGTGACGAGCATGGCGGAAAAATGTACGAGTGCAAACGATAGGGACTGTCCGCCAGCGAAGAAAGTCAAGCTGGACGATGGGAGCACCGATGTGGTCGAGAAGAACCCAGATGATAATGAGAAGGGTGAGACAGAACTGGATCTGTCGGGCTTCAAAGTGACGAGAGTACTGCAGAATAACTGCGCACGGAAATTAATATGCATGGAAGGGACGTTCGAGGACCGCGAGGGCTCTGCGGTTGTTCTGCTCGAGCAAAGGAGTTTTCCTTATGACAAAGTGGTGTTGGAGAAAGATTTCTTCGACGGGAAGACGATCTACCGGAAGGTCTTTAACAACGACATTTACAGAAACTACAATTGCTTTCCGATCGAAGAGCATAATGGTATATCGATCTGCCTCTTTTAATTTTTCATATATCTTGATGTATTACTTGCCATTTTATAAGCAAATCTGTCGTATTCTTTAAGGTCTCCACGCGACTGTGATATATCCTGCTACGCAAACACACATCGACAAATACAAGAGGCAGGAGTTATATGTGATAGACGAAACCTATGAACTTTATCAGCAGGTCACTCTCCCTCACATAGAATCGACGAGTCTGAGCTTGGAGGTATAATTTATTTGAGATATAAGATTGAATCATATTTGCCGCAATTTTACTTGAAAATCACTAGAATATAAGGGGTATTTTATTTCTATATTGTTATTCTTTTTTTCAGTGGATAACTAATATTCTGGAGCACAAAGCTGAACAGGAAAGTGTTATTTACGAGGACCCTGACAAGGATAATGGTTTTGTGTTAGTGACAGATTTCAAATGGGATGGAAAGACGGATACATTGAAGTTATTGGCCCTGCCATTTCAGAAAATAAGATCATTGAGAGAGTTAAATGGGTCTCATCTTCCTTTATTAAAAAATATAAGAGATGCCGGGACGGCAGCGATTAGTAAAAAATTCAACATACCTGCGTCGCAGCTCAGAATATATTTCCACTATCAGCCATCGTATTATTATCTACATGTGCATTTCTGCTATCTTATGTTTGAAGCGCCAGGTAAATTGGTATAAAACCACAAAAAATAATAATTGATAAAAAAGGAAATATGTGTTGTTTTATGGATAATTAAAGAATGGGTATTTCTTCTAACTATAGAATTTCTTTTTTTTATCTAGGAATATATGTGGAAAAGGCGCACCTTTTATCAACAGTTATAAGAAACTTAGAACTGATGTCGGACTATTATACGAAAGCAGTACTTTCGTATGTAGTGTTTAAAGGCAGTCCTCTTTACGAAAAGTTTAAATCGCATGGAGCCCTACAGACGTCAACATGTGAAACGCAAACGCAATAGACTGTAAATATAGCATAAATAAGACTGTTTTACTTTGAAAAAACGTAAGTTATATTTTACGTTTGTATACCAAACGACAAGAAATTGATATGTATTTTATTTACTATTTGAAAATAAGAAAAATAATCGCAAAATATGCAGTGTTGTTAATTAAAAACATCGACAGCAGAAATAGCGTATTAATAAAATATATTAGAATCGCAAACCTCTCAAATTACTTACAGTTAAAAATTTGTAAATTGAAAAAACATGGAAGACTGAAGAGTATCTATTTTATATATAACCATTTTTTGATTATATTTTTATTTCACATAAATGAATTGAAAGACATGTATAGTATTTATTTAAAAAATAGATAGTAGTTACTAAAAAAAATTATTTGAAATGCAATATATGAGATTTTAAGTTTTCACGTTTTTTTATTGTAGCCTTGTTAAGAATTCTGATAAAAGCGAGAAAGTATGTGTGTAAATTTTTTCCGTGCACTGTACATTAAAATGAGAAAAAATTACTTCTTGATTTTTTAAATATGATTGTAATGAAAAAACAGAAACCTTGAAAATTAGAGATGATTAGAAATTCACATGCTAATACGTTATCGTTCAATTGCGAAATTAGAAGTGTTATATATTCGCATAAGAAAAATTTACATAAAAGTAGATTTTGTTAAACATATGTAATATATTAGATTAATAAGGGCAAAAATAATATACTTTACTAATTATATAATTTCTCTTGTCGCTTTTAAACTTTTTTATTCTTTTGTATTTGTATACGATGCATTGGCCATTGACACATTTATAGTAGAGAGCAGTAAAGTATTTCTGGAACATGAGAAAAAAGAAACTTACACGATATACATACGTATACGCGTATCTGTGTATATGCATTCTTGGTTTATTAAAAATTCGGTCACAATCGCGTTGTGTAGTACAGATTTCTTTAGATTTGTGATAATCGTTCACTTTCGTGTGTATCCCCGTATCCGAGAGTAAAATAAAACCATTTGTTCTCAAGACTAATAGGAACCTGTAAGTACAATTGTGCTTTAATTATTAACATATAACCCGAGTATTTTAAAATCAAGTTTCATATTGCTGCGTTCTGTATGATATTGCCAGGTAACGCGCTTGCTTTTATTGCTCTGTAGTTGCTATTACATTAAATGCATTTTAATCTGCTTATAAAAGAAAGACCGTCGATCAAATTGACGTTATTCGGTAGACCGACCTTTACAATTTTAATTGTTGCTTATACTACAAGCGGATCATCTACAATCTACAAGAATGCGTTCATTTTCATTAAACGAAATAACGTTTATGCAAAATAAGTCGAAAAAGCCGGATCGTGTCGCCAGTATCAGGCATCAATATAAAAAATTCACATAAATCATGGAAATTCCTCTTCTTGTTTTTAGTCGTCGTGCAAAAGAGAAAGCTGTATGCTGTATGCAGGTAAATATAAAAGAAGGAAATCGTGCAACAAATTAAAATGTAACGTCATTAATCGCGTATCATATAATACACAAAAAAAATTTAGTTTAATCAGTATCGATGTAGTCGTCGATAAATTATACGCAATATGTATCAGTTTTTACAATGTTTATTTTAATAAATATTGCTATAGAGATTATTTGTAGCGGTACGTAATATACAATAAAAAGTCCATTATTAATATCATGGATAATCTCTCTACTTCCTTAGGTTTTGAAAATTGCGGACTTTTTGTGTAATTATATATGATTTGAGTGAGTGTCTGTATATTCGAAAATAATTTTTATTTCTTTCCCAACGAAAGCAGTTTGTTTTTACACAGCTCTAGAATTTTTTCTTTTTAGCAACAAAATATGGATTTCTGATAGTAAAGCTGTCACACGTATCGCTATCAATCTACAAAAATTATGAAAGAATCATATCTCTCTTCTCTATAAAACTAACACTATCAGGATGTTGCAAGAAGAGGAATCTCAATGTTCTCACATCTTCTTTTAATAGGAAATTAGTATGATCTCGAAAGGATGAAAGGAAAATTTATAAAGCGTGTATTTTAATATGAAAACAAAAGTCAAATATATTCTGTATGACCGACTGATAGACAGAAAATATGCAGAAGAGAAGGATCATTATAAATATAAGATTGTTGTAGCACCGGCCACATCGTTCGAAACAGGATTCTCAAGCTCGGTTACGAATTAACAGTAGAAACGCATGTATGATAGTGTCGTACATATATATACTGGTTCACGAGTTTTACGGTCAATCGTAAAAGAGTTCTTTTAGCCAGATTCTTATTATTCTTTTTTTTTCCCCTTTAAACACTGCCTCATTTGTGATATATATGTATATATAGTACGTTAAAACGCACGTGGTTCTCTTCTCAGTTAGGCGTAATGTCACACGCTTGATTTTATCTCCAAAAACCATTACAATGTGGTAAAAATTTCACTCGACGATCCCGCATGTCGGTTTTGTAATTAATCGTTAATAAGGGCATTTGCGTGTACGGTCGCGCGATACATGAGATCAATAGCGGTGTTGCTGGTTGTTGTTGCATTTAATATGCTACACTCGTCGCTCGCGACGGTAAACTTAACGCTACGCAATGACAATAAGTACGCAGTTAAGTGTTTCTGGAAGCGCACAAAACGTTAATAACTAATATGAAAAAAAAAAGAAAAAGAAAAAAAGACGTCCGCGATACTTTTCCCACTTGAATTGCTGATCGGATTCGACGTCGAAACCTCATCATTATAAAAACGAAAAGGCTTTTTATTGTCCTCGCCAACTTAATAAATTAGCTATGTAATATCAGGGAACTTATAAATTATACAGGAAGTAGGTATTACAAAAGTACCTGAATTTTCTTTTGTGCATGTCTCTAATCTTTCTCTCTCTTTCGCTCTCTCGCTCTCACACATGCATCCGAGAATGCTGAACGAAATCTAACGTAAAAATTAAGTACTTTGTTACGCACGTCTTCTTGTCGCGCGAAATAAAACAATGCATTTGAAAATAGGAAAACTTACCTATTAGCGATCGATTAAAAGCGATCTCATTATTAATTTATTATAAGAGAACATCATTATGTAGTAACTAAAGTAATTATACATATATATGTATGTGTATACGCGTAGACGACTGCATGCATTCCGATTTGCACGCGATATACGAGTATACACAAATAAATATGTAAAGCGAATGCATATTTACATATGATGATTATGTAAGTGTTTATCTGTGTGTATATTGCGCGCGTGTTTGTGTGTGTGTTTTATGTATATCACAATAACTCAATGTATACAATATTATTTCGCATGTTATTAATTGCTTATCAAGCCAGCCTTCTCTCTGATGGAATTAAATCCGAGATAAGTAAATTAGCCAAAAGCAAACAAAAGAAAAAGAAAAAAGGATCACTATAGCACACGTCCTGGTCAGGTACACGTACTCACACAATCGACTTTTTTGAAACAAATCAAGTCTCTTTAAACTTTATTTCTTTCCTCCTTACTGACAAGCCTGTCGTTTTAGCATTTAAACCTCGTTATCCAATGAAATCGGCAAATCGTG
This sequence comes from Leptothorax acervorum, assembly GCA_035220615.1. Classification (NCBI taxonomy): domain Eukaryota; kingdom Metazoa; phylum Arthropoda; class Insecta; order Hymenoptera; family Formicidae; genus Leptothorax; species Leptothorax acervorum. Next base: position 202,899 of record JASTWQ010000104.1, on the reverse strand, counting down.
CTAATCGTAACGTAAATCAAAGTGACCTTTTTATAACAAAGTGACTATGCCACGCAAGTGCCCCAACAATTTACACCGATGTGTTTACGAAGCGGTATCAAAGTTCCTTTCCGGCAAATATTTACATGTTTATATCGTCCTCGTTACATTATCTGTGTACAAACAAGTGTAAGCAAACGCAAATCTAAATCAAAACTTATTCAACGATTTTATTCGCAAGATCAAAAAAGTAAGTATAAGTAATATCTTTGACACTGGGGGGGGGGGGGGGGGACAAAAATTCGGAAACAGAAATGCACATACGGTTGACCATTTCTTTCCCCATAAAATTAGCAACCATCGGAGTTATTTCATGCACTGAAGTACACGAGTACACGATATACACGTCACTAACGTATGCAAATTAGAAAACTTCTACGTAACTTTCTTATGAGTAACAAACTAGCACTGCTCCTTTGAAGACAAATTCAAAATTTAATAATATACACATTGTGCAGGAAAGCCTTTACAACGTCGTCCTTTATGTGGATCATCCGGGAAACGTAGACTCATCATTCACATTATCCAATGAGTCCAAAATACTAAATCTTAGTAAAGTTAAAGGGTTCTGTACTCTCCTTTCCATAGAAGGCGAAAACTTTGAATGTTGGGTACCTAATAAATATTTGTGCTTGTAGAACTTCCTCCCTTCGTTTGACTAGTTGGTCATGATCCACTACTAGTGTCCATAAGTAAATTGTCATGACAGTGCTTTGTATGTACAATTATGGAAGAATGACCGTAATAGTTAACGAGTTTACACAACATTTGCAACGTAATGAAGCAAGTACTGGCTTTCTTGCGGGTAGAATAAAATCGCCAACTTTATTAACGTCGATTACTTATTCAATCAATTCCACACACACACACACTCACACATACAATCTTTGATCACTATTGATTAATTATTCGTAATGCCATCATATGCTCTTAAACAACTCTTTCAAGTACTCCTCGAGAGCCAATTAAAATTAAAATAAAGTAACAATTTTTATCAATTTTCAAGGTAAAGGTACATAAATCTATAGAAATCGGAATTATAATATATAGCACCCGCTCAAATAGCGTAATTAGTGAATCAATAGACTGATGGAGATCGATTTTCGCGAATATTTAAAATTACTGGCGCTAGATGCACGCCATATACAAATTATATTTTTATAAGAGTAAACAGATCTCTCATGTAAACATTATGTACCATACCTTCAATGGTGCCATAATTTGTCAAAGTCATGTAATATTTTGCATACATATGTATATGTAAATGTATTTGTATATGTGTATGTATATATACATATGTATATCATTAATATCTATACATACATATATATAAACATATAGCATAAACATATATATACATATTGTATGCAGATATATACGTTAAGAATAATAATTAAAAAAAGGAAAACAAAACTTCTCTTTTTAACTCTGAAATTATATTAATGGACGTCACATAAGAAAAAACTTTATCCATATTTATATCTAGTCACAATGTAGTTTCACCAACTTTTCCAACGCTAAATAATGAAATAAATATTCCTCTTATTTAAATAAAGTGATCTTATAATATGAAAATAACTTTTTTTCTATCTTTGTACTTGTAATAAAATTATCATTTTGCGTTTAAACTCTTCTTTTCTTAACCAAATATATACGGCATTACATAGTCTCATATACCAGCATGATTATTATATGAATGCCAAGTTTTTTTTTAAATTTAGATCAAGTTAGCCATCACATATTTTTTGTTTTTAACAAGTTTTACGAGTCAATCGTTCTTATCACATTAAAATTTATATACTTTTGCTGACACAAAAAATGTAATAGCTACTTTATACCGTTTTGAAAGCCAATACATAAAACAAAATTCTTAAACTAAAAGTATGAAAATTTTAAAAGCACAAAAATATGCGCATGTGTGTATGTGAGAGTATCATCGTACGGGCATTATGATTACCTAAAACAAATTTGGCGTCGTGACATTTACTTTGATCTTTCTTGAATAATCCTCATATTTCTTTTTATGTTGTCACACTGACTATTTCTGCATGATGATCGCATAACATAAAATGGCTCGACACGCCAATGATATTTAAATAGTTTGTATGGTGGACTAGCTTCAGTTATACGACTTGAATAATAATGCATCTTTGACATGTCATCGCATGTTTAGGCATATACTGCAGGAAGATCGTAATACGGACATTAACTTTTCCCAGCTTCTCGTTTATCGTAGCTTTGCTGATAAAATATCATTATTTTCCTGCTACTTTACATAAAGATCGATTTGAATTCTGGCGTATAACTTGAGTGCTCCGAGATAATGAAAAACGTACACGTTTACAAAAAGATCTATATCATAACGTTAAGTATATGACAAACTTATCAGATAAACTTTCCAAGGTATTCTTGTAAAATATAAAACATATTTTACTTACATATAAACTAACGGTCAGATATGATTTTTGTAACTGTTAGGCATTATTATCTATATTTATGCATGTGTAAAGAAATAGTTACTATTCACTGGTTATTCACACATTGTTATATATCCGTAAGATCGACCTACAGCATAAATGTTACAAATTAAGACTGTCATTGGATTTCCTTGACATTCTAGAAACCAGTGCCACGTAGCGTGATCATAAGTAATGTCAACGGTTCCATTCCTTTTCGAAACGACAAGACACGATACAAAACATGTTTCGCGAAGTTTCTCATGGAAGACTTCCAGGTTTCTTTTACATTAGAAGGATCCGTATATAATAAAAATATGTCTCGTATTAAAGAAGATGGATACAGAAAAAATCCAACAGCTAATAAATCCATATTTTTACGTACTTGTAAACTGAATGGTAATATTTCCACGGAGAAACTTGAAACATTCTTTTGTAGTTGATGTATCCTACTATCGGGTTCTGATGAGAGAATTGCAGTTCCTTAAGCTTCAGTCGACGCTACAAGGGAACTTTTGGGCGTGTACGCTGTCGCATTCGGATCCAAATTCGACACGGTACACCCCGGACAGGGACTTTCATTCGAACGTATTTTTGTTCCTGCTACTCTCACTTCACTATTTAAACGGAGCTTGGACGTCGCACAGGTTGGCGCTGGACCAAATGTGTCTTGTGGCATCACAGCTAAATCTTGCGCTATTTTTGTTTTCAACATCTCAATTTCTTTCTCTTGAGATCTGATTAAGCCTGATTTAACAAAAAATATATGATACATACTTTACTGGGGCAATAACAATGTGCAGTATAATATATGCGTTTCTATTTTCTTTAATAAATGTTTACACTTCCTTCAATCGTATACTATAAATACTAAAAAAATAAAATTTTAAATAAACAAAAAAATATGAAGCAAAATATATGAAACAACGCGAGTAAAACGTTGTTTTAATTACTATTACTTACCTTCTCGAATTTCTAACTGCCGCTTGACCTCGCCGAGTGCCGAAAAAAGGTCAAGTTTTATACGTGTTTCCGCGCTCAAGCTGTTTTCCAAATGCGCGTTTTTATCTTGCAACGCATTGAGTGCAGGGAGTAGAATTTCACACTCTCTGTGGCTCTCTTTACAACGCGCTGCATCGTTTTCCAATGCGTTACACCTAAATCAATGTACCATATATATATTTGCACATTGTTCATTTTGAATTATTTAAAATCTAAAACTGTCTACAAATTCATGATCTTACCTTTCTTCCTTCAATTTGAGTTCTCGGCGTAGATTTTTAAGGTCCTGTTCCATTTGAGATCTTCGACTTTTACATGCGTCAGTACACTCTTGTCTAATAAGCGGAGGTGGCGGCGGTGGAATCGCGGAGCGTGCCTCTTCGGCGGCTCGTCGTGCCCTTCGTTCGGAGAGCAAGGACGCTTCGCATGCAGTACGTTGTTTTCGCTCTTCTGCAATCCGCTTTTCCAACGATGTCATTGTTTGCTTATCCAGTTGACGCGCCGTCACTAAACCATGTAGTCTACAATGTTAAAATTTATTTTATAGAATTCGTCCAATTTTACTCGTCAAAATAAAAATTTCCTTTCTCTCTTCCTCTCTGCATACTATATTTTATTACAAGCTAAAAAATTTTAAAAATATTTAATTTTGTATACCTAACGGTAAAAATAATATCTACTGCGTTATTTTTCGAAAAAATTTATAAGAGAATTTTGGTATAAAGAAGAAGACAACAAATACTCTAATATTTAAAAAGTTTTTTGTAAATGTCATATATCTAATAATTATTAATTATTAAATCTTCACAATACAAACTGTCTTTTATGTATTTTCAGGTTTAATAAAAAAATAAAACTAAAACTAAAAGAATTAATGATTTTTTTTGCATATATTCTATTAAATGATAATTTTTATTTGAATATTAATATATGTAGAAGAGAACGTAAATAATTTTAATAATTCCAATATATATCCAAATCGTAAGAATGTAAAATAAGCATGAATAATAATTACATAATATATGTTGTATACTTAAATTTAAATAAAATTTAAATAAGTTAGTAAAAAAAACTATATAATAGCTTATGTAAATATATATTTATATATACAATTTTTCTGTTCAAATACCAACATAAACAAAAATATCTATTTTCAATGCAAAATGAAAAAAAAAAACAAAAGAAAAGAATTATCAATAGATTTATAAAATACATCATAGTTTGTACATATTTAAAATTAAGAGTTGAAAATGTAAAATTATGTTAAAATAATAATAAAAATATAATTTAAAAAATATGAAATTTTTAAAATATTAAAAATATTATTTAAAAATGTAAAGAATACTAACTTGTTAGATTTTTTACATAAATATTATATAAATTTGCAGTTATAAATCATATAAAAATAATTCACAAATAATACACTTACTTGCTTTGCAATTGATCGTTGTCGTGTTGAAGTTGTTGAATGTCACCTTTAGCTTGCCGCTCTCCGTTGAGCAAGACATTGACTTGTGATCGTAATTCCTGTTCCAATTGCCGACTTGATTGCAAATCTGATTTCAAACGTTTTATGTCTGCCTCGAGCCTGCGACACACCAGTAACCTATTTCAACGACAAATCATGCTGAAGAAACTGATAGGAAGTCTATCAAAGGAATACAAGACGTTACAGGATGATATCTAAGTGTGAAGCATGATATACCAGATTTGTCATTAGAGTTTCAATCTGTGCCTTCGAAAACATGTTGGATTATAAGCAGAATTTCTGTACCAACTTAATGTATTTAAAAGAAAAATTCCTCTCATATGATATACCTTTGATAATAATCGTCTTGCTGTTTCTGTTGCTCTGCTGTGATGTCACTCGTATTTTTAACCTGTCGAGTCTTACGCTCCCGTTGGGCATTGGTGGTCGATGATGAATCTCGACTTTCTTTCACGTTATTCCATTTTCCAGTTACCGAACCGTTTGTTTGCGATTTTATTGTAGTGTGTCCGCAACCCTTGATAGATTTGTCCTTTTCTACCTCATTTACGTCGAAATCATTTACAGATCTGGTTTAAAAAATTGCGTCGATAAGTATGTTAAAGTGTAATTAAGGGGAAATATACTTTTCAATATGAAATCGACCGTACCCCACCCTTTCGATGAGCTGTATGTCACTGTGCGATACTGTACTTCCATTACTGTGTATAAATCTCTTGTCGCTCTTGTCCGACGGTGAATTATTTGATACATTGTGTTTATTATGCTGCTCTTCCTGCTTTTCACTCTTGTCTAAGGATTTTCTATGAGTACTTTTGGTAGTAGCACTCTGTGTTTGTGATGTGACCTGGCTACTATTGTGTACTCCGCCATTTTGTACGTTTGTTTCTATGGAATTGTTATTACCCTCTAAAAGAACAAGCAAAAATATTAAAACGCGTGTAATCGCGGCAATTACAGGCAACATGTACTCGTACGGGATAGTAGTTGATAATAAATACAAGCTACCTCTGCTTTTTTCAGGGCTTGGGTTATACTGTGGACTCAATTTGTGTGCTTGAGTTTTGACGTGTTGTTCTAACGACGCAGTGACCTGTTGCGTCTGTGACTGCACTTGCGGTTGGATTTGCTGCATTGACATAGCTTGTTGCTCTAGAGGCAATGCTTGCTGCAGTAATTGCAGATAGAACTCGTTCTCCTTTGCCACGTCTTTCTGTTTTCTCTGTTGAGTGCAAAAAATGAATTATAAGACACATAAATATTATACATCAGCATGATAGTGCATTGTGTAGATATTTTTATTTATAGTAAATCACTGTAAGATTGTTGAAGACTAACCTGCCTCATTCTGTAGCCTACATAGCTCTTGAAACCAAAGCCCAATGTAACTACAGGATAGCCAATGCTGGAAATACATATTGCAGAAAAATTTACTTGGAACTAATGGGTGTCAATAGATTATTCTGACAGATATATGTGAAGCGTAAAGTTTTAATGTTATAAGTATTTGTCTGCAAAAGTAATGATAAAACTTTTACCAATGTGCTGCAAACGGCCGACAGAGGTCTAGGTGAAATGGCATATGACGCAAATCACGCAACCGCACTGCTGCTTCTATATATAGAAATAGTAGCCACAGCATCACAGTTGGTAGACACACTCCTTTATCTGTAAAAAAATATGAATGTTTGATTATCATTATTCTTTTATATCCACTAGTTTCTACAAACATGACGTGGACGTGGATCATATCAGAATGAGAAGTCATATATTTTGATAGAGGTACATTGCACGCTTGTCCATATTTCAAATAAATTAGTTTTCCACATACCTGTGTGCCAGACGTATTGCACCCAAACATAAGTGCTGGCAGCAAAAAACAGCCAATGCACAGGGATGAAAAAGAAGCAAATCATGTCTGACGTAAGTGCAATACAAATAAAAAATACAGAGAAGGCCTGAAAGAGAGAAGGAGAGAAGAGACAGTGAGATTTTTTCCCAGTATGCGAGATAGTCCAATTGAGCAAGGCTGACACTTACCAAGCCTTGATATTTAAAGGAATCGTAAACGCTTCGGAGGAGTAGCCAGAACGGCCACAAAAATTCAAAACGAAATTCCAAAATAAAGTCTGCCAAGATCACCATGGCCCATAGTAGGAGAAACTTCAGATAAAGCAAGGTACTGAAACAAACAAACGTGATTATTTTGATTGTACGCTATACTCGCTATTTGCTGAATTATAATTCATGACCATAACAATTCACCGATACAACTGTGTACTTTTATACATCTATGTTGTATCGGTCTTTGCAAGTCAACTGTTTTTCTTTCTCTCAAAATATTAGGTAAATATGTTTGGGCCACGTGATATGTGATACAAGTCGGTGTTATCGAAAACACACGGAGGGCTTACATAACGCCGAGATCTCATGCTCTCTAAGTAGAAAAAGAAAACGAGGAGAGGTCCATCGGCTATCGCATCTGTTTTACTGTGTTATCACGGTGCTAGCCAGCTCTAGCCGTACGTGTATGTACATAGCACATGGAGTCATTGGAACGTGGGATGCCGCACACGTACGTAACAAGTATGGAGAAATGTTTGGATGAGATTCTGCGGGGCGAGAGAAAAAAAGAGAAAGAGAGACGGGGAAGCGTTGGGAATGGAGACGCGGATGGTTAAGGATATCTGATCCAGAGGTAAATGTCAAGCGGGACGAGAGCGGTGTCGATTCGGCGTCGCGGTTGCTCGGCGTTCGCGCGCGCGATCGTTGCCGCCGTGCCGCGCCACAGTCATCGTCTCGTCAACATCATCATAATCATCATCGTTATCATCATCATCATCATCATTAATGTCATTGCAGTTGCCATCGTCGTCGTGACCTATAACAGTGTAACATTCGCGTCCTCCCGTGCGGGACGAGAGGGGAAGAGGGGAGGAGGAGGAGGAGGAGGAGGAGGAGGAGGGAGGTTTTGGTTACGTTTTTTTGATTACGAAGGAAACGGCCATTCCCCGACGTAGGTGTACAGCACGTATGTACGTACGTACGCGTACGCATATGGCGGCGCGGCGTGAGAATTTACCTTCCGTAGATCCCCTCGGTGAGCTTGTTGCGTTTCAAGGGCCTCCGAAGCTTACCGCACTCGACATTTCTCCTCTTCATATTCCTCACGGCACCTTTCACCACCACCAAGTGCTTTAAGCGACGTTAAACTCGCGGCGGCGCTACGGGGGGGTAAACGGGGAAAAAAAGCGGCGGCCCGCGGCGCGGCGGCGGATATACTCTCGGTCTCGCCGTCTCGGCCACCTCCTCGGCCTCGGCACTAGCGCGCGGGGGTAACACACTCGCGTGCGAAAAAACTCGGGCTCGCTCTCTCGCGCGCGCGACTTCTATCAGTCTCTTTTGTTGTCATTCGTCTGTGAACGACAGACTCGAGGTCTCACGGCGGTTTACCAAGCAGCTGATTGGTCCATCGCGGGACATGGCGCTTTAATCAGCGACGAGAAATCATCTGCCGATACTGCCGATAGTGCCGATTGTGTTAATCGCGCGGCGCCGCGCACTGTCGCGCACCACCGCCACTGCCACCGTCACCACCACCGCCAACAACAGTCAACACCGCCACGGCCGTCCTGCCTGCGTCGCGAAAAATCGCAAAGGCGTTCTTCGTTCGCTTCGCCAGTCGCCTCGTTCAAAGAGTTCACTCGCTTCGCTTCCTCGCCTCGCTCGCCGGCTGATCCTTCTAGTTTCTCTCTCTCGCTTTCCGTCCCGCGACGCGCGCGATTTCAGGCTCTCTCTAGTCTCTATGAGCCTTTATCGATCGTAGATGTCTCCCGACCGTGCTGCGGTCGGTCCATCGGCTCGTTCACTCGCGTTAACAGCGCTCCGCGCGACCTGGCAACACGCGCCGCTCCGTTTCCCCCCCACCATTCCGACCCCCTGCCGCCCACCCGTCTCTCCAGTAGTCTCCAGCGCGTCTCGCTCCTCTTTTCTTTATTCTCTCTTTTCTTCTCTCTCCCCCTAGCGCGCGTTATCAAGCGAGGACTGCGAGAGTGCGAGGTGCGAGGAGGAGGCTTCCTCCAGCGGCGGAGGGAGTAGGGACTTTCGCAGCTGCGTCCGAGAACCGTTATGGTTATGGGATGATCGCGCGTCGCCTCGAGATTACGAAATCGCGAGGAGTCCCTTATTGGAGTCTCTCGGTGCGACCGCGGACCGACAGGTGCGACACAACGCGACGGGGAAAGCGGAACCGCGCTTTCCGTCCTCACTCCTCTGCTCCTTCCCCCCCCCCCCCCCCCGCCTCCTGGCGCCGGAGATAAAGGGCTACAACGTGGCAAACGGTCTTCCCGCCAAATCGGAGCGCTCGTCGACTCACGAGAGTTCAATTAATTCAATTGTCCAGTCGAGTGAATCTGGTTGTCAGACGCGGACTGTCAACTGTCAGTCGCCTGATCGCAGGTCTCTGCTGCTGTGAATTGGGATTGTGCTCCTGACGAGATCAGCGAAACGTTAGAAAGGACTGAGCTTCGATATATTTACTTGGTACAAATATTTAATATTTTTTAAACGCGTCAAGAATATCACGTCTAACCTAACAGATAACGTAGATAAAGGATATGATTGTCTTGTGTGTACTCATTGTCAGATGTAACATCTAATTCTATTCAAAACTTTAGTCAAAGCGTATCGTTTCACTTGTAATTTGCATTCAATCGTTTTAAATCAATATTCACGTTTCACGGAATATACATTTCATCTCAAACACACACGCTAGAATGATAAGATAGGAGTATAATTCACAGATATCAAGAGAATGAAGGTAGTAACAATTCATAAATACATCTCGCGAGAGAGATATGCGTATATAAATATTACCGTCTAGTTCAAGAGCAAAACTATGAATATTTACAATAGCGCGATGTAACATCAATTAGCTATTCCCCACGATCGCTAATTACGCAAGTGAGATGAAAAAGCGTTGTTCGGTTGACCGGCCATCATTAAGCTGCGCGATGTATATGATATATATTATATATGAAAGAAAAAAAAATCGACCAATTACGCGTTCGATGTAAAGCGCGGTAACGGCGGTGACGTTTGACGCGCGATTGGTTGAATTCGTCACGGCACATACATTATGCGTGATTATGCAAGTCCATCTGGAGATCTGGATAAGCCTTTAAACGCGTCTCGCGCTGTATTTCAGTATACAATAGAATTTGTGGGAGGAACTGGAGGAAGCACGAGGAAGACGGGTGTGTCACTAGACGTAATCACTAATCACCAATCACGCTACTTGGCGCAGGGCGCAGCGGTGAGCGGCAGCGGTGCCTCACGTTTCTCGAAAGCTTATCGCCCGGCGATCGAACGACGCGACGACTCGATTAGACTCTGTGAGTAACGGCCCGGCAGGCGGCAACCCGGCAAGGATGGAGAACGAGAAGTATTCGTCGGAGGATCGTAAGTTGAAGACCTACATGGCGTACAGCGTCATTCTCGTCGTCGCCTACGCCTTCGCTGTGTACAGGGCAACGAAGGATCGCGCGGTAGTGTCGGTGGTCCCTGTCACCTTCGTCATGTCCGTCTTCCTTATGATCTTTCTGCTCTGCGACCTGACGCTACGCCTGTGCCAGACGCTGGTCACGTTTACCACGGACGTGGGCCAGCAGTCCGAGGAGAGCTTCTGGTCGATAGCGAGATATCACTTCACCCTCAACACCCCGTCAGCGATGATTGTCGTTGTCGGCGTGTTGCTGATCTTCGGCCTGATCGGTGGCATCGGCAGCTGTCCGTTCAGCTACGCCTGGGACTTCGGGCCCTATGTTTGCGTGCCGCTGATAATATTCTCCTTCTGCCTGCTCAGGGCGAGCAACCTGGCTGAGTGGGAGACGGGATCGCTGGCCAACCTCAGTGCCATGAAGGGTCTGGATTACGGCACAGGTATGGCGTACAGCTTCTACTACGGCTACCTGCGACTGATATTACCATCCACCGGAACTCCTACGAAGGGTATAGTTGAGAAGATCGAGAACTTCGAGGCCAATAACGACGTGACGTTCCCGATACACAGGCTTTTTATCTTGATACCGTCGTCTGGATACATCCCGTCGGATTTGAAGGAGGCGTCCGATCAGTGGATGGAGAGTGCCAGTGAGCTGGAGGAGGAGGTACGCAACCGTGCTGGTAATATACGCAGAACGTATCGTAACAACGCCTACAAGATATATCCCGGTGGAAGAAATTCAGGTAACGATCCGGTGTACGTGGTGGCGGAAGGTGCGACGCCTTTGTTAACGTACTACGAGGTACAGAAGCACAGTCATCCTGAATCCGTCGTATACAAGCAATACAAACGTAAGATTATCGAGATGTTCTATAGAAAACTGCGAGACACCTTGCAAAGCGAGCCAGAAACCAGAGATTTGTGTGAATTAATTTACTATAATGATTACGACGCGAAAGGAGACAAGGTTAATGTTGCGACAATAATCTTGGAAAGGATCTCTGAAATAAGAGACTCGGCCTAAGTGTCGAGAGAAATTGAGCGACATGTACGCGTCCTGTGATAAATTTTATAATTAAACATACTTGATGTTTTAATTTTGATAGTATTTTAATATAATCAATAGTAAATATGATCATCTGTATTGCATTTACATTTTACATATTATAAAGATTGTTATATATGAATTTATATATTTTCACATCTATAATGTAAAACATTCGTATTTACAGAATTATCTTTGTCTTTAGCACAACTGATTGAATTTGCTAATAAGAGCATACATGACGCACAATAGTATTGTATAGATTAAAGATTATGCTCAACTATTACAACCGTTTTATTCGCAAATAACGTTGCCTTTTGTTTTTATATTTTGCTTTTCTTTTTTAACGACTTTTAGAGATATAAATAAGTATTGTGACTGCAGTTATAACTTTTTAGGAGACTTCCATATTTTTTTCAAAACCAAAATTGTGATAACTTGGAATTAAAGTACAAGCACAAAATTTGATATAATCTCTTAAAAATAAGAAATATGGTTTTATATTATTACACATTTTTTTATTTGTTATAAAATGTTTATGTATACGGCTTGATGGTCTTAAACTATCATAATATTTTTGCTCAAAAACATGGTTACAATACTTCTCAATGTAATTGTTACATTTTATATGGTATTTAAATATTTTTGTACGATGTACAAAATAATAGTAAAATTTATATACATATATGTATAAAATATGTATCATTTATTCACAGATACAAGTTCCTTACAAAACACGTTACAAAGCATCGCATTTGATCATTTTAAAAAGGAAGACATATAACAGATCGCTAATGTCGCGTAGACATGAGCACCTTCAGTACCTTCACATCCACGGCCGTTCTTTATATGCAAATATACGTATTACATTGGTCAAGAACTAGCGTCGAGAATTAAATGATTTGTATACAATACATATGAATAAGATATGGCCTTTCGTCAAGGAAAAAATCTTTTAAAGATTTATAATTCTTAATAAGACCCCTGGTAAAAAGGCACAGAATTAAGGCGTGTCAGCCATACTCCGTGCGATTGTCATAAGACTGATCGACAATACTTTCGAGCATGGCTATGAACACATTTCAATCGTCATGAACGACGGTACGTTGTCTTTGCCTCACATATCCATCTCGAACTGCTCCGCGGATTCTTCGATCACCAGGGAGTCTGTAACGTTATGCAAACGTGAGAAAAGTTTTCTAATGCAATTAATACACATGTTGATATCATATATTATCATTAATGTAGAATATTTTCCGAACGATGCACTATTTGTCCGCTCTATATTTTTCTTTAGGAAAACGGGAGTCGCGTGAAAAGAATCGATTTAGAAACTTGGTGCGAACTGACCTTTATTAATATTTTTGGCGGGATCCCTCGTGATGGCCGGTGTGTTGCCCTTCAGTAATTCCGACGGTATGGTCAGCGGATTTCGCGGTGGCGTTTGTGATATTGGAGAATTCCGCAAATTCATCAGGAACGCGCGTTCGTATACAATGCGAGTACCTGCGCAGAATTCGAAGATATAATTATAGAATCTGCGATTATAATAAAGTTTTGCTCAGGTATGTGTTAAATTTTCATTATGTATTCTTGAATATTAAATCGATTGACAAAACGGCTGGACATAATGTGATAAAAAAAGAACTTGATAAAAGACTTCGTATCTGTTATAACGCAATTTATATTTTTATATATGCAAGTTATATCTGAAAAGCTGCAATTCTTACGATTGGGAATTATCTGATAAGGTCGAAATATGTCCAATGACTGTTGGACAAAGTTAAGTTGGTTTTATCGCAAATTCGACGTAATCATAATTTTGCAATTGCCGATTTGCGATAAGAAAAAAGATTTCGGTGAATCTTGCCTCAGGCATTGGCTGTAGTTTTTTTATCCCCGGAAAAATTCAAATAATTGACTACAATAGAATAGGATACTAAACTGATTTTCAAGAAAAATTCGTAGCGGCATGGTAACGATGACACGCAGAAACGACACAATGGCCCGACAGTTATACGAAAAGCGGCGAACACCACCTATTTATACAAGTGTATTTCTGTTCACTGACACCTACCTAACTTGAAAGGAGTGCAAGGGTCGGCGAAGATGCCAAAACAAACATAATCGCAGAAAGCACGGAGTGCGGAATGCGCGAAACAAAGACCGAGAGACGTTAGAATTTGTCCAAAGCACGTATGTTTTAATCTTTTAATCCGTACAACACGAGTCTTTCATTTTATTTATTAATTCTATTTTTTTGTTCAGTACGAGACAAAATAAATTCCGTACTTTCTTAAAGAAAAAACTTGAATAGAATTTATTTTGCAAAATTCTCTTTTAACGACACGCGCGACGTAAATACACATAGGATTTTAACGTAGAGTACGATTCAACTTCAGATCAAAAACCACGTAAATCAACAATCAATTTTCAACGATTGAGTAGCGTCTTTCTTTTCTATTTGGCAGAATCGTTTGCCAATCTGGATAAAAATAAGAAGGGAATTCATTACGATTTCGTAGCGGTTCTATTATATTGGAACACACGTCCATCTGCGAAACGGCTGTCTATTGACTATCATTGTTTACGTGTCGAGATGTTACGCGAGATTTACGAAGCTCGCTCACTGTTGCGGCTAAAGTTATCTCGAAGGTCCAGCCGTTTTCGCGCTGTGTACCCTTGTTTTTCAGACCACTGCTGTGACTTTCTACGCGGCGCGCTGGTGTGGCACGAGCGATAAACATTACGCGTCACCGATTACGCACCGGGCGACGTTCGGCACGTATCGCGCGCGCACGGGCACACATTAATTCGACCTTGGCTGTTTAACGCCCTAGGAAACGTTGCGGGGCGCGGAACAAAAGCGTGTTGAGTGCACGCGACTTGGCTCACCTGTTTTGTATCGGCGGAATCGCCGACGATCTTGCTACCAAGCTTCGCTTGCGATCATGTTGAAAAAAAAAGAAAAAGAAAAAAGGAAGAGAGAAGCAGCCAACTGAATCGCTTCACATGTAGCTCGTGAATTATCTATATCTCAGCCAGATTTTTTATTCATAAGATTAACGTCTTTCGAGTCTGGATATTTTCAACTCAAATCGAAGACCGGGAGATTTTTTGAGAAATCTAGAAACTAGGATCAGTAAGACGATCATTTATCGATACCTTCATGTCGTACATCTGTATTTTTTTAATTTACAGAATGTCTTTTTATCTAATATTTATTCGGCAGCTTTCGTTATGCCTGTAAATCGAGCAGATCTCGGAGAGAACGATTTATTACAAAATACTAACATATAAGTATCAATGAATAATTTAGATTATGAATTTCGTAATATACATATATGTATAGAAAAAGAATAATATTGTTATATTGATTGCTGTATTGTTAACAATCGAACTCTTTGTGAAGACCAAGCAAGATAAATAGATCAGAGTTATCGGTAAAGAGATATGTGCGACAATATATCATCTTTGAACTTCAAAAGCTTATCCGATTTCTTTGACAATACTCTGATTTTTCAAATCAAAATAATAACTCGTTTAAACCGACTGTACTAAAAATTTGATGACGCGATCTTTTGCACAATCTTTTTTTAATTTTTAATGTCGGATGACTTAATTTATTGAACCTCAAGAGCAAGATTTTGTTAAAGTCCATTTGAAATATTGTCTGATAAAGTGTAACAGTATATCAATTAAAAATAGTGTTATTCGTCACTCGAAACTATCGTGGAAAAAAACTCGAAATTGGCGAAAGAATCCTCAGGCCAAAGGAAGTGACGGGACATCCAATATAACTTTATTCCGCATTTTTTTTGCGTAACGGACGTATTTATTCGCGGCTCGCCTGCTCTTTACTCCTCCTTACCATCGAAGTGACGCGCGTACGAAGAAGTGTAAACATAAACGCGATAAGTTATCCTTCTATCATTCGCTAAAAACGCAATAAGTAGAGCCCGCATTCAATATCGAGTTATTGCCGAGCTCGGCGATCAGAACTTCAGCCTTAATAAGTTTAACCCTTCAAGACGTGTGGCATGGGAGTCGATGGGTGTCATCATTTGATTTACATTTGTTTTACCTCCGTCACTTACTTAAATAACTTCCTCCTTGAGAGAGAAAAAGAATCTTTAGTATTGCTTTACTAATTTACTTTTACTCAATACTCAACGTTCTCTCAGCGAGATAAAAATCAAGGTTCTTGCCGCATTTTCTGCGAATAATAGTTAAAAAGATCAACGTGACGATTGGAGGAAACGCTAGAATAAAGAAAATGTATTAAGTTTTGTGGACTTACATGCTTAACACGCTATCTTTTCCCGTAACATATGGACTTACAGTTTTTGATAAGAATTTATCAATATAATTATAAGAGCTTATTAATATGTTAAAAATTAATTATTTAGGTAATAAATTGCAAAAAGAAGGGGACACTTGAAGAAGTAATTAGATATTTTTGACTAACGATCTGTCGGACGTCGCTCCGCATATCGGTTGTGGAGTTGTGGATTAACGTCAAGGTCGCGCGTTATCGCGAACCGATAATTGGCCGGCTACTTCGAGAGGAATATAATTTCGCATGCGACGCAAAAGTCTCGAATGATTTTCCACGCAGACGGGCGATCAAACAAACCCGCGCCGAAACGCGCAATTACGTAACATCGTCGGTGTTATCGAGTCGTGCGTGCCGCGGTGCGAACCTGCGTGCATGCGTGCGGGTGCAGGTGGCGGGTGCGCGAAAGAGAAAGAGAGAGGTATATAGCGTATATATAATCGCATGTCGCGCTGCGCGTAAATACCAATGGCCTTGACGGCATCTTGCACGTGCGCATTTTATTTACCGAGGTCGCAGACGACTTTGAGCACTACTGTATCGGGGAATCGCGAGGTTTTCACGATAATTCGCTCCTTCTTTTTTTAATAATTTTTGCAAACACGGATCCCGTGTAATTAAAAAAAGAAATAAATTTTTTTTTATCTCGTTTGTCGATATTTACCTGCAGATTGCCGATGATAGTTGGTTCAGTGCGACCTTCTATTAAATGTAGGTTCATAATGATACTTGTACATAAATGCATTATCTGTAACAAGCTGTAATAAGCTGTAACAAGCTCTGTCGCAGGGAGTTGTCGTTGTCGCGTTGATAGTCTGTGATACAGTCTGGAAGCCTCAGAGTCGCGCAAGAGGTTAAGAAAAGTTGAGCATCGAGATGGGAGTATGGGACTGATGGGAGAGAAGAGACGGAACGCAAAAGGCGGATACACTGACCTCCCGGCGTGGTGGAGTAGAGCGTGCCCCCGGGTGTGGACGAGTAATCAGCCGGTAGCTGGTTGGGATCGTGAATGACGATCCTCTTGGATGGTATGCTCTGGCTCTGGGTGGCCTGTCGGGCGATGGGAGACGCCGACATCTCGTAGTTGAGTCTCTTCTTTCGCGTCGCGTTTACTTCGCGCGTCGATTTGGACGCAGATTTTCTTTCGCTTTCTCTTTCCTTTTCTTCTCTCCGCGAACACGCTCGCCCCGGAAAACAAAGGCGAGGATGAGGATCCTCTGTCCGACGACTCCGGAGTCCGGCGTTGCTATTAGCGATAAGCGGCAAGTCGGCAGGTCGCCACCCGTCCGGTTACTCCGGTTGTGCAGTACGCGAGAGGGACGAGGGTGTGCACGCGATTCCTAATGGAGGACGGAGCGTGAGCGTGACTGTATATAACCGGTACGTTCGACTTCTCGCTCGCGGGGTCGCGGGCCGAGACTGCTGACTGATTTACGCGCGGTTCCGTTCCACGTGCGAATTTTAATGCGCGCTGTCGGACATCAGCGCGACATAACCTGCGAGATGGATGACGATGACGGCGAGGTAGACGTCGACGTCGACTCGTCTCACGCAATGTGCCGCGAAACGCGATAAGCCAACGTCCGCTTATATAAGCTTTCCCCACCCTCTCGCCCTTCCTGGGATATTCGCGGGGCGAAAAGGGGGAAACGCGATCAACTCGCAACAAAAGACGCGAGATAGGAGTGGGGACTGGGCACTGAACACTGAACTGGGCATCGACGAGATGCAGATGCGCACCAAAGATAGCCGACTCTACGTTCCTGACTCTCGAGCGGGTTTAGCGGGCTCTAGAAAATAGCGGGTTAATTGAAAATAACCAAATTATCCTGCAGCATTAATGTCTGGATATATTATCATGCAGATACTTCGTAAATGAGTACATTTATGACGCAATATCATACATATTGCTACAAAGTCATATATACCTATTGGGATTGGTTGTCTGCGATTCGCCATCTGGTGGCGGCCTACTCTCTTTGGCTATCTTGCCTTTGTGACGTTACGAATGCGTTACGACCGCCAATCCCAATACGCGCACACGTCGTATTGTAGACTAAGTGCGCTAAGTGGCCTACTCTCTTCGGCCATCTTGCCTTGTGACGTCAAAACCACCAATCCCAATTTTTTATCATCTGAATTCTGAATAATCGAACACCGCGGATGACGGTAAAAGCGCAGTTGAAGAATGAGAATTAAATATCTCGTAGATAGTATTTGTGAGAAACATCGAAATAATAATAAATTACAAAATTGATACACACATTATGATCGAGCTAAATGTCAATATTTTGGCATTTGCGTAAACGTAAACTTGTGTACTAGCTATCACTTATATTTGCAAGAAATAAATATATATATTAATTAACGAGAAAAGGAGATTTTTAAAAGTCAGTGTTAAGGGGATCCTGCACCCGTCTATATTACTGATTAAACGCGGTAAAACAGACCGGTTTTTATTCTAAGCATTAATCTTTTTATTGGCTTTACAGAATGAAAAATCCTTTTCCACAGTTAAAGTATATGCACTAATGCTCCCAACGTCACACGATTTTATGCCGAGAACGAAAATAATTTCAGAAATGCAGATTTTTGTTACCTAGTCTCTCGTCAACTCATGACAACATTTGCTTCATATAAACATTCTACAATTTGTTGGTACAAAATGAGACACACCTTGGGAGCGGGTAACATAAAGAAATAACATACCGTTCTCAGAATTAGGCTCAGACATCTAACAAAAAAGTTTAGTGCTTAAAACGATTTACGTGAATGCAGGCGCACATGCATGAATGGCGCAGCAATCTGAAGAGGTTAGAGGATAGATATATTGTATAGATACTCGTTAGACAAGGACAGATCTATATCGGTCGGTAACTTAGACGATCGAAATTATCGACATCGTTGGAGTCCGCCTGTCACTGCGGGCCCTTAATCATTAGCATGGCAATTATGCAATAGTACAGGAATGATATATATTTTTTATGTATATAATTATGAGTGTATATATTAAATTATACGTATTGTATAGTATGTATTTACTACATAATTATAGGTTTAGATTTCAGCGCTACTCGTCACGCGACCCACACGTTCACCATTTTCGGGGATGCAACTAGCGCTGTTTAATTTATAATCGTTTTTAAAATTAAGTTAATCATAGTAAATCATTATAGTTAATCATAATAAGGGTTTGATGCATTCACAAAAAATAAACTGTACGTCAACAAACATAAATTATTTTAATCGTGTGTGTTGTTAATTAATCAAAAGAAATTCTCACAAAAATATTCATTTTTATTATATTCAATTTTATTCCCTGGATACGGAACAGCACAAGGGATAACTCCCTTTCCCTTTCATCATCACCCTTTTTCCTCGCTATGGTCTTCACGAGCTCCTGCGATGGTTGTTTGAGATAGTACGCCCATCCAATCTTCGCAAACAAATTGATGAATATCGTAGGATTATAATTGAAATAGTTGCATAACTCGGCAGCCTTGTAATCCCATGGGAAAACATGATGATAATTGTGTCATCTCTCGCCGATCGCAAGAATGCTCACCCATTGGTTCTCCGTCGGATTCACGTGCCTGTCATTAAAATAAACGAAGCAAAATATTCTTGGACGACACGTACAGAATAGCAAAAGCTCTGAGATTTCTATTTCGGTCGATCGTTTATTTTATGCACGACTGTAAATAATATTGTTAATTATCTGCTTTTAATGATTCTAATTATCTTATATTATTTTTATTTATTAGAATATCACCTAATTGAAGCGTGTGTATCGACTGCAAAAATAAATTACTCCCAAAAATATAAGAAATCGCAGAAGCTCTAGTAGATTCGTTTATAACGAAATTTTAAATAATTTTTAATAATAGTAATAATAATTATTATTTTGTTTTTATTTTCCTTGTAACTTTATAAGAGCATTTGAGCACTTACATGGCAGGATCTTTTGATGTCAGACGGAAGAAAGAGTGGCCCTTAGTCTATTCTTAATGTCCTACTGTGACAATCCTTTACGTGGCATATCGCACTCCCATTTTTAAAAATTGTTATCTTTAAATAAACTTTATTTATGAAACAATTCAACCAAATCAAGCTTTATTTCTGAAATTATCCTCCCCCCCCCCCCCTTCGGCCGCCCCTTTCATCACGTTTCATTGAGTGGCATTCGTTCTTACATTTGTGTGGACTGTGGTGTTTCGGTGGTGGACGACGCCAACTGACGCCAACGCATCTCTTGTACCTGAATGAGAGGGAAAATAGAGTTTTCTCGTTAGCGCGTTTACGATTTTTAAGTGAGACCTTTCTCTTCAAAGAGAGTGTATTCCGCGATGAATCCCTCAGAGCCAAGCGGCACCGAGACTCTCAGGTACAATGAGTTCACATTGGATGACACTGACATAAGGTTATACGCCAACTTACTCTTGACAGATCAAAAGTATTTTTAGTATTTTCACAACGCGATGTGATTCTGACATGCATTGTTATTCTCACAACAAGTTTGTCGTATGTTGAGCAATGTTAATTTAAAAAAATTTTTTTTTTTTATGTTAAATACAATAATGTCGTTCCGTTTTAGTTCTAAGATGAAAGATGTGATCGACGTTCTCGCGATGCAGCGCGAGAAAAGGAATACGTTACAAAAAAGCATTACGATCGATTACACCAAGTCCAGTGACAACTTCACAGTTTCTCGATTTATCTTTGAGTGTGGTATGTTAGCTGCGACGATATCTCACCATTGGAAAATTGTCAGGCACTTTAGAAAACATGTTGAGCCTGTAAAGTCTCTAATAACACACTCGTCTGAATGTAGGTTTAAAATTGGAGGCTCATCCATTGACGATAGCTACTGCCGCAACATTATATCACAGATTTATTAAAGAAGCGACGCCACAGGGATACGATAATTATGTAAGAACAGATGGAAGAAGTATAGCTATCTCAGGACCCGATAAGTTCTTAATAAATATGACAGAATTTTTGTCTCTTTTAGCTGTTAGCTGCAACTTGCCTTTATTTGGCTGGTAAAGTAAAGGACGATACGTTGAAGATAAGAGACGTAATGAATGTATCTTACAACACACTTCACAGAGGGTCTCAGCCACTCGATCTCGGAGATCAATATTGGAGTATGAGAGATGCGATTGTTCAAGCTGAACTTTTGATCATGAGGATGCTCAAGTTTCAAGTTACGCCTGTGCATCCGCATAAGGTAAAGTGTTGCAAATATTACTAACTGAATAACATTAATAGGCATATGTGATAACGCATAAGTAGCTACATTGTGTTTTTTTATAGTACATGCTTCATTATCTGCGTTCTTTGCAAGCCTGGTTCGGCGAAGAAGAATGGTCCAAGTATCCGGTCGCCAAAACTAGCATGGCACTGTTGCAAGACTTTCATCATTCCCCAGCTATTCTTGACTACCCACCGAACTTAATAGCGATAGCTTGTATCAACTTGTCATTGCAAATTTACGGCGTGGTCGTACCTCTGATGGACGAGTGTGATCAACAACCGTGGTTCAATGTGAGTGTACATGATGCTACATAATTTCGTATCCATTTATCTATGTCAGTCGACAGATTTATATGTAAATTTTCTTGTCACAGGTTTTCTGCAAAGATTTAGCGAGGGATAAGTTATGGGAAATTATGGAAAAAATCATGGCAGCATATGATGACGAACCTGAAACGAGAGACAACTAATAAGCGCGTATCTGTATGTATTACAACAATAAAGCGTTTTCCATACATTACAAATTACTGCAGTTGCATTATGTAGACTTCTTTAGTTATGTGAGCTGTATTCAGCAAATTTTTCTAAATTATTCCATCATCAAAGAAAATAAATTCAGAAAACCTTATTTTACAATATTCGAGTATTTAATATATATAAAACTTTACATCATTTTTCTGTGAAATATGAAGAGAATATAAACCTGTAACTAAAGTATATTTTCAGAACTAAAGTACAATTTAATTCACTAATTTTCTCTATCAAACATGATTTTTATAATCATAATTCTCGTAGCATCCATTTTCTTTAAATATCAAGTATGTTCACTCTGTACAAGAAAAAATTTACCTTAAGACAAATAAAAATAGGAATATACGAAATTAAAATCTTTAAATATATCTCTTTTATGATTCATTTATATTTCGCTTATAAAACGGCAATAAAATTTCTTCTGTACATTTTTTAAAAGTATTTAGCGCAAACTTGATATCACTATTATCCAGACTAGCAGATATACAAAGTCTAAGACTAGGCCTAGGTAAAATTCTTTCCGTTTCCAGATAGGCAGGTGGTATAATCGCCAAGTTATTTTCTATACATTTATTAGAAATTGCAGATAGTAATTTCTCCTCAGTGGCATGGTCTTGCTGTTCTTTCAAATATATATGCTTTAAAGGCGATTCTGCGGAACTAGAGCATACCAACATCGGGATTTCTTTGAGACCGTTGTCCATCGATAAGGCGTTATTTCTCAAAGACTGAAATACTTGTAAATTATTTTCAATCATATCTAAAGAAGTGATAGCAGCAGATGCCAGGAGAGGTGGTTGAGATGCCGAGAAACAGTAGCCAAGACCAGATAAACGTTGATGATCGATGACAAAAGATGTTCCCACACAAAAGCCTCCAATAGTTCCTATAGCGCATTCTAAGGATCCTAAAGAAAAATATATATTATTATATATATATATAATATATTTTCATATATTAACAAAAAATATCTTGCTTTAATAATTTCTTTTTACCTATTATCATGTCCACTTCACTCCTGGGAATGTTAAAGTATTCAGTAACGCCTCTGCCATGTAGACCGATAGCACCAAACGATATCGATTCGTCAATAAAGATTCTCAGTTTGTACTTTTTGCAAAGATCCAATAATTCTGGTAGAGGACAAATGTTTCCTGTATTCATATAAATACCCTCTATGATCAGAAAGCGTCTGATTTTCGTAGCCTTTTTAGGACATCGTTTGTCTACTTCCTTCTGTTTCATCAAGAGATTGTGTAGATCTTGAACATCATTATGTTTAAAATATTGGATATTTCCTCGAGACGCGTCCAATCCTTTCTGTATAGCGAAATTCACTCGCTCGTCCACGAATATCAAGTCGTTACGTTTACAATAAGCTGGAATCGCAGTCGCTACAGTGGCAAACCCATAGGAATATATTATAGCTTCTTCCATGCCCATGAACTTGGCTAAACGTTCTTCTAGTTCAAGGTGTACGTCGACAGTTCCGTAGAAGCCTCGTGGTCCGCAAGATCCAACGCCGTATTTCTTGATAGCCGCCACAGCATTGTCTATTAGCTCTGTATTGTCACTCAGACCCAAGTAGTTATGCGTACCCAAGTTGAGGCAATTATTGCCATTAACTGTCACCCGCTTTCCGACTATAGAAGTGATGTGTTTGGGACTTAGCGAAGGATGGTCCGTCGGCGGTTCTGGCACGAGGGGCTCCGGTCGCCACTCCGCTAGTTTACGCTCTACCAACTCCTTCGAGGGTATCGATTCCTGGCCACCACTTCGTCTCTTGGAAATAAACCACACTATCCAAAGCACCAAGATCGCTTCTAACAGAGTGTGGTAATGCGGCAAGGTATTCCGCAGGATCTCCACCGATTCAACAAACAGGAATTTTGTGTTCATTTTTCTTGACTAGTCTGAGGCGTCTGAGCAGAGAGAGAGAGAGAGAGCAGGCACTCTCTTATCGCACGACAAATTGAATTAATCAAAATTATATCTACATCTCTTACAAGACGAAACGTGCCGACGACAGGCTGATAACGATAAGCCGAATTATCAGGCCTCAGGCTTCATCCTTGGGAGCCTTCGCGCCAATGAGGTTAAATTAAATCTATGAGAAGTTGGTGCTTTTAGATGGTTATATAAGTGCGAATTTGTATGTATATTAATGCACTATTAATGTAGGCGCATAAAGAAACGAACCAATCGCGTGTCTAGCATGAGGAACGTAGCAACATGGCACCCTTCGTATTAGGCATATGATTGGTGCATTTTACGGTGCGTATGAATACATAATTATTTAAATGGCTCGAATGTCGAATATTCATGAATAAATATTCAGTAATTTTGTAAAAAAAAAAACAGGCCAAAGAAGCTTTTATGATAGAATTATTATTTTTACGAGGCAAAATATGGTAAAATGGACAGCGCGCGGTTCGTGTAGAAAAATCTACGCAAGAGGAAGAGACCCAGATAAACTTTTGACTGGAACTGTACTGAGAGAGAGAGAGAGACAGTAAGAGACACCATCACTCGAAAGGTCTCTCTCTCTCTCTCTCGGCTGACCAGTGACGACCTGCCAGTGCTCTTTTCAGTATTTTATCACAATTTTGATAACGCACGCTGTGCGCACATCGATCGTGAACAGACCTGAAGACAGGCCCGCGCGCGTGCAATCGGCGATTTTAAGCCGCTACTGAGTGGAGCGGTCGAAAACAGGACTTCCGGTATCCGGCAAACGCCCCAGTCTACCCTGTCACTCCTGTCAGTACTCAGCACTCAACTCAGCATCGTCGACGTCGAGCCGCAATTTCTGCGTACGATAGATCGCTCCCCGCCGTCTTCGTCTATTCTATCGAGAGGGAACTATTAGGACCTTTGCCGAACGGTGAGCACATTTAGACGACGATCGTCGTCGCGTTGAGACGGGACGCGGGGTCGCGGGGACGCGCGACACGGTGCGGCTCCCTTTTCGAAAAATTCTACTCCGTTTTCTTTTCCGACGAGGGAATGCACTAAGCGCGACCAATTAACACATAATATTAAAACGTAATATTGAATGTATATATACAAAATGCATGGGTCTAGTTTTGGGCCAGCATCGCTCCGGGAAATTGTACAAAGTTTGGTTATCTACCGTCGCATTCCGGCGTCGGCGAGCGTTGCCCGCCTGAGTCATGCACTCTACTTGACGTTTAATACCGGTGACGTATACATTCGCCTGATTGTGAGTCGCGCCGTGCTTGCGTTAACGTCTGTCGAGGAACATTGCACCAAGACTGACAGACGCTTGTCATTTTTTGAAAACTGGAGAAACTCTTCGATTCCAATGAAGTTTCGTACATACATCTGTCGTGCGAGCATCTAACCCGATAACCTCAAGTGGTTTTATATATGTTAGGATGACTCCGGCTAAACTTCGATTAACTTGTCGAGTAATATTTGCAGTATTTTGTTAACGCAAACGGAATTGTTAGTCTTTTGTTCGACACGTGAAAAAAGAAAGATTAGATCGAGGGCGACGAATTATATGGCTAGAAATTGTGTCGGTTGAATTTATCATTGAATAAGTTAATTGTAGTTTAGTCGATATCTCACGACTCCGTCAAGCTTATCCGCGAGATTTGCCACGATGGCACGATACGTTCCTGCAGCTCGGTTTATCAGAGCGAAGAGATTAATAGCGAATTCGGTTACCGCTCTGCACTGGTGCACATAGAAGATCGTGCCGTACATTCAGTTATCTAAGCGTGAAAGTCTGATAAAAATATCTTAATTACATCGTACACCTTTTAAATACGCGAACCAAGCATCAAGTCTGAGTGCGTTTTCATCGAACGATTCGAAGTGAATAGAGCGAATAAGGTTCGAATAAATTACACGTCAAATGATATATGATGTCTTGTTGTTAACACTTATACTTAAAATTTTAGAGCACAGGCTCTTCACAAAAAGATACAACACTTTTGAATAACTAATGTTTATGCTATTGCATTACAGACATTGATGATTTTGGTCTTGAACAATTCCTGACAGCTGGGAGTTCGATTCTATGTAAAAACATATTCAATATGAGATCTATTAGCACGCAGCCACCATGTCCAAATGTCCATGGAAACTGCTTATCACTTCTTCGAGAGTTGCGTGGGAATTTTCTTTACAATGGTTTGAATGTTGGTTTTCAAATTCTCAATTGTGCGAAGATTATTCTGGTATCTGGTAGATCCTTCAGATATCCTCATAAATGAGAATCACATAGGGATTTAATTAATCCAACGAATAAGGAGGCCAGGTTCATGAAATTGTTCCGATTAAAGATTACTTTATATCGAATGTGATTATTCTCATATTGAGTATGCTTTTATATAACATCAAACTTCCAGTTGTCAGAAATTGTCCAATATCAAAATTATCAATTAATGTATGTAATGCAGTATAATAAATAGAGTAATTCAAAAGTGTTACGTCTTTTTGTGAAGACCCTGCATATTTTTCTCCATTTTACATGACATGTTATTAACGGAGTTATACTTTTCGTAGATTACTTATGATCTCACATATAGATATATTCGTCACTAGAGTTATGAAAGACGTAATTAAGAAAATCTAAATTGATCGTTATTTTGTACTCTAGTCGTTAGGCGATCTATCAAGATGTAGAAGAAAATTATATTATGTTGCAATATATTTAAACGATTCTCTAGCAGCAACAGTCATGATAAATTTATAACGGCATTGCAATTTTTATTAGGGGGTGGAGTAATACAGGCGAGGAAATTTGTTGTAAGATGTCATTACATAGCGCCCATAGCGGTCTATTATCATATTCGTTTTTTTTTCTTCACTTTATTAAGCCATAAAATATGGGCGTTTGTTAGGACAATTTCGATCAAAATTCAATCAACTTATGTTGAAATTTCTTGACAGTTAACTTATCGAGAAATATCTATATTTTGTTATCACGGATAGAACTATTAACTTTATTTGTTTAACACATCGGAAAAGAGAGATTAGATTAAGGACGATGAATAGTACGAACAGAAATTTTGTTGTAAGCACTTTGTCGATTGAATTAATTACCGATTAATTTAATCAAACTTTGATTTGTTACTTCAGTAATTACTTAAAAATTACTTTTAAAGTTACTTAAAAATTTTTGTAATATTAAATAGCTATATCTATAAGAAGAGAAATTACGAATTAATCGATTAGTGTCGATGCAATTGCATCGAGATACGATCGATCGTGAAAAATCATTACTTTTCAAAATCGATTTATTTTTTCAACATCGCTTTTCTACCTATTAGCGTGGGTAAAGTGTGGAGTTAGTATTTTTTTTTTCGCAATATGGAAGAGAAGATTAGATTAATTAAAGATAACGCTAGGTCGAAATTTGGTCAGTTTTGGGTTAATCTCGTTGACCGGAGTCCCCGGAGTCAAAGTCAAAGGCGTCCTGAAAGCACGATGTTGCGACTCGCCTCCGAGCACCTCCGAGTAGCGGCAGCACAAGGGACGAAGGACGCGGCGGGCGGCCCGGAGCCCCCGGAGCCCCCGGAGGCCGGTGGCGGGCGGTGGCGGGCGTGAAGAAAGGAGTGGAGAAGCGGGGGCGGGCGGGACGTCGCACCGCGCCGGTCCGCCGGTCGAAACTGGGGAACGTCAAATCCGGGCGGGCGTCCAGGACGTTATCTCTCCAGCCGCCGCCTCTCCGCTCGCGCTGCCTTCGTTATCGTCACCGTCTTCCTTTGCCGTTCCGTCGACCTTTCGAAAAGAAAACAACTGGCCGTTTCTTCCTTCCGCGATACCCAGTACCCACCGACCCCACCGACATACACAACAATCGGAAACTCTCAAGTTTAGGCTTATCCCGGCAATCGGATTAGACGAGTGTGGATGCGCTTTTGCATTTTGTTACCCTGTGGCTGCCTTTGGATATATACTCCACTTTGGAATCCGCCTCTATCCCTCCGACTTGCTGCGAAGGCTCCAAGACTCTGGCGTATATTTGTTTTGCTACTATGACGAGAACGTAATGACAATTCGGTAGATAATTAAGTTCGATTTTTCGATTTCTCGTTGTCCTTGAAAAATTGTGTATCTCGGAGAATATATTCGGAATATTTCAGTGTGGCTGGAAGCAAGGATTCGGGAGCTGTGTTCTATCGCGAGGCAATTGTTCGAGCGCGGTTTTCGATTGCTTATTGTGCCTTTTGAGTCTCGCTTCAAGCACTATCGCGGCGCCCGCGCCGTGAAGAAGGACGACATTGTTGAACCTGAGACGCAGCTTTGGATATATAATACATCGCGTGGTCAATTATGGCAATTACAGTTGACCTGTTATGTTTACCATCGATCGTATTGAAGATTTAAGCGGACCGTTTAATCCGCGCGAGGCGGCGCCCGCGCCGGCGGCTACGAAGTAATTACGAACGAAACGCAAATCAAATATTCGTGACTATAGGCGCGGGCGAAGTTGTTGACCTTGTCACGTTGCATACTTGAAAATATTTGTTAAATTTATTCTGCCTGTTAAGTCTATTAAGAAACTTATAGTTTTTTCGTTGAGCCGAATGGAATTTTCTAACATTAATTTATAAGAGATTTTACGATAATCGAAGAGAGAGAGATTATAATTCTCGGAGGTAATATTGTCGTACTCTGGCATACGTATTCAAGAAGGGCAGCAAAGATAGCGACGGATACGCACGGAGTACGAGGTGGATGATACACAGAAACGATGTTCAAGTGCTGCGTGTGTAACAGCGCGTCGAAGAAGGCGAATGCCGAGAGATCAAAAGCGGATGATACGCCCGCGTCGGTCGGGTCGCCCAGGCTGACCGCGGTTTCCGCTAAGGTAGACGACGACATTAAATCCGCGACGAGGCTGGAAAAGGTGAACGGCAACGTGCAAAAGTCAGAGAAGACGTCCTTGCTAGAGGATGCCTCACTAGAAGATGAGGATGCCTCACTAGAAGATAAGGCTGCCTTGCTACAGGATAAGAATGCCTCGGTTGAGTTGTCCTCGGTAGAGAGCAAAAATGCCTCGCTAGAGGATAAGGATGCCTCGCTAGAGAATAAGGATGTTTTATTAGAGAATGAGAATGTCTCGTTAAAGGATAAAGATGCTTCGCTAGAAGATAAAGATGCCTCGCTAGAGGATAAGAATGCCTCGCTAGAAGATAAAGATGCCTCGATAGAGGATAAGAATTCCTCGCTAGAGTATAAGAATGCCTCGCTAGAGGATAAGGATGCCTCGCTAGAGGATAAAAATGTTTCACTAGAGGACAAGAATACCTCGCTAGAGGATAAGGATGCCTCGCCAGATTCCACCCTGGTACGCGCCAATTCCGCGATGAGCCCGTGTGAGACTCCGCAGAACGGAAACGTCGACGTTGAGGAGAGCTCAAGTTCGACCTCGACGAAGGAAACGGTCGAGGAAGCCGGCGAAGAAACCGGCAACCGAATTGTTGACGATAAGGATAGCAATCTCGACGGCCGCGGCGTCGCCGAAGATTGGACGGAGCCGACGGAGGAGATTGACTTTATTGTTGCTGTTGGTCCCGTAAAAACGAATCTTTACGACGCATCGGGCTATATAGAAAGAACGATTGATGACGGGCCGGAGGACGAAGGCGACGATTCAGTATTCGAAAGCGAAAACGAGATGATCAAGAAGCCGCCACCAGGTATATTAGGATCCCGCAATCCTTCGCCACCGTGAGTTGCAGATCACCGACTAGCTACGCTATATATGAATCTGCTTACATAATTAATGTTAGGATATTTTTAATAATTTTTCGCTCTTTGACACATTTGACATTTCTATTTTTTAATTTTGCACTTAGAAAAATTTAAACTTTCCGGAATAGTACATGAATTGAGCAACGAACTTGTTTATTATAGACTTGTTTATTATTATTGCCTGAACGTTCTGCCATCTTTATTTTCAGTTATTTCATGAGATAAACACGCATAGTCACATCCTTAAAAAAAATTTGTCTTGTCAATATCTAAACAAACAGAATTTATTAATTTTATCCACATGAAAGATTTTTCCCTTTTTCTTTAAAGAATTTATTCAAATGTATCTTTATTCAAGTTTAAATATATTAAACATTTGTTACCATATAAGTAATAATCACATTTATTTTGTGTTTTCGGAATTTGAATTATTGAATGCATTAATGATTACATTTCCTTGCGTTAATATTCCGATATTTACATCGAAAATTTACCATTTGGAAAAATATATGCTAAATAATAAATGTAGTATAATACTATTTCTTGATATTCTGTGCATACACACACAGTCATTAAATATAAATATAAATAATTAAATACCAGTATCAAAACACGTTCCATTAAATTAAGATAAAATTGCGGCATAAATCATACTTTGTTTTATATGTATATAGAAGTAAGCTCTTTGTGAACAGATCCATATTCTACGCTAGCGTTACGCTTACGCTGTACTCGCGTCAGCAGAAAGAACATCGATTTGTAATAATATCCACGGGTGATCTGACACTTACCATTTTGTCAATTATATATATAGGACCATTAATTTTAATAAGCTCGATGGGCGGGGCAGAGCGGGCCACGTGTGGTCGTAAGACTCTTTAAGAATAAAATGCCTCTTGGAGAATAAAAGCTCGACATGTGTTGTCTGTCGTTTTCGCAGTTTCCTCGATTCCACGTTGGTTGTCGGAGGAAGACGACGGCGAATATGTCTCGGGTGGATGCAGCGGCATGCAGGAACCGCCGGCGACGCCCGTCGCCCGCGACGAGTTAGCTTTAAGGCGGCACAGATTCTTCTCCGATCTGTTGCAAGCTGCGCAGAATTCGACGGAGCACCGAGTGAGATTCGACCCGCTAGGACCGATGGTGCACCCCGGTTAGGACTCGCTTGAGAATTTCCACAGTGACTTGTTATTGTTATTCTTTCACACGCTGTTAGTTCTGGAGCTTAGATAACTCTGCCTTGCGAGGCTCGCCGTAGTTTGCAATCCACCCTCGTCTATACTAGTTTAGGACAGTTTATTTTGTACAATTATTCATGGAAAACTTTATAAGTCGTAGGCGCAATGCCATTATATCGTATATACAAGATACAAGCTATGCAAGCACTATTAAATAAGCATTATTAAAATATACGTAAGCAAACGAAGGATTTTGATTTCCGGCTTCGATCACTCGCACACAATATTTTTGTTATGTTTTTTTTACAAAAAAGGAGAAAGTTAAAAGAGATAATTAATCTCTCCATCCACGGTATATGCACGGTTAATGCGATTGCAACTGTGGTAGTACACTTTCAATTTACACGTAATATTACATATCTTTAGATATGATGGCTGAATCTCTATGCGTTATGAGTAATATCATTGCGATTATGTTACGTTATGAATCATTTGTCGAGCGTATTTATGTGGATAAGACTATATAACTCCACGATGTTGGCGGATTCTCTAATAATAGTCTGGAGTATTCTCGCGTCGCGTCGGACGGAAAGTCATCTCATTTGAGGTGTCTTTCAGTTTCTTGCCAATTTTCGGAAAGTCTAGTAGCCGCATCGTCGTTTATAATAGGACAATTGTAATATTCTTCAAAACCTAGGTAACATTTTGATGGAAAAAAATCAAACAAAATGTATATACTTATAGACTGTTTCTTAAGGAAGAACGCGATTGGTATAACTTTTATGCGAATTTCATTAGCGAGGTATTTTTGCGTGCATTAGAAAATTTTAGTCTACGACGTATTATAAAACAAAGCTTAACTGGCTTTGTATTTTCTCAAGAAAACATTTTTTAGGATAAATTTTATAATCGAAATCATTTATGTGGAAAGAAAAGAATTATCGTCTTGGTTGGCCTTCTCTTTTGTCTGACAATTCCATCGGAAATGTCTAGTAATTATTGTAGAGACGAAACTTCGCGATATGAATTTAAGTATTAAGCAGATCGATTCAACGATTTTATTTAAAAAATTATGCTTTCTTAGTAGAAAATACGTCTCGTAAAAGCAGTTATCGATAATGATGGCGACTGTCATTCGTTTATTAATATAATTAGGATTTAATTGTAATCAAGTACTCTCTCTATATATTTTTATTATAGTTTTAAAAGTTACGGTGGCGTTTTTCCTTGACAGACAGTATATACATCTACATGTGTGTATATGTTTAATATATATATCTAATTTTATTAATGTATATACACAATACACATGCTTAAATACTTAACGCGACATAATTAATAATATTATACTAACGTAACTATTTATAAACGTGTTCTATATTTAGCGTTCCAAGTATTCGGAGAAGCATTCCAAGCGTATGAGTTTTCAGGATATTTCCGAGCGTGTCCCCCGTCGGATGAAGTTTACATTTCTCTTTATGTTTGTTGTTTGTTTATCAGTTTTATATTATTATGAATTTTAAACGCGAATAAACAAATAATCTTTTTCCTAATTGCTACAGTCTATATATGCGAACGTTTACAAGTTTTCTATAAAATAAATTACAGGTTGTGAGAGTGCTGACAAAGAAGAGCATCTAGAAGAGTTGGTGAACCGATTGGAAAACGTAACGAGACGACTCGAAAACGTGCACTTTGCAGTTCAGACACAAGACACCGCTGTACAAACGAGCACACCTTCCCCGAAGAGGTCTACATCGTCAGGAAGTAGTTTATCTCTATCGTCGAAGCAGGAAACTATTCCGAATTTATCTACAAACATGTCGATCGCCGGATATGAGGATCTTTTAGCTGGGCCAGTTAAAGAGTACCTGCAATTAAGTCAAAAAATCGGCGGCGATGTAGCTGTTCATAGCAAGCTTGTCGAAAAGGCTTTTCAGTAAGTAACATTTTAACTTTATGTTGAGATCGAACAAGGAGATGCACATATATCGCGAATAAATTATTAAATATATTCTAATTAATTTCAGGATTCAGCTTCAGTTTGTGCAAATGGCGGCGAGCCGTCCCGCACCGACGAATCAATCCGAACAAGTATCTTTATTTGGGCCTATGTCCGCACAGATACAACAGATACAAGAATTTCGCGAGAAGAATCGTGGATCTCCATTCTTTAATCACTTATCAGCAATTAGTGAAAGTATCCCAGCCTTGGGATGGGTCGCCGTGTCTCCTACGCCAGCTCCCTATGTAAAGGAAATGAATGACGCCGGTCAATTTTACACTAATCGTGTATTGAAAGATTGGAAAGAAAAGTAAGCTCTTCTTGAAGCTCATTTTTTTTGTAATTTATTCGAAAGCGAAGCTAAAGCTATTTCTATTTATAGAAACAAAATACACATAGACTGGTGTAAAGCGTGGGGGCAAACATTGACCGACTTGCAACAGTACGTTCGTCAACATCATACGACGGGTTTAGTATGGGGAAAGTCTGCCGCACCTGCGGGTATACCACCTCCTCCACCACCCTCGATGCCGATCGGAGATATCGCACCAGTGTTGAATGACGACAGGAGCGCTCTTTTTGCTCAGATTAATCAAGGAGAAGATATCACGAAAAGTGAATATACTTATTTATTATATATTTTTTTTATCTACGCAGGAACATTATATGCAATATCCGATATTTGTATATATATTGTAGGTTTGAAAAAAGTCACCTCAGATATGCAAACGCATAAAAATCCCGCTTTGAGATCCGGGCCGGCACCATTTAAAGCACCGACAGTCAACGCGGCGATGAAAACTATGTTGCCAGCGAACGCGCCTATTGACAAGCCATCTGTATTTACTAGAGATGGCAAAAAATGGCTCGTGGTACGATATCTCATAAAGAAAATAAGATAAAAATATTTAATATGCGTATTTTACCATACATATTACATTTTTATGTGTATTATTATTGTATATTAAAAATATGATATTTTTTACAGGAGTATCACAAGGGTGAAAATTTAGTAATCGATAACGTAGAGATGAATAATGTGGTTTATATGTTTCGGTGCCAAGATAGCACACTTACTATCAAAGGCAAAATAAATTCCATCGTTATGGATTCCTGTCGTAAATCGTCCGTTATATTCGATTCCCTGGTGTCCAGTATCGAATTTGTAAATTGTCAAAGCGTACAAATGCAGGTATGTATGAATACAATGATTTCTTTTATTATTAGTGTCCGCATTAGGCTTGTTTTTTTACTTGTGCTTTCATGGCATTAACTAAGACTATTATTAGATATAGAAATCACATTGATACGTAAAAGATAGATAATATTGCCAGATGTCGATATAACAGATTTTGTTTTTTTTATTATTACGAAAAATTGTTTTTCTTTTCGATATTGTTCTTAATTTTAGGATATCTTACAGATAATTTAATTCTCTAAAAAGACCTTCCTATACTATAGATAATTTAATACATACAAGTGTAAAAGAAGATTTATTTAGAAAAAATGCACTCTTATAAAAGAATCCGATAAATAAAAGTATTAAAAATATTTACATACACAAGACAAGTTATACGTCTCACAGTTCATTCATTGTAAAGCAGACATTGATGTACATGTATCTGTAATGGAAGGTTTCGCCGTTACTTCTTTTTCTGTTTTTTCAACAGTAATAGTCCATAATTTATTTTTATGTATTAGCAAATCCGTTGTGGGACTGATACTCTTCGTATTTAGAATAAATAGATCCGCCGGATATTTCTTTCGTAGGCTATCATTTGCCATGATAGAAATAACAACTACCTCTTTAGAAGCAATCTTTTCTATACGTTGTATTATACTTGTATCTGATTTACTGCCATATGTATCTCTCTTATCTGAATGCTCCTTATCGATTGTCAGGAATTCTACATTTTGATCACTAGACAAAATTCCCGAACTTTTCTTTGATATATCACTATCTCTGCATGTCACATTCTCAGGTTTATCTAATTTTTTATCGAGAATGTTCTTTTCTGTATTTAATTTAGTTAAATTCGACACAGTCTCTACATGAAAATGCTTATTCATTGAGACATTGTCACTTCGCGCAACTTCCTTGTTTGTTGTGTGATCTCTCGTACAAGTCTTTTCTCCCCATAACATAGTCAACGGACTTCTCATAGGACTTCTCGCCTGTGCTTGACGTTTCATACGGTGAGATGATTCTAAGCGATTTTTTAAGATCGGTATGCATGATTTAGTGGATACCCTTTGTGGCGATATAATAGACTTTGATTGAGTTGCGAGTCGCAACTCATTTTTTGTACATTTATTTTTATCATTGTGCAATTTTGTATGGGGCTGATGTAATGTACTGCTGATATATTCTACAGCATTATGGCGCATAAAAAATGGATATGATTTTTTTGGGTATAAGGCGACTTTCAAGTTTTTGTTTCTACTAGTTATTAAAGATATGTCGCTTTTGGCCTTAATTTGGGAATATGTCTGGAATGGTTTTGTCGAAAAATGTTCTATTCGGGGCGACAAATGTGCGGTATCTACAGTTTTTTCGTCATTTTTTGTTTCGTCATGTTTTAAATTATTTAACGAAGCACTGTCGGCATTTAATGTTTTATTTCCTTTATCTACTGAGAAAGGTAAAAAAGACGCACCAGGACTAAAGATGAAATCGTTTTCTTTTAACATCGTTAAAGGAGAGGCTGTTTTCGCGTTTGCCGAATTATCATGTTCTAATTTATCAAGAATAAGATTTGAGTCAACAAGTATTGTCATATTAGAATATTCGTTATCTGAGGGTAATTGGCTTGTATCTGGGCATTCATCTACGGATATTTGTCGTTTAATAACGTTTTGTTTTTGTTCTTTCTGTACGTTCGACTTTACATGCGAATGTTTTATATTTGACGTAGATTTAGAAGATATATTATCCATTTTCACGTCACTTATTATCTCCTCGTCGGTGAAGTACGAATTACTATGGGAGATCGAATTGCAATTAGATTTTGTCAGGTACTCTTCGCGTGCTACGTGAATAACTTTTGCATCGGCATTTGCAACATCCAATGGAAAAAATGATATTATTGATGGCTTACTTTCAGTGATTTGTGTCTGCCTTCTACGCTTATGGAAATCCGTATTTACATCAATTATTGTCCCTTTATCTATTTTATCATTTTCTGTATTTGGTATAATTTGTTCTTCAGAGCGAGGCGTGATCAAATCCGTTATTCTGTGTGTAGATTTTGAGTCATTTCTGCAAGAATATGTTGGAAAAATTGGAAGAGACAGATCAGCTTCTTCTCTTTCTAATTCTGTACGTACTTCTGATTGTCGCGTGTCATTCTTGTTAGAGAATTTATTCTTAATAGGAGTAATAAGCGCGAACATTCCTGGGTTTCTCTTTAAGTACACGTCGGAAGAGCATTTTAAGACATCATCTGTTTCCTGATTATATTCCTGTATGTAATTCGGCCATGCATGTGTTGAAAAATCTGATGATTTCTTTGAAGAATTAATAATGTGGTCGGTACTGTTGCAGCTAGACGGTGCAGTCGATCGATTATATATTACTACATGACTCGCTTCATCTGAAAATTGAAAAATATCACTTTTGCCTTGACATTGAAGCGCTCTGCGTGCTTTGAAGATTGCTGTATTTTGGCTTTGAAGAAAAGTATCCATATAATCTCTGATATTTTTAACGCGTTCCAATATTAGATCTTCGAGTTTTAACATTGTCGGCGAACGTTTATCGATTACATTATTATCGATATCAGAGGCTGCATTTTCTCTTAAATTTTCTCGTAAATTTACATGAGTCTGAATATTCCGTAGGACAGCTTTCGTTTGCTTCGATCTCTCATTCATATCGGTTTCATCTTGGTTTTTCATATTGACTGGTATCGCTATCGAGATTACTTTTTCATAAACCGGAGGTGTCAATGTAACATTATTCTCAATCTCAGCATTATTATGAACCGCGAGATCGGTAATGCTAAAATATTCCGAAGACGTTTCGGGAATGTAATCCTGGCTCTCCGTATCTCGTTCGTCCTCATGATGCGCGAATGTATTTACTTTTTTCAAAGATTGAGGAAGTACGTCGCGTCGTTGTTTCATTTCTAGACAGATGTAACGTTGATTAATTTTGTTATGAGAATTACTGATAACGGGCGCTTCCTCTTTGATGTCTATTATCATGGAAGGAAAATTATTGTTTGATACCGGCGGAAATTCATCCGCTATATCGCCCTGTTTTGCATCACTTATTGGATACTTCTTTCTCGATTGTGTCAGTAAGGCATTCTTGAAATGCAACGCCTCTTGAAGCAACAATGCCGTCGATATGTCTTCCTTGCTGTTGTTCGACATTTTACTTTGACTGCTTTTTTGAGATATTGTCACATTCTCTTGCTCTTTATCAATTGTATTGCTGAATTTTTCACTAGTGAATCTTTTCTTTAACGATGCCTCATTTTGGGTTGGAATATTTTTATTTTCAGGTGATAAGATATAGAATATTCTTTCCGATATTGCTTCGGATATGCTATCTCGGGTATTAAATAGAGTATCTGTTTTTATTGCATTTTTGTTAGCTTCGGGATTTGATTCTAATTCGTGATTACTGCGATCTAAAGTGTTCTGTTCGCACGCGTTTCTTTTATATTCATTTTTGTAATCTTCCGGTGCCCGTAATATTGCATTGCAGGAACGAAAATGCGGGTCGGTTGTCACAAAGGCTGGAAAATTGCTCTTATCTGACCTTCGTACATTATGCCGACTAAATCCTTTGGAAAAAGTATTTTGCAGTGTAACATTTTCATTAGAACGTTGATACGTTTTCGATGTATGTGATGAATATTCTGTTAAGGAAGATAAACTTCCTTCTGATCGATTTAGCTCGAAATATTCGCTCGAAATATCCACGACCGGGTATGTTACAAATGAGTCCGTTTCATCGACCCGATGTGCTGATTCCTGTCTTTCTGGAGACCGACTCGTGTCTTGATATGTTTGCAACACGTTATGCAAACTCTGAAGTCTTCTTCTGACCTCGTGCAAAGTTTCTTGAGAAGGTTGCGCATTGTGCGTTTGTCGCATTATTGGAACAACTGGGATGAGTTCTCTCGAGGGTGTACGGTTGTTAGTCTTTAAAGCTACAGCGTTATTAGATGCGTTCACTTTACTTGGACAATACGTCTCTTCGGTATCTTTTACCGTGTTGTCTTTTATCCCTTCCACGCATTTCATCTCATTTACTTCCTCCCTTTTTGCTGCTACGGGAGCATCATGGGATATCTCACTTTTTTCCATCATAGACAAGGCTGTCTAGAATATGACGAATGTATAATTACTATACAATTTTATTTATTGAGCTGATTTAAATACGGCAATTAATAAGCTTACTCGTTTTGCTGCGTGCGTAGCTTTCAAAGAAGATACTTTGCTCATTTCTGATGAACGATTCAATGAACGCAAGCGTTTATCGTTATATTGCAATTCTTTGAGAAGTGATTTACATTTATAGACGGTATCTGTGAATTCCTTGGATGGATTGTATTTAGTATTCGTCGCACATGCACATGCACCATTCTGCGTTAACGGAGGAATCATTTTTGAAGATCGATGATTAATCACGTTCTGATTAAACGGTAAAAGCTGCACGTTTCGTCGTTGCAACGTGAAATCTTTGCTTCTAGAGAGATCATTTTCCTTCGTACTCACATTTTGCGAGTATATACCTGGTCTCCATGAATATATGCTAGCGAAATAAATTAAATTCAGTGATTGCGCTGTCTCAAAGGTTTTGCGCTTTCTCTGAATTTTTATTAGCACATTACACAGACTGAGGTAAAATAATAATTGATACGATATTAAATTAATACGATTTTTTACTCTTAGACAGAAAGCATTTTCGAGCAAGAATATTAATAGTTTTTTTACTAATGCTTCTGCTTAAAAAAAGAAAAATTATATAAGATCGGAAACCATCATTAAGAGAAAGTGCAAAATATTTCTGAATTATCTCTAACAATAAGGCTTTTTTGGTTATCTGTATAAAAGACGCATTAATGCTATTAACATTATATGAATAGAAAAAAATTAATGCAAGATCAAATAATGTATTTCTAATTTTTGTACTTCACAGATTGGTCACTAGTAGATTTTAAAGATTCACTGCTGCTGCAAGCTGTTGATAATTCACTACATTTGACATGTTGTGGAGCACGTTCTTGTTTTACGTCAAAACGATTCGTTAGTTTTGTTTTGGATGAATGGCGCGCGTCCAAATAAGGAGCATATATATTGCTCTCTGATAAAGGACTGAAACAAAGCATTATTGTGAACATAAATATATTAAAATCTATTAAAATCTATAATATAGTATTTCGTAATTAACTTATTAAAAGTTTGTTAACTATTTAATGCTTTTAGCTTTTTTATGTACTTTAGCAGCACGTGCTTTAGCCAATTTTTTCGGTCACCCGGGTTGGATAAAGTCATTCTGATCTTCCGCAACTTTGGATTCAAATTACAGATTTGATGTGGTAATGGCCACGTTCCATATTGCATTTTATACGTTAAAACATTGATTTTCAATTCCAGATCCTGAATTTTATACCCGACTTTATTTAGTATTCGTTTATTAAGCACAGCAGTCTTCGTGTGCATATTTTTGCAAAATTTTATACGGATAAGCATTGTGGAAGCGATGGCTATCGCTAAAACCTTCAAATATTAAAGAGTGAAGTACTTTTGTGAAACTAAACACAAAAATAACTTGTAGGTTTTAAATAATTATTCTGTAATATAAATCCTTAACAAAATTTTTAAGCAATTATTAATAATGCGTGGAATGTATGTATAATTGTGCGTACCCATATAATTCCTTCTTTTGCTAAGTAATCAACGACATCAGACACGACTTCGCTCCATAAATAATTTGCTACCGCGATTATACATTCTTTCCAATTTGTCTCACATGTTACCGCCACAGTTTCGAAATTTCCACCTGAAACATTTCCATTCGTTCGAATTTGAAAAATAAATAGATCTTTTTGACGTACACTATTTGTGTCTAATCTAGCATGACAGCTTTAAAAATAAAACAAATTTTCTTACCAACTTTCCACGGCATTTTTATGTACGAAGTATTTGTTGAAGTGATATTTTAATACAGATGAAATTGTGCGTGTGAAATTCGAAGAACTGTCAGGCTCCTGTCTCTTTCACTACCGATACATGTTTGAAAGCAAGACCGAGCACTTATGCACTGGCAATTGTTATCGAAATACACTCTGAATATATTGCCAGTCTGCAAAGGCCCATGAATTATAGCCTGTGCTAATCGTATCTTCTTTATATATTTTTTTACAGGTTCTTGGAAAGGTACCTACAATTTCCATTGATAAAACGGACGGTTGTCAAATGTATTTAAGTGCGGAATCCCTGGGTGTTGAACTCATCACCAGCAAATCTAGTGAAATGAACGTCATGGTGCCCAAAGCCAATGGAGATTATGTAAGTTATCCTTCGATCATTTTTCAGATCAATTCGTGATCTTGCAATTTTTATAACTCCTAAATGAATATATTACATTGCAGAGCGAATATCCGGTACCGGAGCAGTTTAAGACTACTATTAGCAAGAACGGTCTTAGTACTATGGCCATCGACTCCCTTGGTTAAAAGCACGAGGAATTTATTTGTATGCATAGCCTACGCTACCTTCTTAACAATATAATTAAAGGTATGATCGTCAAAGATATTATCAATTTATTAATATTATTATTATTTATTATCTTCTGCGAATAATGTGCGGAGTTAAAGAAAATAAAATTCAGTACTGTATATCTCGCTTATGTGTAACGGATTGGCATTGATCATATATATCACTATGTTTCTGAACGCGTAATAAGTTGTACACATCAATGAGATGCATTCAGTAATTAACGGTAACAACGTATTCATTAAAATCGTTTGGGAAATTTTATGCTGTTTGAGGATCCTTAAATTGTCAAAATGTTAGGCTAACATTAATTACATTGAATCATTGAATAGGATATCTTGAATCAAGATAATCAACTTTTGCAAAAGGCCGAGTTCCTTTAATGATTGTAAAATATATCTAGCGGAGTTTCTGGATTATTGCGGAATTTTTTTTTCTGTGGATAGGTATTTGTATATTTTAAGGTCGAAAGTAAGAAAACATAACGATGATGTTAAACATAGTATGGACAAAAATTTTATCGTCTTCGAGTCGCTCTTTTATACATTTACACCATTTTTTATCATATAAGAAGTTTTGCTCAAACCTGTCGCTGCACAGAACTTGCTGGTACACTGAATATAATAAACATTGTACATGTACAGCTATCAGGAACCAGATATACTAGGCCTCTGAGCATTACTCCTAAATGGTGTCGGATGCCATCATCAATAGTTCGATATGCTTTGCCTCTAAACTTACTCTGTCGAGTTCAGTATTATATGAAATTTATAAATGAGATATCAGTAATCGAGAACTGGAATATAAGTCTAACAGTGTGACATTTAACGAGAGTATGCTAATACTAATATTACTTAAGTAAAATCACTCTTAAGTAAAGTATTAAATTAAATGATGACATTTTAAATAAACAACAGTGACGTCATTAGCAATTGTTTGTCCGTATTGCATAATTTGTAATAAATACATAATTACTTCATCTATTTTTAATCTAATAACAGTATTGTGAAATTATTTACAAAAGTTTTTATTTAAACGTCGATATGTGTACGATATGTTTATTGTTTCTTGTGAATATAATTTTTGGTGATGAATCTGACTAATAAAGCTAATAAAGTGAAGTTGTATATTATTTGTTGCATCGTTGTTATATTATATTGTATAATTATAATTATGCAATATAATACCTTCTAATTGTCCAAGTAAAAATTGAAGAAAATATGAATTTTACAAAAAGAATATATTTACTGCTATCATTTCTTATAAGTTATACATTAATTGTAATTTTACAATAATTTTATAATATGTACATATGTGAGAAGATAAGTCGTGTCTTTTTCCATTGTAGACTAGACTTCTTTTATTTGATCAAATCTTGCCAATAGCATAACTTAAAGTATCTGTCTAAAAGCATAGTCAACAGCTTCGAGTCAAGTTAGTCCCAAACTGCATGGACATGATTATCTGTATAGAGACCAATAGAGACTTAAGTAATTACGTTAATGATACATTAATAACGTGACATATTGAGAGACATTCGCATTAGACATTAATTCTAAATAAATAATTGTAAAGCTTTTTTTCTATTTTTTTTTGACTTATATACAATTAGTCTAGAACTAAAAGAATGCTTCTTTTGAAGATATATTTGCAGAAAAATCTGAAGGAAAGTTTTGCAACAGTTTATCAAGTTTTGCTGCTTATTATTACTATATTTTAATTCTATTTTTATAGATATACATTATACTTTACGTATATACAATTATGTGTGTGAGTTCTCCCTTAATGAGACTACACTTATTTATCGGACATCGGACCGTGCTAGCGTTGCTTGTATAAATCGCGTTTACATTATCATATGATAATGTAAACGATATGTATCGACATATCAGTCTTGTATTATCGCGAGATTGTGGAGCAATCTCGTTCATCGCTGCCGTCGGAGCATTCCAGAAATCCATTGCAGACACGTGATTTGGGTAAACACTCTCCGAGAGGGCATCTGTGACCTTTGCAGAATTCCACCGCGGACGGTTGGATGTCTTTCTGCGTCGTGATATAATTTATGTAAGTCATGTAAAAAAACACTTTTGTGTAAACGCCCGGGCGATCGCGTCTTCCGCATCCATATCCGTTAGAAGTGATACCTGCATAAAAAAAGAGATAATTTCATATTTGGTGAAGGAATAAGGAAATTTATTTAGTAAACATTTATAGTTTTATTTTTCTACAAAGTAAGATAATTAATAATAATATAATTATAATTTTAACCATTAATAATAATATTTATTATTAATTTTAAACATTCAGTTTTATTTATCCACG
This sequence comes from Leptothorax acervorum, assembly GCA_035220615.1. Classification (NCBI taxonomy): domain Eukaryota; kingdom Metazoa; phylum Arthropoda; class Insecta; order Hymenoptera; family Formicidae; genus Leptothorax; species Leptothorax acervorum. Next base: position 160,266 of record JASTWQ010000104.1, on the reverse strand, counting down.
AGGTAAGATAATCAGAAAATATATTTAATATTAAATGTGCATAGTGTTAAGGATTTTATCGCTCTTGTTTGCGCGATGAAAGTGACAATACGATATCTATTTACGTACCTTGTAAAACATAACGGTTTTCCAACGGGGACAAGCATACCAAAGGCCCGCCGCTATCGCCAAGACATGCATCTTTGCCACCGTTCTCTAATCCTGCGCATAGCATGCCTGATGTAATCCTATATAACGGCAAGAATAGAGTCTTCCGTCGACAATCTTCCGTCGATATGACCGGGATTTGTACTTCTTGCAGAGTATCAGCTGTTAACATTAATAAGTAACGGGATTCGCGTATTATACAATGTAACTTTTCCAATGTAAGAATATCACGGTCACCTATACCAAAGTAAATCCTACTTACGAAATACCCTGCCGATTTCGTTTAACTGTCCCCATCCGGTCACCACGCAGATAGTCCCGCTGGGGACCGGTGCTTTTGGGAGGCACACTGGTCGAATATAATCGCTGAAGCTAACCGCTTGTTCGAGTCTTATTACAGCTATGTCATTGATGAATCCGTTATGAATATAGTCCGGGTGTAGCGATATGTAATCGACCCGTAAGAGCTCCTCGTGAGGACTTCGGAAATTACCTCTACGAGTCGCACCGATTCTTGCGACCCAGTAGCTATCCTCTGCGCTATAGGGCGAAACTTTCGATTATATTTTTGTACTGAAGCTACACTTGTATGTAAAAAAATTACCATTATTTATTATTATGTTACCGATAAAAGCAATGCGCTGCAGAAATAACCCATCGATCGTTTATTAAAGCACCGCCACATTGATATTTTCCATCCTTGTATAATGCAATTTGCCATGGCCAGTTGCCCATGGAGCTGCTTGCACCGCCGACTATCCTGGAATGACGAGAAGGGAACGATCTGCTTTAAAGGGGAGGGTACACTTGAATATAAAAATAGCAATATAAAATATCAATAAAATATTTTTTATATTGATACGCAAATTGAGGCATTTGGAAGCAAACGTTGAAAGTGTTGAAACATCCGTCATTGCTTTTAGGAAGATATTTTTATGATCAAGATTCATTTATCTTTACTGAAAAACGTGACATAAGAAAGTAACTTTCCTTCTATAAATAATATTTGATTCCTTTTTACAAAGTTGTTTTCACGTTAATATATACAATTTTATTGTATGAAATATGAATTTGTTAATTTACACGCAAAACTGTCTATAGTAGATTCGGATATAACGCGGTAGATCACAGAAGTCTATTATTGTAAATACATATTTTCAATTTCGAGTCTCGAGTTTAGCGCCAAGTTTTATGAAGACATACCTCGCAGTCGATGCCACCTCAGTTCTTCCGCATTCGAAATTTTTACATGTTACTTTAATTATCTCCCCACTCGGGCACTCGGATGATCTCAAAGACAAGACTGTTTTATCCGAAAGATCTGATTTGTCGTTGTACGACAAAGTGTAGTAAAACTGGTTTGGCACCGGGTTTTGATCCAGCACCTTTTCTACCGTTTCGTAATCTCTGCAAAACGAAAGCCTTTCGGTTTACTTTTAATATAAAATATTTTAATTATTTAAATATTTTTAATATAAAATTTTTTAAGTATATAAAAGTATATAAAAATATATACTTTTAATATAAAAATTTTTCTTAATTAATATTGTTTTTAACGACAATGTTATTTACCGATACGTGATGGCCTTGCACGCAGCTTTAGCAAGATCTTCTTGGGTATAATTTGTATTGGCTAAACAAAGTTTTCCCCATTTGCCATTTTTACGTACATTGAGGTATCCTCTATTGTTGTAGTTATCGATCTCCTTGTTATAAACGTTTGCTACTGGAAAAGTTCTGTTATTTTTGACAGGCAAATTATTTTCCGGAGTTAAGCCGTTTTTTAAAACATCCGACGAACTTTCGGGAATCTCTCTACTGGAAACAGCGACGGCGATTTTACTCTCCCCTGCATCTCTATTCCGTGCTGATTCCTGCAGATTAATTAACTTCGGAGATAAACTATTTTTTTTATTGTCGTTCATTAATCTCTCAGATTCAAGATTATTAGGGCGAATATATGGAGTAGTTGTGTCGATTGCTTGATGAAAATGAGATTCTTTCTTGGAATGGTTTTTTGATAGATTTTCCGCCGAGACGAGATCAATTCGCGGTTCAGCATTGTCTTCTTCTGGCTCGTCCTCTATCAGAGCGGTGCATTTCTTCTCATCTTCGCCGCCGGGACAATCGCTTACACCATTGCATACCTTATCCATATCAACGCAAGATTTGCTATTACCGCATACGAATTGACCTTTCTTGCACCAGTCTGTAAAATGAAATCAAACGAGTAACAAATAAGTCGAAAACATTTTTAGGTAACTGCTCTCGTGAAAGCAATTATAGCTAATTGAAATTTAACTTATTGTTAGTTTTATGAGAGTACATCTGGGTTATCGCAACAATCCGAATTTAATTGACATTACCGCAATTGCTCTCGTCTGAATAATCCCAACAATCGGCGATACCATCGCAGATTTTTTGATACATTTCCGTCTTGAGGAAGTCAGCGCACGTGCAATTAGCTTCGTCCTCCGCGCCCGGACATTCTAACAGCATGTTACAAACCGCGCTAGAGTTTAAGCATTTTCCATCTCCGCAGAGGAAACCGTCGCAGCTATCTGCGAAAGTACGATACGTTTATGGTAAATACATACGTCGAGATAAATAATTTTTTTTGGGTGCTGCTTTATCGTACATTTGTATTTTTTTTTTTTTTTTTTAGTAGATTGGTAAAATATACCGGAGAATCTCTTTTCAATTTATGGATTAATAAATATATATAGCTGTAAATCTCGATCGACCGTCGTAAGATCCACTTTCGCTGAAGAAAGACACATATAGATCGAATATACATGCACTTACTATAGGAAAATAATGAAGAAAAGGTAATTCTCGATATATGTATTTTACCAATTTATAGGTATCATCGAACGTGAGTGATGGTGTACGAAATTTATTTATTATGCAGTGTAAGGAAAAAATTCACGTAATTTTCTGTATAATCTAATAGTTAACTTTGTACACTGTTAAATATTAAAGGATGAATCAATACCTTGAGTTAAATAACATTTTGGTTCTTTTTAATTACCATGTGTGTAAAAATAATTAATTATTTTAACACAAAACAGTATTATTTTAAATCCATTGGTTTAGTTAGATTAACATTTTGTTTTAGTTAAATTAACGACATATTGAATAGGAGCAGTGACCTATATATAGGAATGGTTAAAAATGACTCAAATTGAGCATAATTTGACATTACGAATTTAAGAGTGTAAAGAAAAAAACGGAAGCTATCCAACCCTTGCACTAATACTTTTTCACTCATCTACATACGCTTGAACGCATTGCGCTTGCATACACTGAAAAAAAATTTATTATTTGCAAGAAAATTGATTTCTATAAATTTAGTTTCCTTAATTCAAAGAAGTATATTAGATAGATTTGAGAAAATATTTTCTGAATTTAAAATATTTTCTCAAATCTACCTAATATTTCTTTGAATTAAGGAAACTAAATTCATAGAAATCAATTTTCTTGCAAATAATAAATTTTTTTTCAGTGTAATTACCATTAGTCTCATTAATCTCGCTGATTTCTCGAATCGTCGACATTGTATGTGTCTCGTTCGCTCGGTGTGTGTTTTCTTCCTTATTTAATACTTTCGTAAATATTTCCACCCCGTCGCGACTCAACGTGACTCCTGAACTTGCGTTCTGTAGACTCTCGTTTCCAGTCACGACGTCGGCGATTTTCTTCAGCTCGTCGATGTTCACCGACGGCGCGAGGTCTTGAAGTCGCAACATTTTGTTTGAGTTTGAGTTGTTTCTAATGACTTCTACGGGATCGTCATCCGTTTTGATCTGAGCGAGTTCCTTGAGCTTCTCCAGCAGAACTCTGTTCTCCTCGAGCGAAATTTTTCTGTCCGACGTCTGCATCGTCCTTAAATTCGCCGCTGATAAAATCGGCCGACTTTCGGTCGAGAGTATCTTCTCCGTTGTGTCTACAGCTGATTCGAATGATTTATTTGCTTCGTCTGACGTCGAAGTTTTCTCCGAATGAGTAACTGGATTAGTCGTAGAATTGGTGACGATAAACTTCAGGATGACTGGATCGCTCTTAATGTTGGACGATACTCTGGTACTAATGGAGGTGACGACCTCGACTATCTGTTCCACTATAGTGCTCTTATGATTGGAAGATTCCTTCTCGTCGGATTTCGCAGAATCCTGGATCTTGTGCAAGGAGGAGGATTCAGAGATGGCGGATTCTGTATCCGTCGTGTCGCTGTCCTGCGTGTAATCGCGTACCCCAAATAGCTGCTCCAAAAGAGCCGTATCGGGAGAGTCGAACTTGGTCGGTTTTGGTCGCACCGGCCTACCGATCCCCGTGTTGCTCTTGACAGGCGCCAACGTCACGAGATTTTCCACCACGTAGGCCTTTAAAGTCTCATTATAAACTTTCTTCTTCTGCAATTTGCCGTCGCCGGTTGTCACTTCGTCTGCGTATGTCTCCCGGTTTTCTTCCGACTCGCCGGGCGTGTGCTTCACGATGTCGATTTCGACGAACGTCGAATTTCTCGATACTCCCCTCTTCCCGCTCGAATCTTTGGCGATCAGTTTTGACTCCGAGTAACTCTCTGTGGTGCCAGAGTGCGATAATCCATCGTTATTTTTTACGTCATTCGGGTCTGTCGACGTAATTTGTCCGTAACTTGACAGCTGGGCCATCGCATCTTTCTCGTCGTGCCCTATAACAGAAGTTTCCACTTCGACTCTCCTTGATGGTATTGGCGTCAAGGCTTTATCTTGGGACAATTTCGCATCGGTTGTCGTGTCGTCCGAAAGAGATAGACTGTCCAAGTTATGTGTGTGAAGAGGACTACTATAATTGATACTATATATATAATTTACGACGGACGTGATTTTGTCGACGGGTATCGTGTGTCTGAAAGGTTTTGTCGTTGCCAGGTTCTCGATCAAACTGGACCCGAAACTACCGCCGTTCAGATCAGGAGTATTGTAACTGGTATAAATCGGTTGCGGATTAACGTTAACTTTTCTGTTCCGCAACGTGTTTTCGTCTGTCAACGCCAAGATACTGCTTCCCCTGTATCGATTCTTTGCTTCCAACTCGACTTCCGTGTCTGGCACAGGTTCTGCTACGCCAATACCGCTCGTGAGCGAATCGTTCATAATTTTCTCGTCACTGCTTGACCCGAATATATCATCAGGCTCCACCATCGATGCCGAATTATCAAACTTGATCTCCGGCTTTTGAGTAGCGTTTGATTCTCTATTTTTTGTTGGCATTATATTTTTGGAAACTCCTCGAGTCATCGAGATCTCAGAACTGGAAGCCACTCCATCATCGCCATTATGTGATGAGGCTTGTAGCTTGACGCTGTACATTTCCGATGGCAACTGTCCGGATACTTCAATGTCTAGTTTCTCGTCGTCGTTCGGCCTAGCTGTCAGACCTGGAACGATCCTATCTCGCGGAAAGTCGGTGTTGTCCGTATCGAAGGTATTTATTTCTCTCTCCCGAAAGTTGACAGAATCTAATGATGACCCTGGCACCGTTGACGTCGTGCTGGTTTCAGCGTTGGACATTCTTACGTTATCGCGGGAATCGCTCGTCGTCGGAACGACTCTCTGCGTGATCGATTCCATATAACTGGTTTCTCTGACATTGTCATTTGGTAGTAACTTAAATTCCGTGTTTACATATCCCGGCACGATCGGTTTCCACGGTGAGTTGTTCTCGAAATCTGGATTACGGAAATCTTTGAAAATATCTAAATCGCTTCGAACAGTTGTGTTCTCTGAAGACGTAGTTTTCATCTCATTCTCTTGTTCTTCGTTCGATTTAGTCTTGCTGGGCGTAGCGACCGTGGATTTTGTCGAAGGTTCGTCCGTTGACAAAGATTCTACATGATTCAATATCTTTTCTGACATCGTGGGGTGCAACAGTGTTCTGCTAGTAGTAGCTAATCCTTTGTTATCTATTATCGGCTCAGATATCCCTTTAGTTGAATTTTCCGCGGTGATATTAACTTTCGTTGCTCTATAGGTACCCTGGATAGTTGGGATGTTGTTGAAGTCTATGTTGGGCTCGCTGGAGTCGATCTTGGTTGGTTTCGTTTTTGGCTTTGAACTCATAATCAAGCTGCTGTTTCTATTTGGTCGTAATAGACCATTTTTAGTGATCATAGCATGTTTCTGCTGCCCTTGTTTCTGGTTCATGACACCTTCCTGATTTATTCCTGGAATTTTTAGAAAGAATACTTGTGAAACTGGTCAAGTGATCACATTTTATTTGAAGAACAAACAAATGCTTAAAGCAATAAGCAGATTAGGCATCCGACTTTTGGTTTGGATTGTGATTGGTGAGACGCAATATTTGCAGCCAAACAAATTTGTATTAAAAATTAATAGATAGAATTGATGCTGTGCAAATATAGCGCGCAAAAGGAAGAATGGGCGAAATATATATTATATATTTAGTAAAACAAACAAAAGTGAAAGAAAGTTTGATGTAACAAGGAATATAAGAGGAATTAAAAAAAGAATGGAGTTGAAAATGAAGAAATGAAGAATAAACATGAAAGATTCTAAACGGTCGGCGTGAGAAAACAGGTAGCGGAAATACGGAAATCCACTGAAGTTCCAACGTTCTTATGTGGTTCAGCGTTTTGCATAAAACTGGTCCATTCTACTTATCGCCACTCACTTTTCACTGATATGGACGTGAGGTCTAACTCCATATCTTTGAACAACGATGATATTGAGTATGTTTCTTTGACAATAATATCTTGAATGGTGTCCTCGATATTTACGATCGAGCGTGGTATCTTCCTTCGATCGAGATACAGTCTGAAGAAAACTTTTAAAGTGCCATTCTCAAATTTATCTATCATGGTTTGCTTGTAAGATAAACCGAGCACACTTCTTCTAAATAAAAGCTCGAACTGAAAACAATATATTGAATTTTTAAGAGGCTTGATTTCCTTTTCTACCTTTTTACATACATACATAGTAGAGCAATCTTGAAATAGATTTTACTTACAATATTTTTGAACTTTCGCTCTTTTTCGCGGAAGACCATGCTCGTGTTTAATTTTAACATAGGATTATACCTTTCGCCTCTTGCTATTCTGAAGCTACATGAAAATCCGATGATAGCTGTAATAAAAAAGTGCAAGTGTGAAAATATTAAGCAATTTATTATTGTTATTTGAAAATGTGGAGAACTCACCATTTTTAGAATCTGTTCGGAAAGCTGAAACATTTGATTAACAATATTTAATTTTATGTAATTTATTTGTAATTTATTTGTAATTTATTTGATTTATTTCGAATTTAATTGAAAAAGAAAGTAAAAATTTGACGGACTCTAATTCTATTTTTTAACTTTTTAATTCTACTTTTTTTATATATACGGAAATTTTATAATTATACAAAATTTGATAATTTGATTAGTCAACTTAATGGACAATAAATTAAACATTCAACGTACCACCCATCCATAGAGCTAATCCAGCAATTGCCAGAACTGTGATCAACACTAACATAGCCGATATAATTAACATGGCACTGCCAAACTTCCATGAACTGTTACCATTTCTTCGTGCTACCGATACCCTGGAGCAAGTGGATCTTGGTAGGTAATAATCACTCTGTAACGAAGATCATTAATCTTAACGCGATATTTTATCTATTAAAAATCGTTTCTTATTAATGATTGAACTTAATGTTTTTAAAGTTTGATTTATAACATAATTTAAAATATAAAATTTTACAAATTTCTAATTTATCAATATTGCAATGGCATAATGAAACATATAGGTATTACAATGGTACTCTTTTATATAATATTATTTCTCGATAATCGTGTGCGCATAGCATTTTATTTTATCTTTTTAAAGAGATAATTGTTTAATGTTCTCCTTATTTTTGTTTGGTATACATTCGTAGCGAAGCGAGTCAGGTGGCACGCGACTTATCGTTGCGAATTATATATATATATATATGTGCGTGATAAATATAAGCGAGCGTGTACGGTAATCCCGTTAACGGTACTACCGGCGGCACGGAATGCATGGATAAGAAGAAATTTTCAAAGTGTCGAAAGATGCGAATAACGTTCAGCTCTGCTCGACTTGCCGGACGAGATCGCGTAGAAAATTCATAATATTTCGTCTAGCGGTAAAATAAACGTGCCATTCGCAAGTGTGGTCGGCATTTTCAGGCATGACTGCTCTTATATTAAAACTCGAAGTAGGTCCAGGTGCTTCTTGCAGCATCTGTAAATGATATTTCCGAGGTTTTCAGCTGCTTCCGATAAACATTAAAGCTTTAACTAGCACATAAGAAATAAAATGAAGTTGTTAAGTATAAAATGACAAGTATTGAGGTCGAAGTTGGGTACGTCGACCTTCAAGAATCTTAATTTTTAGCGGATTTTAAGCGTTAATTAATCATTTAATGTCTAGAACATCACAATAATACATTGCTGCTTTATCTCATCTGTGAAGGTGCGAATCAATTGCAGCTTGCGTTACGTAATCTTCGTTTTCAAAAACGTTCTCAATGGTAAAATGTTATTTTATATTTCCAAGATAAGTTTAATAACAATTTTAATTTGTAATTGCAAGTCGTCTTTCTTATTATAAAAAACAGAAAGCAAAGGAGCCTAGGAAAATGCCCGTTTGGCATAGAATTTTCAAGTACTTATGAAGATGGATCCCGTTTGCGTTTGTCGTTCGGATTATTAGTGCAAGACATAAATTTTATACGCGTCCCCGCATCTTCTCGAATGAGATATTCCACCTGTAAATATTCCACCTGTGATATTCCATCTATGAAATCGACCGTATCGAATGCGATGTCCAGATACAAAGCGCGAGCATGAACCGTTAGAAGTTTATAGATTGTCGTGATTTTATAAAAAACACCGCGTGACCTCTGCTTCTTATCTTTGCCTCTTGCGCGCAATTGTGCGCACGCTATTATTGCTCAATAAATTGTTTATAAGAAGAAGAAGGAAGATTAGTATATCGTTCGTACTTAATTATTATCGAAGGAAATGTTTTTAATATATCTAATTGCTAATTTTATTTAATATTTAAACGCTTTAAAAATTTTATCTAATATTTATACGCTTTGAAAAATTATCGATATTTTATGATGTAATAATCTTAGAATACATTATGCTCGTTCACGTCCTTAATGATTAAATACGTTCGTAAATAAGCAACCGATTTGCATTGGTTTTAGGTTTGACGCTAATATAACGTGGTGATAATGTTATCGATCCGCGTGAGTATAGCTATGAAAAGCGACATAGCTTCATTGTATGTTATTTATTTGTATTTTCCTAGCGCACTTTATTGTATTCATAAAAGTTTGCAGTGCATGATTTGTTTCCTATATCTTTAGACCAATATTGAATGTTTCAAAGATAAGCTATGCAAATTAAGATGAATAATTTATACTCACAATTAGTAATTTGTATTTAATTTTCAAGATATTTGAAGTTATGATCCATGAAGCAATATATAGTCGTTTAGCGCGTGATGACATGTCATAATATGTCATTTTGCTAGTGGTATGCAATCTTGCTTTTAAGTCGTATTACTAGATCAACTAGATCACTCACTTTCAGAAAATACTGTCTCAAATGAGGAAACCATTTCAACAGTTAAACATACATCATGACTGTTTTAAGTTTCTTATTTTGTTTTTAAATTAATAGTTGTAAAAACTATATTTTTGTATCTCTCCTAATTTGTCAAATGTATAACGAGAAAGCAATCACAAATTCAAATGTCGAAAGAAAAATTATTAGCCTGAATTATATCTGTGGTATTTTTTTAGTGTCGCCTTTTATCAACATCTTTTTTTATTTCTCTCATATATTCTTCAACAAAGATGCAGGCCGTAAGAATAATCCCCGGTGGCACTTAAGTAGCGTTGCCGAGCATATCCAACTACGTGGATCACAAACCGTGGTAACAGCTATGCGATTCCTGAAAAGGCTGTTACCTCCGCCGCCTTATGAAAACTTCATAACTATAAATAACGATCGACATTATCAGAAATGACACCGCGAGGCTGCTAACTATCAACCTTTCGTGAAAGATGAAATTAGTTAAAGAACAATGGAACGTGTGACAGAAACAACAAGTCTATCTGCACGGATAAGTACCGCGATGCGAAGAAGATAGAAACACATTGCAAAAATATCTGTTAATAGCGTGGCCGCAGGATACGAGGGCTAATATTTGAAGACGGTTAAGAAATTCAACCTCGGTATTCGCAAATAATGGCTTGAGGAAGGTGCCGGTGTACGCAACTGTCCGTATGCGTACCATGACCTGGACGGGAGTCAATGCGCGGCCTTCGTAGGGAAAGCACGAAGAAAATACGAAGAAGATGCGAGTACGAGCAGCTTTGCCGAGTGCAAAGATCCTTCAAGGACGCTCCCGCAACTCTCGTCCTTGTCTGGTTTAATAAGGGCCTAGGAACGCGTGTGTACCTGGAACTCGTACGCGCAGATCGTAACGCTTGTTCAGGGCCGAGCCTCGCAAAGCCACATCACGTTATCTATGCGAAACGATACAAAGTACGATTTCATTCACAAATGATCACGATTGACACATCTGGGTATTAAAAAAAAAAGTGTTGATTATATGTATATCGTGCAAGAGGTGGAGAACACTCTACGAATGCATTGGATTGTCTTAACTTGAGATCCTCGTAATAGGAATCGATTAAATGTGTGGGTGTTGGCAAATCAGTTGGAAAGATATTATCGGTACCGTCATCCTTGCGATTACGTTCTCACGCAGTCCTTACGATATGCAAATATCTCAACAATAGGATAGACATTGAATCGTGCTATGTATCGCGTTCTTTGAGATCCGTAGAGATATTTCGCGCAGGAATTTCCTCACACAAAAAGCTTAAGCTTCGCGAACTTCGCTCGAGGGTACACGATGTTATCTAAAGCAGAAGTACGTATATGGGAACTTCCTTCGTTTGTTTGTGGATACATATCATTGGATTATTTTATAATCGCTCATTAGTATTTTATAAACGTTACCGGCAATGTTGTTCTCGCGTTTAAAGTTGCCAAGTCAGGTTCTCAAGAGTAGACAGAGAGAAGAGCACTGAGAGTACAGTTGTAATTTGTTCCATTATATGGATATTTTCGCGATATTTCCGTAAGATTTTATGTTCGTGCAATCTGCAAAAGTTTTTCCGCCTATACCGGAGATTACAATCGCTTACATAATTCGATTATAAAGATTGCAGACAATTATCATCAATCGCATCGTATTCTATGTTTTCAAGGCCATCTATTGTACGGATCTTCGAAGTCACATTATAGTATAACGACATAAGATTTTATTGATTCTCCATCTTTGAGAATCAGTTAAATTCCCACTTCTATAATGCTGTCGCGAGTTTGAATTTTAGACTGTCCAGGTTATCAATGTTTGATTCTTTAAATAAAAGACGCTGCTATTATTATTTTCCTTTTCCCTGGTGGAAAAATGTCTCAGAATTTTTTATATTATTAATTAGAATTTCTATAACAATTCTCAGACTTTCTCAGAATGTTCAGAATTTTTTAGATTTTTTTATACGAATTGGAACATTTTTCAGAAAAACCCAGACAAAACAGGAATAAAATATGTCAGATTTTTCACACCAATATGTTACATATTTTTAGTTTGAATAAATATGACAAATCTGTGCAATTTATCAGAAATTTTCATATACGGATGAAATATTTGGAAAATCCTCATCCAATTATTTCTGAAAGTATCTGAGATACTTTATATATTTTCCAGAATTTTTTATAAGTCCCAATTCTTACAAAATTTTTGTGAAAATATGAGAAATTTTTTTACCAGGGTTGTGATGGGACACTTTTTGTTTACGGTCATACATTCATATTACAGGTACATTGAACCTAACTGTCGGCTATTGTAGTAACTCTGCGGGTAGATAAAAAGGCGTGTCTGGACACGTAAGTCTTATATATATTTCATCATAGCTCACCTTGCGGCTCATTAACTTGAGGAAACTTAATTATCATTCGGCCGACGTTTCCGAGGGAGTTTAAACGTGCGCGTGAGTCCAGCAATTCAAATATTATCCGTAAATCGTTAGCGTAACAGACGTTGCGTGCATAAGTGCACATCAATACGTGAGAGATCCGTTTTTTCTGATGATGCGTTGAGCGTTAAATACTCGCAGCACGATTCGAGTTCAGATTCCAGTTTCTTGGCTGCGAGGGTGCATCTCATCAGGGATGGTTATCGTGCGTGATATAATTTACCGCGAGTAAAATGCATCGTTATCGTCGCAATTATCGCCCACAGTCGTTGACTTGATAACGGTACCATTGTGCGCGGGTTGCGAACGTGTCGGACGATCGGGTTTAAACAGCCAATTAAACGAACGGCGCCGCGCCGCGCCGCGTCGGTGTGGGATGTGGGTTTTGGCATAGAAAGAAGATAAGCTTATTAAGACGCAAAGAGTGCCTGAGAATCGAATAATTCGAAAGATCGTAAACTAAGTAAATAAAGTTTGCTCGAGCGTGAGATCTGAATATTTTTCATTTAATATTACAAGAATACATTTTGAATATATATATTAAAAAATAGAATAGATTATTAATCAATTAGAGAAAGTGCTATTTTTGGTGCGAGCTGGATATATCTTGGTAGTTTAATAATATTTCTGTATGAATTTTGTATATTTATTTTTAAACTCAGTAAATTTCGCGCCGAGATTTCGTCTCTCTCTCTCTCTCTCTCTCTCTCTCTCTCTCTCTCTCTCTCGGCCTTTAAAGAATAGATTATTAGTAAATTAGTTTCGCGAGGGATTTAGGGATTTACGTTTCTTAGAACAGTTATGTGCGTGCGCGCAAAAAGTTGAAATACACAATTATATATACATTTGCTCCTGTCTTTATTTCAGGTACATTTTCTTGGTAATGATAAAAGCTTCAATTTAGTGGGTAAAAAGAAGGAAGAAAAGAAAATGACGACAAAGACGGGGAGGGAATAAGAATAAACGACTTCTTGTGTGTGTGTAGGGGGGGGGGGGGGGAAGGAGGGATATCCCCCCTTATTGGAATGCCATAATTGAAGTTATTTTCAAATTGCCGTCTTGCGTAAAAATACATGGTTTATCTCGCCGTTGCGCGTGAACTTGACGCTAGACGTGACCGTGTGTTTCTCGATAAAATTATATAATACTTTCATATGAGACAAGGTGAAGGTTTCCATGATGTAAGGTCTATATGTATACATATAGGATAATTATAAAGGAATTGGTTCACTTCTTTTAATTCATCTGCTAGAAGAAAATTTTTACAAATAAATTACTCTTACTAAGCTTCACTAAATTGTAATTCTAATGTTTTTTACAGATTATTTTAATTATACATAAGTATAGACTGGAAGTTATGAAAGTATAATATAAAGTTGCACTTTATAATCAGCCTGTATAATTATCTTATTTTGCATTTTATAAGCAAACGACTCGCGTTTTAATTCATAAAGAGGACAACGTGTCTCGTTTGAAAAGTGAACGATCGAGTCCTTAGAAGTCTAAATGTGTAAAAGTCGTGTATCCTGTCTGTCTGGTCACGATTTTATTCTTCGATAAAACTCGGATACGACTCGTCTTGTAAGCGATTTGCCAAGTCAACTACTTTCGTTTTTTCACACTCACATGATATATGCAGAGTCATAACTATCGATACGAAGAATGATAATTCTTGCTAATTCGCAGTTAATGCAATATTTAAAGGATATCTTGTAAAGGTGATAGTAAAATTTTATTGAATTGGAATATATGTATTTGCTTGATGTGTGCATTATTATAATGATCAGGATTCTCTTTTTCTTTAAACATAAAAGATGACTTGTTGAAAAAACGTGTTTCGCGATATTGTCAGATAAACTCAACTTGTAAAACGTCTTGTAGCAAGAAAGCAGACTCGACAAAACAGGAAAACGTTTTTTTTTTCGTTACCCTCACTTCCATTATTGAACATATCGCCAATGATTAAACAATTAACGTATTGTCAATTAGTAAAGTTTGTGACAATTAGTAAAGTTTCTAGAAGAGACAAAAAGCTATAAGACAACTATGATACAAAAGTAAAATATACAACAATTATTTACGTAACTTCTTGAATGAACGTTGAAATTCATGATACGGAACAATCGAAACCAAAAAGTGCATTTGCAGAAAAATGTCGTATAGGTGGTATTGTTTATTTATAGACGATATATTCTTATTATACACGTGATTGTATAATAAGCCTGTCGAGATTATTGCGCTAAAAAATCTTATAACAATTGAATATACTTATTACGGATACAAAAAATAGGTCATGAGTTACACCTGACTTGAGTCAACGTGTCAAGTTTCACGTTTAAATTAAATGGCTTTGTCTTGTCATATTTCTTAGTTAGAAGTTAGAACAATGGTAAATATAAAACTCACCTGATAGGTGTAAGGCCTGTAATAACCGCCGGCATTCATCATGGCATGATTCTTTCCGCTGCCACACATGGAAGTCATCGTCCGGATTCTTGAATTTTTACTTCCGATCGAATTGTATTCGTAATGTACGTTGTTTCCCACGAGATTCGCAGTTCAGTTCTTATAACATTCTTCGACGACGGTGCACCATGATAATTGCGTGGAGGCTGATCATGTCAAAGCATTCTTCGCATTCTCATTGTAAAAAGAGATGGTGCTTCTGTCTCTACTTCTAGATTCTCTAATGAAGACGATATAAAGACGATATCAAAACGTTTACGTATAAAGTACAACTCTGACAGCCTCGATTATACAATAATGGACTTTCTTGAGCACATAGGTCAACTTGTGGCCGAAATAAATGGCATGTGCGGTGTGGCGGTTTCCTCAAAGTTGCAAAGAAACGCGATTTTTAATGTCCGGGAAAATACCGTTAAGCGAATACGGAGTAACTTGGAATATGTATATCTTCTAAGTTGGAAAATACTTGTGCCACTCGATCGATTATGTTCATCTACTAGCTGCTATTGCTCGATCAATTTATCATTAAGATGGTTTGTAATGTTACAAGCTGTTGAAAAAATATAATATTTTACTCCGCTCAGATGAAAGTTATTGACCCGCACCACCGGTAGCCAGCCCGGTATAAATCATATCGCGTCTATTGACTTCTCGAGGAAAGCACGTACACGAAGCGTCCATGCAGGCGATGCTTCCTCAGAGACGAGACGATCCGAAGCGAGAAGAGGTGAAGCGCGGCGAGGTGAAGCGCGGCGAAGCAAGCGGGACACCACCACGTCCTTCCTACGTGATGGCTGACCACCAACTGACAATCCGAGATCCTGAGGTACCACCATTCCTCATCTTCGTTCTTCCCGTTCGGCCAGGTCTCTCACCGTCGCGCGTCGCAAGTATATATACATATATGTATACATATATTCGGCTTATACACGCCGCCCTGATGAATTCCCCACGTCGATTTTATGTATTCCCACGGTTACGGTGCTTTACATTTTAAATTCGCGGTACCTTTGTGAAAACCACCGTTTGTAACTAAACGGATTGCTGAACAAAGAACGATGATATGAATAACATTTATCTTATCTTGAAAAGTGTGAAAGAGTCGAAGATATTTAAATAATCCAACTATTTTACCGCGTAATGTCTTTTTCTTATAAGAAATAATAGCAAAAATTGTAGGAGAGGATTGTACTTCCTGTACTTGAGCAATGATACACAGGCAAGGAGATTTCAATGCTCGCATAGGTCTTACAATTCGTGCGCTGCGCCGCGCCGGGAGATTTCAATATGTTACAAACATGTTCTTACAGACCATTATAATAAATCAGATTATAACTTCCTTCTCTCGGTATATTTATGTTTTAAAAGATATAAACAGTAAAACTATATTTTTAGAATGACGATATGAGCAATACAAATACAATAACAGAAAGAGAGAGAAAAGAAGATTAGGAGTAATCAAAAATACGAAAATGTATATCTACATAGGTAGGTAATTACATATACCTACTATATATCGTGAATATATAGTAGGTATATGTAATTTCGTATGAGAGAGAAAAGAAATATTACACTAGTAAGATTGTTTTATATCGAAAAAGGTCCTTAATTGTACATTTATATTAGAGAAATATTTATTTGTTTGAGATATAAATTCGTGTTGCGAATAATATAATGAAACCATATGTGCCATCACATTCGCGCGTCATCTCGTTAATATAATAATTTTAGAAGGATAACAGTTCTGCAATTCTGCATAATCCTACTGTTTGCATGTTAGGTGGAGCCGGTGGAGCTACATAATGCTACTCATTAGACGGCGCGCGCCCTTATTAGTACGAGCGACGCCTAGATTACCGTTGTCTTATCTCGTTATTTCGCTAACGGTAGCGAATCTTGTGCGGTTCCATGATTTTCCACGGTGGACACAATGCGAAAGCGCATCCAACGTGTCTCACTGGTTAAAACAGTGCATATATTTTCAGACATTGTTACACATTCAATTCTGTTACGTTTAAAAAAATTAATTTATATATAGATAGATATCATATAATTTGTATTATAGAGATTTTTTAGAACGTACAACTTGCATAAAAGCAATTGCATTCAGGTTATAAAATTTTAGTGACATTGTTTTAAATTATACATTAAGAATAAAGTATTCAAATATAATTACACTAATCCTTTTGTAAAATATAAAATGTATATAATATCTTTAAATAGAAATATCGTAATTTTCGTTATAATATCAGCATATTTTAGAGAAAGAGAAAAATTTTATTATAATCTTTAATATTTTTTCCGTGTAGTTTAAGAGTCTAAAGTCTAAAAACTTATAAGCAATAATAGTTTGTTATGTAAGACAATTCTACTAACAATAAGATATTAAAATATTAACCCGGTGTTGTAATCAAGCTCGCCGAGATGTGTTATTATTCAAATACTTGTTACCGCTTTGAATGAAGAAGAGCAAGCAAAATGAAGAAGGAGAAAAGGAACAGGGGAGAGCCATGATCGGCAAAGAATTCTTGATCAAAGTAGATTATTATCAAATTATAAATAATGGTCTTTATCTGCAGGAAACGAGCCTTAAAAGATTGTCGATAAAAAGTCCGGTCTTTTCTTTCCACAAAATTGAGCCAAAATTCGAAAAATTTTATTTAGTATCGTTTTCGCGAAAGTTCTAGTAGTAAAAAATTCAGTTGAGTCGGCGTCGAAAAAAGAATATCTGCAAGAAACCAGACATGCTTATATTACAATACCGCAATATCGTATCAGATATCGAAGGTCAGATCTTCCTATTATTAGCACTTTTAATTTTCGTATTTTTAGTTTTAGTCGTATTTTATCTATCTTTCCTATTCCTTACGTTGCTCTCCTCTCGTTATTTCAGATAAGTTTGCTACTTGGCTACGTATAGGTACATAAAATTGCAATATTATTTTGATTAATAAAATTTTCAATTTGTATGTGCTAGTAAGAATATAGAACAGGACTAACGAGGAAGTGATGAAGCTAATGATAGGAAGTTTGCTTGATCTTTTATTGTGTCAAGAACAATATGCTGAGGTTCGACTGTATATAATTGTATTTGCAAGAATTGAGACCGAATGTATATTGACAGAAACGGTTCGAATATCTCGGAAGCAAAGTTTTGAAAATTTTCGACAGGATTGTCCGCGGCGTCGGTTAATCCCACTATTATTATCGCGTATTATTATTCCGATCGCTCGCGGGAGCGGCGCGTAGAAACGGCCGGTGGAAATTATCGATGGTGGCCGTGCTGGCGTACCGAGGAGCTGTAAATAACACTTTTTATAGCCCGCGGTCTGGATTTCGGACGGGCGTAATCCACCGCTGGTTTCCCTTCATCCCGTCAGAGATTTATCTGTAAAAATTTTGCCGAAACAGAAAAAGAGAACGACACCTGCCGCTCTCCTTACCGCGCAGGAATGGTACTAATGGTAGTACCCGGGCCTCTCCGCACTCCGGAGACGCGGTATCCGGTCCCCCGGTCCCCGGTAAGATTGCCGTACTTGCGCTTAAGGTATCCCTCGCAGCTGACTACGTGGCGGAATGTCGTGCCGGTAAGATGCTCTGGGTGATCTTCGCAGGGCCGTATCGAGCGGAGCCGCTCTCGTCTTCTTCAACGATTTTTTTCCCTTCCTGCTTCTTCATGCTTCTTCTCCGTCAAGATCTGGACAATTTTCGTTAAAATGCGCGACTTTCGATGTTCGAACATCTCGCCGGATCGATCTATTAAACGGACGATTTATCAGATTGCGATACTGCACAGATATGCCCTTGATGCAATCCAAGAAGACTCTCGGAGCCTCCTCCGTTATATCGTACATTGCCTCCTCTTTGTTCGACAAGAAAATTCACATTTGAGATTCAACGTGTGATGTATTGCGTATTGTAAATGTTGCGTGTATATATCGCACTTCTAGAATAATCTGTCACAATTTAAAGTTTCGATATAATATCGTATAATGTTATGCAAATAATATCACATAGGTATTTACGAAATCCGCTGTACGCGGCAGAAGTATCGTTATTCTTTTAAACCGGTTATGTTGCAGTCGCTGAATGAATAGTGTCATAAAATGAATTGACAAGTGAATCACACCATACTTCTTCGGAGAAACAGTATATAAATTTCATTATAACAAAATATCGTAATTGTATAATTGCGTTAGTTATCTTACAATTAAAAAAATTGAATTAAATTTGCTTTTCCTCATTCCTGAAAATTGTGAATTTTTTAGAGTTGTAACAGTATTCTTCTATAGAGGGGTGCGATATATGAATGTAATTAGTATAAAATATATACGCATAAATAAAGAGGAATAAGGGAAGAAGAGGGGCAGTTCGCGTGGCATTGGTATATATGGTGGCATCGTATCGCGTCGCGTCGCGACGATCCGCTGCGATTCGCCGCCGCATTATACCTGATTTATCGATTGACATTTTTCGGGAGATTTTTATTACGTTTTGATCCCATAGCCGCTATGGCATAGCGCATACACTTAACCACCTAACCGTCCACCGCGACCGGACCAGCCTCAGGGCTTGTTCTCTTCGGCTGGGCCTGAGAACGTGACACTCGAGTGTCGAAATTGTTTAATCGATTACCTTCCAAAACGACGTTTGCTAGCGTAACAACATGATGATCTATCTGTCGGACTGTCGCTTTGCTCTCATTAATTTCCGCGTCCGCTTAATCCTCCCGATTCTCTCTTTAATTGTACACGTATCTTAATCTTAATATCTCTATACAAATATATCTACATATACCGAAGTTACAGATTACCACGAACACACGCACACATGCACACATATTGCACTTTATGTTATATACACTGTTAATTTAGTAATTTTTTGAAATTTATCGCGAAGATTTCTTTTATACATATAAGTTGTACCTATCATGCTCGTTAATTCTATTCTGGATTAAAAGCAGTCACCTATTTTTAGAAAACAGGAGGTCGATTACATTTTCGCCATATCTCCTCAATTCGTACTTTCAAAGAGATTTATCTCATCAAAATACCTAAGATCGTTTAATTGTTATTAACTTTCTATTTATCGCATATGGTGTACTTTTTCTTTGTTAAAGAAGCGATCGAAACGAAAATCAAGTGCTCGTTCAGCAGCCTCGATTATCCTTTGAAACGTGACGGTATCGAGTCCGGCAAAGGGTTTATCGCGGGCTGCGAGCGGAAGCGAGCGGCGTCTTCTTCGTCGTCGTCGCCGGCGGAGTATATCGTCGAAATAATCATCCGTGGTCGGCGGATTCACTTTGGCGTAGTAAAGAGCCGCGAAACCGCTATAGATCAGAAGAGCCGCGGTCGCGAGCTATAAAAATACGATAACACGTATTTAAATCAAATTTATATGATTACGTGCTAAAATCAGCTGGTTAAGTTTAAGAATTACCTGAAAGACAGCCCAGAATTTGAAGCTTCCTTCATTTATCAGAAAATCGTAATAGCCAGCCCAATAATCAGCCTTAGGTTGATCCATCGCTTTCGTCTGATCGTTCTCGTCGTCATTCATGTCTTCATCGTGATTGTCGTGGTGATCGTCGTGGTAATCGTCGTGATGGTCAGCGTTGTCACCTCTATTATAATCCCATCTGTATGCCCTGTTTCGTCTGCTTCTATGGACAAAATATGACAGCGGGGTGATAGGTTACTAGATTTGCTAACTAATCAGATTTATGTCAATTTAATCGTCTGCTTTATATTTCTTTAAATATTAAAGATTAAGAAAATTTTATATTGTGATTAAAATTAACATTAGAAGCTGCAATTACAGTAAAACCTACTTTAGATCTAAAATCCGCATCAGAATTCACGGGATAGTATCCTATTTTAATTTTACGTACCGCATATATTGGAAAAATGATTGAAGAATCAGAATATACATATACTCTATAGAGTATATGTATATATATTAAACTATACGAACACATTAAAATAAATGATATATAAAATCATAGATAAAATTTTATCCTGATTATTTAATATGAATTTTAGTTTGTCTAATTGTGAGCTTAAACGGTCTCTAAAGTCAATAAAGAATTGATGATTCACACTCATATTTACCTGACAGATTGCGGGATCGTAGCCAGCTCAGTATTTTCTCTAGAGGTTCCTGTTTTCGAAATCGATCCTTCTACATTTTCCATATTCATTTCGCCAGAGGCGTGATAAATGCAAATCGACAACAGAACAAATTTGACTAATCGACTGTTTATTGAGCCTGTGAAATTAAAATATCATTCATATATATACTGCATATAATGAAAATTGCATACAGTCCTTGAACATGTTGGAAGTACAGTAACAGTTTCCCAATAAATAAAATGTTAGCAATATGCTAGCAGGTTTGAGTAAAAAATTGTTGAGTAATATATTGCAGTAAATTCGCGTCAACTACATCCGCATTAAGCTCATGTTCCGCTAGCAGAGCCTGTTGACAGTAAATTGCCGGCAGAATCTCTCATTTCTTAACCGTACAAATAAAATATAAACCATCGTCGTTTTTTAAATGGTTATGAAATAGCAGACTCCGGTTTCCGCAATCAGTCTATCATCATATATAATACTTTGTTAGCAGATTCCTGTTACATTTCTACTGGCGTTGTGCCAACAAAATTTGTAGCAGACACTTTGCGAAATTTATTTTCGACAGATTTATCTATTTGGCTTCGTACATCGTACGATATTCGTATTTTGTATGAATCTCTTAATGTAAAGTAATATATACTGACCCATGTTGATCTTTAAGATATATTGCACAGTTCTTCTTTTGACACACATGACACCATTCCACTATCAACAATTGTCACGCTACACTCTGTTCTATGTAGTAAAATCTCGTCATTTGGGAGTAGCACAGCAAGCAAGTCTCGGAGTGAAAAACCTTTGGTCGTCTGAGGTACCGAATGCGATTCTTGGACCTAGTTTCAATAGCAGCTTCGTCCGGTATTCGCGCAACGGTAACTATATCGACGGTAACGTTAAGTACACACAAATCCCTAAGCGCTAATTACTCTAATTGTTACAGATCTTTCGCATCGTCGCTTACAAGTCGATTCCGTTGAAACATTCGGTAGCATCCAAGTTTCATTGATCGTTTCTAAGTGACGCGTCGATGTTATCGTTTAATAATTGTAAGTCTAGTGATGTTTCAAATTATTATAATTATTAAACTGCCATGTGTGTCATTTAATGATACTTAATTATTAGATATTAAATGTTTGGTAGCACCCGAATTTTATTGATCGTTTTTAAGTGATACGTCAATTGTTTAAGCTTAGCGATTTTTTAAGTTATTATAATTATTTGTTAAGCTGCTATGTGCCATTTGATACTTGTTGCGATTATATACATTTTAATTTAAAAATATCAATAAAATTTATTGAAAAATAGGTCGGCTGTATTATTGTTTAGTTTTTAGTATTAAACAGGGAGCTAAGTAGACAGACGTTTTTGCTGTAACTGGACGGATCTCTCGTTAAGTCATTAGCATATTTTTAGGCCGATTCCGTTGAAATGATTTTCTAAACCGGCGATAATTATCCTATGCCTCTCTATTAACGATTCTTCCTTTATAGAGCTGTATGATAACCATGTCCTATATATAAATTATTTTAGCAATGTATAAGAAATTCTGATATGTTACGGAAATTTAAAGAATAGGAAACTCGGACGACTTATTAAAAAATCTGTAATTTAGAAATTGAAGAACCAAACGATTTCAAAAGTCTAGTTTTCTGATTATTTAATTATTATTATTTTTCTTCGTATATATAAGAATCTAAGAAGCAGATTTAAGAATTCTTAAAGTGCATCATTGTGGTAACGAATAAACTCACCAATAAGATCGTAAATACTGTGTTTATTTGTAGTGTAAATGATTAACACGAATATTGTAGATAACAAAATTGGTTATGGAAAAATTATAATAAGTACTTAATTAAGTACAGAAATAATGAAAACAATTATACCGTAGCTAGAAACGCACTTTTTTATATAATTTACTTAAGCTTATATGATATAATATGTAATAATTTTATATAATTATTACATAATTACATAAATTAACATTATTGCCTTATCTAAAATACCATGAATTATACATATATACGCATAAATTATATACACCTACATGTCTTGTACATAAATAATGATTATATATATTTATCAATCGTAAACGTTCTTAATGATATTTTATGCATCGTGAATTTACCTCTATATCCAATCGTTTGTACTATTACACAAACGAACGAGAATAGCGATTATTAAAAGTACATTAATATTTTTTCGAGATTTTTTCAGCGGTAGCTTACTCGCAGACGTTCGGAATTATTACCGAATGTTTCAGCAAATCGTTCAATCCCTTCAAGTATTCTTTCGGTAAAGTGCCACAATCCTTCGCTAAGTTCGCGTCTTCTACGATGAGTCACGGCCTCCGCCAGGTGACCCGGAAAATTGATTTTATGTCGGGCGACGCTCTTCAGTACGAGCGCCGCTATGTATATGATAAAATAGATGCTAAAATACAGCGGTATATACCACAGCTTCTTTCCTATAAAGTAATACGAGTAGGGCCTCTTGTCGAGTCGCTGGTCGTTCATTTCCGGCTCTTCTGTTGTGGTCTTGGGATGATGCTCGTGATACACAGGTATGTGATCGTAGATCAGGTCGTGATGAAAATCATGATGATCGTGTTCGTATGAATCCTCTATGAACGGAGGCGGATGGTCGTGATGGTTCGCAAATTTCATAGGTTTCGGTCCAGGTTTGTCGTTCTCGTAGGAAGAAGCTATTTCAAAATCAGGATAGCCCATTTCGTGCTCGTCGCTGTCATGATATTTGTTTGGCGGCGATTTGTAGGAATCTGGAATCTACGCGATGAGATTCGAATGAGAGAGTTAAATTCGCAGTGTAAAATTATACTCGAATCAATTTGAGTCATTTTTAACCATTCCTATAGATCGCCACTGTTCCTACTCAATATTTCGTTAATTTAACTGAAATAATGTTAATTTAACAAAACCAATGGAATTAAAATAATACTGTTTTGTATTAAAATAATAAATTTCGACACACATGGTAGTTAAAAATAACAAAATGTTACCTAACTCGAAGGTATTGGTTTAAATTTTATCCTTTAATATTTAACAGTGTATTCGTTCATCCGCTGGATGCTAATAATGAAATATTTATGTACCTCATCTTCCATGGGTGCAGGTGGATATTTACTAATTATCGGTTTGGACATCGGTGGTTTGTCGTCAAGGACTGGGCCCATCGGGCTGTATTCGTATATGCCAGGGAATATCGGACCCGGAAAAGCGGATGAGTTTATACTTGGAGAGTTATCCGCATTCGATGTACTCGCTCCTTTCTGTGGCCTTCCGTTTGTGTAAGTTATAGGATCTTTGTCGAAGAGTCCAGCCGCAGGTGGATTAAATCGCTGTTGAATTTTCTTCTTGCCTGCGTCCAGTTTGGCTATCATTTCATGATCCAGCGTCGAATATCTATATGCATACATATAATAATAATAGGCTATTAGTAATTTAGTAATTAATAATAAATTATGAATATAACGTTCGCCGCTATATCTTAACATCTGAATTTACCTTGGGCCGGCTGGATGATCGATCGCTTCACCTTTCTTTAGTTTCGGAGGTCTCGGCGGAACGTACACGGGCGATGCTGTGATAACAACGTCATTTATACTTCTATTTTCGTTCTCCACGCTCGTATTGTTTCTCGCTATGGGCCTAAGGTGCACAGACGATTGCCTCACATTCGATCCTTACGCAGAATATCTCAAGGACATTGTGTTTAGCTACCGGTAGTTACTACCGAGAAAAAATTAAACTCGATGTTACGCACCTGGTGATCCACGAGAAAGAATCGTGAAAGTCTCTTCCGGGCTGTCCGTTTCTCGATACTCTAGCGTATGACGTTACTTCCGATGACAGCGTGACGGAAGACAGGCGTAGGAAGAGAACCAAAGTTAAAATACGTAACATGCTGATATTCGAAGATGAATGATCATGATTCTGAAGCGAGTGTTCTCTATATAGACTTGTAACTGTAACTACCACTTGAGCGGCCGTGAATATATTGTCAGCGCGCGTTTAGCATTGTTGTATGCATTGACATTTTGACTGCATTTCGCGTTGTAGCAATGCATTTGTCATTACACATTGTTCGTTTTACAAACAGGATGACGCGAGACTGCAACAGTTGATGCTTATGCTATTACAATGCTATTTTGCGACAATCTCTCGAGACTCTTGCGGACAAAATATATTCAGCCAGCGCAGCTGCGTTAACGAGAAGAAATGACGCTTGACAAAATAACTCTAATTCACTTTGCAAACTGTAGCAACCCGTTATAAGTTGTGTTGTGAATAAACAGATTGTCTCCCGTTATTAACATTCAGAGAAAGATCCCAGCATTGATATATTTTTACTGACATTTAAAAAAAAAAAACTGATATACGTACAACGTACATTCATATGTATGTACATTTCCTATTTCTTTTTATTTTTCTAACGTACAATAATATCTTGAAAAAAAACTGATATACGTACATTCATAATATACACAATACAATAAATTTGTAGCTAATGTTTATAACAATGCGGAAATATGGTACGTAACGTATGTAAGCAAGAAAAGATTACAGCATTACAAGTATGAAATATTTCTATCAACAACTTAATGCGTACACACATCTCAATGTACAGAATCGGACTTTTATATTTTTGATATAATATTATTCTTATAATAGAACCGTGTTTTTAATATCTTTTCCTTGCTCCCGTACTGATTTCATATTTCCTATAGAACTAATGTAGCGTAAGCAATCACACTCAGAGTGAAAAAAAATAGAAGATATCTATCCATAACTTCGCAATTAATATCGCAGGATTTTTATTCTATGTGCGCGTACTATAAGTATAAAAGCAGGAACTAAGGGAAGGTATTAATAATAGGAAAATTGTTTGATCACATATAATATATTAAGAATTTGACTAAATTTGACTATGTTACAGATTATGCTGATATTTACATATTGTTGGAACGTACTATTTTACTAACGCGATATTTGGACAATGGAGAATGCAGCTATTGAAATATAACACATCGGATATATGTACACTAATGTACAGGGTGTTTTAGACCATCCGTTCCACCCTTTTTTCTCGAAAATAGGTAGTGGCCGGAAGTTGATAAAAAATTGTTATTATCACAAACCTTATCTAAAGTATCTAATAATGGTATTTTTATTTTCCGGAAACTACCAAAAGTAGGACCTGCGTCAAGTTTGAAATTTTAAATAAGAACATAGGTCGAGTGGAGTAACGTTGGATATAAGTCTTAAAAAAACGAACAACATTTGCTTAACACTTTTTCCGATGTCACTTCTGGTTGATAAAGAAAAGGAAATGTTTGTTGAGAAAAAACATTTTTAAATAAAAAAATTTTTAATATCTTCTCAATAGATCTATTCAACGATGCATTACTTGCCTATGTTTTAATTTAATTAAAAATTTAAGTTTATTATAGTTTTGTCATTTCCGATTTATTTCTAAAAGCACAAATACGATCGTTCTATTTATTTTTAAAATTATCATCCATTTCATCGCATAGGCTTTGATCTTATTGAAAGAAAGGAGAAGATGAATGCTTCGAAGCATTTGAAGTGTCAAGTGGACCGCAGCCTTAAAATGCATTCTTTTTAAATCTTTTAACTTTTCCTTATTCGAATAAACACATATGACATATGACAATAAATACATTTTTTTGTTTCTTTTATCTTATTTTCGAATAATTTAGAGATTTTAGATTTTTTTTCTTTCTCAAAGCTATATGAAACTTCTTACGCTGTTATTGCATTCCAATTCCTTTATAATTGACTACCGTTAAACTAGAAATTCTCAGGAATTCTTCTATAAACTCAATCGATATGCTTGTCGTTTTGCGATACGCTCTGTTCCTTTTCCACTGTGATTTTGCTCTGACCTAAATTGTCAGTTTCAAAATTCGGATTAGTAAAACAGCTATCTTGCGTATCGCTTTCTTTAACCTTCGTTTGAATCGCATTGCTCTTTGTTGTCAATTTGTCCTCGTGTTTTCTAATTGGATTTTGTTCAATTCCGTTAATATTTCTAGCGTTTCTAATAGCTTCGATCTGAGTTAAATTCAGTTCATCTGTTTTTTTGTTCTTTTGCAATTCTTCTTGCAAAAATCCTTTATTGTCATTTTCCATTGTGCTGCTCTCGTTATTAATTCGTTCACTTTGCGGTTTTTCGTCTAAACTAATATCATTTGTGTGTTTCTCGGGGCTATCTTGTCCGTGAATTTTTTTCGGTTTCTGCTTCACGATATCATTGCCTTCGAGCTGAGATCGCTTTTTTAAATAAGTCACATTGAATATAAAATATATTATGCCGGTTATTAAAGTTACTACAGCGAAAATCTGATAGGTCGGTCTGGTACCAAAATATTTCATTAGATAACCACCGATCAAGCTTCCGGAGCCTTTGCCTATAAATAACCAAATCAATTGCATATTTATTATAAAAAATTTATTTGTTATTACCAAGAAGACTTCAACAGTTAAGTGAATCTATAATCTATGACATACCAACTCCGTAATAAACCCCCCCAAGCAATCCTTGTATCGAGCTGTCGGTAGACGTGGTTGATAATTTTGCCGCGTAAGTGACGGCTGCGGTGAAGCTGAGAGACGTTGTAACCGACTCTAATGCCTCGAAGATTAAAGTAAGCCAAGGATCGTAAATCAAAGAATAGCCTGTGGAGGAAGCGCTTCATTATATCTTTAAACGCGCGTGTCCACGTTTGTTCTCTGTCAATTATTTTGCACCGTTATTGTACTCACCGACGAGCCTGATGGCGTAAAACACGAAACCTATGAAAAGCACATTCGCGTGACCAATCTTTGATATTATCGGTCCTGAGAGTGCCAACAACGGTATGCCGGCGATGCCGCCCACTGCTACCGTGATACCCATAAGCGATCTAGATCCACCCAGGTCTTGGATCAGCCAGAAGAGAAACGATTCGATGTATCCCCAGGCGGTACCTGTCGAAATCTTTCTCTTTCTTAAGTGGTGTCTTTTGTCCGAATAATTTGTTGCAAAACATCGAAGGAAAATTCGGGCCGTATTAAACAGTGACTTACCGAGAACAAAACATGCGAGGAAGAGTACGGCGGTTTCAATGTTTCTCAGAACAGTGAAGACGTCACGCACAACGTTCCTAGCAGGTACCTTGAATTCTAAGTTGATCAGCAACATGAGGACACCCGATGCAAGTTTCAATGCTGCGTATAGGTAAAATGCTGGCCTGAAAAATTCATTTGACTTTTATTCGCGACTCAATAAAATCCATTCGTATTAAAATTACATAAATATACGAAGAGTCTTGAAAATAAAGCCCAGCTTGTATGGAAAATTTTTCAATTTATTATGGCACATAAAACCATCATTTTCCGATTGTGCCACTAGTTACAGGACATCCTGTATATTATGATTTAATTACTCGCCTAAAATCTGTATATCCTTTACCCTTGCTAGCGTAATCTATGAGAACACCCGATAAGGGTGAGGAAATCATGCCTCCTATACTGCCATAAATTCTTTGAAGACCGTAATCTGCCTCTTGCTCTCGTAATATTGCTATAACAGCACCTTCGAACATGGCAAAAGTTGTACCACCAATAATACCTGAAACAAAGAATTCAACATCTTTATTTCGTAAAATTAATAATGTCGAAGCCAATATCTTATAACTATAATACAGTTACAAAAAGAAAAGAAAAAATCTTTTAAAATTTCGACATAATAAAGCTTTTTTGGAGGCCGTAATTATATTTTCAACATAAAAAACACTGTAGAGAACGATTACTCTTCCTTTCTTGGATCCGAAAATAATTATTTCTTATTGAACTGTATAATGATAAAAGATTTCTATCATAATTTATATCTTGAGAGATAACAGTCGGAGCGTTGAAATATATATAATTGTATACCTATGAATACTCGAATGGCGAGATAAAGCCAGAACGTTAGCTTCATGTTATATTCAATTTCCATATTCATGTTAGAGCACATTGCCTTGCGAGGTAGAGTAACTAGACATTTCTTCTTGCACTCGTTTATGCTCAAGACTTGCTTGGTTGCTTCAAGATTCGCTTCGTGATCATAGAGCCGCATATGTATCGTGATTTGATTATTTATAGAATCTGGATCATCGCAAATAGGTCTTTGAAAATTTTCTCCGGCCCAGGACATTTTTTCTGTCAAATATCTTTGCCGTTCTTCTCGTAAATCCTCTTCATCTAGGTTCAAACTTTTCATTTTCGATTTGTAAAAATGATAATTTATCGTTCGGTTGATGTTATCCTTAAAAAATAAAACAACTACTTAATTTTTTGTTTTTTTAACAGTAAGCATTAATTTATCTTTTTAGAAATTTATTGATTATGATACAGAAAATACAAAAATGACGATAATTCCTGGTTTGCCAATCTTTAGATGTTTTCGGATACATACGAATATTATTACGTTACGAAGTATATTATTTTTCTTCTACCTTCGATTTCATTAAACTATCAAATGCGCATGACGTATAATTTCTGTGCATTCTATTCGATGCTTTGCTAGTAAAGTTATTGGTATCTTCGACATGTCCCAACTGGGACGTACATGAAAATGAGAACAGCTGATCCGTTGGAAAAAAATAGTGTGTCTTCGAAACTTGCCGGATGGTAGTTTTAAAGAACTCATTATATCTTAATTGCCGATGTTCCTTTATATCTTCCTGTTGACTAGTACTCTGTAATTAAGATGCAATAACATTTATTAGCATCGTAATATTAATATGCAAAATGGTATGCCTATAAAGATATATAGTAAGACATAAAGTACAAAAATGTACTATAAAATTTTACTATTTAAATTCTGGAATTTATTTTCAACAACTCTTGTGCGTTCGATACCTACTTTGCTGAAAATAATTTCAAGGTAATAGAACATTCTTTTTGACGTTTAAAAAAATGGGCTATGAAATGTAATACTACAAGTAGTTTTAATACAAAGATTTAGAAATGCACACATTGCACTGTACTATCTTCGTGCGTTGGCCGGCAACCGGTGTGTCTACCTAAGCTCACCGCTTATCCGTTATTCGATATTAGGTATCGAGTATCCGTAACTTAGTAACAGGCAGTCTGTTAACATATGTTCAATGCACAACGTACCGTTGACAAGTCGCTCTGCGCAACAATATATTTGTATGAGGTATTAACGCCAGTCTGAAAATTGAGATGTCGGACTGTGTAAAACCTCGATCTTAGAATCAGACCTCGATCCGTCTCGTTGTTCATTTCTACGTGACACACGAATCTGCGCAAAAAAATGGCTAATGATTGAACTTTGTCCAGTATATACGGTTGTAAATAAATGATCGAAGAAACCGATTAAAATGTCACTCTGTAAATTTATGGCTCTTCTACTATTAAAATGCCATTATTGTGAAGTTTTTTTTAATAAAAAGTAACATTTATTTAGGTATATAGGGTTTCATTCACAGCTGAGTTGTTCAAACTAATTTGAGACAAACAGGCAAACGAAATGTTTATATATATATATGTGTGTTTTACACGTCTGTATATATGTGGTTATGTGACAAAGCGTTTGTCGCGATGGCACGAGATTACTATTCGTGATAACAATAACTTCCTCCATGTGCTACGTGATTTAAATTAATGACATAATATACGATGGACTGCCAATGTTTTTAAAATGTTAGAATATTGTTTCTTTAAGGCATTAATGGCAATATAAAGATTTACAAGACAAGAGACAAAAAGCACATGCTTCGGGCTCAACACAGAGAAAGATGGAAAGAATAAAAATTTTTTGATATTATATAAATGATATATTACGTAACACAATGAATTCACAACGTTATTCCATTCTTGCAACGGAGCTAATGCTATGTAATTGCGACTTTTTGCTTACCCACAACTTTCTACTTTTACAGCGATCTCCGATTCTAATTGCATCTCACACGGATGAGTCTGACTCATTGTATGTAGTAACGAACCGTTTCTACCTTCACAGCCGAGGTCCATGACTATCCTCTCGGGGAAATCTACTGTCACTCTGCCGATTGGCACCAGTAATAGCAATAACGACGCTAAACCTCCGAATGCAGAAAACACCGATAGTAAAATCTGTTAGGAATAAGATTCGTCAAAGGTCTCAACGATACGCTAGTTTCTGCATGTACATTAGTATGTGTGTACATAAGTGACACAAGATGAAAAAATAAATGGCATAATAGTAAAGGTAGACGAGAAGAGCGGTTGATAATATAGAGATGTGCGAATCAAGGATTTTTGATGTTGAATCGAATCAAATCAAATCGATAAAATCTCATTTGAGTCGAATTGTTGAAATATAATTATTAATTAAAAATATAATTATTATTAGATTAAATTTTAACACGTAGATAATGAGATAATATTTCAATGTAAAAAAATAATATTGATTATATAATATAAATTCTTTAAAACAAAACATATTTTTTTAAAACAAAAAACATTTAAATATTTAATATAAAACTAAATAAAATATATTTTATTTTGTCGCAGTAACTGAAACAATTACGCGAAAAGTCATAGATAATTAATTATTACAATAATCTAACGTAGTATTTAATTACATTATTTAATTACATAGAAATTAAAATAAAATAATATCGTTTATTTTATTAGCAATACTCATACTTTACTATTCTTTTACGCGTATTTAAACTTTTACTTACAATTTGATAGGGCATGTCAAAAATTACGAATAAACTTTTTGACTACTACTTAGCCGCTCAATGAGTGGTTGTAATATTGAATGTACTCGTACTTATTAATATGATCATACTTTTGCTTATTAACGAGAAATATGATTTTATAAAATTGACAATATACATGATTCGTATTCGAACCATGTGGATTCGAAATTTTTGAATAGTTTGGATTTGAATCACATTTGAATTTAAATCGAATCGAATTGAGTGAAATTCGTATTCGAATAGTTCGCACATCTTTAGTTTATATTGTGAAAGTATCTCGTTCATACATTAGCATATAATCTTGGTATCTTTTATCAAGAAAAGCTTGTTAACTCACTTTAAAATTTCCTATCCGGTCGGCTAACATACCGGCAAGCGGCGGCATCACCATGGCCACGAGAGGCGTAATGGAACTCATTATTGCGGTCTCTTCCACATTTATCCCCAATTCTCTCATATGTATAGTCAAGTACGGATACAACACGTAAAG
Source organism: Leptothorax acervorum (assembly GCA_035220615.1). NCBI lineage: Eukaryota > Metazoa > Arthropoda > Insecta > Hymenoptera > Formicidae > Leptothorax > Leptothorax acervorum. The sequence goes on along the minus strand of JASTWQ010000104.1, from coordinate 128,181 downwards.
CGCTAGAGCAAAACCACAGCAAAAAGACTCGTTACCACGCCAGAAATATCGTTTCACTTACCTCTACTTAGTTTTAATTCTACTTAATTATTTAATTGATCAGGGAATTAAGACGTAACAGAAAAAGTGTACGCTGTCACATTTGACTGTAGAAAATTACTTTCTAGATTACTCACTGGAAGCTTGAACGAAAAATATTAACTTCAGTGGCATCAGCTCTTTTTGACGGAAATCCTTGCTGATTCTCCTGAAGAAGCTCTTGAGCATTATCATTTTGATAGGTTTTGTGCGTCTCTGGATTCGAATTGACGTCGTTGAATTAATTGAGAATGAGATGTTTAATCTGTGTATTGTGTGTGTCTCCGCCGTACGTCATTGTTCCATTCTCTGCGTTTAACAGATTTTTCGATAATTCTCACAGTAATTTATAACGACTGCGAATAATTTCTATTTAGTTCGTAATAAAAAAAAGGCTTTATAATTAACGTTAATTTGGTCAGTCGTCCCATCACTGTTATTGAAATGTACACGGTGGCCATGGCACAAAATACCGTCGATACAAATGTCACGTCTTTTATATAACGGTTTTACAATACCTTCTACCTATAGTGGCATACATACATCAACATCAACTTCCGCTTGTTGGAATAAATAAAACGTGAAACGTTCACCGTATCGATTGATCGAACGTACGAAACACTTGTTGTCAGGGAAGTTTAATTTTCGTAAATCTATTTGTTGACTCGTTGTAAAAATATATATATATTATATACGTATGTTCAAAAGCTCGTTATTCTGTATGTGAAAGCGGGGTATGTTTTGTTCAGATGTAACAGATTGTGTAATCGACCGATATTATAATCATCATTTTTTGAAGTATGGCTACAGCACGGAGAATATACTTTTGTAATGCTTCGTCGGTATTACCAATTACGAGATGGAGCATCATAATCAACATGAAATTGCTCGTTGTTACCGGCGTTCGGAGCGAGCATCATTATTGTTTTAATTGCATAACTCGTACGTACGCCGGCAGACCTTGCGGAAGAAGGCGAAGATTATTGTCTTCTCAACAGGTCATGGAAGAATATACGATTCGGAACTTGAAACAAGATTTCAAAGACCATTTTCGCGTCTTTCTGGAAATATGTTTTATCACGAAGCTCTTGGATCTCGAATACCAATTGATAATGGCGCAATATAACAAAAAACAAATTTTTTTTTCAAACCTCAAGAAAAGGAAATAATTATTTTGCTCTTTTCTTTAGGGTTTTTTGTTAAACAGTTTAAATGATGACAAATACATAATTTAAATTTTTTAATATCCAAATAATTTATTTTAATATTTACGATCTTAGTAATTAAGAAATATGCAAATACGAGAATTAAAAAGATTTAAAGTTCCCTAAAAAATAAAAAATTGGAAAATAAACTGGAAAACTTTATGTTTATTTTTATGAAATGTCTTAAAATTCAAAAAAATATAAATAGCAAATAAGCTTAGAGAAAAGATAATTTAAATTTTAACTATTCCTTATCTATGAAAACTATTCGCCAAGCACTTAGCAATGCTGAGCAGACCCGTTCTCCATTCAAGGTTTGACATGTGTTATGGATGGAAGATTGTGGATGTGCATAGAACCATGCTTTAAGAACAGTTAGAGTTTCCTCATTGGCGGTGAATGTTAGATAATTTCATCGTATAATACATCAAAAGGTGGCATACATGATTTATTTGATTGAATAACAATACAACATGAAAGAGAAAAAGAGAAAACATTTTGAAGGAATTCCTCGAAAAGCACATAATAAAAATGTAATTAAAAACATATTATTTTTTACATATAAGTATCTCATAAAGCGTTAAGTACGTATACATACATATACCGCGGATAAAATTCCGCAATTTTCGATTTTCGATAGGCAATAAAGATTTAAAAAGTGGCAAATATGTATACTCGTGCCGTGATTGATTTTTAAAGCAGATAAGAATGTTTTTTTATATTGGATCAAAAAGCTTATATCGGTATATTATGGTGTCGTTTTATTGTTTCATAACGTTGCAACGTATGCGAATTGTTCTTATTACGAAAATGTCAGAACGCGCAATGAATTACGAAACGGAATGACTTTTTGCGATCAATTGCCTTTGAAAACGATAAGACACCAACTAATTACAAAGTTTAAAAAAGGAGTAGGTGATTCCAGGTTATCTATAATATATTTCGCCTAATTATGATATATGTCGAACATTGTAAGACTATAATTACAACATGTAAGAAACTAACGAAGAAATAAGTTATGAAGTAGAAAGCGACGATGAAAATGTTCGAGTATAATAAATTTGCGTGCATATGTCTCGATATATCACCAAAAATTTCCGTAGAGAACAAAAGTATTACTGTTATGAGGATTTTTGTGAAAGTACGCTCGAGTAGCCTTGGATAACATCTTCAGGAAAAACTTTCAATCGGTTATTCAAATGCTATTATCGCGTAGAGACTATGGAGCAATTACTTCCTTTTTAATTCGTGCTGCAAATATCTTTAGTATCTATAGTTAGCTTTTAAGTCATGAATAGTAAAGGAACATATGTCGCATGATAGCTGCAATATTTTTATACAATAGTGTTAATTAATCGATGAATATTTTCAGCATGATGAGAGCAAATTTTTATAGAATAGTCTTAATTAATTGACGAATATTTTTAACATGATGAGAGCAAATTGAGCCAAATAGAGATCGTAATTATTATATTATACCTTTTAGTTTAATATAAAGTCTCTAAAGCTTGCTCTCTCTCTCTCTCTCTCTCTCTCTCTCTCTCTCTCTCTCTATATATATATATATATATATATATATATATATATAGGTATATAAAGAATATTTATAAATTTCGTAATTAATACTTCGCAACACGCGTACTAATATATCGCGAATCGAATTAATGATTGGTATTGTCAAAGAACTTCGGAATTTTATGTTGTTCTTGTTTTTAAACTATTCGAATATTACGTTGCTCTTCCATTTACTTGGCACGATACCTTTTAACATATTATTTATGTTATATACGTGTACAAATTAACAACACTGTTGTGATTGTGACGAGAAGCATTAATATGTTTTATTATTTGCTATCATTTTTAATATAAATTTAATGTTTGTAAACTTAACATAACTTACGTTTATGAAGCGTTTCGCTGCGAATAATATCACATTGTTTCCCAAAAATAGCTCGATCATAAAATGTCAGACGAGTCTCATCAGATGGAAACAAAAAATACCTGTGTAATAATTGAGTAATACTTCCGTCTTGTTTTAAATCTTAAGGTGTATATAAAAGTTTGAAGTGTAATCAGGAGAACTGCTTCGGAGATACGGCAAAAAGAAGAAGATAATATGCCAAATAAGAAAACAAATTAGAAAAATAAAAGATAAAAGATCAAAAATCGTATGGAAAGTTACGGATCTTTAAAAAATACCGATGGATCCGTACGGCGCGATGTCATGCGTAATACTGGCACCTGGATACAAGCTACCGACGAACTGAGAGGAAGGAGTGTATGCCAATACACCGACCCGATCTAAGATGCGACGAATCACCTCGCAAGGATGTGTGTAACCGAGAAGTGTATTTTCTTCGGCTTGGCTCACAACATTGTATCGTATATTTACTTCTAAAAGAAAGAATAGAATAAAACAAATATGTTTACAGGAGTAAAAAGTGAAACTTGGATTGATTTTATAGAAAATAGGACGTTTGTGGGCAAGTACGGACCGTTAAATGCAAATGTCTGTGCAACACAGTATTGAATATATGTACCTACTTTTTGTAACATTCTTTGTAACTTAAAGATATTAATTTTGATTTTTTCGATTCTTACTTAGGTTCTTTTCGGACGAAAAAATTTTTTCATTTAGGTAGCAATAATATGTAAGACTATTAATATTTTTGGCGGGAAACTGCAAAAAGTATATATTTAATATTACACATGTACTTGGCAGTAAATACGAACAAGACTTGCTACTATACATACCTATACTTAACTCAATTGTCCGACATGCGTTTTTAAATATTTTTAAATACTTTTATTATATATATATATACATATATATATAAATCCCTTAAGTGTCAACACAAATGTACCTTATTTAAAAATATTTAAAAAGGCATTGGTAATCGAGTTATGTAACTGCTTGCTGTATTTGCTAAATTTGCTGCCAATTTGCCGTGCATATTCTCGCTCGGCTTTTGTTTCTGTTTGCTGTTAGATTATGCCAGCGAATCTTGCGCAGGTTTTAGCGTCAATTTGTTTTCATCTTATAAGCAGCAAGTTTTGTAAGCAAAACACAAGCCTAACATAGATGGTCTCGGTTTTAATAAAAAATTTTGATTGCTACCAATTTGCAAGATTGCTATACGAAGTTGATATTGATAAATATTCTATTTTGCATCATCATTTTTTAAAGTACATTTTTCTAGTCTGCAGTACACACACATACACACACACACACGCGCGCGCGCGCGCGCACACACACACTATTTAGCATTATATCGCACACAATGTTTTCAATCGGTAATTCTTCATCAACTGAATTAAACAGTATCGCGGGAAAATCTACTGACTCTCCTTCTCTTCGCCTCTCCATCTGGTATCTGGTTTAATGCAATGGGAACGGATTCATCTTTGCCGACAGACTACAGACTAAATCCTTGACACGCATCATTGTGCCGTTATTAAATCGCGGTAGATCCTGTAGTTCTTTAAAGTATAGACGGTTTTACTATAAGCTGCAGTGATGGTGTTGCAACGCGGAATTTACTGGTGAATTCAACGTGTTGATGGAATAACTACTGATTCTGACCGACCATTCAAACAATTTACAGTATTGCAATCTGCAGATAATTTATAATTGTTCCATTATATGATGTACCTACGATATCAAGTGTGTTGTGAACTGATTTTGAACACAAGCTTTATGCGGACGCAATTGATATGCCAATCTGCTGATATAATTTATATTTTTTCGATATGTGTAATCATCGAAACTTATATCAATATTCATATCACGTCAGTGCATATAAGCGTTATTGTACAACACAGTTTATGTCTTATACATTTATTTATTAATTATCAAGTTTTCCTCTTGTTTGAATGACTAAAATAATAAATATGAAGTTTAAACAGAACTGATCCACTGAAATAATTAAATGGAGAATAATAATAAAAAACGGAGAGAAAATAAGACTATAAAAAAATATATAACTTTAAAAGGATCATTTTATCATCGAAGATTAAGCGATTAAAATGGACTTTTTCTATACTTCTACTTCAGTATCATAAGATTTAAAAAATATTGATCGTTATGTGAGAGGAGCGCATTATAATTACGCAAATACCAATATCTGCAGTAATCGCATGGCAAAGTAGGACATTGCGAAACTAACTTCGGGCTTCGAGTCACTTTAGACGCCCCCCTTTCTCCGGAAGCCTTACTCACAATCAGTGGAAATATTCAGCGAGACGAGTATATTAAGATACATGAATATACGAGAGTATATCAATCTAAAATAAAAAAGTACTAATAAAAAATTACTACTTTCGTAATCTCTCGGGCGAGACACTCGTATAATCTGTATCAACCTTCACCGCCTACGGCGGCTCGGTTGATCAGACTATAATCATTTAAATTTAATACAGAATGACTTAAATCATCTTCCAATTAAAAATAATGCCCTTCGTTTTCTTTAATCAAAATTTTACGTTTTAATAAAAATGTAAACGTTCATATAAACGACACTTTTACCTAAGTTATTACAGTCTCATGCGATTGTAGAACTTCTACGTAAATATGAGGGTGTACATTTGAATTGATATTGGTATGTTAAAAAAAATCATTTATTTTCTCATATCAATGTATAACAAATACTTTGTTTTTTCAATTTTTCACCGTTTTAAAATTGTTAAAAATAGTTTTCAAATTTAAATTTAATAATGGTTAAACCTAGCTATTTATATGTTATGTACGATATATTTGGTCGCTCAAATTCCGTCGAGTATCTTGAAGAAATATTCCACCTAGAAAGATTCAACATACATTAACATAATTACAAGAGAAACAAGTGACAAATGTGACTAAAACTTTAATTACCTCTAATATGCCGTCTTCCGGCAAGTCAGAGCAATGTACAGCGTTTTGTACTTTCGTTTTTCCATACTTGGCTCTAAGCGTATTTGGTCTGATTTGCCGCGCAATGTCCTGTATCAAATAAGTATGTCAATAACGCAAGGCAAAGCAATTACAGTTGTCTGTATACTTACTGGATTCCTTGGACCGCATAAATTCCTGAAATCAGCAACAATGTTAGGGCTCTCGTCTTTATGCCTCACTTCCATGACAATGCATGGACCGGATTGTAATTCTGTTACCATCGCCTATAGCAAGTATTCATGAAAATATTTCCAGCTTTAGTAATAATTATTTGTAAAAAGGATATATAAAATAAGTAGAAACCTACGGTATATTCAAGAAGAACACCTTTATATATTTCTAAAAATTCTTCAGAATTAATTGGATTAACATAAAATTGTTGTGCTGCGGTGATTGTGTAGCCTGTTTTCTGAATGTCATCGATAATGGCACCTATATTATAAATATAAAATAAAATTGATTGAGAAGAATATATCACATTAGATTTAGATAGAGGTTTCAAAGTTATATGAAAATTTCCATTAGTTGCTATTTTACAAAAATGTATATGTCGCAGGCTTATTGCAAAATCAGTCTTTTTGCAAAAAGGCTAGCCTCTTTGCGAAATGCCGGCCTTTTGCGAAAGCATTTGATCGTTTCTTTAATAAGATTAACGTATTTTAGACTTTTTGCAAAGTGCCTAGCCTAGCACCAGCCCATGTGTGCCAAAAAGCCTAAAGTGCGTTCAGTCTTATTGGGAAACGATCAGTGCTTCGCAAAAGGCCGGCTTTTCGCAAAGAGACTAGTCTTTTTGTAAAAGGGCTGATTTTGCAATAAGCCTGCGACATATATATATATATATATTAATATATGTATGTGTATACATTATATATTAACAAAATGTTTAACTGACCAAGAAGTCTTTCCTGTACGGCATGTGGCTTGATAATGCAACAGGTGCAGTTTTGTAGAGTTGCAGTGTTTTTTAAACCTTTATTTTTACTTTTTGAGTCAGGAAAGAAGTATTTCAATTCCTGAAAATATCCAATCAGATATTATATCAAGATACATGTTCTTAGATTAACTATTGTACATTAGAATTTGTACCTGCATTGCTGTTTCGGTATCTTTGGATCCATATACAGCATTATGTATCTCGTCTTTTCCATAGCAAGCTCTTAATGAAGATGCTGCTGTTGAACGAGCATGCTCACTATCTTCTGGGCCTGCCAGTTCTTGCCATCTCATTATACCATTTCCTCCTAATAATTCTAAAGCAACGACAGGGCCAGATATAAGATAATTTATAATAGACCTAGAAATAAACTTTCATAGTTACAATATCTAAAATTTACTAAAAATTAATAAACGGTTTACTTTTAGGATATGGTTAATAATTCAAAATTTAACTTACGTCTTTTCTATTTCGTCTTTTACAAGACAACATTCTGTAATATCGTTTGGAGTTAATCTTATCATTTTTATATTTGTGATATAAAAATCGTAATTTATAATGGCTTTTAATATTTCACCCATTTTGTCAATAACATCTGGTTTCAAAAGTACAAAAACCCTGGAAGAGTAAAATTATGTTAATTGAGTAAAAATATTTATATATGTATATAAATACTAAAGAAATCATATATAAAATAAATTATTTATCTACTTACTTTTGTAGTTGCGTTTCTAATTTAGCTTTGGTACAGGCATCTGCGTAACCCGTAATTTTGATGCATCTCGAAAATATTGTTATTACAGTACCGACATAAAAGTCTTCAGCCTTAATGCCTTCACATGTTGTTCTTCTTAGGAAAGTCTTTTTTGTTTTTAAGTCAAACTGAAATATATATAGTTTTATTGTACCTATATATGCATATGAAAAACATTTCATTATCTTACGTTAATGCATCTTAATACTTTAATACTTGAATAATGAGATAAATCAATTGATGCGTATAGAAAACACATAATTGCTTTTTTTGAATAATGTAATTTGCAATATGCAACTTGTGCACTTTATGCAATTTTCTCTATTTTTAAAACCTTATAGTTAACGTTTTTCCTATTATTTAGAAGAGTAAAGATATTTAAGGTGCTTGAGTTAAGTGGAATATCTTATATAAACATGCAATATTAATTTGTACGTACCAATTCGACAGTATTATCAGATGGATAATAATACAGATAAAATTTCTTCAGCATACAGGCAATTTGGTCATACCATTCAGCTTCAAATACATATCTGTCGCCGTAATCTGCAGACATCTCAAAACTTACATATCCTGACGTAACGTATTGTTAATTATCAATAATTGACAATATATGAAGAACTTCAAAACTGCATCTCATGGAAATTAAACGGCCGGGTTATATAAAATCGTCACTTAGTTTGAGAAAAATATCAAGCTAATTGGAAATATACATATCGTTATATCATGTCCGAATATTTCAGCAATATCAAAGACAAAAAGTTTATAACGGAACGGGAAAAAACAATTGCTATGGCAGCAAAAAGATCTGAAAATAATCGGAGCACAGACTGCTCCGTTTGGCGTTTTTTGTGATGTTGCTAGGCAATACGCCTCTACGTTCACAAAATGTAAATATTGAACTACGTAGCCATGTGCACGAAACTTTCCAGTAGGTAACATGCTGTGCCCGCGATTTCTTTTCCACTCCGTACTGTGTCGATAAAGAGTCAATAACACGGATCTTTAACCCTCAATGTGCATACGTGGGTCTACGGCGTCCGAGTCAAAATGATATCTGTTTGTAACTGTAAAACTTGCAAGCTTGCCAGAAAATATTAAATAAACGATATTTATCAACATGACTATAAAATTTAAATCGTTAACTACAATGTTAACAGATGTTTTGTGAATTTTTTCAGATTTCTTAAAATAGTGTCAAACGTGACAGACCCACGTGTGCACTGAGAACGTACCAAAAGAACGTATACACACGGAGGGTTAATGCAATCATTATTGATATAAAAATATGAAATAAACGTACAAAATAGACAGCGAAAACTTGCTTGTTTAATTTGCGAAAAATTTCACTTTAGTTTTACAAATAATTATTATACTTTTCTGACAAGCTCGATAAATAATGGAGAGAATAAAACGACGATCTTGCGAACTTATGAACTTTTGTCGAATATACTTTCGCTAAAATACAGCCCAGACAGCTGCACTCATGTCGAAAATCGGAAATAAGACGTTTTAAAGACATTTTTAACATTTTTAAGACATTTTTAAGACGTCTTACGTCCCGATTTTAGACACGGTGCTGTCTCTAGAGGAGGAAGTTAGAACCCTTTGGCTAAGGCCTAAGTCCCACAAAATAAGAGACTAATGTGACCATTATTAAGCTTTCTGCTATACAAGTAATAAAAAAATTAAAAAAAAGGTTAATAAAAAATATTATTGTATTTATATATGGAATACAATTGTATAAAATACGAAAGATATATAACTCTTTTTTTATTATTATTTTTCTCTCGAAACGACAGCTATTACGATTTGATTGCATCATATCTATTTTTAAATCGCTTTTTATAAGTATATAATTTAAATTTTACATCAATATAGTGTTTAGAATTGATCAAGCGAGCCTTAGCAACCAAATCTCCAGCGCTGGGCAACGCACAAGCGTTTGCACAAGACAACGCGTCTGACTGACGTGCACGCACGCATGCACGCACGCATGCACGTACGCACGGAACGAACGAACGAACGAACGAACGAACAAAATAAAACGCGGTTTTGACAGCTCCGGCCGGTCTGGCTGGCGCGGAGAAAACGCACCTTTCGTGATACGTAATCCCTGACGCGTGATCCACATTTTATAATTAAATCCGTGCCTCCCCCCGTGTCAAATAGTATAGTGAATCGCAACCCTGTCTGGAACACTGGACGCATCCTAATTGGAATGTCCACATGAGGCTGCTGAAATTCTTGCTTCGTTATTTCCCACCAGGTAAATAGACGATGTACAGTGCATTGTGCATTAATGATGTTGTCCCCGACCGCGCTCTCTTACATTCTTTTAAATTAATCCAGTGTACTTGAGAAAATACTAATTTTAATATACTTGGGTTTTAATCCTTTTAGGTCTTGCCCTGGAGTATACGCAAGGCGGTGACATCAAGACAAAGATGATCGATTTGCTGGACTTGTCCGCCGAGTAATCAGACAGATCAGATTTAGCTTTTACATTTAGCTTTTTTATTCGCCGTAGCAATATAGCTGTTTAATTGTTATTTTATACACAGAAAAAAAGAAGTGTCAAATCAACACTTATATGTATACGCAAGAATATATAATCTTGAAATGGGATTATATTGTGTTAAACGAAGAAAACTTGCTTAAATGAAGTTATTTATATTGTTAAGCAAAGTTTTATATGGTTCAATCAAGGAAAAAATGTTAAAATAAAAAGTTGAAATTCTTATAAGAAGATTCTTGCGTAGGATATATACAAGTATATCAGTGTTGATTTGACACTTCTTTTTTCAATGTATTTATCTAAAGATCTCACTTTGAGTATATGAAGCTGCACATTTGATAGCAATAAGATCGCGGAATAAAGCGAGTAATTTTAGCAATTAAACAATTTATTTTCCAGAACGGACGTAAGAGCATTAGCGGAAAGCATAAAAGCGGCCGAACCTATAATAACCGAAAGTGTAATGGATCAGTTAGTTGAAACTCTGCAGAAGCTGCAGACTAAAGTTTGCGATGCAAATACTAAGCACTACTACAAATACAAAACCTTACAGACGCATCTTTTGCCAGTCACTAATATAGCGTTCGATAAACTAGGTAAAAGGTACTCTACATTAAAACTGTCGCTTAATTATTAATAAGACTTGTAAAATTTACAACATTTCGAAGTAAGTAATGTTTCATGTTAATTAAATCCCACGATATGTGGAACAATCGATTAAAAGCTACTTATACTATAAAGGAGAAATATATAAAATGTAAAAGTGTTAAGAATAAATTATTAGCAGCAAACAATTTGTCGAAGCGTAACATATATAATCGACACGTCATCCGTTCGATCGACAGATGCTTGACGGGAAGCTATGACCGAACTTGTAAAGTTTGGGACATTGACAGTGGAGCGGAGCTTTTTACTCTCGAAGGCCATAAGAACGTGGTCTACGCCGTCTCGTTCAACAATCCGACTTCGTGAGTTGGTCACAATAATTCAGAGTTAGTCGCGACTATATCGATCCGGGATTGAAAGTAAAACGCAGCAAGAACTCGTGCGACTTACCGTGGCCGAGATCTCCTTTTTAATGTATAACGCGCGTTATACATTACATATAGTGCGTCGCGAATAACGGCGCATATCCCACTGATCCATTACACAATGTCCAAAATCAGGACATAAGACGTCTTAAAGACGTCATTAAGACATCTTATGTCCCGATTTTGGACGTTATACTGTCTGGGATGTTAGACCTACTGTCGTTTACCGTTTTAGAGACAAAATTGTGACTGGGTCCTTCGACAAAACGGCGAAGGTCTGGTGCTCGCGGACGGGTCACTGCCTCGCAACCATGTGGGGTCACGATGCGGAAGTGGTGGTAGCCAAATTCTCACCGACGCGTTGCAAGCTCGCGACGGGCTCCATCGACGCGACGTCAAAAATATTCCATATAGAAACCGGTATTGAAAATATCGCAATGTTATCTCACATAATAAACGTGCGCTTCGATTCGACCAGTTCACGGATCGATCGGGCGCAACATGCCGCTGCAGCTGTCGAGTCCACTTCACGATGCTCGAACACAGCGCGCAAACAATATGCGAAAGCAGTTAACGTATTCTTGTATAAATGTATACCGTAGGCACTTATAGCTGTATCCTGTATCCAATTATTGCCGGCTTTACGTTATCGCAGCGGCTGCCCGATACTCTAATTCTAATTAAACGAGCTTAAAGAAAGTCACTAACAATAAGTTGTTTCGAACTATCAGTTGTCTCGAATCTCTGCAAGGCAATTATAGAAAATTTAGGATATTAACGAAATATTAATTGCCATTTATTGATATACTGTTCTAATACATTTAGTACACCGATAATGTTTTCTAAATATACACGTTTAGTCATTTTTAAAGCAAACGGATTAGATTAGACAAGTTCCTGGTATTGTTATCTAATTATTCGATATAATTTTTAAACTCAAGAATACTAATTGTTAAAACTGCTATCTCCGTTCGACATGGTTTCCCCCGAATAAAACATTGATATGTCGTAAACTTTTATGCGAGAGACGCACGATTTAAATTCGGCAGGTCAGGAACTGGGTACATTGCGGGGACACACGGCGGAAGTTATTGCGCTGCATTACAACGACAATGGAAATCAGATCATATCGGGTTCTTTCGACGGAACCGTGAACATCTGGGATACAAGAACATTTGCGTGGGTTTCCCCCCTATATCTTGCATTATCTTATCTTATTACTATCTCTTAAGTATATGACGCGTAACTTACGTAATAAATTACGTAAAGTATCAAATGATTGCTTGACACGTACACTTTCCAATCAGCTTCTCACCTTTTCTCTCTTGTTAGCATTTCGTGATATATATAAGCTTATACAGCTTAAAATCATATTTTTTCAAAACAATCTTTTTTACTTTGTATGACGTCAAATGTGAAATTTGATTAAATATTTGATAAAATATTTTTGATTGACAATCCCAGACGGACGAGCGTGTTAATCGGCCATCGCGCGGAGCTGTCCAACTGCCTCTATAATTACGACTGTTCATTGATCGCGTCGTCCTCAATGGATAAAAGTGCGAAGGTATGGGATGCGAGAATGAACTCTTGCCTAGCTACGTTGTTGGGACACGACGACGAAGTTTTGGATCTCGCTTTCGATAATAATGGCAAGAGTCTGGCGACAGCCAGCAGCGATACTACCGCGCGAGTTTGGGATATAAGCAGCAATTTTCAACAGTTGGCTCTCATGAAAGGCCATCGAGAAGAAGTGTCAAAAGGCAAATTTTTTTATTGCAAACGAACGCGTCTATTCTATATCTATAATCTATATGCTATAATATATATAAATGTTTAAATATATAAATATATTAAATAATCTGTATAAATGTGCTAAAATCCAACGAATTTTTAGTTTGCTTCAGTCCGAATGGCCATCAACTTCTAACTGCCTCCTTGGACAGAACAGCCAGGCTATGGTCCGCGGACGATGGCTCCTGCTTTCAGCAATTGAAAGGGCACACCGACGATGTTTTCGCTTGCGCATTTTCATATACGGGGGATACTATAATTACCGCCAGCAAGGACAATACTTGCACGATTTGGAGGTGACTCGACTGGTTTCAAGTGTCCGCATAGCTTTTACTCATCGCTTTGTTTATCGTTTACATTGTGTATTTTTATGTTATCTGAATAACGGCAAGCGCAATATAATGTTTTTCGATAAGCAAACGAGCGATAATATTAAGTGCTTCCACGTTCTACCAGCGATGTCAACATTTTGACAATGGCAGACAGAGTAGTATTTCTAAAAAAGAAATTTTGCAGCAAAATTATTACTTATATAGAAAATTTAATGTAAAAGTGAACAAAAAATTTTGCTGTATTATAGATAATCAATTATTCAATATTATAGAAATAATAAAACTTGTTCTTTTAAAAGTAAAATAGAAGAATCTTGCGAAGAGTGAATTTGTTTGTAGAAACGTGAATTTATCGCCTAATTTAAATAGTTTATTCTTAACAAACGTATTTTGCTGCTGTAATATAAAGTCATTACTACTTCGATAACAGAATAAAAATAGTTTACTATTAGGTATCTATAATAAAAGAAAAAATTTGTAGATACAGAACAAAACTATTTTTAACAAATAATGTTAGTATTCTATTTGTTATTTACAAAATAACTGATGAGATTTGCTTCTAATACATATATAACATACCATTAAGCTTTTTCTCTGTATTTAAACTGAATATTTTTATCTTAAAAATAGATTTAGTTTATAATCGTTACACAAAACCACTAACTTACGCCAAATAATAAATGCATTTCTTGGAATATTCTAATAACCACTTATTAAAGCTACAGATGGCTATAATAATGTGACTAGCAAATACAAACATTATTTAAATTTATGAGGCAATTGAGATAAGATAGTCTGATTTAGATTTTGAATTCATAACATTAAAAAAATCATTGATAAGAGTTATTCCAAATACTCGTGTAATAATAACTATTTGAAAATTAATTTTATAGATATCTATTACATATACATATATGCAGATATGCAAAGTTATTTTGCAAGTTATTTTATAAGCATAGTTATATATCAATATTTACAGAAAAGATAAAAATATTATCCCTAAATATATATATACACACATCTACACAAATAGCATATATCTATTAATAACATAGATAAATAATGTATAATTTATTAATGTTGAGACAATTTGAAAATTTATTAGACAAGAAAATAATATAGTTGTTTATACTTTTTTTGTATATAAAATTTATATATGTATAAATATTGTTTAAATAAAAATATGTTATAACATATATAAAGAGATAATACTTCATATATATGTATATGTAAATAAAGAATGTATAATTATGTAAAAACATAAATATATCTATTATTACGTATGAGAGATATGCATGTAGAAAATATTAAGAAAACCCGAAGTTATGCTCTAGCGTGTAGTTACGTGAACGACATAAGTCCCACTCTAATTGTGAGTCAGTCACTGACTTGAGACTACATCATGTTCAGTTAGTGAGCGTCCAAGGTAGTCGTCTTGAACTCGTGGACTCGTTCGCATCAGCATACGCGAGGTAATCCACGATGCGTTACCGTGAGTTTTCTGCTTTCTAAAGACAGAATCCTGATGCCGGATGTCACCTGCCACAACGGAATTATATAATCATGTGTTGTACCTCATCGATATGGATTACACAACGTTATTTTCAGTGTGGATTCAGATTCATCTGCTTCTAAATATTTTTTAATACGGTGAGTAATACAAGATTATATAACGGTAAATATTTAATAATTGTAAACACATCGTCATTAATTGTAAATACATCGCGCATGTGAAATTATGTTATTATAAACAAATCGTTAATATATCATTTAAAAGAACGATACAGCAGTATTAAATATTGTTTAGGATAAAATAGATTCGATTTGGGTTTTATGCAAACTATTGCACGTGTATTTTTTAAGCTTGTCATGTCAAATGTCAGAAAACAGAAAAGAAACGGCCGCATCTACCGTTTAGTATCATACAGCTATAATCACTTCTCGTCTTCGTTTTGTTCGTAAGCCTACGGTTACGTTAATTAATTATATAGCGATGCGAAAGAGACGCACAGACAGACGCAAATTAATTAACGGAAGCACCGTCAGTATCCATTGAGACTCATATAATTAGCGCATGGCCGAGTCGAGAAATCGTCGCGGTATTACGACGCGCGGTTTACAGCAGTTCCGACGTTTTTTCTTTCTCGCGTTATTTTTCAATTTTTCACATCGCGCATGTATTATTTTAGGAGAATCGGACAAAAGAAAGAGAAAGAGTGCTGAGCGACGGTTGAACAATCCGTGAGGATAAAAACTTTTATCCTATCGGCAGAGCCATTACGACAGGCTGAAATAAATGTTATTACGTATTCGCGATAAAGCACGAATTCTGCGTGAGCTCTTCTCCGATCATATAAATTTGGAAGAAATACGTTATAGTATCCTTTTGCTAGTAATTCTTTAATCGTCCGAGGAAAAATGTTACAACGATGAATTGTATATAGTTTTCTTCGATTCTATTGAATTGTGATCTATTAAGATATTTGATATTTGTGGGTATTCCGGTTTATTCATTACAAAACAGTTTAAATGAGAAAATTTTGCATCTTTTGAGGACGTAAAAAATATCTTTATTTTTCAGGCCATCGTACTCGTTTATATTTTTACGATAGACATACAAAAATATCATCAGAACACTGGATGAAGATTAAAGAGAACGCAAGAAATTACACTTAAATAATTCAATAAAATGTGTTATTTACGAAAACTAAAAGTTTCTCTTCGTAAAAAGAGGCGAAACATTTATATACATTTAAATGAACAAGAAATAAGAATCGAGATGAATGAAATAATTGCAAAGATTATATATGATGCAATAAATCGTGTGGAAAAAAAGAAGATTGCTAAAGGTAGAATAATATTAAAGTCAAAGACGTTTTGATTGAGGGTCTTTGCGTTCGGTTTGCGACACTTGATCCACCGCACATATGCATTTGTGTATTTTTTTTGTTTCTTCGGATTTTAGATAATCCATATCGGTCATGACGAAGCATTATGCATTCCAAAATTAGAAAAACGTGACCTTTTTTTCTATATCTTATCAATTCGACCGTGAAAATGCAGAACGCAATTCTGCTAAAATTGATGCTTGTGGACATGTGACCGTTTCACTTGCGCGTGCACATTCATTATACTATTAAACTTTCGAGAAAACATGCTTGATAATAGAATCGAAAGTTTTCCCACTGGTGATCTACTACATACAAACCTTAAATTCGATTCATATAAAGATTAAGTCTGGACACATTCCGTGCAGGGTGCATATAATAATTTAATAAGTGATGTCCATTATCCTGTTACTTCGATTGTTGTGAACATTATTACGCATTATTTGCATTTATCAACGATTGTCTTACAAAGATACTACAGCGACATTCAAAAACATCTTTTCTCTTGACGTTTAAATAAGGATATGCACGTGAAAAATGTTTGATTTTTCGCGCATTAACAATACATTTTTCGATCTCTTTGAAATCGATTTATTTTTAGCAAATTTTTTTTTCAGCAATATGATGTGTGATAATTAACATATCCAAGCAATATTTTTAATATTTTAGTCATAATGTTATTTTAATTTAAAAAAATATATATTATATATACCTACCTATCTTACAGATTTATAGCACTAGCTGTGCTATTTCGCTGTGTTGTCAGAGAAATAAACGGTGTAACTATTTAATGAATCGTTATTAAATAAAATAATTATTTTACAAATTTTAATAATCTATATATCAACTTGTATATTAATAAATTTTATTATTATTTTACAGATTACAGAATGACAGGAATAGACAATTTAGGCTATGATGGTGTCGAACCAACGCCAACGGTAAGTTAATAATATTAAATAGTAATTTTAATAAAAGATATTAATATGGTAGATGAGTAAAGGACTGAATATATACGGTATTCTAATATAATCTAATAGTATTGAATTATAAGTAATTCATATAAAAATAAAAATAAAAATTAACATAAATTTATAATAGTAATTCATAAAAATATTGTAGAGTAGAAAGTACTTCTTAATACAATAATGTTTTAATAGGAATTATTCATGAATTGTACAAGATTTTGTTTAGCATTAAATATGGCTAGCGATTGCTTTATAGCGATTATTAAATTTGGACATGCAGATGACTATAAGAAAATTTTCACGCAAAGTTCTTGCAATGTTTGAAATTGAGATAATTGAGTTTCGAACGCACCTTGCGTTGTTATAAGAGTAATTTGAATGTTCAGAATCCACCTGGAGGGAGGATAAAATTGATTTATTTGGATTCTCGTCCGTTGCTTTCGACTCTCAATTATTTTTCAGAGATGTAAAATTGGCAAAAAAAGGTCACGCGTTCTATCATAAATATTAAATTTAACAAAAATCACTGCCGCGCGCATTGCAATGCATAAATAAATAATTTAAATATCGTAGTTTATTTTTGTTTTATCGTCAAAATAACATTAACTCCTAGATAAACTTAAAAATGCAGCTGATTATTTCTTTTTATCTGTCCGGAATGATTTACCGAAGATTTTACCGAAGCTTTATAAGGTGATGTAAGATGGAATCATTTTATGCATAGAAAAGTTTATATGGTATAATTTTTTCATATAAATCTGTTTTGAATTATGTTTCCTGTAGAGAGAACGGTCACATTCTATATAAATCATATATTACATGAAAGAAATTGGTATAATTTTTTCTATTACTTTTCTATATCTTTAAATATCTTTTTTTAAATATTTAATTGTATCAATTCTCTACAATTTTTAAGAATTTTACTTACGTTGATTAGTTGATACAAACGTTCTTACTGGAAACGTAAGAATATTATCTTTTGAGGAGTCAATAAAACTTTCTAAATTATTCTTCAATATTACATCAATATTATATTGAAAAGCATGTAATTATTTTTGATCTTGTGCTCTTCTTTCTACAAACTTGAACTTTATTTTAATCTTATGGGTGATAAGGCAGGAGTTCGCCACCGTATCCTATCGCATGGTGCCTCGAAAGAATAAACAACTGCCGTAACCCAGCGCGTTTCACCTGCCCCAACGGTGTTTGCGAAAATTTGCATCCGCATACTCTGAAAATTTGCATAAGTATATGTAAGGCAAGGCTGTTGGTAGGTTCGAGATATTGTCGCGCTTTTCTTCGGGCAGATAATATAGTAACGTATATCCATGTTATTATATACGAAACTTGTAAGAAAGCCAGATTGTTATAGTTGTATTTTTATCTTTTTATATATGCTTTTATAAAGCTTATAGCTTCGAAAAAATTAACTATTTAGCGTTTGCTATAACTTCGATGATTGCTTTTGCTGAAAAAGCGCAATAATACTTTGATTTTCCTTTGCTAAATCATTGAGTGCAGTGTGTTTTTTGCAGAGAAATTACTTCTGTTTAATCTGAGTTCGTATATGTGCGTCGATATTATTTTCGCAGCTGTTTCCCTGTGGATTGATTGACTTTGGAATAGTTACTTTTTGCGATTCTGGTTTTTGCAATTGACGCCTGCGGACTTTTCCGATTGAACGGTTAATTTCGGGAATAATATTTGTAAAACGAAGTGGAGACTTACGAAACACATATTTATTTATTGTATTGTATTTATTTATTGTATTTTTTGAATGTCTTTTCGTTATAAGATGCGCGTTAGTGTAACAGTTGAAAATAACAGTTAAAACGTAGCAGAGTGTACCTACTATATTCTGTCGTTTTTTTCCATTAGAAAGTCTGACAAGACTCTTGAATAGGGTAGGCTGTAGCAAACGCTCGGTTTCGCTTTTTATTCCTATTGTAATGCCATATTTTCGGTAACATTGCTCGTATGGACGAAACAGTTTTGAGCCGACTTAAAGCCCGGAAAAGTGGGCTGAGCGCGATTGCGCTGCAATTATGAGAAGTAGCGCCTGTCACGACGGAGATGTCGAAGAAAAAAATAATGGGAAAGGGGGAGACAAAACGCGGAAGTCACGGCGTACTTGGACATTGTCTCAATTAATGGACCGTGCTCGAAAGCTCGAAAAATTGTAAAAAATGCAGAGAGAAAAGGGTAGAGGGAGAAAGAAGGAGAGAGAGAGAGAATTAAGGGGAGGGGGAATTAAGAGAGAGAGAGAGAGAGAATCGCGTTGCTGACTTTTATAATCTTAAATAACCAATTTACATAGGCAATACGCTGAAATAATCTTGTTTTATGTAAGCCTTCTAACAATTTTTGCTGAATAGCAAATGCATATAATAAAAGAATCCACACGTAACTTGTACGTGCTCATGTCTATTTGTCTATGGTGCAATATCGTGAACATTACCCATTATAATCCGTTGTAAACGCTCATTAGCATTTGAAAAAGTGTAGTTATGTAATATTCGTTCTAAGTGTATTATGTTAGATTTGTTATTGCTATATGTATGTATATGTATAAGTGTGTATGAAAAAGTCCGAGAGTGGGATTTGACGATATTTTTGGTCATATTGTAAAGAAATGACAAGACTGAAGAAAACACAAGAATAAGTTTTTTCATTATTGCACTTGTTTATAATAAGTTAAATCCTACAAATAATATTTCGTAAATGAGCATTTCTACATACATTTAACAATTCCTTGTTGTTTTTCGTAAGAATTTTTTATTCAGTAAACTCTGATCTTGATTTTATTATTGATATAATTTGTTGCCGTATATTCTTTTTGAGTTGGAGAATATTTTGAGTTTTTTGTTTTAAAGTTTAAACGTATCTTTTTTCCTTGAAGCAGCAACCGTAGATCATGTCATTTCTTCACAACAACCCCCAAAAAATCTGTATGTCTGTCATAAAATCTACATAATCTAAAATTAAAATTTTAGGAAGAGAAATTTCAAGAAAGAGCAGGTTACACGCAATCGTTATTATGTCACATTGTTCTCTAATTGTACGAAACTGCGCGAAAAAGAAATACTTTTGCTTCGCGTTTGTTAGCAATATTGCGCGTCAATATCGGAGAAAGTGGATGAGAACGGGAGAGAAACGAACGGTCTAAATAATTGGCATCTGCTTCACGAAATGCCTGTTTGTCGGTTGAGTGCCGTTTAATTTGCATTAACAAGCTGTTTGGCATATTCACTTTGCATACGCCCGTAAATCGAGTTACTCCTGAATCTAGTTGTTAGGAATGCATCGGTCACACGAGTACCTACACGCTGTAAATGCTGTTGCGAAAGTTGTCCATTTATTAGAGGGATGGACTTTCCGTTAACTTTCCATCTCGTCGTCGTTTCAAGAATGCAGATACTTATACGATTGTACATAATTGTATTAGTTACGATATAATTACAGATCTATCTCTGAAAAATTTTTTACGCTTTTGTGACTACCCGGTTTGCACCAACTTGCACCAGATATTACGTCAATACCTACAAAATAATCAACAGAAATATGTATAAAATCTATTTGGCGCCTGTGTCGCCGGTAGCCTGTCTGCGCCGTATCCGCGTTTTCAGCTGAAAACGTATATAGCGTATATAGCGTTTCTCAGCAAAAGCAAAAACGGAGGAAATCTAAATGGCAAGTGGCGCGCTTTATGTCGCGCGCCACGAAACGGCCTACCGGCTCTCTCGCTGGAAAACCCTCGCCAGGAAGAAAACGTGTGTCGGCATAAAGTAACGTACGGAATATCGAACGTGACGGTAGACGCGCACAAAGCTCTTTGGAGACACTCGTTTTCATTTTGAACGGGAAAAGACCGGGCGGCGAAAAGGGGACGCGGACGCCGCGAAAGTAAGTATATATTTCATTATATACGCGGCTACAGCAGAAATCGTCCCGGTTTGCTTTCCCCTCACCCCGCTGTCCATGGATAACCATCACGCGAGGCAGAAAATATTTTACGCCGCGTGTAAAGAACCCTTCATCCGATCGATAAAAGAATCTACTACGAATTGCGACTGATATGTCAGTCATTTATCGAAACGATACGAGAAATGCATGGACCAATCATTCGTGGATTTTCCAGTCAGCGTAGGTTTTATGCCGTGACTCGCATTCGTATATGAGGATTAAAAGAGATCACGATGCGCGTATCAAGAGGCACGGACACATCGAGCGACTTCCGCGCGCCCGAAAGCGACGAAGAGAAACAGGACGTATGACTTTTACATGCGATAAGATTTCGTGCGTAACGTCAGAATATACCTAATTTAGCCTAATAAGCTTGCTTGTGACTATTTCTCTTATTCTTCTAATTTTCTACAATATAAGCAACGCTTTTTATAAACGGCAAATTATAAAATTATTAAGAGCTTCCTTTCGCAATCTCCATCGTGTAACTGGTCCGAAGTCGTCCACGGGTCCACGCCCTCGAGCAAAGTTGTTGTTTGTCTATTGTCATAGGCGTCACGACGTACATGTCCTGTCTGGATGGAAAATTGCACGTTTGTCGCAAATTTATTTCTATATAAATTTCTTTTTTTCGATAAAATTTATACGTTTGTCCTCGAATAATTTTTAGAAATTATTGTGATATCAGTTCTTCGATCGAGGATTCTTGCAACACCTGAGGCACGAGAAGTGAGCCTGGAGCGTTTAGCATAAATTTCGTAAGAAAATTCGACGCCTATGGGGTGAAACGACCGTCGTAAGAGACGACGTCCGCTCGGCGCTCGCTCGTCTTCCCGACAAGCAGACCCATACACGGCAGCCGTACACTCTCGCAAGCGGAAGCCATGAATCTTTATTAAATCCATGAAATTTATGTCGAAGCGGTCGCGTGGATTGTGAAACGTGCGCACGGCGATGGTCCCCGAAAGAGTATTTATTTTCTCCCTTATTTTCTCTCCACCCCTTCGTGCAACATGCGCAATCTCGGTTTAGCCCTGCTCGGCCGTTTACATTGTGTGTGTAATAAAATATGCTACTCCACGTATGCGTATGTATACTTACACACGTATTACGCTTAATGTGGCTCTTTTTTTCTGTACTTTCGGTGACGCACGTCCGCCTTCGCCGAGCGAATAATCACTGTCCGCGAGGCAGATGGACGTGATATTTAATTTGATATCGGTAAATAGCTACCACCGCGAGGGCGAATACCTTCCATTCCTACGCTTGCATAATTCCTGATTTAAAACGACGTCAACACGATTCTGCTCCGTTCTGTTGTTTCACTGTTTTCCATTTATTTTTTCGAGTACTTTTGCCGCCCCAATCGCAGAACAGTTCGATTTTATTACGAAAATACTCGGCGAGGGTATTCCCTTTGTTCAACGAGCCCCGTATTTTGTGCACTAGCTCTAGCCTCTTTAAGAGGCGATATTATCATAGTGATTTATTTCGATCTTCTCGCCTCTCTGCGTACCGGCGTTATTGCTACCATAAATTCAGGCGCGTCCGCGATGTTTGATATATCCGACCTGACCTATCGCTTGTCTCTCACAATCAGTTGTCTGCCTCTCCCGTGCACTTTAGAAATTTCGGCATTTCCGCGAAAATATTGAAGCTTTCCTAATCGTCGACTTGTTCGCTCCTTTCCATTTCCTTTTCGCAGATTTATGAATTATAACGTCTCATACAATTCATATAAATGTACGTGCACTCGTTTTATTAATTTTTTTATCTCAGACATATTTCATACATATTTGTCAGATTCGAGATCTTTTGAACAGTCGCGTACAGCGAATGGAGTTTCTTGATAAACATTGATAAACAAAATATGATTGCTATTGTTGGCAAATAATCAAAATTAAAATTTTAAACCGAGATACATTCGATATATATTTTGTAACTTAAGATCCATACTTGTATTTGAAAAGTGTGTAGTAAATCTTGAGTGCAAAATTCTCTCAGCCAAATCAATGGTTATCGATTTTGTAAATCTTGTGAATTATTTATTTTGAATTTATATTGATTTATGATTGAGCCTACGATTTTGACAAGCAACTTTAAATATTTAACACAGGTGTAACATTTACAGCCGCGGCAGTCTAAATCGAGTTAAAAATGTAGATAAAGATGTAGATAAGGATGTAGATAAGAGCAGTAACCTTATCTATTCTTGCAATTATTATTACAAGAATAGATAACAATACCACCATGCTCCAAAAGAAGTGTTATCGCTGTTTAAAGAGTGATCGAGGTTGGTAACGAGCGTTCGTTAATTAGCGGTTAAAACATCGCGAGCGAGCGCGGGCAACAACGATGTCGAGCCTCGTGCATACATACGTTAAGCGCTTATTAGTCGGCTCGAGCTTCGCGCAAGGAACTTTACGTTATTACGCGATGCGCATAAATTCTCCGCAAAAGCCAATAAACTTGATCACATTTAAATGACGGATGGAATCGGGTAGCTCGTACACGTCTTGATGGCGAAGCAACAGCTTAGTAGGGATGGTTTATAGCAGATTGGAGAAGAGCAGGAAGAAGAGTGTACAGTGTAAGTCGGAGGTAACGATAGGAGAGGAAGGGAGAGAGAAAGAAGAAGGGTGAGAGAGACAGAGAGATAGAAAGAAATAGAGAGAGAGAGAGAGAGAGATGGGGTAGAGGGAAGGAGAAAAGGTATGTCTGTGATAAAAGCGCGGGTGGTGGGTTGATAGTAGAGCGATAGAGAGAGGAAGAGACAGCGGGGGGAGAGATAAGGGAAGAGAGAGAGAGAGAGAGAGAGAGAGAGAGAGAGAGGGGAGGGGGTTGTCTATACCGTGTTTAAACTCAACGGGGAAAACTGTGAGAGCAGGAGCGCGAGCGCGAGCTTGAAGCGTGGCGTGGGTGCGGACTTCAGTCGCGTGCGACGCGCGCTCTCAGCCGCCACGCGTTCCTCAGCTCTCTGATTTAATGCGACTGAGAATGAATGCGAAAGAACGCGCGCGTGGAACTAGACATCTGTTTACGGGTTATTAGAATTTTTACGATAAAAGTGTAATACAATAAATAAGATTTTCACTGCAATAAATTCCTTTATGGTACGAAAACAAACTCGGTGCACTAACTCGGGACCGGCGAGTAAATCGAGAAATAAATCGTCGGCCGTGGATTACGAGTTACAACGATAAAATGTGGTAAACAATAGATTTGCGGTTGCAACGACGATAGGATTGGGAGCGCTATTTGTGACTCTCGATAGTCTCGATTACGCGCGGAAATCGAAATTGACGAGTTCAATGAGATGAAGTACCAGCTTTGATACTGTTTGATGGAATGATGTATGTTTTATTATTGGCGCATCTCTGCCGGTTAAGAAAATTGTAATTAAAGCTTTGCACAGACAGAAATTATTGAAAAAAAGAGAGAAGAAAAAAAGAGGCGCAAGATGGAAAGTAAAAGTAACAGCACTTCGAATAAATATCATCGTCATCACAAGCAAAACAAGTGCAAACAAACTCTCTAGCTTTGAAAAGTTATAGAGGCAGCGCGGTGAACTAATCGCGGTTTGACTGTCTTATCTCTGTCAATTGATAAAGTGGAGGTTGTTAATCCAAAGTTGCATTTCTTATCCGCTCGCCGACGTCTCTCTCTCAAGAAGGTTCACGGAAGTCGCGATCTCTGCCCGACTGAGTAGAAATGATCTGTGTCTAATGAAACGAGCTGTTGATATTTTAATGAAATATTTCAGTACTAAATAATGTTTGCTAAATTTTTACGATCGACTGTCGCCGAAAAATTTAAGATAAAAGAATGATTAGTGGAAGCTAAGCGACGAATTATATAGATTCTTATCTTTCCTCGTGGAAATTATTGACAACTATGAGGGACAAGTTCACATTCAGCGTGAGTATCGTTTGTACGGTATTGCAATCGATTCTTGTGTTTTTTAATTCTGTCACGATTTGTTAAAATAGTTGAAAAAAAGAAAGGATAGAAAACGTCTGGCTAATATTTGTTTTGTAACCATCAGCGATATGGAACAAAACGCATGTAGACGGCTATCACTCGAGACCGTAGGCCACAGAGATTGTAGCATATTCTCTCTTCTATTTATTGTTAGAGCCAATCATGTCGTTTTCACCCGCATGCCGCATGAGTTCGTTGAATTTACTCCTATCGTTCTATTTATTATTTATTTTGCGTATCGTATTTTATAAGGCTGGCACTGCTGGCAGGGAGAATATTGGCGTACATTGGAAAACGAAATGCAATATGCAATATGTTTTATTTATATCCCAAATGATAGAGATAAATCCTCGCCGATGTAATTTACAGTCGGGGGTGCAGGACATGCACGAGACCCTGTCTAGCTTCCCGGAACAGTTTGGGGATGGCCCGAGAAAACCGGAAATAAAGCCGGAAATTCCGAAGGAGACGGATAGAACCGCGGACAATCTGAAATGCGGTTGGTTCTGGTTCAGGCCAATTTACTTGCAGAAATTTCGCACTGCAAAATGGGCACTTTTCTGGCTATGCTGGGCTGGGGCGATGCAAGGTACGTAATTTGATGATTTTTTTATACGGAGATACGCTTGGCGTGAACCTCACCGCGGAAATTTGTTCGATAAGCCTATTAGCGCTGCCTAAAAACGAAATTTTTAATAACAATGTTATAAAGATATTAATTGGTTAATATATTAGGTTGGTGTAAAAAAATAGTCATTTTTTCATTAAGCTTATTAAATAAAAAATCCAGTTCTTTCAAAAATAATTTAAAAGGTTTTTAGAGAAATAAAAATATTTTTAATTGGAAAATAGTGTATTTTGAAACCAGTAGATACTGTCAGTGGCGACAATTTTGTTTTGATTTTACTGCAATTCTATTTTGAAATTTTATTTGACATTATACATGAAACCTCTTGCGTCAATTTAATATCTCTCAGTCCCTTCTTTCGAGTTTGTCATTAGTGTTGGTGCGTGAAGCGTTAACTTTCTTTCGATCGTCCGAGATTAGATGCGAGTGTCAGGGACGCGAGTATTTTCAGACTAACTTTCTCATCGCCTCACACGCCGTTATTATAAAAAAAGATCGAGCGAACCGCATCTTTGTAGACATAATTCCCTGATAGCGTTTGATGTGACACAATATTATCACACGGGCAACACTATATAATACTCATACGTTTGAATTCGCAATTTCGATGCTTCTACGTGAAAATAAGCGCGGTAGGGTGATGATTGACGACAACGAGGAAATTGTCCGACCGATATCTATAGTTTGCGTTTACAAGAATAGCGGAAGAAGGAATAATACATCGATGAAGGAAAGAGAAAACTTGAAAAAATCGCTGAAAAACGTGTAAATTTGTCAATATAAGAAATTATTTCTGATAAATTTTTCAACGAAATGAGTGCTCTCTCTCTCTCTCGCCAGACGTGATTCTCTTTAGGATTAAAATATGTTTATTAAATGCATCCTAAGGGAGTCGTTTACTCGGTGTTCCTGTAATGTAAGACAAGTTAAGAAGACTAACGGTTACGTGCGTTATAATATCATCAAAAAGTGTGTAAATATACATCACGTGATGACAGATTACAGTATATGTCTATTCAAAAGTAGTTTGTAATAATTTGTAATTGAAATTTGCCGGGGGTCGCAAAATTGCTCTTCAATTGTGAAACAAACTGCCGGATTTCGTGCAGCAAATATCGTAAAGTTAGCTTGAATAGGTTGCAAATGGAATCATCGGTCATGCATACATACAACACGCACAGGCACACACACGTATCTTTGTTGTTCCAGGGATGGTCGTGAATGGTTTTGTAAATGTCGTCATAACGACGATAGAAAGGAGATTTGGACTAAAGTCGTCGGAGACCGGCTTGATAGCGGGTGGATACGATATAGCTAGCTTCCTTCTTCTCGTACCAGTAAGCTATCTCGGCGGCCGCGCAAAGGCATCGAAGCCAAGGTACGCACGTGTATGTCGTCGCGCCATTATCTCACGCATTAATATTAATACCGATATCGTTTCTACACGACGATTCTCATAAATATTAATCCTAACGTCAGTCCGTCCGACACCGTCGACGTTAATCCCCCATCCCGTTTTTTTGCTACGATAACGCCTCGGAACCCTCGCCCGCGTAATCGACAATCGATAGCTCTTCCGGAGATCTTGAACCTCGTCGGCTAGAGACAGTTTCTCTAAAATTACTTTAACTAATTGAAAAAAAATCTAGTACACTGTCAAACAATGCGTATTCAACGATGATTCATCCGGCTTTTTGTTCGATTTAACTTTGAAAATACGGTCTAGAATTAATCGCGTTCTTTAAATCTACCCTGTTTCAACCGGATGTTCTGGGCTGTCGTAGGTATATCGGCATAGGAATTCTAGTCTTAGGTGTAGGTAGCCTGCTGTTTGCGTCTCCGCATTATCTCGCCGGACCATACAGAGGAGGTCAGCAAACAGACAACATATGCCAAAGTGTGACCAATATATCGAGCCACTCGGTAAGCGAACAAATTAAATTACAGAACGTATTTAAATTTACATATCCGGTTTACTTTATCACAACGTGACAAGTTTAATCGAGACGGCGCGGCGCGGCCGCGGCGTGGCGGCGCGGCGTGTCCCGTAACGCCTTCCAATAATACACGGTTATATCACGTCGAGACCAGACGTTAAATTCTCTCTTAAACGAAATTTACATCACAATCGATAACAAAGACAATGCGTAATTAAATGCGTGCGTGAACTAATCGAAACTTGTTTGTAATACCGTGCTTTTCTCGATTCCCACTTCTATTTACGTAGTTTGCCTAGTGAACCGGCGACGCCAGATTTATCATTATTTCGGCCACTCAGATATCCTGCACGGATCAATCTACCGTTCAAGCGGAGCTAGAGCCTTACAGTGGCGTGTACTTAACCATATTTCTGGTAGCTCAGCTATTACATGGCGCCGGTGCGGCACCCTTTTATACCCTCGGTGTTACGTATTTAGACGAAAATGTTTCGAAGAAGATGTCTTCGGTATATCTAGGTAAGACGCGAATAAGCAACGCAAGTACATATTTAATATTTATATGTCAACTTTTTCTAGATTGATTTTAATAAAATGATAAATGTATTGTGTGTCAGGTGTTTACTATACCATGGCCATAATAGGACCAGCACTTGGCTACGTTATCGGTGGCGAATTACTGAAAATTTACACGGACTTTCTTACGGTGGACTCTTCAACGTAAGTATTTAAATATTTAAATAGATATACGGGTGCGCTATCTCCTGTTATTTAAAAAAAAGCGTATGAGATATCTTTATTTCCTCAAGAAGAGAATGAGACGAGAGTAAAGGTATTTTATTTGCAATGCGTACTACAGAATGTAGTCGCGTCAAATGAAGACAGGGGAAAAACGTGTAACGGTCGCGGCATCGGAATTCGTCTCTTCCCGTTGTCACGCTAAACGTATTTTCCACCTTTTTTCCCTGATAACACACGGGAACGTTTAGTCGCGCGTCAGCGGCAACTTTATTAAATTCTCGCGAGGATTTATCGGTCGTTCGCGTCTATCTCTCCGACGGAATATACGCATACACACGGCCGTATATATGTATATGTATACGGACACGATAACGCGCATGTTGACGCGCGGTTTCGAACGGAATAACTCACCGATCTGATGGTATGCAAATGCGCATATTCTTCATTTCGCCACTAGTATTCGAACGACGTGCGTGTGCTGGTCGTTTGTGGGAAATTCGATATCGATTGCAAAACGATCTCCCAATCTCCAATACATAAAGCGTCGATTAAATAGCGCGAGCGTACGCGCATAAACGATTGCGCCGATTGATCCGATTAGCTAATTTTCAAGAGTAATTATCAAACGACGACTGCGGTTTCGATACATTGTCGTATCATATCCGATACTCTCGAAAAAGATATACCTACATTTATCCGAGAGGCATGAAAACGCAAACACACGCTTCTTTAATGCACCGCTGCCGTTAAAAATATTCCCCGCAGGATCATTAAAGCGTATAATGGGCCGAGATTAATAGTGCGTGTAACTCCATCGATATACAGTATATCCCGTGGGGAAAATGTCAAGTGGCGAACCAATGTTTGACGATGACGCCGATATTACCCTTCAAAACTGTTGGCTCATCCCCCAGCACTTAGGACACAATCAAGTTCCATTTGTCTACGCGTCTCCCCGAGGACTCTCCCCAACTACACGCACCCCTTCATCGACCGTTGAGTCATTCTGTTACCGCGCGAGAATCAAATTAATCGTTAGCCGAAGAGACGATCTTTTTTCGCATCTTTTCACACACACACACATACACACACACACATTCTGAAATCTTATTTACACGAAATAGGAATAAATAAAATGGAAATAAATTGCGATGCATCCCCTACAATGGTACTCTTGCGGTTGCAATTACATCTTTTCTCTTTTACGAGAAACGAGATTTCTCAAGAAAAAGGACACAAAAAATAAGGCGAAATTATTCGTGTAATAGGTACGGCTCTCCTATCGCTGCACGTGAGAGTCGGTCGTGCATGCGCCGCGTTTAATTTCGCAGGTAAATGAAAAGTTTCGCCGGAGATGCAGCAGCGGCAGCAGATGTAGCTGGCCTCAAGCTGGTTGAAATGAATGACTTCTCTACGTGCACCTTTCCGCTTTCTCACTTTCAAGTTCCTGCGATAAGTTACATTATATAGCTACGCGTTCGTGTGCCGTTTCTTTAGTAATGGGTTTCGGGCGTTATACAAATTATTCCTTTTCTCGGATCAAATATCGATTCTTTCGTCCTATAGACTTTCGTATTTATCGTATTTATTACCTTTTAGAGAATTAGCATTGTTATTAATATATTTCCATAATTTTATTGGCTCGGGTAAAATACTTAATAAACATTCGTTATTAATATTTATCAAAATATGCAGCAATGCTTTATGTTACTGATATTAATATTTATTTGGATAACATGATTCGCGTAAGCTTCGATTTTACGAAATATATCATCCTATAGACTGGTATATTCAATGAAGGAATACTTTCTATCTGCGAAAAAGATATTTTTCTTTATATGCATTTTTGTTTTAATTAATTGATTTTACGTTACGTATTATGTATTCCATCATACATCGAGCTTTGGAAAAATTACTTTTATTCCGTTAAATGATCATGTCATCAATCGAAAGCCACACAAAAGAGACATTTGCTGCATCTAACACTGGCAATTAATCAAAGAAGTTAATTTATTAAAGCCTTGTCAGTCGAGAATTTCTGATTACGTGAGAAAATAGAATAGAATTAATGTTAAATCATAATCAGATAAAGAGTTAAATATAGAATTTGTTGATCATAAATGCGCCCGAAATAATCTCTTAGGTACACATTTTTTTCTGGCAGAGAAAAATCGGTCGGATATTTTTTTGCCCATCAGCTTTCATTCAACCGAGATAAAAATGAGAGGAATTAAACGGCGCGTTCTAGTTTCGTTCTTGCACATTTACATCCATTACCGTTAAAAGGGAACTCAAAATAGAGTATCGAAATCCCGAGATCTATATAGAATGAATGCTAAATATATTTCCAAAGGCAAGACTTGCCATTATGTTTCACCGAATCTATCGCACCCTAAAACCGTTGAATTTTAGGATTGGGTTAACTTCTGATAGTAATGTCTGGATTGGTGCATGGTGGATCGGTTTTTTGGCAGCGGCTGTCATGTGCTTCGTCATCGCGATACCGGTTTTGGCATTCCCGGCAGTTTTACCCGGTACGATCATTCTTACCTACATTTTTAGATAAAATAATAATGAAATAAACTTGGAGATATCAGATGGATGTTCAGTATAACCAAAACTCTGTAAAAAGATGGACGGTTTAAATAGGATCGGAGGAATTAGCCAAGGATAGGGTGTCAGAAGCGCACGAGAAGTCGACTCGATCTTCCACCGCGGCGACGGGGGAAGCGTTTTCCAAGATACGAGAGCTGCCGCGTGCTTTGACCGAATTACTTGGAAATCCAGCATTTTTTATGCTGAACCTGGCAGGTGCCAGTGAAGGGTTGCTTATTGCTGGATTTGCTGCTTTCCTACCGAAACTGATTGAAAATCAATTCAGCGTCAGTGCCAGTTCGGCCGCGTTGCTGATGGGTGAATAAAATCACAATTCAATTAATCTATCATAGTATATAGGTAACATGAATTTCATATAAGCGCTGATCGTTATGTGGAATCATTTACATAAAGCTCTGAAAATGATTTGATATAAGTAACGCGCCAAATCGCAGTAAAGAAGTTTTTAACAAGTATCAATTAGTGACACGTTAATTAATTACCGTTATGGTTTATATTAGAAAATATGGTTTTCAGGATTGGTGACTGTACCGGCAGGAGGCGGTGGTACTTTTCTCGGTGGTTACTTGATAAAACGTTTTAACTTGCCCTGCTCTGGCATTTTGAAATTTTGTTTACTGGCTACAACCGCCTGCATCGCTTTCACGCTGTGTTTTGCTTTAAACTGCCCGAACTTAGATTTCGCCGGATTGACTGTTCCCTATCAAAACATCACGAGGTTTGTACAATTGATAGATTTATCCTGATGGTAATGGATTAGCATGTTATAAAAGCGGCTCGTTCGATTACGTTTACTTATTACACAAAAAATAATCCTTTGCTTCGCCAGTAATAATTTATAAGTAATAAATTATTTATTTAGTTTGACTTGACCACCTTTATTGAATACTAATCTTGTCACGACGTTTCGATCATAGATTTTGTGGTCCTTATCAGTGCTAATCTAAGTTATAACTTACGGTAAAACTATGGCTATTATACAGAAACATCTTATCAGTTATGAGGTCGTGCCAAAAAAGTCATAAAAATCTAAACATTTTTCAGAAATACATCTTACGAAACATCTTTTAGATTTATGACT
Organism: Leptothorax acervorum; assembly: GCA_035220615.1. Classification (NCBI taxonomy): domain Eukaryota; kingdom Metazoa; phylum Arthropoda; class Insecta; order Hymenoptera; family Formicidae; genus Leptothorax; species Leptothorax acervorum. The sequence continues at coordinate 95,802 of JASTWQ010000104.1, read as the reverse complement.
TTTTTTGGCACAACCTTGTAACTGATAAGATGCTTCTGTATAATAACCACAGTTTTATACCGTTATGACTTAGGCCGATATTCATAGTCGGTTCTTATATCTAAGACCATCTTAAGTACAATCTTAAGATGTCATAAACCAATCACAAAGCCATTAAGATACTACTTAAGACGGTCTTGAAATAAGAACGGACTATGAATACTGGCTATAGATTTTGCACTTGATAAGGATCACAACCCATGGATTAAAACTTCGTGACAAGATTAGCATTCAATAAAGGTTGCCAGTCAGGTCAAACTGAGTAACTAAAATATTTTGTTATTACACAAAGATGATATCGTTGCAGAAAGATCGCGTTATCTCTCGAAAACACCTGCAACAATGGCTGTGGATGCTCTAGATTGCATTTCGACCCTATATGCGGTGTCGATGGAATCACGTACTACTCGCCCTGTCATGCTGGCTGTTATCGGGAAACGCAGATAAACAATGTCAAAGTATAATTATTCTCCAGTATACTTCTAGAATAGCGGAATTTCGTTTATAAGCGGGAATTAAATGTTGTGACATTTCTTCTTCTAGGTATACACGGATTGTAGCTGTATACACGTACCGGCGATGAATTTGACGAGCGATGATACCGGCGACATTATCCAGTACGAAGCTATCAATACTACCTGCGCAAGTTCATGCTCGTACTTGTGGCTGTTTATCGTCCTAGCATTTTGTAATATGTTCATGACCTTCCTCTGTACAATGCCGGCACTTTCGTCAACATTGAGGGTCGTGCGCGACGATCAGCGATCGTTCGCTTTAGGCATACAGTGGATCAAAGTTCGGATTTTGGGAACAATACCGGCACCCATGGTATTCGGTGCTCTTATAGATGACACTTGCATCTTGTGGAACGAGACGTGCGATGGCAGGGGGGCTTGCCTCGTATATGACAATTATTACATGAGCAGGTTGGCAAATTACGAACGGTGACTCTTACACAGAAAAAAAAAAAGTGTTAAATCAAAACACGTCTTTTTCATTTAATGCAATATAATCTCATTTTAAAATTATAGATTGTTGCGTACATACGAGTATATGAGTGTTGATTTGATACTAATTCTTTTTCTGTACACATAAATCGCGGGTTAATCCCAAGTCTCTCAAATATGATTTTGTTACACTTTTTTTCAACAGATATATGCTCGCACTGGCATTCATCGGGAAAGCGGCTTCGCTGCTCTTCTTCTTCTTAGCATGGTGGACGTATGTTCCACCGAGCACTAGAGGCATCGACCAAAATTCTCGGCAGCAAACGACGGCTACTTTAATGCTAAGTGATACTTCACAAGATGTTGAAATAGTACCAACTACAATAGCGTAATCTCGGATTATTTCGTTTTTTTTTTAGGAAGTTATTCTTTTAGAACTGCTATTTTATAGAAACAGTAGAAATAACTGCGGTTTATACACGGATAGACAAATGTTCCAACTTTTTATGCGGTAAAGTCCACAAAACTCTGAGAACTAGAATGACTTAAGTTATAACGAGAATATCGTCGCAAATACATAAACAGATATCAAGCTAGGATAAATTATGTATATGTCAAGTGTGAACAAGAGTTTTCACGAAAATCCTTTTTGCACGCTAGAAAGTTAAGCTTTTGATAGTCCTATAGCCGAACATAGCTCGGAAACTATAGGTATATTCGGAAGTCAATCAAGGGATGTTAACATATCCGGACAGTTGTGCCAAAGAGCCTATAACACCTAGTTTTTGGATTTTCTTTCGAAACCTTTTATATAATGGACAAGTCTCGGTGCGATAAATCTATAAGCACGGACCAAAATATTCAGTTTGCGCAGCTCCAACTTCCGAGCTCTAACACAAATTTTTATAACCCTATTAGATTAGATTTGCTGACTGTCAATTAAAGATTAATCAATTGCATTTCCTATAATGATAAATATTGATAGTATTGTACTTTATATACCCAGAAATGCGACTTACATAAATTTCGAAGGTGATTTTATCATGTATCAACCTTGGTGGTTGTCGTATGCTATATTACCGATTTGATATTACACTTTTTGCGCCGTTTTTTGCTGTAATTATTTTTATTAAACGGAAAACGCCCACTATGCCTAGAGCGCCTGGAGCACGTATTTATATATGTCATCAATAAAAAAAAACTAATGAAATATGTTACACTTTGATCTTTATCTCTTCCAATATGAGATTTCTCACATCTTCCTCAACTATAGAATATATCTCTGAAAGCAAACCTTATAATTCTGTTTCAAAATTCAAAAATATTGTCAAAGTACTTATATTAAAACTGCATATTTTAGAAATATGTTAATTATTATTTAAAAAATCTGCGCTATTTTACAGATCAAATAAATGTTAACCATCAACAACAACAACTGATAAATCAGGAAATGAATTTGACACACGTCGCTCAATACTTCCATGCAGTTGTCGATGTTAACAATATGTGGTCTCTTATGTTAGAAATAAGCTGTCTTATTGGTATGATATTATTATCAGAGAGAAGCCTGAGTGGTCATGGGCGTGATTTAGCTGTTACTTTATTTTGAAATGCCTCTATTGTCCATAAAATATATACATTAAATTACGTAGCCGATGTCTGAATCCCGTAGGTAATGTCCACGATCAGGGATTATCAGATGCATCATAAAGTAGAGGTGAGATTACATTATTGGCAAAGATAATATATTGCGTCAGAGCGAAGAGGTATTCCAACGGAAACGGAAGTTGTCAACATTAAAATAGAAAATTATAAATTATCTTTTTAGAAATATTAAGTGGAACCCTTCAATTTCTTTGTATACTACGCGATTAATAGAATTCACTTGTCTGATAAGGTACGATTTAACTTTATCAGATGATTATTTGACGATAATCGCGAAAAATGAATAAGCAATATTATCTTTTTATAAGGCTGTTCTGCTTTTATTGAATATTATGCAATTAAATGCATTTTGGCTAAACTTGACTTCGCACTTTTTCAGTTTATATATATATATATATACACCTATTATATTAAATTGGTTATATATTATTTCGAGATTTAATTAAAATTTTATCCGGTAAAAGCAGATTAACTTGTAGAGGCCCTCCACCACCCCCGCCAACGTTAATCGGCGGTCCTCTTTTCTTTGAAAATGTGTGCTTTTTGTATTATTTATTATTTATTCTCGTTATAAAATTTGCAATAAATAACAATATGTATAATTACACAATTTATTTGTTACAATTTATAATTTACAATATATTTTACATCAAAAAGTGGAAAATCTATATACCAAACTGTAAAATACATTACAAAGAATTTGCTTACGAAATACTTATACATGCATACATTTATATTATAAATACACACATTTGAGTTTTTTTTACTGATGCCAGATTACACGAAGACGTTCGAAATAAATATGATAATACAAAAATTCACTATTTTAGATTAGGTATGTAACTTATAAATATTTCTAAAACGATTAATTTTTTATTATTAAATTTTTTATTATTAAAGTCAACAATCAAGTAAAAAGCTCCTATCTTCTAAGGTCTTATATTTATTTTGAGCTTTAAAAAATTGCGAGAAGTAAAAAAAATGAAGTTATTACCTTGTTTATGGAAGGGATAATTGATCCAACGATTTGATCAGAGCAAAGTCCCTCCACCGGGCCGTCAGTTGCCGACGTAGAGAAGAACGATTCTCAAGATGGAAAGTGAGCTTAACATACCCTCTCTCTCTCTAATTTGTCAAGCTTTATGAAATCATGAATATGAAGAGAAAAAAAATTAGATAAGCAACCCGTTAAACGTCGAAGGCCTCGCTGCAGGAAGGAATAAATCCCAGATCTTCCGGATTGCTCCCGATAACGGTCATTTCGGCAGCGAGTTAACGACAATCGTTTTTCAAATTATTGTGTCCCGTATATATTTATACTATTGAAATATTCTTCCATTATATATTATATAAAATACATTTCTTTCTTATAATTAAAATATATATCTATTACGATATATATTTCTCTTATTAAAAAAATTATATGGATGGAATAATTTTTCTCGAGGAGTAGTTACAAACGAGTATATTTAATAACAAAACGCATAAGACATATGCATTCGATAATTAATATTGATATTAGGGCCGGTAGAATCTAGTCCCTGGAAATGGTTTCCTAATGAGAAACCTAAAATATTAAATAATAAAATATAGTCGTTTGTAACTACATTACCTCAAAGATGTATCATGATTGTATCATAGGTTTTATTTTTTTTAAATCTATTTTTTATTTCTTTCTTCTTTATTTTTCTTTCTTTCTATTTTTCTGTTTTTCTTTCTTTTTTATAAACATAATTAGTTATTTTATCTATAACATAATTAGTTATTTTATCCAACTTTACTGTCTTTTTATCAGCAAGACAGAAGCATGACTGATATTAGCGTTAATGGAAGAATATGTAATGAAAAGAATAAAATTTTCTCTTATAATGTTTCAATTAATTTTGAAAATCGACGTCGCGCACTTGTGCTGAAATCACTGATTCCAAGGATCCGAGATATAAAAAAACTAGAAATTAATTCAGGTGCTGCAACAGGGGTCTTCGATCTTCAACGGGGCACCGAATTAATAACCCACCACGTTGAAAATTGCTATGACTCCCCGTCGGTATACGAACGTGTATTTCTTAACGTCCACCTGACGCGAGGGACAGCTATAAAGGCCGAGATCGCATTCAAGAACGGGAAAACGCGGTCTTCAACATCGTGAAGTATCGAATATTTAATGTGATCAAGGTAAAAGTTATGAATAAAATAAAAAAATATAATTTTCCGTTTCGCGTATTATTCCAATTAATAACGAATTACGATAATTTTAAGTCACAAATTCCGTAATAATTTTGAAAAAAATGTACTCGTAATTTGATAATATTAAATTTCAAGATGTCAAATTTTGCGAGCGAGGAGCTATTATTTGATTGTTGACTCAGCATTCGAACCTTCATGTCTTCACATTTATACATACAAAATTTACAATAATTGGCGATAATCTTTAAATGCGAAATTCTGAACAAAGAATAAAAACCTTTAAATATTCAAAAAAATTATAAAAATAGTAAAAACGCAATGATTAACGCGCTAATTTAGCAAATTTGTATTATTGTACGTCTTCTGTCGATTTCGTGATATATCCGGCATTAGTATCACATAATTTCAATTTTATTACAATCCTTCTTACGAATTTTTATTGAAATAATTATATTATAATTAATATTATATAAAAATATTAAGTAACATTATATAATATTACACAAATATAATATACTCCAGAATTACATATTTTGTAATAAACTAAAAATTTATTACATAATTAGTAATATGACAATTAAAATATTATATAATGTTACACTACTTAATATACTTAATTTATTAAAATATACTTAATTTAAATAAAATAAATTTGAATATTAATCACATAATTATTTTGTATAACTAATCCCTCCGTGTCCCTACCTACCCGAACTTTTATGTCAATATATTTCCTACCTATTTATGTTCCTATATGCTCCCTCATATTCCTACCTAGCCATATGCCTATTTACCTAATGCATCATATTCCTACCCACCCGTATTTATTAGTTTATATTTAAATTTTATTCTTTTATTTAGTTTATTTAAGTTTATTAGTGTTAATTAATCGCGACCGCTATTACCCGAAATTATAGGGAAGGGTGTAAATTTAAGATTTAAATTGTAAAATTTTAAAAGTAAGTTTAAGAGATTTTAAGTTAGCGATTAAAAAATTGTGATTAAATTAGAGACGTCACCTTACCGTCTCAGATAACAATGGTGCACATATTATGTGCAGAATTATGTTACCTGCATGCACGTTGTACATTACATTGGTGGTGTTGAACACCAACCTACCTTGTGTCTTCTTTTATCTTCTGGCCAGTTTCACAACTCACCTTCTCCTGGCCAAATCCACTCTAGCGACATAGCCAGAGACAGGAAGGAGAAATACTCCTTCAATTGCCGGCTGATCATAGCCGGCAGATGAGCGTAATGGTTTTACGCTCTTTCTTACGATGCGCGAAACACGACCGCGTCGCGAAGGGCCATTTGTAATAATAAAATTTAAATAATTAATTATAAAATCACTATAATGACCAAAATCTACTTAATATCTTATGCACTATAATTCAAACACTAGATAACATTCTCAATTAAGAATAAAAATAGGAATATTAATAAATCAGGAGCTTTTAATCATGACAAAAAACTTTCAATCAACCGTATATATCCGAATAAATTCGATTACTTCTCGCGAGTGATAGGAACTTTAAACTTTGATAAGTATGCAGGACTTTAATAACAATGCAAAGAAAATAAGTGAAAATTAAACGCGAACAGAGAAAATCTAAGGCCCATATTTTCGATTTATCGTTTCGAATATCGAATATCACCTCAAAAGGGTGAAATATAAAGAATTAATGACGTGAGATCTGAAAGGGATAATAAATTTTCCGCACAATATTATATATGCTAATGTGAATATTTCGAGCAAACACAATATGAATTTTGATAACTACATCTCGTTACTATAATTATATTTCTCAAAATCAAATATTTACATTAACGCGAAAATGAACAACTTGAAAATAATAGCTACAAAAAATTTTTCTGTTTTTCGAGATAACATTTATTCGATCTCACGTCATATCGCTTTAACTGGTATAAAAACCAGTTATCAATATACAATAGCTATAGATTAGAAAAGATTAGGCTAAAATTGGCACGTTATAAGAACAAATAATTTTAATTAATAATCGTGAATACATACAAATGATTTCCTTCAAGATTACATAATTTTAATTGTGATACATGCTTACTGAAAACATCCCTAAGCATATACATATTGCATTCTTGTACCAATTTATATAACATTTAATCCTGGAAGATATTTGGGAAGAGAACAGAGATGGGAGAATAAAATAAAGTATTTGTTACTTATTGTTAGTAACAAATATTGCGAATTTTATTCTATCAATGGAATACTATTAATATATACATGCATACGTAATTGTATTTACCTATTTATTAGATCTATTCATATTTTGATCATCTCATTTTCGTTTAATTTTATATACATTAATTGTATTTGTTCCATGATAGAATGCATAATAAATCAATATATATGATTTATCCAGGATTAAATGTCAAATCCTAATCTGTTCCAGTCAATATATTGAGGTAACGGATCTATGAAATGTGATATACATAATAATGCATGTATTGCGGTAACTTTACGCAAGCATCTCTGCTATATATTTGACGTAATTGTCATAGATCCGTTACCTAAACTATAAAAATATACTTATCACTCACCGACCGATGTGCAACAGCGGAGTCGCTACGATGATCCTGTAACAAGCAAATATAAAATCAAAATTATAGCAACGCTTAAAATAATTAATATTTTAAAGAATAGATCTACTTTGCTCGTTAAATTTTATATTCATACTTTAAGCAAATATTTAAAATAATTGTACAATTTTTAAAAAAATCTCTCTTAAGTACCTATAAGATCTTTTTTAACTTTACGACTAAAAGTTTCTTTGTCCTACTGTTTATTTAAATCGAAATAGAATATTCAAATAAAAAATAAGGAATATTAAGAAATAAGAGATAATAATCACAATTAAATCAGCAAATAATATATAAAAAGTAAATAACTTACCCTAAAGTTGTTCCGCCGTCGCCTCTGATGCCTTCCAGACCTGCTCCTCCTCTCAGATCATTTGGGCTCCTGGCACACATTCACAATACGCGGGTATTCGAAATCGCGCGATACTTTATACGACACTCCCGAAACGATTGTTATAATGCAACGATCGCGCGGTACTTTGTGCGGCACTCCCCAAACAGTTTAATATAGTGCAGCGGAGATGTAGGTAACTATACGATGTTATCCTGTAACATAAAAATATAAAATCCAAATTATATGGCAACGCTCAAAATAATTAATATTTTTAAAAATATCTATTTTGCTTATTAAATTTTATGTTTAAAATAATTATACAATTTAAAAAAAAACTCTTTCGCTTAAGTATAAGAGCTTTTTTAATTTTACAACTAAAAGTTTCTTTGTCCTACTGTTTATTTAAATCCAAATAGAATATTGAAATAAAGAATAAAAAATACCTAATAAGAAATAAGAGATAAACACAATTTAACTATAAGCAAATAATATATAAATCGTAAGGAACTCACCCCAAAATGGCTCCGCCGTCGCCTACCGGCCGATGCCTCCCAGGCCTGCTCCTCCTTTCAGATCATTCAGTTTCCTGGCACACATTCACAATACGGTAATTACGATCGTGCGATACTTTGTTGCGGCACTCCCGAAACGATTGTTAACGATCGCGCAACACTTCGTACGACGCGACCTACGACATCCCCGAACGATCGCGCCGCTTAATTTGGCTCTCTCTTCGAGACAAATCTCCACATTCTCTTTTTCTTGTTATTCTATCAAGACCTTAAACAATATTCAAGTAATTTGTTACACGCGTAAAATAATTATACGGTTTTCGAAAGAAATCTTTCTCTTAAGCCTAAATTCTTATAGAATTTGATCAATGAAAGTTTAATTATTGCTCGTATTTGAGATAAATCAAAATCGCGCGAAGTATCGGTTTCAATAGAAAATCATTGGCACAATGTGCTTATAAATGCTAATTGTAACAAATCGACAAAATAATCGCGTTTCGTAAAAAGTAATGCGGAGCGACTCGTGGAGACAAGTTGCCTGTTCGAGTGTCGTCGCGCGAGTGATAGAGCGATCAGCGCGGGCGAGCGGCGACCTTGTTTGTACGCACACCCCGCTCCGCGGGGTACGTTTGCCTGCACGCGGGCCGCGCGTGAGAAAAAAACTGAACGCTGTGTGTCAACAAACTTATCGTTATCATGAAATATTTAACTTACTTTAAGAAATAAATTTATGCTAAATATTTCATCCCTCGCATTTAAAATTCATTCCGGTCTATTTTGTCATGTATTTTGCGCTCTGTTTTATTATGAACTCATCAATATCATCTAAAATAATGATTAATTCTGCTCAATTGAGAGCGGTTTAGAAATTTTATAGAAATATTGTTTGCATTTTAATTCGATAAATATATTGTAATTTGATTGATTATATTTATTACATAATAGCAAGGGCTAACTGTTCGACATTGTAGATTGTACAATATATAAAACACCGTCTTTAATAAGTTAATCGCTTTACTTAAAAAGCATTATTAAATTCTGTTTCTATTATTGTTGCAAATTTGAATTTCTACATATTAATAATTGTTAAGAAAGAATACTGTTTTTTATTTCCGGTTGTCCTCATATTATGTTCACATTTATGTCTTATTTATGTTCCGTATAATTTTATAAATTCATTACCTTTAGATTAAGATAGGATATAATTGAATGCACTTACCGGTATGATGCGCAGTAATACAGAGTTGTACACAACATTAATCTATATCATTGATCTGTAAAATGTAAATATAAATTAATGTTTAAAATAATATTTTAAAATTTAATATTTAAAAAAATAATTATTACAAGAATTAAAGATTCTATTTATCAAATTTTTTAAAGTTTTTATATAAAAATATTTTGCGTAGAGTTACATAATTTTTTTATTAAATATTTAATTAAAAGGCTAGAAAATTACGAGAGGTTAAGAATTTATGAAAAGAATAAAAGTGATGCATGTAATAATTATTTTTTTTTTTAATATCAAAATTTGAAATTTCATTTTAAACATTAATTTATATTTACATTTTACAGATCAATGATATAATTATAATAGATCAATGTTATACAACTCTATTACTTCGCATCATACCGCGGGTATGTATAAGTCCACAAGTAAATAATACATTAAATAACAAAATTGCTCACCTCGTCGTTGCTTCGCCAATGCCTTGATCCCTGGGCCTTCTCCTCCTCCTCCCTCGTACCTCCGCGGCCATCCTCTCGTGGCGCTCACCTAACACTCGCTAGAACATAATTTACTATTATAGTTATAAATTGATAGAACGTACGTACGAGTTTCGCGATATCTGGAAAATATACGATTGTATTGGCAGTATCGCCCTCTCGATCGCGACTGCTCGCGCAATAGATTTCGATCAAACGCACCTCGTTTTAAGCTGATGTACCGCGCGTCGAATCTACGTCGCGCAAGTGTCAAATACTAAGACGCGATTGAGATTACGAAGCTCATGTCGATAATTGCGCTTACCGATTAAAGTGCCGCGACAAATAGACCCATCCTGTATCCGCGACGTTCCGTTCGCGCCGACGAAAAATTCGAGACTTCGAGAGTGACGCCGGCGATGCGGGCGCCGCCATCTCGTTACCGTGATATCGCGCGGCGCGCGATAGATCTCGATCGGGCGCATCTCGAATCGCGAGATACTCAAGTCTCACTTGATGCGCCCGATCGAGATCTATCGCGCGCCGCGCGATATCACTGTAACGAGATGGCGGCGACCGCATCGCCGGCGTCACTCTCGAAGTCTCGAATTTTTCGTCGGCGCGAACGGAACGTCGCGGATACAGGATGGGTCTATTTGTCGCGGCACTTTAATCGGTAAGCGCAATTATCGACATGAGCTTCGTAATCTCAATCGCGTCTTAGTATTTGACACTTGCGCGACGTAGATTCGACGCGCGGTACATCCGCTTAAAACGAGGTGCGTTCGATCGAAATCTATTGCGCGAGCAGTCGCGATCGAGAGGGCGATACTGCCAATACAATCGTATATTTTCCAGATATCGCGAAACTCGTACGTACGTTCTATCAATTTATAACTATAATAGTAAATTATGTTCTAGCGAGTGTTAGGTGAGCGCCACGAGAGGATGGCCGCGGAGGTACGAGGAAGGAGGAGGAGAAGGCCCAGGGATCAAGGCATTGGCGAAGCAACGACGAGGTGAGCAATTTTGTTATTTAATGTATTATTTACTTGTGGACTTATACATACCCGCGGTATGATGCGAAGTAATAGAGTTGTATAACATTGATCTATTATAATTATATCATTGATCTGTAAAATGTAAATATAAATTAATGTTTAAAATGAAATTTCAAATTTTGATATTAACCCTAATTGGTCACACTGGGTCCAATAGACCCAAGCGTTTTCTTGACTTCGACAACGACCCAGTAAACCAATGGAAATGGGCTATTTTTTTACATATGTTAAATTAATTTTTTGGAAATCAAACCTATACAGTCTTTTTAAGGAAGACTTAAAGTACAACAGGATATTTTTTTTTTTTTTTTTTAAAGGTCACCTACAATTTTTTATACACGTGCAAACACGCTGGGGTCTATTGGACCCAGTGTGACCATTACGGGATTTTTCGGAAGTGTGACCAATTAGGGTTAAAAAAAAAAGTAATTATTACATGCATCACTTTTATTCTTTTCATAAATTCTTAACCTCTCGTAATTTTCTAGCCTTTTAATTAAATATTTAATAAAAAAATTATGTAACTCTACGCAAAATATTTTTATATAAAAACTTTAAAAAATTTGATAAATAGAATCTTTAATTCTGGTAATAATTATTTTTTTAAATATTAAATTTTAAAATATTATTTTAAACATTAATTTATATTTACATTTTACAGATCAATGATATAGATTAATGTTGTGTACAACTCTGTATTACTGCGCATCATACCGGTAAGTGCATTCAATTATATCCTATCTTAATCTAAAGGTAATGAATTTATAAAATTATACGGAACATAAATAAGACATAAATGTGAACATAATATGAGGACAACCGGAAATAAAAAACAGTATTCTTTCTTAACAATTATTAATATGTAGAAATTCAAATTTGCAACAATAATAGAAACAGAATTTAATAATGCTTTTTAAGTAAAGCGATTAACTTATTAAAGACGGTGTTTTATATATTGTACAATCTACAATGTCGAACAGTTAGCCCTTGCTATTATGTAATAAATATAATCAATCAAATTACAATATATTTATCGAATTAAAATGCAAACAATATTTCTATAAAATTTCTAAACCGCTCTCAATTGAGCAGAATTAATCATTATTTTAGATGATATTCATGAGTTCATAATAAAACAGAGCGCAAAATACATGACAAAATAGACCGGAATAAATTTTAAATGCGAGGGATGAAATATTTAGCATGAATTTATTTCATAAAGTTAGTTAAATATTTTATGATAACGATAAGTTTGTTGGCGCACAGCGTTCGAAATTTGTTTTTTTTTTTCTCACGCGCGGCCCGCGTGGCTGCGCGGAGGGCGGGGTGTGCGTACACACAAAGGTCGCGGCACTCGAGGCTCGCCGCTCTATCACTCGCGCGACGACCCTCGAACAGGCAACATGTCTCCACGAGTCGCTCCGCATTACTTTTTACGAAACGCGATTGTTTTGTCAATTTATTACAATTAGCATTTTTAAGCACATCGTGCCAATGATTTTCTATTGAAACCGATACTTCGCGCGATTTTGATTTATCTCAAATACGAGCAATAATTAAACTTTCATTGATCAAATTCTATAAGAATTTAGGCTTAAGAGAAAGATTTCTTTCGAAAACCGTATAATTATTTTACGCGTGTAACAAATTACTTGAATAATGTTTAAGGTCTTGATAGAATAACAAGGAAAAGAGAATGTGGAGATTTGTCTCGAAGAGAGAGCCAAATTAAGCGGCGCGATCGTTGGGAACGTCGTACGAAGTGTTGCGCGATGGTTAACAATCGTTTCGGGAGTGCCGTTTAAAGTATCGCGCGATTGAAATACCCGCGTATTGTGAATGTGTGCCAGGAGCCCAAATGATCTGAGAGGAGGAGCAGGTCTGGAAGGCATCAGAGGCGACGGCGGAACAACTTTAGGGTAAGTTGTTTACTTTTTATATATTATTTGCTGATTTAATTGTGATTATTATCTCTTATTTCTTAATATTCCTTATTTTTTATTTGAATATTCTATTTCGATTTAAATAAACAGTAGGACAAAGAAACTTTTAGTCGTAAAGTTAAAAAAGATCTTATAGGTACTTAAGAGAGATTTTTTTAAAAATTGTACAATTATTTTAAATATTTGCTTGAAGTATGAATATTTTGTACCATATAGGTTTGTGTGTGTGTGTGTTCAATTTTTTTTTTTTTTTTTTTTTTACTCTCGCGAGCGAATCAATCAATTATTTCTGTAAGCGTTTGTTTGTTAATCGTTTTATACTATAACGTACACTGTCTCCATTGGTAGGCGTAGTAACAACATCGTGTTGATGCCTTACCATTTGCGTGCTCTCTTTATTTCATATTTATACTTTCTACAACTTGTACCTCCACCAAGCATCGCAATAAATTAAATTAAATTAAATTAAATTAAATAAAATTTAACGAGCAAAATAGATATTCTTTAAAATATTAATTATTTTAAGCGTTGCTATAATTTTGATTTTATATTTGCTTGTTACAGGATCATCGTAGCGACTCCGCTGTTGCACATCGGTCGGTGAGTGATGAGTATATTTTTATTGCTGAGGTAACGGATCTATGACAATTACGTCAAATATATAGCAGAGATGCTTGCGTAAAGTTACCGCAATACATGCATTATTATGTATATCACATTTCATAGATCCGTTACCTCAATATATTGACTGGAACAGATTAGGATTTGACAATTAATCCTGGATAAATCATATATATTGATTTATTATGCATTCTATCATGGAACGAATACAATTAATGTATATAAAATTAAACGAAAATGAGATGATCAAAATATGAATAGATCTAATAAATAGGTAAATACAATTACGTATGCATGTATTAATAGTATTCCATTGATAGAATAAAATTCGCAATATTTGTTACTAACAATAAGTAACAAATACTTTATTTTATTCTCCCATCTCTGTTCTCTTCCCAAATATCTTCCAGGATTAAATGTTATATAAATTGGTACAAGAATGCAATATGTATATGCTTAGGGATGTTTTCAGTAAGCATATATCACAATTAAAATTATGTAATCTTCAAGGAAATCATTTGTATGTATTCACGATTATTAATTAAAATTATTTGTTCTTATAACGCGCCAATTTTAGCCTAATCTTTTCTAATCTATAGATATTGTATATTGATAACTGGTTTTTATACCAGTTAAAGCGATATGACGTGAGATCGAATAAATGTTATCTCGTAAAACAGAAAAATTTTTTCTAGCTATTACTTTCAAGATGTTCAATTTCGCGTTAATGTAAATATTTGATTTTGAGAAATATAACTATAGTAACGAGATGTAGTTATCAAAATTTATATATTGTGTTTGCTCGAAATATTCACATTAGCATAATATTGTGCGGAAAATTTATTATCCCTTTCAGATCTCACGTCATTAATTTTTTATATTTCACCCTTTTGAGGTGATATTCGATATTCGAAACGATAAATCGAAAATATGGGCCTTAGATTTTCTCTGTTTGCGTTTAATTTTCACTTATTTTCTTCGCATTGTTATTAAAGTCTTGCATACTTATCAAAGTTTAAAGTTCCTATCACTCGCGAGAAGTAATCGAATTTATTCGGATATATACGGTTGATTAAAAGTTTTTTGTCAAGATTAAAAGATCCTGATTTATTAATATTCCTATTTTTATTCTTAATTGAGAATGTTATCAAGTGTTTGAATTATAGTGCATAAGATATTAAGTAGATTTTGGTCATTATAGTGATTTTATAATTAATTAATTAAATTTTATTATTACAAATGGCCCTTTGCGACGCGGTCGTGTTTCGCGCATCGTAAGAAAGAGCGTAAAACCATTACGCTCATCTGCCGGCTATGATCAGCCGGCAATTGAAGGAATATTTCTCCTTCCTGTCTCTGGCTATGTCGCTAGAGTGGATTTGGCCAGGAGAAGGTGAGTTGTGAAACTGGCCAGAAGATAAAGGAAGACACAAGGTAGGTTGGTGTTCAACACCACCAATGTAATGTACAACGTGCATGCTCGTAACATAATTCTGCACATAATATGTGCACCATTGTTATCTGAGACGGTAAGGTGACGTCTCTAATTTAATCACAATTTTTTAATCGCAAACTTAAAATGTCTTAAATTCTTTTTAAAATCTTTTCTAAACTTCCTTAATTTTGGGCAACCGCGATCGCGAATAATTAACATTAAATCTAAAAAATATCTAAATAAACTAAATAAGCTAAATAAACTAATAAATTCGGGTAGGCAGGAATATGACGCGTTAGATAAACGGAAATATGGATAGGTAGGGAATATATATAATATATGTATTATAGTCGAGATAAAAGTCCGGGTAGGTAGGAACACGGGAGGGTTATAATTTAAAATGTTTAATGAGCTCAATTCTCCGTTTCCTGAGATTGCGTAAGATTTGCACTTCTTAGGTAAAAAAGGTCAAGTTCTCCGTTACCTAAAATAAAGGACCGACGAAGCGCATTTTTTACAGAGGGTGTCATATAGCGTCCTGTCGGATCGGTTTGTTAATCTAATAAGTACATCTGGAAAACGCACAGTAACACTGCGAGTCACTGTGCAGTTTTCCAGATGTAGATCAACGCTCCAAGAGCGTTGATCTGCGAAAGGGTATCTGTACCACATTTTTTCGTGCTTCACTTTACTTTATTTTTCTTGAAGAAAAAAATTCAGGGTTTGTAACATTCTGACTAATGTCAAATTTAATTTGACGTCAGCTAATATAAAAATTTTAAACCACAGTTGCGAGAATACACAGAAAAAAAATATTCTTGATTTAAAAATATCTTTAGTTTCAACATGGAAATCTTGAACTGAGATTATATTGCGTTAAACAAAGAAAACTTGCTTGAATGAAATATTTTATAGAAAGTAATGGTATATTTCGCCAATAATTGATTAACAAGAAAATATATATTAATTCCAACAACGATTGGCTAGTTAAAGGATGTTAAGCCAGGATGGGGCAATATTTTTCGCAATAAATTCTAAATTCTAATTAACATCCTTTAGCTAGCCAATCGTTGTTGGAATTAATATATATTTTCTTGAAATATTTTATATATACAATAGTTCAACCAAGAAGAAATTTCTTAAGATAAGATTATAGATTGTTATATGTGCGTATATATACGAGTATATAAGTTTGGATTTGACACTTCTTTTTTTTCTACGTACCTATTCCATTTTCTATCATCAGTTTTCTATCCGTTGTTTGCTTTCGACGGTTTTTCTTATTCCTATTCTTGTAAATGATTAAACTAGCTCAACTTATTGCACATATTTTGAAATGTAAAGACTTGGTACCGACGTTTTACACGCAGATTTAGTTTATAGATTCAAAATATAAGTATGTCATAGTATAAAATTACAGAATGTAAGTATTGACGTTCATCGCAATAGCTTTCACGCAGGATGATTGCTTTACTTTTTGTCGATTTCGATTTGCAACGCGAGTAGATCGCGTACGCGTTTATTCGCAAAGGGAACAATGGATGATAAAGATAGGATGCGTTAAGTGTGCCAGGTATATTGTCAGGAAAGGTAAAGAGAGGGAAGTAAAGGATGAGAGGAGGGAGAGAACAGCTTCAGACTCATCCTCGAGTTACTTTCACTTGAACTTCTTGTAACGCCGTGTAGTGATCTTCTAGAGACGGTGGGAGCGGAGCTCTTGTTGCTTTCCGCGTAATTCGAACTCACGTAATCCTTTGGTAACCTTAGATTTTTATTTAAAAAAAAAATGGCATTACACTGGATTCTACAGTTATATCTTCTACGATGTACGCTATTCGTCGTTATTGCTCGCGCCGAAGAAGTTTTCGTAAGTAACTCCAAACGTTAATGCATTTTATCAGATCGGATTAGCTGTGTATATTGATGACGTCAAAAACGAGGAATTGCATATACTTATATAAGTTTACAGATACGATAAGTTATCTCAATTTGGAATAAATATAAATAAACGTCTTCAAGCTACGATTCAGTACGATTCAATCATGATTGTTCGCCCACGCAGAATACCACTCCGCCAACCGTCAGAACGAGCTTCTCCTGTTTCAACCGACCTATGGGATTCTATGCTGACGTTGAAGCGAACTGCAAAATATATCATACGTGCGATGATCACGGGAACAAATTCACTTACCGATGCCCCGAGGAGACGGCTTTTCGTCAAGATGCCTTGACATGCGATCACGCTCATCTTGTCGATTGCCAAGCGACTGTTCACCCGTCGACTCAATTTCCAAACGAGGATATCGACAAGGAAATTGTACACACAGCTTTCTCGACGAGATCCCCGCTGGAATCGATCAACTCGCTCGACGATCATCGATTGTCGTTCTCGCGTTCCTTCCAAGTGATTCAACGGCCTGACAAATCCATGCCTAACAAATTCCAATCTGGCTTCGTCTTCCGCGCGAGTCTATTCTTGAGGAATCAAGACCGAAATCAAGCTAAACAAATCACCGACGCCTGTACGACATGCGACAGTGATTCGAGGAACCGCATTTCCACTGCTCGAACGCCTACCAAACAGATTGGTCCTTGGAATCCACGTAACGATCACAAATCAACCGCCCCGAGACAGTCTTTATCATCGTCGGAGACTCGCGATAAAAATACCGTATATTTCAATCGTCCATACGAACCGCTCTCGAATTCTTCGCCCGCGAAAACGACAGCATCGGAGGATAACCAGCATCCACGTCCTCTGCGCGAGAAGTTCCCCTCGTCGAGTTACAACAGCGATTTCCATCCATATTCGGAGACTTTACGATCGATTCAAGCTAGCGCTCATACGACGTACGTAAAATCTACCACAGAGATTCCCGTGCACGCTTTGACGATGTCCTTGAAGCCGCTGGTACCGAACGAGCTGGAATATGATCCTTACTACCCCAAACAACCGACGTCTACCGAGGCATATTACACACCCAGCAATCGCAACAGAGTCGATACGAATGTTCGGTTTTCCAGCTCCAGCCAAGCGCCGTTAATTGTCGCGCATCCCAATCTTTCCTTCGAGATCCCATCTGTACTGCCTGATTTGAATACGTTGGAGGATTTAGTTGATCGCCGGAAGTTCTTTTATATTCCGCGTACAAACGTGAAATCGATATGACGCGCCATTAACTGTTTAACCGTCATACTCACGACGTTACGTGCAAAAAGATTTTAAGTATTCTTCATTTCTTTGCAATATTGCGAAATAAACTATGCATTGTATGTTTATCGTTTATTGTCCAACTGGACAATAAACGTGTATATTATTTAGGATTTATCCAAAAATGTTTTAATAAACATTGAATACCATGGAACTCGTTGGCTCCAAAGAAGCTTGCGCTCTTGGAGCGGATGATACATGGGTCGGTATTATACTGAAAAAAATATAGTAACGTTGATTTAAACTTCATATGAAAAACTTAATGACAGTGCGATTATATTTATTGACTTTGCATTCAAAATACTTGTCTCTCGGATTCCAATAATGTTCTAAAAGCGGTGCTAATATTCTCGTGGCGATCTGCTGAATATTTATCGAACCTCGAAATATCCCGGTTAACGTGGCTATTATTCCATGTTCATTGTGATATTTTGCTTGTAAGTGTTTGATTGTTGTTGTGAGTCCTGAAAATAACTGTCCATAATAGCCGTCCCGCGATATGCAGAATTAAAAGATATAGAAAATCAACTATATATGCTCCAAATGTAATTTCTCACCAAAATATGTGTCTTTAATTGGTAGTAATTGCTGCAAACTCCTTATGTCTTCCGATAAACAGCGACATTTCTCTGCAAGGCATCGAATGTATTCATTTTCTTGTTTAAAAAATTGAATATTTTTATGCAACTCCTCAATTTGCATTTGTAGTCGCAGTTGCACTACATCCTCTATCCAACGCTTGACATTTATATCTTTTTCAAATTTTTGCGTCTTGGTTTTCTTGCCTTTTATTATGTCATCATGTACTTTCGTATGCATCATCTCTCTTGAATCCAAATGAAGACCTAATTCTTTAAGTTTACTGAAAAATACACCGAATATATGTTATTTTAAATAGCTTTGAAGTAAAATAGTAATTATTGTGTAATTTATATAATATTTAAATTTTTATGTGGAGTTTTGCAGCATAAACAACTTGAGTAATGTGTTATATTAGTTATATATCTAAGAATTTAGAATTCTTTTAAACTTTTAACAGAAATACTTGTATGAAAATCAATTGAATAAGAGAATGCTCATTATTAATACTATTCTAAAAAGTACAAACAGCTGTATTATATTACTCCTCGATATAATTTTAAAAGAATCAAAAATTCAGTGATTTTACATGATGTTTGTTGGAGAATAAAATCGATATTTATGTGATATTTATTAACAGTTAAGAATTAAGGACCGAAAGAACAAAAATCATACTTTACATTATACAAGAATTATATTGATATAATATTGTACGTTTTAATGAGTTTATCTTTCAATATAGGCATTGGATTAATAGAAACTTCGCTTTCAGTTCCATCTTTCACAAGCAATCCACACGCGCACGGACAGAGCTGAAAATAATGCCGTACAATTAATTATACAGACTCTCATCCTTATGTTTATTATGTTACAATTAAACCGGTTGAATATATGATTATACAAGTTTTATACACAACTTTTTAAATTAATTGCTCTTCTTTTCAACAGCAGTTTTTTTTATTATCCTCAAGTAAATTTTTCCTTTGTGAAGATTTTAAGCGTCAACTTATTGAACTGCGATTAAAAATAAAGAGCTGTTTTAAGTAACACATTTGTATGCCTTAGGTAATCATAAATAATTTATGATTCCGTTTTTTATATAATTATATAAATAGGCTTTATTTTAATAAAATCATAACTCAAGGGTTATATTTAAGGAAGTTAAAGTAATTTAATTGAAAATTAAGTATTCGTTGAGGATTAGCCCAATATAGTCAATTTAACTACTGTTTGAAAGAATCGGCAGTATTTAACGCAACATGTTATATATAATTTAAAAAATATTAAAACATCTATCCATATTGCGATATATAATACGTTGAAGAAACTACTGTTATACATATATATACATTTTTTATTATATTATATCCTGAAAAATTTCAGATTATAATACCTATATACGATTTTAGATTATAATAGAAGATTTCCAATAGAAAGTATTTGTTCCCCCCTCATAAGACCAAAAGTTATTTTTGAACAATTTTCTTATGAATATACCTATAATGTAATATTAGATTTCTATGAATATATAATAAATTTGACTTACTAGTTCCTGAGTAAGCGTCGATGCATCTTGCATGGAGGACATTGTAGACGACATATTAACGATACATTGATTTGACGAGTCATCGGTCTTATATTCGCGTTTGCTGGCTATTTTACATAAACAACAGTCATTGCTTATACATAATACCTGTTATCTATTGGTAATCCGTTTTTGAAAATACAGAGGCGACAGCAATTTTTTAAAGAGATAAAATATGTTTTTTTTTTTACTCACTAACGTATCTCGGCATTTGACTTGCACTGTCACATCTTTGCTGACACTCATCTTGACGTATTTGACACGTGGTTCCACTGGAAGGCGTTTGTCGTATGAACAACAACTTCGATTTTAATCCGCTCTCACTCGTATCAGTCGATTGAGTTTTAGAAGAGATTTTTTCTTGTTCTTTTGTGCGTTTGTCAATATTATCATTTTCTTTAGAAAGAATATAATCGAATACACTTCCAGGAATAAGGAAATTATCACTTATTTTACTCTTTTCGGTAGGCAAAGGAACTTTATATGCCATTTTCAAAAACATATTATCAAGATGTTTTGATAAGATGTCATAATCATTATTTCTTTCTTTATTGACGAATTGCCTTGATTTCTCTGAAGAATCCTTCAGGCGAAGCGCGACGCCACAGAGTGCACAAACCGAGGAGGACGTAGCTGTGATTAATCCAGATCCAGGACTACGCGGCTATCAAAAATTACTATTTTATTTTCAATCTCTTCTGATTATTCTTTATTATATCGTACACATGATAATAAATTCAAAAATTTAAATTTTACTACTTGTTTACTCCTCTCGTATCGCGAATCAGGATAGCGCATCCGAGGATCCGCATCTCTTCTCCGTCGCTCCTCTATGTCGCTCGCGATTAATTGTATCAATCTCGCAGCTTCCTTGATCGCTTGCAATAGATCGTGGAGTGTCGTAATCTATTAGCAATTTGTTATATTTTCATCTAATGTAGACTCAAGTAAACTATATATAATTATGGATACGCACGCACACATGTACATTGGATAAATTGGACGATGCAATGATTTTTTTATGATAAAATTAATACTTATTCTTCAATAATTACTAAAGCTTTTTTTATCATTCTTTTGTATAAAATCTTAAATGTTTGTACATGTCCATTATTTATAATAAATCAAATTCTTTTAGCTTATTATTTGTTGTATTAAGCAGATTAACCATTAAAATAAATAATAAAATTACATAGCAACAGAAAGTAAAAAAATTGTGTTTTTACCACATCTGATTTATGAATTCGTATTTCAAGATATCAAAATTGAAGTATAAGACTCTGACATTAGATATCCACAAGTAGAAGAGGAGCGGGCTGAATGAGAGCCGGGCGTGGTAAGCGGTGCGCAAATTATAGGATTTCATCCTGTTAATGAAGTATAATTTGCGCGACGTTTACCGCGCCTGACTCTTATTTAACTCGCTCCTCTTCTACTTGTAAATTTCAAGATATTATCATCTCTTTAACAGCAATAATTGCTAAACTAATATTTAATTAACTTCATGTTTTCCTTTTTTACAGAGAAACATATACATATAGACAAATTAAGCTAAAGAAGTCTAAAGAAGTTGCTTTAAAATGTCGTAAAACTTAAAGTTTAAAAATTAGAAGCTGTATTAACAGAATTTGTTAATATTTTTTATTGTAGGTACTTTCAAGAGTATAAACATATAGAAGAATGTTATCTACTTGCTGATCATGATCGCTATCAAGCATGGGCGAACAGTAAGGCCCTCTTGACTCCCTGCAGAAGCGATATGCAGGACAAAGGGGCATTTCGGGTCGCGAATGCGTAGTGCCTGATGAAGTATCGCGACTCATTAGCACAACACTTTGCTTTGATGGAATCGCGACGGCAAGAGGACGAAGTCTTGCGACGACATCTTTCGCATCGCCTATCGTTTTCATCGCGTTTAATTTAAAGAAAACAAACTCTGCCTAATTTGAAGTAATAGCGGCGCGACGGCAACACGGGTGGCAGCTAACAACTCCGACGACTTCCGATAATATTGAGCCATTTTCATTTTATATCGCCATGTTACTTGTCATTTCATCATTTCGTACCGCCATATCTCCTTTTGATGCTAATTCCGACGCCAACGCGACTCGAAACTTGAAGATTAAAAATTTTTTTATTCTCGATGTTAATGGAAGACACATTCACGATGGTAATCTAGTGTTTGTCTAGTAACCTAATCTGAGCTTGTCAAAATTTTTCGTGAAGGATGGCTGATTTCTCGAGAACATCAATAGCTAACGCGACAAATACCAGTACAGACAGATCCGCAAGTGAAGTCAATACTATTAAAATGAGTTATTGGAGGCAAATGCTGAAGAGCTACGAGAAGAGGAACGCATCGCTGGAGAGAAGGCGTAGCGCACTCGTTGAGAGAGTTCGTTTTATGGAATGTACATTGCCGTCTTTACTGATGAGCGTCGCTGCATCTACTGCCTACGGCAAACGAGGGGTCCACGATAAACAGGCGAAAAGCCCTGAGAACATATTATCCAAATCCACCACTCAAAAAGCGTAGCTACAATATTACAAGTGTGTATTACAAGTAATAGCACTTATTGTCAGACGGTCAAGTCCACTGAAAACAGATTTTGCAAAGTATCTACTCTAATCTACATTTTTTATCAACAGAAATATAACAGAATTTGCCAAAAAAATATAATAGCAAATTAATTGCAGAAACCGAGCAGAATCTGCCATTTCGTAACTGTTAGAATGATATATTCCATTTGAATAATAGAATAAGATTTGGTTAATTTGTACGTTCTAAAAATTGGCGATTTAATAATAAGAAAGACGGTGAATAGGTGGACAATTTTATTCGTTTTTTTTTTGTAAATACTCACGCGACGAATAAAATCAATTCTACATATAATGAAACAAACCTGTGAGCGAGGCAAACAGCCATAGCTGTCGAACAGGCTTGAATCGCTTCGAAAATTTATACAACATAAATACTTACGATAAGCGTTTGGATGTACATACTTCTTGCAAAAGATACTAAATCTACCAAATCACTCAAGATCAATGTGCATATGCTAAGGCACGCTGTGTTCAATGATCGAACGAAATAATGTAGGACTAGAAACACATTGTTTACATTCTAATACTATATCAATGAACATTAAATGCTGAAAAGCATACGTACGCGCATATATATATATATATATATATTTTTTTTTCAGATATAAAGACACACGCAAGCTTATAGCTTAGTTTCGATAAGATTCATGAAATTATTCTACAGTGAAGATAGCAATTATTTCGGATTAATTCAGTGTATAATCCTGTTATATACTTTATATCGCGCAAAATCGACGTGCAAAGGTTTAAAGAGAAAAACTAAAAGAAAGATATCGGAGTGAAGTGAATCGATCCGTTTAGGAATTTATATATTTCCTATGATATCGCATAAAGATTGTCTTATACGTATATATATTACTTTCCTACAATTACTCTCTCTAACGATTCTTCACGCAGTGTATAATGACGGAAATGTAACGGTATCTCCAATTGTCGTTGATATAGATATCATAGAATCTTTGTTCTCAGCGTAAATGGCACCGCACAGACATGCCTTTGTGGATCACTGAATGCATTGTATCACGAATTGCGCGGTAATTTGCGACGCACACGCGACGTGTGTCATCTCAAATTAGTTTATGCACGCGCAATTTTTCCCTGACCGTATCAAATTTAAATGTACATCGAAAGATGTAGATTTAATTTACGATAAGACGTACTGGGAATTCAGAGATACATTTGATATACGTTGCTTGATACAAAGACACGTCCGTTTAGCGCAATCGTCCTTAATCTAATTCTCTCTGGGCGTATCTCCATCTCTTAAAAATGCATTAATCGCAGATGTTTTGAATTATATGTGAAATTATTTTGTAATAATTATTACAAAGCACTGTTATAGTTATTTTGCAATAACGCTTTATATAATTTACGCTCGCGTGTGAAGGAGATATTTTAATCTACGGCTTATTTGGCACTTGATTTCACAGCTTGTACGAAAAGATTGGTCGTGACGTGGGAAGGTGAAGTACGCTAAACCGAGGGTTCAGGTTGGCACTCGATCCGCGGGCGCCCTCGTTTTATTTCTAGGACGTACCATTTCTGATCGTCACTTGGGCACACCAAGCAGCGCCAGCCGTATTGTCCTGTAAGAGTGTAAGATAAGAATGAGTAAAAAAATTATACGAAACGAGTTGTTATTTATGATTTAAAATCAATGAGAGGATCGAATAAAATTGGAGCCAGATCAGTTATAGATAAACTGACATAAAGTTCGATCACTGTAATTTTCTATACTATATTAATTTTGCACGTCCTTATTTTACTTGTGCAGACATAAATCGATATCCAATTTGTAGAATGAGTTGATGTAAATTCTTTGAAGCGTCCGGGAAACTTATTGCGATTTGTCGCTTATTAATATTAATGAACATTTAGAAACGTTATCTTACCTCGTTTGTGCCGCGGGTTCACCCACGGGTTCATTGACTCTTCCGTGGAACTCGTGGGTTGATGGACAGAGTCTGCGACGACGAGAGACGACGGAGAACCTCTTCTCGCCTTTATCTCCAGCGAAAATAGATCACCTGTGTAAAGCACACCCACGGTAAAGCACGATCTTACATCACGTTCCCCATACAGCACAGAAATTTTCAACTAACATTTCAGCAACATCGTAATCTTGTAAATTGCAGTATAATATTACAAAGACATTGTAGAGGGACATGCAATTTTAACAATTTTTAGCAATATTAGTTACAATTAGAAATATTTTAAAAAATATTACTATGCAATAAATATTGTATATGTACACTGCAATCTTGCAGTGAAATATTTTTGGAATGTTTCTGTAATCTTTTTGTGCTGTATGAGTTTTAATTCTTTCGCTACTCAGCCAGAAATTATTAGTTAAATCGACGTCAATTAAATGTCGATGTGTCGATAAATACTCTAACTGGATAAAAAAGATTGTAAAATTGCTAAAAAAATTTCTCTGCGTGACAGTAAAATCCGCTATATGTATAGCAGTAATGTTTTTTAAACGTAACGAAAAGATATAATAACATCGCTAAATATAAAATATTTCTCTTTTCAAAACAAAGTGACGCGATGTTGATTTAAAATGGAATTAATGTTCGCTATCGATGCTATTTTTACGAATACGGTCATGCCATGGCGATTAATTCCTATGAGACAGATGAAGAAAATAGGAGAAGTGAAGCATAATAATCATTACCATCACCAACTGATATTAAGCGCGTAATGTTTAATGTCATGACTATGCCATATAGGCGGAAATATGCTACAAAGCGCTACTATGGTCTAAATAGCTAGTCAGAGTATTTTAAATGACTTGATGAATGTTCTCTATTCAAAATAGATAAAAAATTGTAAAGTACATACACTGAATTTAATCTTAAGAATGCAAATTTGATTACTATCGCGAAAATTTTGAAAATATTAATATCACAGGCACAACTAAAAAAAAATTAGAATTGTAGCGCCACAATATCCCAGCAAGCAAAATGTTAGCTGTATCCTAAACAGCCAAGTTTGCCGAGAACAGATTTTGCAAAATGTCTGCCGAAAGGCCGGCAAAATTTGTAGCAGACACTTCGCAGAATCTGTTCTCGACAGTTTTAGCTGTCTCGAATACTATATATTTGGCTATATTTAGCTATCGTATTTGATAATTGTATATAGGTATTTTTCATGTTTTCCTGTTTAGTCAAATAAAACTGAGTTCGTCGATCGTCTGTCTCATATACGTACGCTCAAAGACGTAAGGTAGATATGCAGTCGGTTAGCTTTCCTTCTCCTTCTCCTCCTCACCTCCTCATCCGTATTTTTTCTCCACGACCTCGGTCTTCTTCTGTTCGTCGCTATTTTCTGGAAACCATCGCTCCGGAGAACACACGCTTTGTTCCGCGCAACCCTCTATCGCGAGGGAGATTCCCAGTTTCTCAAAAACTACACGTCAACTTGGGCAGACACCAGCTTTCGATTATAACGCGAGCACAACTTTCTTCGGTGTGAAAACGGGGAATTACAGCGAAAGTTTACTGGACGATGTTATCGGATCTTTAAGCCACGCCCATCTTATTAGAGTTCGTTGTTAAGGATTCGACATAGCGACGGCGTAAGCTAAACGCAAATTTCCTGATACAAGACCAACGGATGGTTCCTTCGTCCGAAAGAGACGTCGCGGACGAATCTGTTTGCCATTCTTGCTGTTTTCGCGGACCGTATTTCGCGCTCGTCACTCCTAATTCGTCTTCGGCTAACCTTCTTTTCTTTGTCGTTTTTGGTAAGATCAATAACGGCCGGTTCTTCGGATTTACAGAGTTTCAATTCGTCTTCCTTCTCCTTCTCTTCCAGGGATACAAGCTGTAGGAAATGATCAATTTACTCACTGTTTGCTTCGAATTAGAGAAGAAATGTCTCATCTCTGTTATACAGATAAATAGAATTTTAATCTATTTAAATCGAAAAATTTTAATAAAAGAATTAGATCAATAGGTATCAACATAAATTACGTACCGTGATATTGCGTTGAGCACCCAGGGTGATCTGCTGGTCGGAGTCATCTTTATCTTGGCATCGAGGGCATTTTGTAGCCATGTAATCTCCATATGTTTCTATGGTTTGAACAGCGCGCGTGCAATTTGCATTTTTACATTGATCTTGCACATCTACAAAATTCTGTATATCTTCTAGAACTTGTTGCTTATCTTGGCTCACGTCCTTCATTTGCTGTTCATTTGCAGTTGTCTCGTCTCTATCTCCGCTATCAGGCTCGTCGAAAGTACATTTTGTCATGATCCGCAGTTCGTTTTCCAACCAGTATACTCTCTCTGTAAGTCTGTAGTTTTCATCCAACAGCTCCTCCTCCCGCTGTTTCGATAGCCGTTTTTCTCGATCCTGACTCCTTTCGGCTTCCTCATACATTTCGAGTCTCTCCTCGAGGTCACGAACGCGCTCCTGATAGGAGGTCAGCTGGACTATCGAATCCATTGTTGACACATCAAAACAGATCTTAGATGAGTCAATCGGTTGGAAGACCGGTGTTGTGATCTTGGCTGCTCGTTCTTGGATTCGAGCTCTTAATTCTTGGAGACGCTGCACTTCCTGTAGAAGTTCGCCGGACGGCGCTTCCGTCTGAGTACCGCGGCTAACAAACTCGACATCGCGCTCATCCTCATCTTCATACTCTTTCCCTCCTTCTTCCTCCTCCTCCTCCTCCTCCTCGAATATACCACTCTCCTGGAGGGTGAGCGGGGGCTTTCGCGGTAACACGGGCGATGTGGATTTCACAGAGTTCATTGTAGCATTATTCGTGTAAGGTATCACGGTTGCCACGGCGCGGTTTCTCTGTTTGTTGATTGAATGATCCTGAAATATTATTGCATTGCAAGAAGTAAAGGAAAAGTATATGTTTACTCACAATAATCTTACAAGCGGTAAAGATTCTCTAACTGACCAATTATTGTATCTCATTTATGTTAATTCACTTAAACAGAACTTGAAACGGTTTAACGTTATATTCAAAAGAGAAGCTGACCTTGTTCGTATGAGCAGGTTCCGGTGAGACGATGCCGCTGTCCACCGCATCGGGACTGTCCTTGCGCACGGGTATCTCTTCCATTTCGAGCAATCGAAATTCCAGCAGCTCATTTTGCTCTCGTATCTCCGAGAGCTCCACCAAAAGCGTAGCTTCTCGTTCTTCAGCAGCTCGAAGCTTATCATTCAGCTCATTCAACTCTTTTTCCCGATCGGTACATTTCTGCAAAATACAAAAGCCTTCATCAAAACTCTCAAGCACGTAATACTAAGTAATACTAAAAAAATCTTAATATCCAATTTCTGAAATCCCAGATTATAATTTATTCTACATTATAATTTTAAACGAAAAGAAAAGTACGCGAAAAAATTTTACCTCTTGCAAGAGTGCTTTTTCCAAGTCGCAAATGTGAGCCCTGGCATGCGACAGTTCGCGTTGCTCCTTAAGAAGCTTTGATTGTAACTCCTCGATCTCGACGAGAACTGCTTCATATGCTTCTCTAGTGACACCATTGCCCTGCCACTGACCATAGCCTCCAGGCTGTGGCGACATCGAAGACGGGGCGCTCGACAGAGCGCTGTCACCATCTTCATGATCCTCCTCGTCATCCACTTCGGCCACCGGCTCTAATTCTAGCCACTGTTTATAAAATTCCTCTTTCCTTTTCTTGTTAGATAACTGCTCCAACTTTCTTTCTCTCTCCTTAAGTAACAGAAAAATATCCGTTTTTATAGTTCCCAAATTTAATTTCTAACAGAATACTTGTCATTATGGGAGTAAATATAAGTTTATTGTTTTATCAGCAAATTTAAATCGCTCAATAATCTCTATAATTTTCTCAAATTAACATATCTATATATTCTTATTATACACATATTTTTAAAATAAACAATATGATTTAGCTCTCGAGATATACAATCAATATTACATGAAAGGCAATTAAGAGCAGACGCCGATAATCGAGCGAAAAAATTATGTATTTCTCTAATTACAAGACATATTTTTAAAATGTGTTTCTTCTAAAAATTTGCAAACTTCAGATTGAAATTTTTTTCTTCCAAAACAATAACGCGCGTAATAATTTTGGTATTCCATAGCCCTTTAAAATTTACAAGAAATAAAAAATTATATTTTTTAAATTTTTATATCTATACTTTCTTAAGAAAATTCCATTACCTTAACTGCCTGTCTAAGTATTTCGATGACTTCCTGCTGCTCAAGCGCGAGTTCACGGAGGCGCTCGACCTCGATTTCATTTATGGCTCTGTCGGATTCTATTGCACGCACATATGACCTCACCTTAAACAATACTCCACCTTAATGGCTTATGTTATTACACACTTTTATCGCGATGAGAAATATTAAGAGAAATATTAACGGTTATAAATAGTCATTTACGTATGTATAAAGTTTATATACGTAATACAATATTTAAAATATTAACAGAGTTATATAGAAAAATAATTGAAGTAATTTCGCAAGTAATATGTGTTTGTATCGAAAGAACTATTAATAAAAAAAAAAAAAATTACTTGCGTTAAAGAATTACGTACTATGCGACCATCGTCTTTGAGAATCTTTTTCTCTGTGCGAGATGCCGACTGTATCGGTCGGTTCCCCTCGTTCTCCCGTAACTTCCGCATCTGTAACATCGAAATAATTAATCCTTAATGGACGCTTCCGTCATAGCAGTTATTCCTGTAGATTTTTCTTGGATATTACATTAAAGTGAAATGTAACAAAAATTGTTTTTGAGCAGCAAAGTTAAATGTCAAAGTTGAAATAAGAGAAAAGAAGAAAGTTCCACAATTATAACTTCTATATAAAAACTACTAAATCAATTCAAGAAAGAGAAATGACGTTTATTTAAAACATTTTTGGGCATTTCGACATTATTTTATCGATAACAATGCCATTTTTGGTAAAATAACCGCGAGGTAAATAAAGCAATTGGATTCAAAGGGAGAGGCACAATATTATTGTGGCTTTCTTCCAAAGCGGAGTTACGTTGTTCGTTCTTAGCGTTCTTCGGGAAGTAGCAAAAGGAAGTAGCAGAAATTTATCACGATAGTTTTAGCGGATTCAGTCTTCCGGATGAACGTCACGGTCCGATGCGACATATGTGCAACGAGTCGGGAAGCCGCGAGAGGAAGGCGGGGGATGTGGGAGAAAGAGAGAAAGAGGAGAGAAAAGCAGACGAGTTGCGTTGCAACGATTGGATTACGGAGAGTCTCGA
The DNA here is from genome assembly GCA_035220615.1 of Leptothorax acervorum. Lineage (NCBI taxonomy): Eukaryota > Metazoa > Arthropoda > Insecta > Hymenoptera > Formicidae > Leptothorax > Leptothorax acervorum. The sequence goes on along the minus strand of JASTWQ010000104.1, from coordinate 65,518 downwards.
GAGTCTGGGTGGACCGTTAGCTTGGCCCCCTGACATACAGCCGCGGCAGAGTCTCTCCCTCCCCCTCGCGCCACACAGTTTCCTTCTTCCTCAGGTGATTTCAACGTGCGGCGTGTGTACAACATATACACCGAACGTAAAGAGATGCGCCGAGAGAGCCGATTGCACCTTGCGCACTTGCCGCACCACGCGATGATGCACTTTTGCGCCATATATGTAAATTGTTGGACACGCGCGCTCGTTTTACATTTACACCGAGACTCGTTTCTCCTCTCTTCAGGCCAGGGGGATCGACTATATCGGATATAAGACATATTGGGACAGGTGAAACGAGCACGTCACGCGTTACCGTTATCCGCGCTTCGCCGCTCGTCTTGTCTTGTTTTGTCCCGACGTTTTCTTATATTTATTCGACACCTGGTGTACAGTTATCGAGATAAACATTGATAATAATTAATATAGCGATTTGAATAAATGCAGAAACAATCTATTTTCCGAAGTTCCGGATATTTTACTTGGATTCTCCGACCTCTACATAGTAATTAATACAATAACAGGGCAATAATTAAAATGTTCCAGTGAATGAGTACCTAGCTAATGAATATTGATAAATAATTCGATCTTTTTCCTGAGTGAAAATATGACTTTCATTACTTATTTCTCTTTTAGACATCAATTAAAACTTTAATTTTTGGAAGATGACTTTTTAACTCTTTAAAAATGAAAATCACGTTATGGCTCTCGAAAGGATTAATTACCAGTGAAATTATTAATAATTTCACCAAGTAATCTTTTACATATTAATTGAGTCACCGAATAGAAAAGTGATTACAACTATAAATTATACTTTCCCTACAAAATACAATTATCTTTGGTAGTATTCTTTTCTGTAATTAAAAAAGTAGGGAGAGATATATAAAATCATAAAAAAAAATATTAGAGTCTTTATTTTCATTTATTTATTATCCTATTTTCTTTCTGATTTATATCGCTTTATTCATACATTATCCAATTATCCGCCCAACATCGATTATGTAACGATATAACGAGAATAGATCTATTTATAGATTCGTTCACTCTGCGAACAGGTTGAATTTGGAATATTCTATGGAAATCTCGCGTGCGGCATCTTGACTTGATCCGTACCATCCCATACAGTAGGTACCTGATCTCACTTTCACCGATCGTCTCTCGCCCCCGCTTACGGATCTCGTAATCCGTCTGTGCGTGTTTCTCGGATAGCTTGCGTATTTCTAATGTACTACCGCCCATTAAGGATAAACGGAACTTCTTTATTAAACCGCAATCGGTCCTTGCTCCTAGACTGTTAGATCGACCGCAATCGCGATAAAGATTTACGTTTCGAGCTTATACATCATCCGAGAATATATCTATAAGGCAACTGTTTTTCTTTATATGCGATTATGACATTGTAACTAAAAAGACTATAGGATATTTTATCAAGATTTTATCAAGAATTATAAGATATTTTATCAAGAAAAAATTAAGATATCTACATTTATCTTTTTTTTTTTTATTTTTATTATCAGAAATATAGTTGATAAAACTATTTCGTTATTAATTCTTCATTGCGTGTAACATATAATCTAATATATGGTCTTTATGTGAATACATTAAAACTAATTATAGTACAATGAAGCAATGTATTATAGAGATTCTTGAAAACAGCATTGATTAACAACATCATTCAAACTTTTACAAATTTAAATATATATAACATAATTGTTCTCTACATATTATATATATATATCTTTTTATAACAATACAAAACATTTTTTAATTTAGTAAATATATTTTTAATCCTGAAAATATTTTCCATACTGTACAATACACAAAATTATGATAAACTCTAGTCGGAACACTAAAATAATATAAAATTAATTATAAACATAAATTTTGTCATATTACAGTCTTCTTTAAGAAGGCGTTACAATAAAATTTCACTCGTATCAAGAAAAAACTCATTAATTACATTTTTGAATATATCATCTAAAATAACATGCTAAATATTTTCCAACTTTGATAAAATCAAACTAAATTTTCTAATATAAAATAAAAATCTCAAAAGTGGCATTTAGTTCCGTCATACGTGTTTTTTCAATGTGTGCCGACACGGCAATAAGACGACGTTCGCTCATGATTTATTATTATATTCGATTCTTGCCAAGCCCGCGCGCTGTCTGTCGCGCTCGAAGCGCGACTTTCGCTCTCATTGTCAGCTTTACTCGCGCTCGCCGACCCGCATGTAAAATCGAAATGTCCACGTTATTGAAGGACGTGCCGTGGGTGCCAAACGCGTATGTATAACGTACAACGTATCGTCCTTCCTATGCGTGCTCGTTACTTCTTATGCTAAGAAAGGAAGTTGCTAATTGCACCGCGGTGTACGCCCACGATTACTCAGGTATTATTAATAACGTGACTACGATGATTGGATTGGAATTACATAGCGCTCCGCGCTGTATAGACGTGAGACTATACGTAAGCGCGCGTCTCTCCCACGCCAGTCGCGGTGTTCTGCACAGATGCGGTGCCCAAAGCCCAAGGCGCATCGTGTTTGCGGTTTGACCACGAACTTGGACTTCGATCATCCCCCAGGGTTTCTCAATGACGATTATCGTCAATTATCTTTTTCTTTTAAAAGAACCAAATAAAAGACTAAATTAACCCGACTTATCCGCTAATTGTAAGACTCGGAAGACGGTAAAGACGTGCAGGATGCGCAAAATGCAAAATGTCATGAAGAGCTCGGGCTCGGGGAGATCGGTTGGCTGAAGCGCGCGTCGATTACGCGAGAGCGTAACTTTATTGCGGTTTCGCGCGAAAAAGAGCTGGCTGGAAAGGACAGGTCTCGCCGGATCTCTCGATTATTCTTTCCATCAATCCGCCCGCGCGGGTCTCTTTATAAAGTCAAGGATAAAAGAGGCGAGGTTGAGCGAAGGTGTTGTTAAGTAGGTACATACATAGAGAAACCGCGACGGCCGCGGCGCGGCGATCCCGCGATCCTCGAGGTGATCCGGTCCGGTAACGTGACCGCGGCCGCGGGCTCGATTGCGCGCTAATATATGTGCGCTCTCATGCACCGATGTATCACGACCCGTGCTCGTATCTTTGCGGTTGCTGCGGGGCGAGGGGGAGAGAGATTGGGAACTTTCTTCTGCGAAGTAGCTCACCGAGAGTGGCGGTATCGTTAGTTGTCGAGAAGGTACTTGCCTACCGGCGCGGCGGGCGGCGCGGCGCCGAGCCGCGCGCTGTTCTCGCCCTGAAGAGCGTTCTCCGCCAATTCTAGAAGGCTCAAGATAGAATCGAAGGGAGAACGTGCGCGCCGGCCGTTCCACTTGCAATCGAGACGAGAAGCGAGGAAGCGCATCCGGTGAAATAACAGCTCCGTTTGGAGCCGGGTACGAGCGACGGTCGCTGCCGCCTTTCTCTCTCTCTCGCCTTCTTTTACGCGTCGCGGAGTCATTGAAATTCATCCCGCGCGCCTCCTCGAAGGAGGACAATGGTAGATAGTTAAGTGCTTAAGGCATACTTACGTGTCCGCTCGTGCCTACACGCGCATCAGGACACATTCAGGCATCTGCCTTGGATATACGGGCGTGTGAGTACGGACACGTTTCGACGGATCGGCGAATTTGCATGAAACTATACGATGTCGCCTATTAGCCGCCGATTTCTCGTGTCGATTCATATTTCCGAACTTTGTCATTCCGTTCCTGCGAAGTCGCGGGCATTCCGCATTCCGCATTCCGCATTCCGCATTCCGATTGTCCGATCTTAATCTTTGAGAGGCCGTGTTCAAGTTAAATTAAGTTAAAAGTTAAGCTACTACCGACGCAGCAAAATACTACTCTATCCTAAAAGTTATACTCTTCTTTTCTATAAAAATAGGAGATAATTAACATTGAAATGTATGATGTTATTTTAGTTCAGGTAAATCAATATATTTATACAAATTATCCCAGGTGACCGGATGATAAGTTATAGCAACGCGTTTATAGGTTTATACACGCACGGTAACTACTATAATTCTTCATACGTAATGAATGCATGATGGAAATTACTATTGTGGCTCTTCATAACGAAAGGATTAACGGTTGGCACAGTAGTATATTAATGTTGTACAGGATAAATTAATATGATTAATATTATATTATGATTAATATTACACTGTGAAAAATGGACACTTACATATTTACATATTTACATATTTACATATTTATTGTCTATTGTTCTAAACTTGTTTTGTAAAAATGTAAACATATTAAAATTTCTTTTTTTTATTTCAGTCCACTTTTTATTTAAAATTCCAATTCTAATGCAGCACATTGCCGGCAATTCGCGCAACAGTTCTTGTAACAACTTGGCAATGACTGCCAATTAGTCGAAAACTAATTCTTCTCAGGACAATTCCTACTTTCAGCCAATTGCATCTTACGGAATGATTATGTATTACCAGAAGCGCGCTAATTCAACTGTGTATACTGTATGACTAACTGGATCCACTCTCTATTCTGCATTAGGCGCAAAATGACTACGCAAAATAATTCAATTACGGGAACCATTGTTACAGTCGTTCGGAATATATTCGTGTTTTCTGCTATTTTTTTCCTCTCGCGTCGCGACCCGCATTGCGAGATCGTTCCCACGGTATGTCGACGACACGCAACTTATGTCGATTTCCCTGGGAACGCGATCGACTCCACGCTCTATTCGCGTTCTACTCAGGGACAAGAGAAGGCGCCGGTGAAACTGGAGTAGGAGCGTGAAAATATTCAATCTCGATGACTACGTGCGAGCGGCGACTGTCGCAGTCAATTGCTCACACAGAATAATAATGTAAATATTTGAATCCTGAGTGATGCCAATGTATTCGCAGTAGTTTTAAGTCTTGAATTGCGCGCTTATAATGGAGAGATTCTTAATGTTACATTTTATTGTTTCTAGAAAAATTATGTTTGTTGTTTCGACTGTAATAGCGGCTCTCATTAAAAAATTTTTTCTAAATTTTGTGAATTTTTTTAGATAAAAAAAAATTTAGCAATTTTTTATAAATTAATATTATTCAAAGTGAGCAAGAAAAAAAAATAAAAATACTGTTATCGGAAAAATTAAAAATACTATGCAATGTACCGTTATTATTATTATTGTTGCTAAGTATAATATTATTGCTGAGTATTTTGTAATATCTCATATAGCGATCAACTTTCGTGACGATGAAATCGAATGGAAAGCATTATCATTGTTACGACGTAACAAATTATATTCGAAAAAAAACTATTCACATGTGTAGAATTGAAATGTATAACTTTTATCGCATCGTCAATCAACAATTTACTGAAATATTTGTAAATCAACAATATACTGAAAATTCGATAAAAAATCATTGAAAGTTTCTTTCCTATAATGATGTTCCTAATGATGCTCTTTCGTAACATGTCTTAACGATGAATCATTGTAATGTCATTATATATATACATATACAATATACTATGCAGTGAAAATTTTCACTATAATGATTTCTCGTATGTGATAAACGTATAGGTGAAAGCCCACTTTAGTAGCGGTTCGTAGCGAAAAGGTTAAAAGTTATAATTGCCAATTTCTCCCCCTTACTCCTCTATTCAAATAACTCTATAATATAATATAACATAAAATCTAATAAATCTTTATAATATAAAATCTAAAATCAAAGTTATAATTTCCAATTTTCTTTCCCTTACTTTTTTATTCAAGTGACACTTTAAAGTATAAAATCTAAAATTGCCCCGTAAATGACGAATTTATTTGAGAAAATCCGCGATCGTGAACGCGTCGACTCTAACGAATAATTGCGCTTAAGTAAACGGAGAAGACAAGGGGAGATGTAGACTCCGTAATCCTTACCTCGTTCCACGCAAACCCCATGAAGCGCACGTTGATCTTGAGAATTCATATAACGGACGTAAAGGGAGTATCGGGATGTCGGTATACGCCGGTATATCGTGCAAACGATACACGGAGATGTTGCGAATCCTTCGATCGTGTGTCACACTCGAGGGGCACGCACGGGAAAGTGGTGCGGGTCACGTCGGAAGAAGCGGTGCGCGCACGGCCGACGTCTAGACCAGACTGAAGCGAGGCACCTCCGATAATCGCGGAGGCCTTCTACGCTACCTGTGCGCGGAGTTGCGAGCGGACCCGTTCCTCTCTTCCATATTCCATTCGGAAAGTTACGGGCGTATCTACGGTTTGCTGACCTGGCAGGAACTTAAGCCCGAGACACAATGAAACGTAAGATTAGGATCATAACTGCTCCCTCTCCCCCTCTCCCCCTCTCCTCCCACCCCCTTCCTCGTCAAAGGGTGTGACGGAAGACAATGCGCTCACGTATACCCTCCCGTGTGTTATCCTCATGTCAGAATTATGCCTATGTGATTTTGACAAATCAATCTGCTAATTTAGCATTTGATTAACGGAGCATTTTCTTTGAATAGGAAGCAAAAAATAAATTCTTATCATTGAAAACTTCCGTTATTATTCTTGATATGAAAAGAAAACAACGTTTTAAATAAATTTCAAGTAAGGGTTGTCAGACTGTAGGTTTCTCTTGGAAAGGAGAGTGTATTAGACATCGATTGAGATTGGAAATTGAAAAGTTTCCAGGCAAAGAACGAAACGTTTCTTTGTGTTTTCATTTCTCCTTCTTAGATTAGAGTTCATGAAACCGTTGCCAAAGAAAAGAAGCATCTTTTATCGCTTTTACCGCTTTTACTGTAGATTCCGCGCTACCGTTAGCTAGCTCGATTAAGCGGCGATAAGACGGGAAAGGGTGTCAATTATATTGTGCGGCGCATAACTACAACCTTTTAGCGGCGACCGCTCGCTCGCATGGCCTTTAAGTTCCTTTAAGATGACGAAGACGCGTATAATGCACAATGCGCGAGCGGCGCGGGTCGTCTTGCGACGTGACCCGGTACGTTGACCCGGCGATATCACGATATCCGAGTACCTTCGGCTAAAAGCGAACCATCAAGATACAAAATATCCATCGGATTCAGCGATTCGTAATGGCTTCGTTGAATCGTTAAACGCTTCGACGAAAGTAAAGACCGCTGTCCAAAAAGTAGCAACCAACGTCGTCAGCGCATCTCTTGGAGCGTGACCAAATATCTAAGTCTTAAACGGCGCGGTATCATCTTAAGCACACTTCGGTATCGCTTCACATAATGGTTCATTAACCATGCATCGGCGAGCTACCACACCTATAGCACCTATAGTTTTGCGTTTGACAATGACGTAATTCTAGTGACTAATGGCTTCTTTTAGCTCTGTGATTTACTGAAACATCCTGACAAAGAAAAGAAGTGATAGGACATGAGTATTTCCGGTTTAAGAGTTAAAATGCTTTCTAAAAATCATCTTTAGTATAAGTACTGTTATTAGGGTAGATATGGCATTTTTAAGAGCTCGAGTATAAGTTGCTGATTTTAACTCTGAACGAACCAAGTGTCCGTGCCAATGGCTTCTAGGAAACTTGATGCTGTATAAACTTACATCGGAAGTCACACGATATGATAATCGCGTGCACCGGTACAGTCCTCAGGGTGAACCGTTGGACTGTTCACACGACGGTTCTTTGCCGTCGCGCGTGTCTGAGAACGAATGAAATAAGGTAGAGAATTCAGAGCGAGATACCTGGTAAGAACTAAGAACGAGACAAAAGCGACTAATTGATACATTCCACTCGTGATAGATAATTAATTAAACAAACATGATGTGCTATAACTTCAATCGTTTAAAAATAAATATCCGAAAAAATAATATCAATATTCAAATTAGGAAAGATATTTTAATTTACACTGTTTTTTAGTTTAGTTCTTTTCGAATCGCTCAGTTTCAAGCAGTAAAATCATTGATAAAATACCTATGAATAAATGGATGTAATATACCTATAGGATGTCCTAGGGGCCATATTTTATCTCTGCGATCAAATTAGAATCGACTTTTATTAAAATATCGAAAGCCTAATATTAAAAACTGAATAATCATAAGCAATTGGAAATAAAGAGCCTCTTAGGAAATAAGCTTTATAAATACGATTGCATAAAACAGACAATATTTCTTACTTAATTTAAATATATTGACACTAAATGTTTATAAATCATAGAAACTTCCAAATAGCCTATAGTAATTACGCTTCCCTTCTCTCATAAAAATATTTAAAAAAATGTTAGTTTTCTAATGTACATCAGAACTATTCAGAAGAATTTAATTTTTTTAGTTATACTGATTGCGCTAAGTATTGTAAAATAAGTATAATATTATTATAATTTTGTTTTTTATATTTTGTAAATTATGTATAATATATGTAGGATATATTGTATATATATATATGTATATATACATATATGTATAAATAGCATGCTTATTAATAAACGTATTTAATAAACATTGCTCATGGCAATATTTCTTGTCCAAAATTGAAGTTTCAATTTTGATGAATATTCTTCAATTCAATTTAGATGAATAGGTCGACTTAAAATGCATTTACTACGATACTTAATATCGAAGTTTCGTTAAAAACTTAGAAAGAATGCAATATATATTTATCACAATTTATTTTAGTAAAAAAATTGTCTTTAACAAAAATGATATCACGCGCAGCACGATTGAAAACGCATGAACTCTTACTGTGAACACTCTTTGTAGCATTAGAGATCCTGATTTTTGATCGTTCCACGACTTTTCTCGCGGAAGCGGAAACACGACAGTAAATGCAGATACTCACCGTCTCCTGCTCCGCCGGCGCCAACTTTCGACGTTTCAAGATCTTCGACAGCTTCTCAATCTCTCGACTCTTGCCACGCAGTTCATCCATCTGCAAAAATTCGCAAAACTCGTTTGAATGCGGCGGATCTCTCGCGCGCGCGTGGACACGTGTGGCGAAAGTTGCAATGAGAAAAATTAACATCGCCGGCGACCGGCGCGGCGACCGGCGATCGCGACGAAGAATGGGATACACGGCGATGACGAAGGGGAGGGGCAGCGATCGGTCCCTTTCGTACCGCTTTCGAGCTCTCACCTCGTCCCACCGAGCTCAGTCAGGCTTGTCAGGCCCCGGGGGCCTTTTTGCCTTCACCTTGTCTGTACAGGTGTGGGATGAGAGAAACGCCGCGTTATCCGCCGCCGCGCCGTCGATATCCCTAAGCATTCACGGCGTTCGCACCGTACAAGCACGTACAAGCGTGCGTTTTGTTCCGGTTGCGCGCGATAGCAGCACGATTTCTGAGAACGATGAATCATCTTGCGACCGGAAGTTTTAAATCAATGATTACGGTGATCGGATTGCGATTTGAACGTGACGGCTGCACGCATAAACGAGCGCCGCGCCGCTTGATAATCCCCTCGAATGGCGTTTTCGTCTCGAAGCAATAGCTTCAATTGGATATCGAAATCGAAGTCGTTCAATTCTTACAATTAACGTTAAAATACGCGAAAATGACTAACTTTCATTCTTACTATTACATATATTGTATAAATATTTTTAAATCTGAAAGATTCTATTGAAATTTTATGCTCTTATATAATCTTAACCACCTCTTATGTTAGATTAATATTCAGTGAGATTTTTCCGCAAATCTGACGTTTGAATTAATTTTCATTAGGCTTTCATTCAATAAACGAGATTCATGATTCTTCACTTTTGTTTGGTCGCTCCACATGCCGAACCGCCTTAGTCTCTTTTTCTTATCTTCGATATTTGGCTGTTCGCCAAGAATCAGGTCGCGATCATATTAGTTCGCGCGCGCCGGCAATGCGGTAGGCAACATCACCGCACGATTTCGACCGCAATGTGGCATGCTAGGAAGCGGGAAGTGCCTTCCCAAGCTACACGGCGAGCCAATGAATACGAATAAACATCTTAGAATTAAATATAGCGTCCAATGCGGACTTGGACGCTGTAGCGTCCAGAAATTTGACATGGCTTAGAATAAATCGTTGCGGAAGCGAGTTTTCGTTCATTGTATATAATTGGCTTTCCATTTTATAAATATAACAAAATTACATTGGTAACTCTGAAAGCATCGAAAGAAGAGAAATCTTAATCCTACGTAATTCGAGGAGGAGATGAGTAATTACAAAAAATACTCTTCTTTATTTTGATGCATTAAAAATAATAGAATAAAAGAAATCGCAGACTTCATTTCCGTAAAAATTCATGCTCTCTATATGTATAGCGATTGATCGAGTGATTAAGTGATTACCGTATCAGAATTGAAAAGATTAAATTAAAAATTGATTATTTAAATTTAAACCAAAAAACAAATTGGAGAAGACGAATAATTTTCCGTATTCATTGCTGCACGTACAATCTGTCTTGCAATTTGCAAATTGTTGAATTACATCAAAATTCCAGAGCTCAAGAATAGAGCGTGGGAAACTCGTGATCATTTTGGGTAATCGCATAGCGTAGGGTATTCTTTTTCGTCGATGCTATGGCAAACCGTTCGCCGTGTCGGTAAAACTTTTGTCCAAGTAAGCCACCGGGCCGAACTGCTGCATTTTGGACAGACTTTTTCCTATTTAGTACGGACCAATACCGCAGGGCATAATTTTTTAATAAGCATCTTCGAGGAGTCTCGTGCTGACGCTAGCGCTCTCGCATTCGTGAAGGCGGATATTTTTACGTGCCCAAGTGGTGAATCGCCCTCAGAGCGATATTACTTACTTCTCCCTATTCTACCTTCGGGCAACGTCACGGCCGCATAATTATTAAGAGCCATTAAGGTATTTAATGACGGCGCTGTTGATACTTCCGATATCTAAACTATGCGCTTACCATTTTTATAGCTTCGCTGCGAAGTGATTTTTTCAATGAGAAAAGTTCAGCTTCGTGATTCTCTCGTTGAGCTCGTATCTCAGCGATGCGAGTTTTCTCGGCATTTAGAGCGATCTAAATATAAAAATTTCTCTTATAAGCGAGAAATACGGAGGAACAAAGATTTATCGTGAACGTAATAAATTAATGACAATATGTGTGTCTCAAAACAGACATTTATCTAAAAGTAATAAATTAAAAAATTTATTCTATTAAATTCTTAGTAGAGAAATATGAACGTCATATAGAGAATATATTGTAGATATTTCTATATTTGTTACTAAAGTGATCTATACCTATCTATTATTAACATTGATCATTTATAAAAAGTTTAGAAGAGTCTCTTTAAAGTTTAAAATATTTAAAGAGTATTCTTACACGCAATTTTTCTTCGAGTTTCTCGTTTTCTGCGCGTAGATTTCGTATTTCCGCTTCCAAACGGCGCGCATCACCGTAGGAAGAAGTACCATTGGTATTGCGAGCAGTGTTCGCTTGCGATTTCACCAACTGTTCGAGTTTTCGTATTGTGCCCTCAGCTTCAATTAAGCGTTTTCTGAGAGTTGACAATTCATGCTTGTGAGTCTCGTCTTTCACGGGATCCGATTTGAACGGCGGCGACGGCGACAGCGATGGCGATACAGATTGAACGATCCTGAAAGAAAATATCAGTACTCTTTTAATTATGTTTGTTGCACAGAGTCTTCGGGATTCAAGTCCGAAAATTACGAATTAATCATTTGTCTGCTAACAATAAGGCATGGATCAGACTTGAGAACCAAAATAACTGCCATGAGAAATAAAAAATTGAAGACTTAGGACACGAAGCTTCAGATTTGTAAGGATATACCTTACCTGGTCTTTAACTCGGCTATGATCGGTTGATACTTGGCAGCCTCAGCGAATCTGGCTTCTCTAAGGGCAGTTTCGAACTCCCTCTTGGCAATTTTTGCCGCCCTTCGCTCTTCATGTAATTCCGTTCGCACGTTCGCCAGGTCCTCGCGTAGCCTTCGCGCTCCTTCCTCGAGCCATTGTATCGTTTTCCTTAATCTGGTCGCATCACTTCTTCCCACGCCTGCTTCGCAAGACCGTGACATTCTAACATCTTGCGGATTTATTGGCACAGTCTGATCTTTCTTTCTCAGACGTGGCAATGATGAGTCCTTTTTATCTTCCGTACGCTCAGCCCTTCTTTCATTGGTTGCTTCACTGAGGGTGAAAAGTAAGAAATTGCGTCATACATTAGAACACGTAATTCATTTCATATAATATTTTCTGATTGATCAAACTTATATTTTTTTGGACGTGAATTATAAAATATAGCTAAATACAGGAGATTATTATAGCAATAATTGTAATAATTGCCGATATTTTGTTCTTAATGTTTAGAACATAAAAAAAAATTTTTAGATTTATAAAAAATAAACCTCAAATTTGTCCAATTCGAGAATCAGAAAGTTCGGAAATATTTCTATAGTTATTATTAAAGCGATCACTATATATAGTTTATCTCTTCTTTTACAGCTTATCTCTTCAGAACTTTTTTTTTAATTCAAAGAATGTTCTTACAACACTGAGGCTCGTTAAGAAATTGTGTAAATACACATTCTTTTTTTGTATTTTTAAAACTCCTCCTTTATTTAAATAATTAAATATCTCTGTTAGCTGTGTCGTTGATGCATTTTTGAATGCTGATAATTAATTGTAGATATTTATTACGTGCAAAGTCGCTATAAATATCCTTACGCATAGGAGTTGCACGACTCGTCGCGTCGCTGCGTTTTCTTAGGGATCTCCGAGTTCGTTGTCAGAGATTCTAATCGTCGTCGTTTTCTCACACCCTCCGTGGATGCGAGAATGTTGATTCCAGTCGTCGTTGATTTGTTCGTGTTCGTCGGCTTGACGGTGTCTCCCTCTGAGGAGCTTGCCATCGTCGCTGGTTAAAAAAAACGCAGATATTTATAAACTTGTTCAAACGTTTATATGCATACATATACACATAGGATCTCCCAAGCGCACGTAATGAAAAAGTTGCAAGAAAGGGGTAGTCATTTCCATTCTTAGAAATAATTTAAAAACCAGTCGCATATATACATAATAATATAAATTATTTTTTTTACAAAACATTAACAAAATATTAAATTGCTATTAAATAAAATGGTCTTTTAGCATTGCTGTTCTTATCCCGTAAATCTCGAAATCCCCAAAATTGAGCGTTTAAAATTCTTTCTAAGCGAATTGAATTATTTTATTGTATTAGTCTGAATTGCAGCAACTTTTTTAATGTTAAAAACTTTTCATTTTTTATTTTGTTAGGCTCGAAACAATTAAATAATATTTTCATTAAAAGGTTGCAAACGAGAAAAATTGTTTAGAATAGAACAATAAATTCTTCATTATGAGAATACAGATATTATTCCCAATACCTTGGTATGAGAGACGTGCATTAATTCTATTATCTTAAATGCCTTTACTTTATAGAGAGTATGCGGGGTCAAGAGCGTTTTCCTTCAATTATAAATTCTCTATAGTTAAACGGATTCTTTAATTAAACGTTTAAATGTTTTAAGTGTAACGATAACAGGGATGGAATTTCATGCAAGTGAGGTAAATTGCAGTTTAGAACCTTACGTAATAAAATTCTCTAATATTTATTATTATTTAGTGAAATTGAAAACGCTTTGCCCGTTCCATTTTACAGCGATGGCAAGCTTAGAGCAAGCTTGTTCACCGCTGATGGTGAACAAGAATCGCGACAAAAACGGACTCACCGTTTTTCGTGAGGACGTGAGAATATCTTAGCCGACCAATCTCGGGCTCAGCCGAGTATATTGTTGGATCCGGTACGGCGCGGCGGCGAATCCTCCTCGTGAGAGACACCGTCGCCAACTAAGAGAGCTAGGCCGAGGCCCTAAACTACACCATGGCCTGCGGCAGCTATATGTGTTAATCGCGTCATCTCGTCTCTTTGGCTCTATTTAGCTCTCATCTCTCCTGTCTCCTCACTCCGCGTACCCGTCCACCCACTCTAAGTTTGACCAACTGGCCGTGCACGTCCGCTTTCATCTGCACGAACTTGGTCGCGATCATTCTCGACAAAGTGTCTCGATTAAAAGGGAGATCTTTTTGTATTTTAATATAAGCTGATCGAGAAATATATAGACAGATGATATCAAAGATTATTATCCGCTGTTGAACGTTCTAGCAGAGAGAGTGAAAGTTTGGCTCACCATTTTCGATCAGTAATTTCTCATCAAACATTGCTGTATTGCTGAATCATGATAAAGGAAAGGAAATTAAAATGGAAAAAATGATAACAATATTAAATTAATAGTAAATTAATACGGTGATATAAAAATACTTTCCTTAAAGCATAAATGAAATTAATTTATCAACTAACTTCAACAGCGCGTGTAAACTATACTGTAGATTTTATGAAATGCTTCAAGTAGAGTGCTTCTATGATAAGTGCCGTGTGAAATTGCAGCTAAATTAGAATATGTATATAACATAAATTAAGCTGTTTGTATATTATAAGCAATTAATATTTGTTCTATACCTAAAATACATTTGTCTTTTCTTTCTTAAATTAGCCGATATACTCTCGGTTTATCTGAATAATTAGTTACAAAATAAAAGACATAAATTAATAAATCGTTGAGTTATTATTTATTTAATGTTTATGTCTAAAGGAAATCAAGAGATTTCTGTCGCAAAACAGGAGACGGTATACAAAATCGTTGTTACAAAATCGCCGTTAAGTGGTCGTGGGGCCTCTAGGCCCGGTCCGTGTCTCGCGACTCTCACGCTGCTGATAAGGGATGAAGAGGGATGCGAATCGGCCGTTAGCTCGGTTAGCGAGAGAAAGTCCAAATCGCGTGGGGTGCGGCGAAACTAGAGGAGAGCACAGCTATCGATCGATAGCGACGCCTGTGCAGTAAGCGAGCCCGTGCCACGATCGACGACCGTAGAGCCCAGGGGAAACAATCGCGTCGTCTCTTTGACGTAGCTGACGTAGCTGACGTAGCTCGTGCTCGAGACGCGCGCGAGAACGGCCGCGGCGGAGCGTTGACAGTTGGAGCGTGGTTGTTGTTGTTCCCTTTCACGTGCTCCCGCCGGTGATCTCCGTGGCTCCGTATCTCCTTCGCGTTCCCTGGCGAAGGGGGCCGCATCTCCTCCGGCTCCGAACTCCGGCTGACAAACACGTCGTTCGCGACGGCGGCATCCTCGGCGCGGCGAAACACATCGTCATGTGGCTGACAGTGCGAGATACATTAGGTGCGCCGAGAGAGTGGTGAATATTCGTGATGCGTATTTATAGAACCGCGCCGGTTCTTCACTCCGTTTATCGGAGGTCTCCCATCGCCCGACGACGAGTTCGCGGCGACGCGACGCTTTAATAATCGCGACAAAAATTAATCCCGAAAACAAAGCGCGATTCTAACGCTGCAGTTGATATAAATTGCTGAACGCATATATACCGTCTGCAGTCCCATTTAATTAGCGCAGCACGTAACGCGTAGTTACGCGTAGTTGCGCTACCATAACAGTTAGTTTATGATTATGCCTAATCTACAGGAAGCCACTGCGGAGGCAAGTCAAGTAGAGTATAATTACGTGCATATTTCTATTAATGAGGACAAGCCTGCAGAAAAATGATTGCGCAATGGAGAAATTGATTTCGAAATCGAAAAATGAAAAGAAAAAAAGAACTTTAAAAAAAAAAAGCGTAAAATAACTCGATATTAAATAAAAAAAAATTGAAGAATGTGTATTTTGTTTCTATTCTTCGCATTTAATGGAAAGTAAATGATTTAATGGAAAGTTCATTTTAACACTGGAGCAAATGTGAATAGTTCAAATAGTCATTTGTCATAGTGAAAAGTTCTTTATTTTGCATTCGTTAGAAATGACATTTCTTCCATAATTTTTCTTTGAAAAATACGGAAACATCGAATATTTTCAATTTTTCAAGTGTGACACACAGCGTCCCAGTATACTCCTTTATACATTATTCTTTTCTACACAGTATTCTTCTATAGAACATTTGTAATATGCATCAAAGGCTATAGTAACTTTCTAAGTATCCTCAATCAAAGTTGATTGGAGAGAGATTTGCTGATCAGAAATCATATGATAATTTATTCGATTTTCGCTGAGTGACACGCGTGACACACTAAATGACCACGAAAGTCGATATATACCTAATGAAGGCGCAGAGCGCAGGTTCAAATATCAATCTTGGGAAAAGTTCTTGAACCTTGACTTCAGAGAATACATAATTATCGATTACGTAGCTACATATGTTGATGCCTATACATCAGTTGTAATGATACTTAATTCTTAGCTAGTTCCGACTCAGAAACTGTTCTTTTCTATAATATATAGAAAGGAAAGGAAAAAAGTTCACCCAGGTTATAGTAAATCGATTATGAGATAAAGATATAGAAAGATATAGATAGGCAGAGAAAGTGGGAGAAAGAGAAGTGGGAGAGAGAAGAATCGAAGAATGATATAATAGTAAAATTCATACGTCGTATATTTACCAAAATATTGACAATTTTTGGAATTTTCTTAATATACTTATGAAAAACTGATTTTTTAACGACAGATTCTTTAAAAAATTTATTTATTGTCCTTTACACACACACAAAAAATTACGAAAAAAAGTTGTTATTTGTTGCACTTTCTCAATATTATAGACATTAGATATTTTAATAATTACACACACAATTCAAATATTATTTCAAGAAAGATGAAGTCTCTATTTGATTTTATGTAATTAATAAGTTTACTTTAATTGAACGCGGTGAAAAGTATACTCGTAGAAAATAGAACGTTTTGCAATCGATGTATGTACTTGAAAATTGCTATATATTGTATTATAATTGAGATTTTGTTTTAAAAGATGAAAAATGTCGATATTTAAAAATTGTAACTATATTGATACTTTTATTAGATAATATTCTGGTTTTGAAAAAAATTAGTATAGATGCAAAATATGCTTTCGCTTTCTCATATCATCACGAGGCGTATACATCACAAGACGAAGTATATACTTCACCACGCCTACGTGGTAACGGCGTTGCAAGCCGTTTAGCACCTTACCTGCACATTCCAGCTCTAGAGATTAGATCAAGGACTCGTGATTAGATAATAGTTTCTCCATCTCTGCATTAATCTGCTCCATGTGGTATCATATGTAATCTATATACATATAACATCTATTAACATTACAGTCTCACCATAATTATCTTTCCAGGCTATAAATAAAACTTTTACACTGCATATTTCATTAAAATAAAGCTATAATAACAGTATATTGGCGTCCTACAAAAACTTATACGTATTTCTAGCTGACACCTCTATCTGGTACTGCATATTAAATTATGACGTGGAAGCGAGAAATTATGTATATAATTTATATTTATAGCATACTTATATATATATCGAAATAAGTTTTATCGTATAAATCAAAGTGATGATGAAATACCTAAGTTTGCCAATATGTGCCAATATGAGCCAATAATTTCCTTTTCAGCTTGTGACTTATAATAATGCTGTAAAAGCAACGATATTTAGGTCAATTTTTACTGAGTGCAGAGGATGTACGCGAATGAAATTATATGGTCATTTATTGATAAACGAATTAAAAAAAGGGAATCTTTGGTATATTTATCATACAAAAAAATCATTGGTCTCATTTATCGGATATCAGAAAACGATTAATAGGGTTTCTTCCTTCTAACGTTCTAATCAAACATGGCTGCCATAATAGAACAGAAGTCTTAAGTGCTTCTTAGGAAGGTTTCTGATTAAAAATTAATTTTTCCATATCCTGACTTTATCGTCTTTATATCTCTAAGTTGTCCTCTGTGTATCATATACAGTTGTTACTCTGGAAACGGAGAAGAAGCATCGGACGTTCAGCATGACGTAAGCTAGCTGCAGCTACCGCGGAAGAAATTGAAACGGTCGAAGCGCCGTGCGATAGAAAGAAAGACAAATAGATATAGATAGAAAAACGGACAAACGATTGAAAAAATGTCCGAAAATGAAACGAAGTCGGCTTCGCCGATACCCACGGTTATGTGCGCGCAATGCTGCAGCAACGACGGCGGTGGTGACGGTGACAGTGGTGGAGGAGGCGGCGGAGGCGGAGGCGGTGGTGGTGGAGGTGTCGGTGGTGGTCTGGCGACCATGCAATGTCCGGCTCTGCAGGTCACCTCGCGGATGTTGCGCTCGCCGAGTCACGAGAGCGTCACCACCGATCTGTCGCTCTTCAGCGTGTCGTCGATCGCCAGCGACCTACGCAGCGCCAACAGGTTGGTCACCTTCAAATCCTACAGCGACGCGCAACTCACCGGACGGGGGCCCTCGCCGAAACCAGACTCCCGACAGATTCAGGGTAACAGGTTCGTAATACGATCGCGCTATCGTGCACGATGAAGAGACATAACTATTTCACATTGACTTATTACTTATTTATTAGATATATGCGCATTTTTCAGGCCGGCAGACATTCCCGAGATTTTATGGTTCGAAGAGGAGAACGAACTGATCCGCAGCTGCGGCGTTCTGTCGTCAGCATTGGGATTGCGTAAGAGCTTCAGCACGAGCGATGTGTCGCAGCTTCCTAGCCCGGACGCGGCTGGGGCCGGTGGTCTACGAACGGCGGTATCCGCGCTGGCCCTCGACACTGCCCAGCGCAACACCCTGCTGCTGGAGCACGCGAGACTCGACCATGCTTCGAGGTCCTGCAGCACCTGGGTTGCCGTGGGCGAGCCCGTGGCCAGCACGTCCCAGCTTCCTAGCCCGCATGGAGGAGCCGCGCAGGAGCAGCAGCCTCAGCAACAGCAGCAACAGTCGCAGTCACAGCAGCTCCAAGCGCAGCAATCTTCTTCAAACGCTCAATCGGTGCCGCAGCTACCACCGCAACCGCCAGCACCGCCGCCACCACCCGTGCCCTTCACTGGAGCGGATCTCGTCAGGTCCGTCAATAAGAAAGTCCGACAGAACTACATACGACGAAGGTTAGTAGACGATCAAGTCTTTCTTCTTCCCTCTGCCTATGTTCAAAATATGCGGACTTTTTGGATACAATTTTTTGGAACAAAAAAAAAAAAGAAACGGAACGTTTGTACTTGTCTTTTCAAAATATAAATAAATTTTAATTCTTTTATCTAAAGCAAGCTACCTTGAACATTCTTGACCAAGTTATATTTGACTGTGTTTAAAAAGAAAACACACTTAAGTGTTCTTTCCCAATTTTGATGAGTTTCGGATACTAACAATAAGTGTTGTAAGGAGCAGAGGTAAGAAAGGCTTCTTTGAAAAAACGTCAACTTTTATCAATTTCATCAAAATTGGGGTGCGACGCTTACGTATGTTCCCTTGTAATTGAAGAGGACAATAGCTCAAAACGCGTTTTAAAGTTATTAAGTTACGCCGTTTCAAGTTTTAATATAAAATAGGCAGGACTAGAGTGTCTCATTCATGTTCCATTAGGCTATTGACCACGTACCGCGCTTTGGAGCGCCTCTCGCAGAGTGAATTTAATCTAGACCAGTTAGAAGCGGCGGCTACCGCGGCGCAAAGCTCTCACGGAACCACTTTGCTGGTGCCCGGAACGACCGCCGGAGTTCCTGGTGCTTCCTTGATCGGACGAAAGGAGCGAAATCACGCGTTGACGGTACGGGACGTCGAGAGGGAACGCGGAAATCAGCTGTCCAAGTATGAGAGGAATATGATGATCTTTAATTGGCTTCACACCCTGGACGACAGCGCGGTCGTAGACAGCATCGAATAAGGGACAAGGAGATCTCTCCAGCATCTCCCGCAGCTCCGATAACGTGCGACCTATCGTGCCTAAGTCTCTTCCTTTTCGATATTACTTTATCGAAGACGCTTCGTTGACACCATATTGTCGCATCTCGGAGAATACCGCTAATACGTAAGACTTCTGATCTTGCTGTTAGCTATATTGAGTTATGACGTCTAAAGCGAAAAATTATATGAATCTTTCTCTTGCACTGTTTATCGAATAAATTAGTTTTTTTTTTTTCGAATGCTCCACACTCATTTGGTAAAACAAAAAAAATGCACAGAACTCCCCTCTTGGTCCTTCTACATTAATTCTCTTCCAGCGGATTCCGGGTTTATTCAGATCAATCTCTGCTGAACCGTCAAAGCGTTACATGTCGTTTATTTTACCTATCCTTTCCTCGTGTTTAGATATCATGGGATGCACTTTAAACAGTCAGCAGAAAGACGAGTTAATATTCAACAGAGATGAGATACGTATTCGTCAGGCGAGAATTAATAAATAATTTAAGTTAAATGTACCCTATTTTTTTTTAAACAAAAAATAGACCTCATGATTAAGAGTAGGATTTACAGCTATCTCATATGAATTAAAAACTGAAAAGAGAATCCAGCATAAGCTTATTTTATAATTTATCGAATACAAATGACAGCATGTGTAAAAAGACTAATTTATTCCAATGTACATTGCAAGAATAAATCGCTTCAATGAATGTGATGTATAGTATGATTTCATATCATAAGCGTGATCTCTCGCGTCTGATGTCATAATCCAATATGGCAGCAATAATGAGCCAGGAGCTATAAGCTAAAGTAACTATCGCAAAACATCCGTCCCTCCTCGTCCAGCGATTGGTGTCGCTTAACGAGTGTATCCGAAGCATTTCGTGTAAAGCGAAATCCCGTTCTATTGGCTACATACAAAGCGCATATACGCGGGCCTTATAGCGAATCCGATCACTTGATTACTCCACACTGATGCGCATTAAAAGCACGCAATTATCTAACAAAGAAACATACATATGTGATAATATAGATCAAAATATAAGAGACACGTATTCTCTTACAGGTGCTCTTACGCGCACGTTAAAGAGATGAAACATCCCCTTGAAAATGATCGACTTTTATGTTTCTAAGCGTATATTGTTGAAACAGTAAATATGAAAAAACGTTTTAAACATAAGTTTTGTTTAAAACAAAAGTTTTGTTCAAACCAGAAGTTTAACAAAACTTTTATTTAAAACATTTTTTCATATTTACTGTTTCAACAATATATTTGTTTTAAACAAAAGTTTGTGGTTTCGAATGCACACTTTTTAAAGATATATTTCAAATTTTCTGATAGAATGTTATATCTCTCAAAATATCTCACCAACCATTATTGTTTTTGACAATTTAAATAATTTTTATGACAAAATTAGAGCTTATTTAAAGATAAATTCAATTATACGTAAACAAATTCTAAAATTTTCAGAAATGATAGTGAATGGCGAGATATTTGCATGTGTTTCTTTATAAGTGCAAAAACATACGTAAATGTATTTTGACTGATAAAATATCTAATATATCATTATATTATTTAGCAGAATATGTTGGCTATTTCATGGTTAAAATGCTCATATACTCTGCTATTGCACTTATATATCTCGAATAAAATAGCCTTGTACGCATTAGTGTGGAATAGTGAAGGCAACTAAATTGGTTATTAGAAACAAATTGAAGAATCAACTTGGAAATATTCCTAAGTGCAGTACGAGGAGTACACACTTGTATGTGTACTTTTGGCATTCTAGTGATCAGCTGATTATAGAAATCTTTTATCTATATTTTATCCAAATAATTTATTGCTTAAATTAAGGAAATAACTTTGGAGATTGGAAATATTTCTACGATTTAATGTTTAATGATAACAACTTAATCACAACATTTTTGTGCGAGATTTCATGGAACTTTTTCATAGAACTCTTCTACAAGTCAGTATTCGCAAATTCAGTTTGCCAAGAGATTTTATAGAATGGATTTAGAGACTGATTTTAATAATCAGTAATTTAACAGTTCAGTAATTCCGTAGCGAAGTTTGCATTAAAGAAAACCAACGTATAAACTGAGAGAATGTACATCTTTTGTGTTAAGTACTTACAATTAGACACATATCGATAAGAAATTTTTAAATCAACAAAACGTAAATGTATTGAGAGTATTCGAGAGGTACCAAGTTGCTGGAACGACGAAATTTTAACAATAATTGTAGACTGAGAAACACAACCGTTTTGCATTTCCAATTTGCAATATTTAGCATGGACGATATCCGAAATCGAAAAGGGGTGTGAAATCGTGTGTAAAGATTTAACGATGCGAGACGCAATCCAAAGAAGCTCTACTTGTGTGAGATATGAACGATGATACACGAGATTTAGCGTACTAGGACTTTTGTGATTGTATATCCGGTATGAGGACTAATCGTCTGAAATTCCGTTTATTCTGAACGCTATACGAGGACTTGTTGGTGCCAGGATAAAATGTTACTCAGAGTACATGCCTAAAAGTGTTTAATTCTATGAGTGTTCCTTATGAAAGTCTTAATTGTCCAGTGTAAGCAGAAAATCCGGAACAATTGTACTTCCTGTCTGATTAATTAACGACAGATCACATCAGTATTATGCGCCGCGACCCAGGGTGATACCAAAGTGTTTTTGGAATAGTAAATAGATGTGTGATCACACACAATTAATGTGCTTTTATGTATATTTAATATTAAATGTTTCCCCCCTTCCATGTGTAATATCCTAATATCCGCTAACATCGTGATATTATCTGGTGCAGAGAGTAATGGGACAAATATAAGATTTATTAAGTATTTTATATCTATATATGCACAGACCTTGTCTTTGTAATTAAAGATAAGAAATATGAAAATAAGAAAAAAGCAGGTAAGCAAATCGCGACTGCCGGACACTTCTTATTAATTTAAATCGATATAAGGGGAAAGAAGAAAAGAACCTAAGTTTTGCAACCTTGTTGCATAATTCTTTTACCGAATGTCTAGAATGTGAAAGATTATATTACTGACAATATTCACGTTACAATCAATCAAAATTTAAATGTTAATTTAAATTTTAGAGTATAAAAGTTGTATCTTTTGTTTAAATGTTTCTTTAAAAAGAATTTTTAACATAAATCCAATTACTATTATAACAAATAATGAAAAATAAAAACTACAACCCACTAATTAAAAAAAAACAAAGTTTAGAAATTTGTTTTTCTCTTAGGTTACGTTTATTTTTATTAATAGGATAGAGATATGTCCAGATAGCTACAAAGATGATCGATTATAGGCGAAATTTGAACAGTAAATTTCAATGAAATATGCTTTTAATAGTATATAGTAAAAAATTTAGCAAAAAAGCAAAATAATTTATATAAGTTATCAGTTATTAGAGCATAATTATTTTCAAACTTAATATAATAATATAAGTTCTCAAGCTTTTAATATGTTGGCTAAGAGTAGACGTAATTTTGTTTTATACTGCAGTCCGTCGACGATACTTATATAATTCTACTTAAAACGGAATTCTACTTAAAATTTTATATTATCCCTATAATGTGAAGAACTTTTGAAAAATTACAATACATATCTATATCAAAATACACACACACATAAAAAGTATAGCAAATAAAATTAAATATAGATAGTATTCTGAATTCTAATATAAATTATATATTGTTTATAATTATGAGCTTGAAAGTAATACGTTCTTATCGAATGCAATTAAAATTCTAGTATATAGCTATAAATATCCCTTAAACACACTTAATCCAATTTATCTAGTGGAACTGGTAAGTTTTATTATCTCAAAGTTTGGACACGGACAAATCAAAAATTCAAAAACACTCGTGTCTAAATAAGAAATGTGGTTCATATATGTGATAAATGTATTGAAAGCAGAAATAATTTCTGAAAATTTACATATTTTATTTCTTATAAAAGGGATAATCTTATTTTACATTTAAATAAATGTCTGAATTTTCACTTTTCAGGAGGATATCCTTTCTTAAGTTTTAGATTATTTTAAATCTATAAAATCTTATACTTTTATATATTTACATAACTTATATTTATAACTTTTTTGATTCAAAATAATCTGAGAAATAATCGTCTGAAATAAAATTTCTCTCTATACACATACAAGCGCATACGTAACCACGTGATTAATATTGCTCTTTGGCTGCTTAAATACAAGTTTATCAAGGTACTGACACAATTTAACAAATTAAAAACGATTGATAAGAAAATGTTTCACTCGTGAAAACGCTTTAATGGACAAGTGGAATTATAAAAGGATTAGCGATACAGTTGATAATCAAAGATTATAATAAGATCCGACTTACAATTAGATGTAGAGCATTTTAGAGCAGACCTTGTCTTTTGAGATCTTCATACGTTTTACGGTTGACTACATTGCCAAGCGAATCTTCGAATTCTTCTTCCTGCTCT
Source organism: Leptothorax acervorum (assembly GCA_035220615.1). Taxonomy (NCBI): domain Eukaryota; kingdom Metazoa; phylum Arthropoda; class Insecta; order Hymenoptera; family Formicidae; genus Leptothorax; species Leptothorax acervorum. Next base: position 41,321 of record JASTWQ010000104.1, on the reverse strand, counting down.
GGTTGCCAACGTTCGGCTTGTTTCTGTGCCTTGAGCTTTTCCCATAGAGCAAGAGCGTCTTCAATTTGCGTTACATTAGCAAAATGTGCTGTATTCGGAATGCCAAGACAACGCATGCCGTGCGCGTGTCTCCACTCCGCAAAGTGTCTCTGGAATGCTTTCGGGCCTTTATAAGTAAAGTTACCGCAAATCTCGCAGTTGTAGCTGATATTTAAACCGTGCAGTTTGTACAACCAATAAGGTATGGGCTTTCCGTCCCAACCCAAAGGTAAATTCTTCGGGTTATATGGAACCTCATTATCGTCTTCTTCTTCTGATTCGCTCGCACTTGCTTCCGCATCAGAATCTCCCCTTTCACCCTCGGTTCTCGCCTGTTTCCTTTGTACGTTTTCCTTCGTAGCCACTCGTTGACTGGATACTAACTCAGCGAGCTTATATACGTGAGCTTCGAGTCGTGCAATCTCCTTTTGTTTCTCAGAATCCTTGCCCTTAGCTGACTTTCCTTTTCGATTCTTGGCTAATAGGTTGGGATCTAAGGAGGCTTCACCTTTTGTGCTGAAAAGTCTTTGTGCCCGTTCCTCGAGAGTACCTCCGCATTTGAGTCCTAATGCCATCAAGGCCGATTTTAATCTGTCTAAACCAAGAGACGCTAATTCTTCCCACGATGAAAACGCAGACAGCTCCAAATGTGCTCCTACATGAGTCAGAGCGCTTCCAGTTTCCTTAGGAAAACCAGGAAAAGTATTCTTCTCCCACTGAGCTTGAAAATCCTTGTTGGCTTCTTCAATCTCTGCGCTTATATCAAGCAGAGGCCTCATTCTGTTTAGATAATCAGTTAGGTACCATAAAAGGGACTCGACATATCTCTGATACTCTGCGTTCTTTCTCTCTCTAGGAATGTCGAATAAGTGATCAAAAGTCGACAGGTAAGTTATATAATCTATCTTCTCTATCCCCTTAAGATTAATATATTTTTGATAACACTCGTGAAGATCCAAGTATTTTCCATAACCTTCCTCATCTGTGAACTCGACGAGATTGGACAGTTCTTCGGTTGGATTTTCTCTCATCTTAGCCAACTCCTCGAATTCGACGGACATGGGAACGCTGATCTCATTAGGATGTCGCCGATAGAATTCCTTTATAGACTTCAGGCGCGAGTAAAATTCGGAGAATTCATTTGGACCAGAGAGTGCTTGAACCTGCAAACGTTAAACCAAGATATAGAACATATTTTTAGAATTTTAGAACTCATGAAACGTCAGATAGGTTAGAAATCATTAAAGATACTAGTATTAATGTTTTTAACCAAAAATATCTAAGATCTTGTATTAACATACTTCCTCTTTTCTCTGCCCGTCCTTGTCCTCATACAAGTCCTGCAAATGCATTGTACTGTCCATGTATTGATCCAGCAACATTTTCAAGCGATGCTCCGAGTTGATGTTCTCGCGATGTCCCGCCTTTTTGTGCAACATCTCCTTCACCATCGCATCCATCAGCCGCTCCCTTTCTTCGTGATACCGTCGTTGTTGTTCTAATATTGTTTCCATCTCTGGTTTTAAATTCAATCCACTTTGATATATTAATAATCAAATCAATAAGACTGACAACAATAATTCGACGTGCGACTATAGCTATAGACTATAGAGTATAGAATGGAACATCTGATCCGCGACATCCGCGTGGCGTGCATTCGATCGTTGAGAGCGACATCTGATAACACGCTTGTGACACGCTTTTCAAAATACGAACTACATGGTCACTTACCGATCAAAGCAAATTCTTACATACGAATTTATGTTTAAATTATAATTAAAATGTTTTATTTCTAATTAATTTTAATGATTTAAAAATAATTTTTAAATAATGTTAATTAAAAATGGTAAAAATAATTAATTATGAGTAGCGCTCATATTTGTTAGCTAATTTAGATTGTTCTTATTTAAAAAATACTGTTCAAATTTTGCCAGGAAAAAAATTACTGTTTCTGGTATATGAAGAATCTGATATTGCACATTTTGTTACGCAAATTTTTTGATACTATTTGTATGTGTCTGTATATATGTAGACATGTGCATGTAAATTAAAATTATAAATTGCTTTATTTATGATAGGATTAATAGATTTCTATTAAAACATTATGCTATTAGTAAAAAATAAAATTAATTTTACGTATTTTTATAAAATACGTGAATTTTATAACATATTTTATAAATTAATAATTTAAAGATTGTTTAACAGAATAGTCTTTTGTTCTGTGTGTGAGGGACAGAACTATCCAAAAGTTTTCAGTCTGTAACCGTAAATAGTCGGATGTTTTCACGTCAATTTAGAGTATAAAATTTTGGATACTGTCGCAGTACAACTACCTTAAGGACCTCAACAAAGTTAGCCCCCCCAAGTGGATTATTGATAGTTTTTTTTTTTACCAATCGTTTGGTGGTTGATTGGTAGTATTTGGTACGGTATTCAAAACGTTTGGTAGTTTCTCGTTCTTTTAGGAAATCGAAAACAAATTTTTGATCTTCTCTTAGCCCCCCCACTTTGACTATTGTAAATTTTTTTTTTTAAATCGATTGGCGATTGATTGGCAGTGTTTGGTACCGCATTAAAAACTTTTGGTAGTTTCGCGTTTCTTTAGGAAATCGAAAAAACAAATTTTGTAATGAATTTCTAGAATTTACTAGATCGCAAGCAATCCAGACCTCAATATATTTGGCAGACAATTGCTTCTTTTTAAATAAGTATTTGTAATTATTTGGAAATTATTTAGAGAAATTTGGAAAACCATTTTCATAATTTGGAAAAGAGTACATATATATAATTATAATAGCCATCTTTACGCCGACCGTTTGATACGCGTACTAAGTACTAGATTTGGACTAAATTGGCTTAATTAGTACGTACGATGGTGTAAACAATAAGGGCCGTCACACACAAAATGCATAACGTTGCATAAGCATAGCATAAGACCGCTGGACCAATGAGCATCTTACGTAAATTAATATGGCGACATTATGCTGGATGCTCATTGGTCCAGCGGTCTTATGCTTAGTACGCGTATCAAACGGTCGGCGTAAAGATGGCCATGGCCTAGTTTACACCGGACCGTTTGATACGCATACCAAGTACTATATCCGTATCAAATCCGTATCAAATCTCGGTTTACACCGGTATAACCAAAGATTTGATACGGATATAGTACTTGATACGAGCACCAAACGGTCCGGTGTAAACTAGGCCTATAGAGGCGCTTCAAAAAGTAAAACAGCTAAAATGGCGCCCATGGCCGCTCTCAGGCCATCTCAGGGTGCGAACACATGGAGCGGAACGCTTGTGATTGGTCAAGGCTCTCGTTCCGCGATTTTCTGCGTACGCTGTTCCGCTCCATGTGTTCGCACCCGCAGGCTTCTCTCTGGTAGGACAACCTAGGTCCTAGCGAGTTGCGTTGATTCCAGTCTACGTCAACATACATCATCGAGCGTGAACCCGTGAACGTCATGTCATATATGTAAATGGCGAGGAATATATATGACGTATCGACAATATAAAGAAAAAATTATTTGCGGTGTGAGTGCTTTGTCAAGTCGAATAGTCGATCCGTTAACACAAGGTGCAGATCGCGTTGTTAACGGATAAAATATACATAAACGATTTGTATCTGTTTTCCTGTGTTGATAAACGACACTTCTGCAAGAGGATGGCGAGTTGACCTATCACGAAGAATGGAATGCCTTGTACAACGGTACATACGTTACAACGATAGGCGTACATACATATGTTCCTGCGCGTGTATTCACGATTGGTGCACGCCTGATGTGTGTGTGATGAATATTATAAATCTGTTGAAATATAATTATTACCTCCTCGATCGTGCTACAATTTCTTTTTGTATTTCTTTAAAATGAACGATTCGCGAGCCACATATTGAAGGTTACGCACGGTTAGGTTTCCTCGATGATATCGCTATTCGTCTCGCATCGTCCTTGCGACTCGGACTTTTTTAGTTTTTAGTACGATCGAGCCATAATAGCTGTATTCATACACAAGCCTTTTGTACAAGTATCGTAATCGCATTTGTATTTCGTCCAACTCGTCAATCTCGTCGATCTCGTCGATCTCGTCGAATGACTCGTAATGACTCATCGTAATAACTCGGTTTGCTGCTGCATTTGACTTCCTCTGCATGTAACATCTCAGAAAAGTGAGGGAGCAAGCTGCCAATTAACACTTGTATTGTCCTAAAATTATGAAAAGCATTACAATTTGTTGCATCACTGTGTTTCGATTATATTTATACTGATTTATACATCATGATTAAACACGGTAGATGTTTGTATAATGACGCTGTGCTTGTGACGATTGCTTGCCCTCATTATTATTATTATTATCTATTATTACTTTTCTTAAATAACAGATAATTAACGCAATTTACATAGTTTGATGATGTTTTCTATCAAACTTTCAGGGTATTGAAATAAAATCGATCTGTTTGGTGCTATTCAAAGTATAAGGTAAGTGACCGAAATAATATGTTGTCGGATTTACGTTACACATTTTCCAATAGAGATAAAATTGTTTATCGTACAATCTAACAGTTTACGATAATTAATAAATAAATCTCTTTTTTTTTTTTAACTGATTTTATTTATTTGCTTCTTTGACTTTGGATTTTCGACATTTGTTTATTATATTCAAAGGTTTGCTGCAGTAGTAGCTAGTCGAAAATATCTATCGTGTATGTAGAAACACTCATGATTGCTCCGTCAAGTTTTTAGACAAATTCCTGTCACTGTACTGTTGATTTACAATAGTTTGCATAAATATTTACAATATATTTCTCTTTGAAAGAACGTTTTTCAACGCTGAATTACTCGCACTTCAAGTGTAAGTATAATTAAGATGTAAAATAATATCTCGTTTTCTTTTTTAGATGGCAGATGTAGATCCCGAGACTTTGCTAGAATGGCTCAGTATGGGACAAGGAGACGAAAGAGACATGCAGTTAATTGCATTAGAACAATTGTGCATGCTGTTACTCATGTCCGACAATGTGGATCGTTGTTTCGAATGGTAAAATAACTGCAAAGTAACTTATATAGCAATTTGTACGTATGTAATGTATAAACATTTTGCTTTGCGTTCTTAGCTGTCCTCCGCGCACATTTCTCCCAGCGCTTTGCAGAATTTTTCTGGATGAATTGGTGCCAGATAGCGTGCTTGAAGTGACCGCTCGAGCTATCACGTATTACTTGGACGTCTCCGCGGAATGTACACGCAGAGTGGTCGCCATGGAAGGTGCCGTAAAGGCTATCTGTAGTCGCCTCTCTGGCGCCGGGCTCGGCTCTAGAGTCAGTCGGGACTTGGCGGAGCAATGTATAAAGGTACGATATACATTGAATCATTGATTGAATATCAAGATTACATAATTAATGCATGAAAAGTCGAAATGTTACGTTGAATATGAAGTAAATTATTGATAGAATCTCACTTTTTGTAAATACTTAAAATCAGGTATTAGAACTTGTATGCGCGAGGGAGGCGGGTGCCGTGTTCGAAGCTGGTGGTCTGCCTTGCGCGTTGTGTTTTATCCGAGAACACGGAGCGCGTGTACATCGGGACACGTTGCACTCGGCGATGGCCGTCGTTACTCGATTATGCGGCAAGGTTGAACCTCAGGATAAGGCTTTGCCCGATTGCGTCGAGGCTCTATCGGTCTTACTCAGACACGAGGATGCGCACGTTGCAGATGGGGCGCTTCGTTGCTTCGCGTCGCTGGCAGACAGATTTTCCAGAAGGGGGACAGATCCCGCGCCATTAGCATCAAATGGATTAGTTTCTGAACTTTTGTATCGGTACGCATGTCGTATAATCTTTCGACTATATATATATATATTGCCGTGTCTTGGTTTTTTCTTTTTTCTTTTTTTCTTTTTAATCAAGATTAAATCATTTTGCAGATTGTCAAATGCAGCAGGTCCTGGCACATCCGCTACAGCGACTTGCAGCAATCCAAAGACACCTCCGCCATCCAGTACTGTGACCACGGTTCCAACTCCGGAACCAAAGTCCTGTGCTTCTGTCTCAACTATTATCAGCCTTTTATCGACCCTTTGTAGAGGCTCACCGTCCATCACGCATGATCTTCTACGTTCGGAATTGCCAGATGCGATAGAAAAGGCACTAAAGGGAGACGAACGATGCGCTCTTGACTCCATGAGGCTAATTGATCTTTTATTAGTCTTATTGTTTGAGGGAAGATCAGCGTTGGGACGTAGTACTACCGGCGGCCCATCCGGTCCCTTGCTACCGAGACTGAGACGCTTGGATAGCGCTGGAGAAAAGTCGCACAGACAGTTGATTGATTGCATACGTTCGAAGGATACGGACGCGTTGATAGAGGCAATCGATACAGGAGGGATCGAAGTTAACTTTATGGATGACGTCGGGCAAACTTTACTCAATTGGGCCTCGGCATTCGGTACGCAAGAGATGGTCGAGTTCTTATGCGATAGAGGAGCGGATGTTAATAAAGGTCAACGATCGTCCAGCTTACATTACGCGGCTTGTTTCGGAAGACCGGCTATCGCCAAAGTTCTCCTTAGGCATGGTGCTAATCCTGATTTGAGGGACGAGGATGGTAAAACGCCTCTGGATAAAGCCAGAGAGCGCGTCGACGAAGGTCATAGAGAAGTTGCAGCCATTTTACAGTCGCCTGGGGAATGGATGTTACCGCCGAGTCAAGAACATAGAAAACTTGAGACAGAAGTGGAAGAATTCACAGAACCTAAGGGTGATTCCGAAATGGCGCCTGTTTACCTGAAAAGATTATTGCCGGTGTTTTGTGCAACTTTTCAGTCGACTATGTTACCAAGTGTTAGAAAAGCGAGTTTAAGTTTGATTAGAAAAATGGTGCATTACATCCAGCCAGAATTGCTTATAGAAACTTGTGGATCTGATAGAACCGGGGGATGTGGAGCTATGCTCGTAGAAGTAATTGCCAATGTTTTAGACAATGAGGTAAGCATAATAGTAGTACCTATATAATTGAATGTTGAACTTTTAATCAACTACAACTATTTGACACGGTGTTTCGTGCTTATATGTAACGTATATTGAGCAACGTTACACTGTGTTTGTAGAAAAGAGTGTATTGTTATTGTATTAATAAGATAATTGACGAAAAAGCGTTATACGTACATAGAGAGAGTATATCTGAAAGTTTTATATTTCGAAAGAAAAGAATTTCTTTCTGTGTGTATTTATTGATTAGGGGAGAAATCTGCCTCTTTTTTTCATGCGAGAGATTCCGCGAAAACTACGCGTATCAGATGAAGCTATGTATACCTACTATTTAGTAAGCGTTTACGCAACAGAATTCTCCTCTTATCGAGAAATATTGAGAATTGTCGAAAATTCTATCAAAAATCCGATTTCAAAGACAAAACGGAGATCCCAACATGCATGCAGGCAGAGAGACAGTTGATTCAAGTGATATAGTGACTGGCGATATCAATGATTTAGTCGAGACTGTTCACAGGAACATGAGATAAAGGCGCCATTGTCATCACCTGCTTTTAAGATGTTTGGCCTAAAATTACCCGGCCTTACGACTCGCAAGTCCTCGAGTTTTCGCAACTACATTCTCGACACGACGGTAACGTCTATTGCATCGTTCTATCGCCCGCTACTTGCGAGAAATAAAACTTGCTTTAGTCGTTTTTCACGCTGTTCCTAGTACCGCAAGTTTCCAATTTAAATTTTTCAATTAATAATTACGTCGAGATTACTTTATATACGTTTAACATTAACATAATAAAATGTACTCGTTGTAATTTACTTGAAGCGTGAAATTTAACTCACTAAAATTAAACTTACTTACGCATGTCTTGTATCTCCATTTGATGTTACACTTGATATTATTCGAGTCATTACTGGAATCACAGATATACATATATTGTCGTTATGCTCTTCTCTATAATGGTTATTCTCTTTATATAATGGAATATAATTGGTCCGAAGGTAACCATAAAGTAAAGTGATAATCGGTCTCTCTAACACATTTGATACGTTTTGGCGTGTGTCGCTTATCTCGCATATAAGGAAAAAGAAAGTAAAAGTGGTGAACTTAATTATTATTAATGCAAGAAGGCGAGATTTACAAGATAATGATCGAGATCGTGAAGGGGACAGATAAAAAGATGACACATGCCTTGAAAGTTTTGTCAAAGAATCATGGATTTAACAAGACAAGACGTATCAGATCTACTTTCGTCTACTGCCTGTTTGCCGTTGATGGGATCTAAAAGTGTTTACGTTTATTCCAATCCGGAAGAACGATGCACATGAGCGTCCACTACATTTATTACAGTTTTGTAATTTTGCAAAGTAAAAAAACTGCAGTTCTCCTTTTTTCTTTTATATATATGTATGTGTGTGTATATGCATATATATATATATATATATATATATATATATATATAATAAAAGAGTGAATTAAACAACACACACATCGCTTGTCCTTGTTTTACGTTTCAGAAAGAAAATTTTTATTAATTTGTTTTTTGTCTCGGTTGTTTTGCGTTTTACGTATTTTAAAACTATTTAAAAACTTGTGTGTTCTAATATTAACAGGAAGATGAGGACGGTCATTTGGTCGTCCTGCAAATGATACAGGATCTGATGATTAAAGGCAAAGATGAATTCTTAGAACATTTCGCACGTTTAGGAGTATTTTCAAAAGTTGCCGCTTTAGCCGGGCCACAAGAAACTACGCCCGAGCCAGAAGCAGAAACAAATCAATCAGGAGAGGAACAAAGAATGGAAGATGCGAAAGAATTATTAATAGGAAGGGCGTATCACTGGAGAGATTGGTGCATATGTCGAGGACGTGATTGTCTTTACATCTGGTCCGATGCGGCGGCTCTAGAACTGTCGAATGGAAGTAACGGATGGTTTAGATTTATCCTTGATGGCAAACTGGCAACTATGTACTCTAGCGGAAGTCCGGAAGGTGGAACGGACACATCAGGTGAGCATGCATAGACACCCGCCCGCGCGCGCAACACATGACGCACGCACGCACGCACGCTTGATCCGTTTTGCAAAAATCATATTAATCTCGCACGATTTTTCATATTTTCCATTCCGCTGTTACCATTTTCTTTATCAGAGAGAGAGAGAGAGAGAGAGAGAGAGAGAGAGAGAACCGCTTTTTATCCCTTTTCATTATTAATGATAACCGATGAATATACATATATATATATTCGTTCAACGTCACTTTATATTACACTTTATTTTCCATTTATGATTAACTTTTGCGAGGAAAACTATGTAAAGAATAACTGGTTTTACTAACTGCCTACAGGAAAGGGGAGGAACACAGAGTCGCTTACCACTGAAGGTAGGTCACATACGTGTTTAATTCATGTAATGACTCGTTCTTTATATTACATCATTTAGTACGTTCTACAGTAGTGATGGGATGAAGTATCTTACAAGCAAGTAGGTTCGAATCTGTTGACGTAGTTTCGAACTCTCTACGAGTAGGTACTTTATTAGAAATTTAATGTGTGAAATATAATGTGGGTGTATATACATACACACAAATATCTCTTTATCACAATTACACATGATAACTTGTGTATATGTATATATATATATATTGTAATAACATAATGTATTCGAATACTACTTGTAAAAGATTCGATTCTTCACGATGGAAACTACTTATATTAAGTACATTTCGAATCTTGCAGGCACCCATTCTAAAATTCCAAACAAACTAATCGGAATTCGCGATTACTTCGCAAATACAGTGTATAAGATATTATTTCTTATGAATATTACTCGAATCCAAGAAAATAAAGCTTGATTATTGGATTTGATTCGGATTTTTAAGTACATATTGAACTTGATCCTATCTCTATTCTACAGATGCGCGATATAAAAATGTTTATCACAACTTTTCTCTTGTAACGTGTAATACGTGGCATATGCTCCATTTATTTTCGTAATTGATTTGACGTTGTTCAAGCGAGGCGATCTCATCACCTAACGCGCGATAGATATATCCATAATATCCTTGCAGAAAATCGTGGCGAATTTCTGGAAAAACTGCAGAGAGCGCGTAGTCAGTTAAAAGTGAATTTTGTAAGTCAGCCTGTGCTCTCTCGACCTGGTACTACACGTCTGGTCGTAGGAAATTGGGCATTATCCAGTAGAAAGGAGAGCGAATTGTGTATACATAATAGCGATGGCCAACAACAAGCAACCATTTTAAGGGAAGATTTGCCAGGTTTTATTTTCGAATCGAACAGAGGTACTAAGCATTCCTTCACAGCGGAAACGAGCTTAGGTACGAGAGGAGTGCCTCATTATTTATTATCTTAGCGTAGCTATTAAATTATTAATGTTAGACTCCTTAATCTTAAGGAGTCTTTTACTTGTGGTTATTTCCGTAATTTACATTTACATTTATTTAGGTCCAGAATTCGCAGCAGGTTGGACTGGCAAAAGGGGGAAAAGATTGAGATCGAAAATCGAAGCGATTAAACAGAAGGTTAAGATACAAGCGCAGGAGATATACGAGCGTTACTTTAAAGCGGCTCAAGCTCAACCACGCGGTGTAGTCGCTAAGCTTGGTGCCATTGTTAATCAGATTGAGAAAGCGTCTCAAAAGCAACAATCTGGAAGCCGGGAATGGCGCAATATATTGCAAACTGCGTTAGAACAACTCAAAGTGTTATTGAATGAGGAGGGCCGGGTATCCGCGTATGAGCTGCACTCCAGTGGTCTTGTACAGGCGTTGCTCGCTTTGCTCGCTGCTCCTCCTGGACCCTCGCCCCCGACACTGAGAGCGACCAAGCTTAGGATGCAAAGGATAACTGCGTTCAAGAGCTGCTTCCAAACAAAAGACACGAATAAGGATCCTAACTCGGCGAAAATTTTAGTCCACAAGTTGGTTTCGGTGCTGGAATCGATAGAAAAATTGCCCGTATATCTGTACGACACACCCGGATCGGGCTACGGTTTACAGGTACGCCAACGACGTGCGTGCACGTCGATAACACGTAATTCTTCCCCACGTGTGTTTCTCATGCATGTTTCTATGCGTTTTCGCAGATTTTGACGAGGAGATTACGCTTTCGACTGGAGAAAGCTTCCAGCGAGAGCGCGTTAATAGACCGATCCGGTCGTAGCTTAAAAATGGAACCATTAAGCACGATACAACAATTGGAGAACCATTTGTTAAAAATGGTGGCTAAGCAATGGCACGATCACGATAGGTCTACGTTCGCTTTTGTGAAAAGATTAAAGGAAGAAAGTAGAATAACGTTCAAGTATCAGCACGATTTTGATGAGAATGGTTTGCTATATTGGATCGGAACGAATGCTAAAACTTGTTCCGAATGGGTGAACCCCGGTCAATATGGTTTAGTTGTCGTCACGTCGAGCGACGGGAGAAACTTGCCGTACGGCCATCTCGAGGATATACTTAGCCGTGATCCGTCGGCGTTAAATTGTCACACCAACGACGACAAACGGGCGTGGTTCTCGATAGATCTTGGCGTTTGGATCATTCCAAGTGCTTACACCTTGAGACACGCGAGAGGATACGGTAGGAGCGCATTGAGGAACTGGATGTTTCAAGCGTCGAAGGATGGCATTACCTGGATAACTTTATACGCCCATGTAGACGATTGTTCTTTAAACGAGCCAGGTAGTACGTCTACCTGGACGTTGGAGCCACCGAGTGAGGAGACACAAGGCTGGCGGCATTTACGTCTACAGCAAATTGGAAAGAATGCATCTGGACAGACGCATTATTTGTCTGTGTCTGGTTTTGAGGTTTACGGGGAAGTTACTGGAGTATGTGAAGATTTAGGTCGTGCAGCCAAGGAAGCTGAAGCCGGTGTACGGAAGCAGAGAAGATTTATTAAGACGCAAGTTCTTAAACATTTAGTTGCGGGAGTTCGAGTGGCTAGAGGTCTAGATTGGAAATGGAGGGATCAGGATGGCGTGCCACCAGGTACATAGTATCACCACGAGTATAGTAATTTGAATGCTAATGTGCCGCAAGGACTAATGTAACACAAATTCTGAACGCCTTTTAATATAGGTGAAGGTACAGTTACGGGAGAATTACACAACGGATGGATAGACGTAACGTGGGATCATGGTGGATCGAATTCGTACAGAATGGGCGCTGAGGGAAAATATGATCTCAGGCTGGTTGGCGCTGGTCTCGATACGGACAGCACGGCAAAATGTAAAAGCGGTGGAGGAGTTTTAACGGGTCGAAAATCCAACAGCACTCCTAGTTTACCCGATTGCACTGATACCGCTATGCGTGGTTCGGTAGCTTCTACGGATCAAGCTGCGAGTGCGGATAATCTAGCGGCAAAGGTACAATTTATCCATTCGTCACGCGTTTGCTAAATTAATTAATTGAATTGCTTATTGACTAACTCTAATTGCGACAAACAGCAAGCTGCCGAATCAATAGCCGAGAGTGTGTTATCGGTAGCCCGTGCGGAAGCAGTGGTTGCCGTAACTGGGGAGAGCGGAGCTAATTCGACGAGTGAGCTTTCAGTTGTGTTGCATCCCAGACCGGATACGACTGTTACTAGCGACTTAGCTACTATCGTCGAGAGCCTCACCCTCAACACGGACTGCCCGGTTAATAGCACTAGTAACCGAGCGTCCAGTTCAAAACCACTTTTCGCTACTGTGCGAGGAAACAAGGTGAATTGTGAGATTGTTGTTGTTTGCAAACAATATCCTTCTCTTAGTTTAGATATATGTATGCTTAGTTTATATATACTGACAAATTGATATGCGCGATACATAGGCGAGTGGAGGCTTACTGAGTTTGGAAACCGCTGAGGTTCTGGACCGTATGAGAGAGGGTGCTGACAGATTACGCAACAATACCAATAGTTTCCTGAGTGGTGAGCTACTTGGTTTAGTTCCCGTTAGAATCAGCGTTTCTGGCGAATCAGAGGAAAACTCGTTAAGGATTAAATCTGTACCAAGACACCATCCTACTGCGATCGCGGACGGTATGTGTATCAATGATAACTCGTTTCCGATATATACCTTTCAATATACTACTCATTTTAGCACTGTAATGCTTACATTTAAATCAGACATCTATCAGATCGAAAGATCCGTCCGTAACTATACACTTTTAAATTGTACACCTCTTTCATGTTCGTATATACGGTAGATACACGACCGTACTTTAATCTGTAACCGAACATTGATTTCCTTTCCTCGTGCTCGTGCTGATAGCGTATGTAAAAATTCCGTACATTTCCTTCGAATTAGTTGCTAAAGACTGTACTCGAGAGAAAGAAGCTAGCTCGTCTACACAAAATGCAACGGGCGGTTGTCCTGTTGTGGTTACCAATCCCATGTCGGTATCTGTGCCTAATCTCGCTTGTTCCGATGCTAACAATACCTTGGAATCAACAGCTGCTACTGGTTTATTGGAAACTTTTGCTGCAATGGCGCGAAGACGAACATTAGGTTAGTCCCAAATTAAATAATTAAGCACGACGAGACTACCTTTGTTGTTACTAAAAAAATACATTTTATTATTATTACTATTACTATTATTATTGTTACTAAGATTATTAAGGTACATCTTTATATCTGAAATTTTTGCAAAATGCTATATACGTAAAGCTATTTCTTCGATTATATTTAATCACATTATATGTAGAAGGATGATGATGTTTGCAGACCTCTTTGCAGCATTGCATTCCTTTCGTAGCAAATAATTCTCTCAAAAAGACAAAAAAACGGGTAAAAACATTTTCAGGACCTGCGGGTGGACAGCATCTAGCTTCAAATTCTAATACGAGTTGTAATCCAATTCGAGGACCGAATTCTGTATCTAGTCTCGTACGATTGGCACTCAGTCCCAATTTTCCTGGTGGTTTACTTAGTACGGCACAAAGTTATCCGAGTTTGACGAGTAGCGGACAAGTAGCCGGTAGTGGCGTTACTACGACAACTGGACCAGGTTTAGGACAAGCGCTTACCATGTCTCTGACTAGTACAAGTAGCGATAGCGAGCAGGTAAAATTACCATTTAAATAACTTTCTTTTGAGTAACCAATGTGTTCTCTATTGAAATGTGTGTAAACTCTCTCAGTTATCTGTTTGTTTACTTGGAAGAAGTTGCAAGATTTAGTTTTGCTTTAATACAACGCACACATGTGCTTCCAGGTCAGTCTTGAAGATTTCTTGGAATCCTGCGGAGGTGTTGCGACCTCTAGCACCGGTGGAGGTCGTACTACCGGTGGCCCTACGCTTTTGACTGAATTGGAAGATGATGAAGACGGTGTTCTGGAAGAGGAAGAGGACAATGAAGAAAATGACCAAGAAGTAATTTCGCATTATTTCATTACACGAGAGTTGTATCGATGATTCTAAGATAAGTCTGTAAGTCTTATCTTTATCGGATGTATTCTTCGACTCAGTCGGAATCGATCTCCTTCTTGGAGGTTTTATCGCTCACATTTAATGATGAATATTCGTTATATTACAATTCTTAAGCTATATAATTAACGTCTTGATATTTTCATTGCGGAAAAATCCAAACAAACGGAATCAATATGATTGATCGAAGAACGCGATCACGAACAAAATTAAACGACTTATTTTGGAATCACTGTGTACATGTTAAATATCAGGGTTATGACCTCGGTAACGTCGAGATTAATCGAGATTAACACCATCAGAACTGTGCTTGTAAATGTAAATAATTATGCAACATGAGACGTGATCATTATTATATTATATTGTCTCAGGAGGAAGATGAAGAAAATGAGGAAGAAGGTGACGGCTGCGAAGGCGAATACGAAGAAGTAATGGTAAGTCGTAATCTCCTGGCGGCATTCATGGAAGAAGAAGCACCACAGAGTAGCAAGAGGCGTGCATGGGACGACGAGTTTGTATTGAAGCGTCAGTTTTCCGCTCTTATTCCTGCTTTTGACCCACGTCCTGGCCGAACAAACATTAATCAGGTAAGTAATGTATATAATATAAACTAGATACGACACTTGTGTAAGAGTTGCATCATTCCGAGATATTTTTACAATAGACAACGGATTTGGAAGTTCCCCCTCCTGGCAGCGAAGCGCAAGTTAATAGTCGCATCGGATCATTGCCTATGCCTAGACTTTCTTTATCGTTGAAAGGACCAGGCTTCCCAGGTATACCAGATGTCGAGATATCGCTTTCGGACTCGCACGCTAGTATTTTTCAAGCGGTCCAGGAACTAATGCAGTTAACCGAATTGGGCAGCCGTCAGGAGAAATTGAAAAGGATATGGGAACCAACCTACACGTAAGAATTTGAATTTTGTTGATTACACTAAATATCCCTAAAAGTACTGTGAAAAAGCAGCCGATTGTTCGATCGATCTTATCCATCTTATTTCTTCATTTTTCTATATAGAATAATATATAAAGAAGCCAGGGATGAGGAGTCGGGCAGAGCGACTCCGATCGTAACATTGTACTCTCGCAATCCGACGCAAAACGCAAACGCGTGCACCGTCGAGGATGTTCTGCAACTCTTGAGACACGTATTTGTCTTGGGCACTATTCGAGATGAGAGCGCCTTGGCGGAGCAGGACGAATCGAGCGATACGACCTATTGGCTTCACCCGGATGATTTCACATCCAAAAAGATCACGAACAAGATCGTACAACAGATTCAGGACCCGTTGGCTCTGGCCGCTGGTGCACTGCCCAATTGGTGCGAGGAGCTCGCGCGAAGCTGTCCATTTCTACTACCTTTCGAAACGAGACGACTCTATTTCAGTTGCACCGCTTTTGGTGCTTCACGATCTATTGTATGGTTACAAACGCAGCGAGATGCGATCCTTGAAAGACAAAGGGCACCGGGTCTAAGTCCACGGCGTGACGATAGCCACGAATTTCGTGTCGGCAGGCTTAAGCACGAAAGAGTCAGCGTACCGAGGGGGGAAAAGCTGTTGGATTGGGCGGAACAGGTGTTAAAGGTAAGGAAAAAAGAAATGAGAAAAACATGCATGTTACTGTACAACGATGCTAGAATAGTGTAAAGATACTTGAGCCAAAATGTATATTTATCTATTTTATTTTTATCTTTTTTTTTTCTTCTTATAGGTGCACGCAAACCGCAAGAGTATACTCGAGGTAGCATTCGTAGGAGAAGAGGGTACCGGTCTCGGACCAACCTTGGAATTCTTTGCATTAGTCGCTGCGGAATTGCAACGTAAGGACCTGGGTCTCTGGTTATGCGACGACGCCGCCGATGATAATGCCATGCGGATCTTAAACGGAGAACAAACGTGCGTTTCTGGAGAGAAGATTCGACCTGCGGGATATTACGTAACGCGTACCAGCGGTTTGTTCCCAGCCCCATTACCGCAAGATTCGGCAGGTTGTGATCGCGCTGTTCGATATTTCTGGTTCCTAGGAGTCTTTTTGGCAAAAGTTCTTCAGGATAATAGATTAGTAGATTTACCATTATCCCGTCCATTCTTAAAATTAATGTGCCGTGGTGATATCTCGAACAATGTCAATGAAAAAATCGGTCTTACCGGCGTCACGCAGGAAAGCATGTCATCTAGCATGTCGAGTAGCTTTATATCGGAAGAAGGGGAAAATGATGCTGCATACTCTTCATTAGAACCTTGTCCATGGTATGCCGGTTTATTAGACATAGAAGATATCGTCGAGGTGGATCCTGTAAGAGGAGAATTTCTAAGAGAGATACAAAATGCGATGGCGAAGCGTGACAGAACTTTTTCCGATGGTCCAAGCTCCGTTGACGAAGAAACGTCATTATACATTACTCATTCATCGGGTACTTCGGTGGCTATCGAAGATTTAGCATTAACCATGACGTATTCACCAAGTTCGAAAGTTTTTCAACATGATCAAGTGGAATTAATAGAAGGTGGTTCGGATATCGCAGTAACGATAGAAAATGCAAGGGAATACGCAAATCTTACGATCAATTACTGCCTTAACCAGGGAATTTATAGGCAACTCGAAGCGTTCAAATCGGGCTTTTCAAAAGTCTTTCCGATGGAAAAGCTCCATGTTTTTAGTCCAGACGAGATGAGAGCTATGCTTTGTGGAGAACAGAATCCACAATGGTCGAGAGAAGATTTGCTCAATTACACCGAGCCAAAACTGGGATATACAAAGGAAAGGTAAGACGGTATCAATAACGGATATATTTTTGTAACAAACTTATTTTTTATAATAAACTTAACGAGCAAAGTCTGAGAAAATCTGCATATATCCGCAAAAATAGAATATAGAAATACGTGAATTTATTAATAGACGACCGATAAATAGCATTAGTCCTACATTTCATTTAATGCAATTTTTTTCAGTCCTGGTTTCCAGAGATTTGTCAACGTGTTATTATCACTGACTGGTTCTGAAAGGAAAGCGTTCTTACAATTTGCCACCGGTTGTTCGGCTCTACCTCCAGGAGGTTTATGTAATCTACACCCCAGATTAACTGTTGTGCGGAAAGTGGACGCTGGTTCTGGTGGATATCCTTCTGTTAACACTTGTGTTCATTACTTAAAATTACCGGAATATCCTACTGAGGAAATTCTAAGAGAAAGGTTGTTGGCTGCTACCCGAGAAAGAGGGTTTCATTTGAATTAAATTTATTCTCTTGTCCCAAGATTCAAATTAGTCGTAGATTATCCGGAAGAAAATTATACTTCAGGTCTTTTTTTACACACGCACACGCGCACACACGTGTATATGTATGTATGTATGTATATGTGTATGCATATGCATATGTATGCTGTATATGTAATAACGAATGTAAGAACGGCCTTTATTGTAATTTGATAATTTTATTTTTCTGATGGTACGAATTAGTATAAATAGACTTGGTAATTTGAGACTTCGAAACTTTGTCTGCAAAAATACATGTTCATAGTGTTAAATATGTACCTTTGGCCTTTCGTTTCGCCTCCGTATTTTATTTTGTTTTTAAATTTAGATAAAAAGTGATTCCGCATATTCTACTTGTTCTTTTTTTCTATCCTTTTTCTTTTCTCAGATATATAAAAAATGTATCTTACCATTTCAGTAAATCCGTGATCGGTAAATCAGTACATTTATCGTCCAATACTTCAAGCTCTCTTAAAATCACATTGGTTTTCTATATAAGTATATATAATCATCTGTAATATTTCGTATATACATATATTGTGTTGATTCATAAATGAGTTCCGTTTTTTTTTATCAAGTTTTTCTAAAACACAGTGGGCTACGATGTGTTTATTATCTCTGCTTTCTCGTTGTATAATATGGATTTTGTTCCATGAATAACTAAAGCATCGTTATCGAAACCGGAATGACAGCTTTAATTCGGAATCACTTCACGATTCATCCTTCAAAGTGATATCTCCTGAACGAAACTTTATACATCACTTTCGCACTGCTCGATCTGTTATGACACTCACAATATATCCTACAAATTTTTGAGTTGTTACAGCACTGTTCCCTTGTTTGAATTCTCAAAACGTTATGTGGTGCATATGTACTTTCAGATGTTTCATTTTACGAGTTTACTTTTACAATTTTACAAGATAATGTGTACAGTTATAGTATATACTGATTTACAACCGAGATCCTTTACTACCAAATAAATTTAAAAATTATTAAATACAATTAGTAACTTGTGATCAATTTATCTCAAAAATGATAAATTGATATTTGCAACAGAATTTACTTATGAATCAACCCAATATATTAAATATAGATAGGACAAAAAGCACTGCATATATATGATATACATATTTATATTTAATGTAATTTCTTGGCGTGAATTAGTAATTATCCTCTTATTTTATTTTACCATAGATATCATTAGTCGAATTAGTTGGATTTATGATTTATAAGCTATGATTAGTCAGATTTCTGTAAACATATTGCACCTTGAGATATATATTACGATAGCAACTTATGACAGATGTATTATTTTCTTGTACATTGCAAGTCAAAAACAATTTGTTCGAATACACACACATACACGCATGAATGCATGCATGTACGAGTGCGGTACGTGCGTGCATGTTCGTGTGTGTGTGTGTGTATGTGTATGTATGTTATATAATTATTGGAACATTCAAAATACATCTGTGGAAATGATATGTTTTGACAACATTTAATTGCTTAAACTATTATACAGTTGATTGAATTTGAAGGCTGTTTTTTCGTAAAATGTCTCTGTAGAAGTATTTTAATTATATTTGCTATTTTTGTGAAACAAAAACTTGAAAGCTTTTCACTTAAATAGCCACATTATCTTCACTAAAAGTTTTATCGTACTTTGAAAATAGTCTGTGCAAAAAGCAAATTTTGAAAGATTTTCTATTTTCTTTATTATGAGAATACTTATATGCACATGTTACGTAAACAGATTAACGTGCTGTAAATGTTTATGCAAAAAGAATTATGTAAATTGAAATTGACTATATTCGCATAATTTTTCATTAATGATATCGAAAATAATGTTTCGTATAGTATCTAGACCAATGTTTACAGCTTTCAAATACCTGCTCCTGAACTGTATATGTATGTATTGTCTAACTTCTAAATATTCGAAACGCAAGAGTATCTCTTTAAATGTGAAAAAAAAGTTGCGACATTACGTTGCAAGCGTTATCAGGATCTGATAAATTAAACTATACTGCATCCTTGTATAATACGCTACTTAATGCTCACGTGCGCGATTATTATAATAGAAAAAAATTCAAAATATATAGTTGTAACAATAGATTTTAGAAAATAAGATATAAAGATAATATAAATGTGAGAAAAGAGAGATTGATTAATATGATATTGACATTAAAAATTATCATTACTGTAACATAAATTATTCTCATGAAGGAGATGAATAAAAGCAAAAAAGTGCTGTAAAGTATAATATATTTCCCAATATATACCTTTGTTACAACTTTTATAAAGTCTATACATCACATACATTATGTATAGTATCTTATATACATCGATAATTTGCATACATGATTTATAACAGAATACGTAACATTTACATTTTATTAATATAATTATGTATTAACGCTTTTATTTTTATCTTCCAATTAAACTGTTTTATTTAGTATATTTACATTGAATTACACGTTAAACGGTGTTCCAAAATTCGAATTAAGACTGCAACATGTGTATTACTGCAATCTTTTGTTTAGTGTCAGTTATTGTGCCAAATGTGTGGTTACTCTAGATGCGACCTACAAACTGCATATACGGCTGTCGAATCGCAACTCGTTATCGACATCACTCTTTAAACATATTCTTCAATTCAAAACCCATTACTATTTGAAATACGAAATTATTTCCATTAATTAACTTTTTACGAATTCTACTGCTGCAGGGTATTTTTGTACATATTCAATTTTTGGAACGTATGTGTTACGTAACAAATATATGTATAACAACGGTACATGAGCATCTGTCACTTGTACATACGTGTACGTGTGTGTGTGTGTGTGTGTGTGTGTGTGTGTGTGTGTGTGTGTGTGTGTGTGTGTGGGGGGGGGGGGGGGTGTTATGCAGCATAAGTATATATTTTACAATTTTGCTGACGTGAATTTCTTTTGCATCTCAGTGTTTGGCACTGTTACTAGTCACTTTTTTAGCACGCTGTTTGCCTCGGCACGTTCTTCCTCCAATTCCTTAGATGTAATATCCAGCTTTGACTTCGCAAAGTTGTTAATTGGGAGATTCTGAAAATAGATTACAAGATAGAGACTTTTTTCCGGTCTTCTTTGTATTTTTCTATAAATGTAGTGAGGTACTACGTTTGCTATTAATAATTTTGATGTCGAATAATCGTGTAAAAAGACACTATCGTTACTTATGTGAAAGTACAGATCATTAAATCGCTGCGTATACGGCTTGAATCACAACTCGTTATCGAGACATCAAACTCTTGAAATATATTTTTTCTATTCAGGACACATTACTATTTGAAATACGAAATTCTATCCATTAATTAGCTTTTTACGAATTCTACTGCATGTAACATGTAAAATATAAAGTGTCAGAGAATTATGAAAGAAATCTACTTATGAAACACAGAGTATGGGACATTCGTACATAGCATATTATATGTTTAAGCTGAAGTCACTTCGAGATTCGCTTTAAGTAACAACTTACTTGCACTATCGCATACCGCTTGTCCTTGATAGTGACAGGAAAGGAAAACACAATATCTTTTGGGATTCCGTAACTTCCATCGGACACAACGCCCATGCTAACCCACTCTCCAGGCTTAGTACCAAACCACCAATCTCTCATATGATCTCCAGCGGCTTTAGCAGCGGACATGGCAGAAGACATTTTTCTGGCAGCTATTACGGCGGCGCCGCGTTTTTGAATAGTTTCTACGAAGGTATTGTTCAACCATTCGATATCGTTTATCTCAGATGGTACTGTTTTTACGCCAGACAAAAGCTCTACAGTTGCATGCGCTGCATCAGGATATTGCGTAGAACTGTGATTACCCCAGATAATGACGTTCTTCACTTTATCAACCTGTTGTATCACACAACGAGATTATAGAATAGGAATATTCAAGATAGCACATAACCATATAATGCTACGACAGCTAAAGTACAGTCTTGCATTGTATTGCTAACATGAAAAACAATTTCAAGTGAAGGGAACAAATCAAGAAAAATATATCAGATCACAATAGTAAAGTAGTCAAATTTCATATGCTTTATATAAAAAACCGTTTTGAATTTTAATCATAATAATATGTATTACCTGTACATTTAATCGTGCAGCTAACGCTGCCTGTGCTCTGTTTTGATCCAATCTAGTCATCGCGGTAAAATTTTCTTTCGGAATGGACGGTGCATAATGCGAACAGATAAGCGCGTTGGTGTTTGCTGGATTACCTACGACTAGCACCTTGACATCCTTACGAGCATATTTATCCAGTGCTTCGCCTTGTACCTTGAAAATTTCTACATTTGCGGCCAAAAGATCTTTACGTTCCATTCCTTCTTTTCTTGGCATTGCGCCAACCAGAAAAGCAGCTGCTACGTTTTCGAAGGCCTTGGCTGGTTCGGCCGTTGGCAAAACCTCTAAAAATTTAAATTAAGCTACTAATTACAGCCGTACGAGCGTCTAGTAAATGTAAAAGTTGGAATACAAGTATTTGCATGGCAGTGTGTGTGTGTGTGTGTGTGTGTGTGCGTGCGTGTGTGTGTGTGTGGTGTGTGGGGGGGGGGGGGGGGTAAAGCAAAATGTTATACAATATATATTCTAAATCTATATTCTATATTATCACAATATAAACTCATCAAAAAATATGTATTTTCTTAACATCTTCCCTCATCGATTTATTCTCCCAAGATTTAACAGGAAACTGCAGTTATTATTACTGCTATTGTTACGCTTAAAAAATTATTTCTTTCAAAACTCAAATGAATAAATCGTAAAATGCTCTGCTAAAATATGAAAACCCAACATTATGTTTCCCATAATTTATCTTTACTCCCATAATTTCCTATAGGCAGCATATAAGACATATGAATAACAAGCTATAGCATCTCACATATATGTACAATGTACATACAATGTACATACCACTATTTAATATGTTTTATTTAAAACCAGGTTTTTTTTAAATGTATAAATGTAAACTTGCAATGCCCACCTCGTAAGAGAGGAAGTGCTAAATCTTCCAATTCCATAACCACACCATCCAACACTTTCATCATGGGTGGAATATCTAATAATCGGAGATTAATGGATTGTTGCGGACCAAAAACTGTACCAGCTGCAATCTGGTACAGCAGAGAATAGGCAATTTGCCCAGCAGCACCAGTAATCACAACATTTATAGGTTCTGTCTAATATAAATTAAAGAAGAAAAATTATCTCTTTTAACATGTATATTACGTTTTAATAATTATACTATATAATATATATTATATATATAAATATATAAGAGTTTTCCCTAATTGCAATTGCATTATGTTCAAACTGAAATGTCGCTAGTAGATATACATGCATATATATGTATGTATGTATGTATGTATATATGTATATATATATGTACATATGTATATATATACATGTATATTCTACAATTACTCGCTTCCTCAAGGATAGTAGTATAAAACATGGGCATCCAAGCCCAATATCCTTTTAACATTTTATTATATAGATATTTGGATATATAAAAATCTTATTTATTAAAATATTATTATTGCATTATATGTTCTACGAAATAAGGTAATTAAATTAAAATTGGAGGAACATTTAATATGTATTAACAAGTGGATTAACATAGGATATATACGACATAGGACTCTACATGGAGGTCAAATAAAGGTGAAATCAAATAAAAATAAGTTCTATTCAAGTAATCTCATTTGTACTTCACTATTTTTAAGTCAACGCAATATGTAGTATCAAAAACTCACCATTTTTCTCGTAATGTGCTGATTATTAGCGAAATGACAGGAGAAAGAATCACTCGATACTTAATATCTTATAGCGATTAACCAAAATACTTAAATGGCGATCGGCTACAACTGGAACTGACTGGAACCACCGCAAGGCGCAAACCACCGTAGTAGTCGTAGTACCGTACCGTACTGAAAACAGCACCGCGTCCAATCCAATTCCAATATGAAGTTTACTGCAATCACTGTTGTCGAACCGTCGACACTCGACGAACGTGTCATGCAAGATTAGGGCCGGTATTCATAGTCGGATCTTTATTCAAGACTGTCTTAAGTACAATCTTAAGATGTCATGAACCAATCACAAAGCCGTATTAGCATCTTAAGAAGTTAAAGACGGCTTGAAATAAGATCCGACTATGAATACCGGCCTAGGATGAGGAGGCGTTTTCAAGATTGCGAGCAAAATCGCGAGGCTAGTAAATAACTAGGAATAGGTTTGAAATCCTTTCTTTTGCAGTATGTCGTTTCGCAGTGCCGTCACATCCATTTTATCGTAGTTTGTTTCGTAATCGTAGTCTATACTCTATGGTCTATGGTTGATTTATGAATATTATGATCGTTTTGCAAAGGAATCTGATTGCGCTAATTAAAGCCAAATTGGAGGAGGCACAAACATTAAATAAGGTGATACAATTTATCTGGATCCCCTCGCATAAGGGTATTACTGGTAATGAAAGGGCAGATATATTAGCCAAAAGAGCTATCAGGGAGGGCAGAATCGTCAATGGCAATATTCCGTTCTCCGACCTGTTTGCTATGTCTAGAAAAAAGCTGTCTGCGGAATTCGAAAACTACCTGCGTATGCGTGGCCAGACATATGGCACGCATTATTATAATAACATATATGTTAAGTCCGCTAAACCTTGGTATTTCAAACTAAGTCTTGATAGAGAGAAAGTGGTGATGGTATCCCGTTTACAAGCGAACCATTATAATCTGAATCATAGTCTATACAGAAAAAATTTGATTGACGACGCTTCGTGCCCCTGCGGGGAGCGCATTCAAGATTTCAATCATTTGATTTTCTCGTGTCCATTAACCGAGGCGTGGTCAACCAAACTACGCTTAGCTATTTCCCGGACCCGCGGGCCGGATTGTTCAAACATTTATGAAGTTCTCAAAAAACCGACCAGCAAAATCTGTAGACTCATCGTAGCATTCTGCAAATCTATAGAGGTACAAATTTAAGTTTGAATCTGCCGCGTTTGTGCGCGGCGCGCGCGTCCCCACCATAGTCCATCGTTTACACGTATGTTCCGTTACTCCGGCGTCCGCCAAGTTAGTCGCGCCACGGTAGCGAATCAACATTGACTGAGCAAACAATCTCGAATAAGTTTACGGGCCGTGGGCCGTATTGACCTCTGTTCGGAGGCAGGAGCCTAAGCAAATAAGAAGAAGAAGAAGTTTTGCAAAGGAGAGAAGAGATTTGTAATCATCCTATCCTGTATAAATAAAAATGGTAAGCGTAATCTTATTCCAAATTATGCTATATATCATCACATATATACATACGTTTATATTTTATCTTAATCTCGTAATTTTTTTCCAAGCATTTAATTTCCATTCTTGTAAGAGGCACAATAACTGTAATCACTTTTAGGTTATGCATAAATTTCGGAAATTGTCTCAATTGAAAAAACGAAGAGAACGAACGTTAAATGTACGTCTTCCCCACGTAATAAAGGATAAAAACGATGTTGAATACTTATTTGTGGGTAATTTTCACGTAAAATTACCACGACAATCTAGTAGATCGTGTCACGTAGTCTTTCCTACTGTGGAGGAGAAAATCAAGAACTACAAACTTGCAAGAGATAAAACGGTCAATAGTAAGCGAATTGTTGTACAACCGTTATCTGATCCTGCATTTAAAACAAAAACCAAGAAGAGGATTAAGAAGAAGATTTTTATACCCGAGATCAAACCGGATATCCAAGTGACACAAACGTAAGAATATTTCTACTTGCATCACAACTTTATTTCGCTAGATTATTAATATCCCATCGTATACTTATACAGGATATTTGTATCAAATATAGTAAATGGTACGAAATCACATGAAGTAACAAGTGCCCTTCCTGGGTGTGCTCGTGTTACTTTATTAAAACCTTACAACAAAGACTTTAGGTAGGTACATACAATTTATTTATATAACCTGTTTACTAATTGTCTAACATTGCCGTGATATATGTATACACACGTACGCCTGTCAGGATTGTGTTGCACTACAGCTATACGTAACAATGCATTTTTATGTTTCTGCAGAAGCGCAATAGCTAAAATGGAAAATATTCAAGTAGCGGCAAAATATCTAAGGGAGAAGCATAAATGGCCAATTCTAAGAGGGCACAGAATATGTATGAAACCAGATATGAGGGTGAAACGTAAGAAAGCAAGTTTTGCGAGTATTCTAAAAGTTCATAATGAGTGTATGAAGAAAGAATGTAAATCCGATGAGAGCTTAAATTATTCAGAGGATAACAATGATGGCAATTAAAGTAATTATTAATTATTGTAGAGATTTTTGAAATAAGAGAAACCTTGATTACCCTCAATCTAACAAAAGTCTCTGTGAATTCCCACCGTACGACTGTTTCTAAATTTACTGATAGAAAAAATACAAAAGAAATAAAATATCTCAATGATAGAGATTATACTGCATCCTAAAAATAAGCCGAAGTGTAGAACATCCTCTTGCGCGAGCAGACAGATCAAGCTCGTCGGGTGTAGTGGTCAGTCGGACGCCATCCAATTGTTACTATGTTTACGCGGCGGCGCTCTGCGTTTACGCGGTACATAATTTTCTACCGTTTACGCGTGCGTAGTATTCTGCGATACTTTTTGAGAGCTGTTTACGCAGGCGCAAAGTATAATAGTTTTCCTACGGTCCGTCCACAGTATAACCAGTAGTCCGACTCTCTGTCGGCACCTTTGATCTGTCGGTCCCGATTCGCCGCAATTATTATGCGTGGAGCCAACAACGTATCAACATGGTATCAACTGTTGCTCAACATTGCTCAACAAATCCTCTGATTGGTCCCGCTCAAGATACCAAACAATTGACGGAGTCGGACTACTGGATACTGTGGACACTGTGGTCCGTCCATAGACTTATATAGTATAGATAGACCGGCCCCTGCCGTGAGAGCACGCGATAGAAGATGAACGGTGCAGACATAGGCTATGTCTGCACCGTTCATCTTCTATCGCGTGCTCTCACGGCAGGGGCCGGTCTATCTATATAAGTCTATGGGTCCGTCGTGACTGTCGTGAGATTTCTCTCTACATACGCGGTATTTTTAAAAGACGTAAATGCGATTTAGAGGTTATCAGTTCAAACTTCAAATAATAAGTCAAAATGGATTCAATAAGTAATATTGTGAGTACTATTGCTGTTTTCGCCAAACAACATCAAGAAATATTGACGGCTGATGCTACAAATGATTATCTATAATCTAGGACTCTACTTCTCCGCAGTTCCGCTATCTGTCTCTGCGCGCAAATCGATTAATCGAATCGATAGTAGGTCTGTTCGTTTTCGCTGCACTTCTGAACTAGTGCAATAAGTTAGAATGAGACAAATATATTTTCTTTCATTCTAACTTATTGCACTAGTTCAGAGTGCAGCGAAAACGAACAGACCTATTGTCGGCGTCGTCCACGAGCGAAAGCGAATGGCTCTTTCCGAGAAGAGGCGCACGTTGGAGTTGTCAAGTGTGTTGAGTTTCCTGCGATATCCGTTTTAATCCTGCTTGTTTATAAGAATTACGAAAAAGCGGAAAGTTCATCGAAATCCATAATCTATACAAATCAAGTATATTTTATTGCATCTAATTTTTCACATATTATTAGACAGAATATTTGCGAGTTTACTGTATACTGTATACTCGTTGTATTTCTCTCTTCAATCTAAAAAAATGTCTACTCAGTTTTTTTGTAATTCAGGATTATATAGTTGCAGAGCGTAATTTTGAAATTTTGAGACACAACTTTTATGATAAAACATTTGTATTCACGCATGTGATATTTGTATTTTGTTATCGCGATACATAACCTTAAACTCCTTAAAGAGAGTAACTCCTGATGTTTGTTGAAGTGTTTTAAAGTGCTATAATACTCTCTGTTATTGTATTATAGTAGAAAACTATATGTATATATTTTCATTATTGTTATCCATAGAATGTTGATGCCAAAAAAGAATCGTGTGGCTATCTACGAGTACCTTTTCAAGGAGGGAGTCATGGTAGCAAAAAAAGATTATCATGCATCAAAACATCCAGAACTAGAGAATATACCTAATCTTCAAGTCATCAAGGCTATGCAGGTAAAAATTTTTACTGTTTTCTTTACGCGTATAAAGTACAGTTCTGTTGCGCTACTATTAGCTCTTATTGTTAGATTAACGTTGGTTAAAGTTTGCAGTGTGTGTTTGTGTGCATATATATATATATATCATCTTTTTTTAGTCTCTAAAGTCTAGAGGATATGTTAAGGAACAATTTGCATGGAGACATTTCTATTGGTACCTTACAAATGATGGTATTGAATACTTGCGTGGGTACTTACATCTGCCACCTGAAATTGTGCCCTCTACCCTTAAGAAACAACCGAGATCCGAGACTACGAGACCGCGACCTGCCGCAACGAGAAGCGAAGGCTCGAGACCAACGGAAGATCGTGCAGGATATAGACGAGGACCGGGCGGTCCTCCGGGTACCGGTGATAAAAAGGCCGACGTTGGTGCCGGTACTGGCGATCTCGAGTTTCGCGGTGGCTTTGGTCGTGGAAAAGCCCTTCAATAATTTTTTTTAAATAAATAAAATCATGAAATAAATGGTCTAAGAAACAAAATTGATGATTTGATGTTCTTCTTTTGGCACCCAAGTACGAATAGCACTTTTATCAATATGTTTGTAACGTACAGTATGCACCAAAGGAAAAGGAACAAACATTTTTGTTGATGAGGGGTGGGTGGGAGGGGGTTTTTTATTATTCACGATATATTATAAAACTTACCTACAACTCTCTTTGTATATTTATTTCTTTATATAAAGTTTCTCAGTTTATATTTTACATGGAAGCAATAATATTACAGAGAGTATTGTAACAAAGAGTTACAGCATATTTTTAAATTAGACCCGTTTTAACAAACGAATAATGATAAATCTATCACGTCTAATCGGGACTTTCCAATTAAAGTCATCACAGATTATTTGGGCTATATACCAAGAAGTATGGACACAATTTTTGTATAGCTTCAAAGTTCTGGTCAAGCTTTTTCCTCAAATTCGAATAAAAATGTTTCTAAGATCGTTATAGTTATTGCACCTCTGTCAAGAACAAAGTTCTTTGTTTTCTGTCAAAGTATTATATATACATATATATATATATGTATAATATAATAGAGATTTAAGTGATACACAAGTAAGTTATAGCACAGAACTTGTGTATCACTTAAATCTCTATTTATGAAATATGAATTAAAAAATAAATACAAATTTATATTTCTGACAATATAAAATCAGCGATAAGAAGATTCGAAAGATATATACGTTGTGTTTTAGCCCCTCCATGCAACGTCACCCCTACTTTCCATTCCCCTATATCATAAGACGCGGCGGTCCACTGACCACTCGTCCACTTATTGTTAACACTACAAGTGCTTCGAAGAAGATTCCTCTTTTCCTTTCTTTCAACGAAGAAAGAAGGAGAAGAAGAAACGCTTCGAAGCATTTGTAGCATCAATGCAGCCTTAGTCGGATCAGATTTGACAAGTCATTTGGTGATTTGAGAAATTTTAGTCTACATAACACTACTTGTGTTAATGTAATGTGTGTGCTAACGTCATTTCGATTTCAGTTGTGTCGTTATGCTTGCCGTAAACCAATCGACATTTTCTATTTACTTTTATAATAGATAAATAATTTGCCAGATTTTCAAGTTTCACTAATAAGTAGCACCTTAAATTTTGAGATGCTTTGGTTTTCGTACATCGTGTTGATCGTGAATCGTTTTGGTAAAAACGTATTGTGCGAATACATCTTGTTAAACATTCATTGTCAGTTAAAATATTTAACAAAATTAAAATTATCTATATATTTTGCACCTTATAATGTTAATTAAATAATTATTTCACGTATTACTTAAAGCTTAAAGCAAGCGATTTTAAGAAAATAAGTTTCGCCTCTGTGTAATTATCAATGTACAGCATCCTTTTTTAATAATCGCATATCACATAAGGAAAAATCTATAGAATCCTATTCGAAAAAGTAATCGTTTAAAATCAAGTAGAACAGACACTGGAATAAGAACTATATCTCGAAGTAACAAATATAAAAGGAATATACCATTGGCAGCGTAATCTTCAGTTTCCATTTTATTGTAACAAGGGTGTTTTAATAATATATGAGAAATTTGATTTTATCATATATTAAGGAATACAAGCTACAATCACGCTACAATCTGGAAATTTACTTTGCTCCAGTCAACGATTGCGACAAAACTCTAAAATCTACATATGAATATCATCAAATATATCATATCACATTTTTGCTTATTCGGAATTCTGTGATTTGAACTCTATAATAATATATAGTATATACATTCAGTACACAAATATTCGATAGACGATAGAACATTATATCGTAGATCGACTGAAATTTTTGATAATCTGGAAAGCTAATCTTGATAAACCTAGAAACTAAATTGGCTACTTGTACGATCTATCTCGCTTTCTCACACCATGGACAAAACAAACGGATTGAAAAGCTAATTTCATATATTATGCCATAGCATGGAGAGGAGAGGAGAGGAGAGGAGAGAAGGAAAGAGTGGTAAATCCTCTCGCTCGCTCGCGTATACGCACGCACACGCGCACAATGGAAGAAAAAACTGACAAGGGGATAATTCTCTAAATGTTATCGAGTTAAACACAATCGGCGATTTTAGCCGTTGTCGCATCTTACTGTGTCGCAATTTGTGCTCCATAGAAGGCAATTGCCTATTCCACTGTAACAGATGAGGAAGACGGCGGCAAGAAATACGAGGCTGCAGATGGTACAGGGCTTGCGCTCCAGGAAGAATCCGATCAGATAAAGTGCCATGAACATGACGTGGGTTTGTAGCAGCGCCGGGTTCACGGGTTTCGGGATCAGCAGCACCGGTATCAGCCACTGTAGGCAGTACATTCTCTCTGGATCGTATGGGATTGTCGGAGAGTTGCGCTCGTGACGTCTCTCTCACGTCAGATGACTGTCTCGTCTACGACTACGACAGGACCTTCGGGGAGTAACGACAATGACGTTAGAGAGCGTTATTCGATACCTGATAACTTGGAAATCCATCGGCATGAAAGCCGTTATTAACCTCATTTGGAAGCATCGCGCTCGCACGCACGAGTCAATTCATCCTTAAAAATTTAACATACATTTTTCTTCGTCGATCGTTTCGTGTACAAACGATCAGCCGATCGCAGCCGAAGGCACCGACAATTTCGCGCAATTTCAAGGCTACTTGACAAAGACAAACGCAGACTAATCACTAAACGCACATGTGACGTTGCGAGTTGCGATCAGCTGCGGCCTGCGCCCTGCGGGCTGCGGTGACGACTTGTCGACTTGCTTAAGACTCCATATGCGGTTGAGCTCCGGCAAATGCTGCGGTGACCAATCAGGAGCCAGGCGCAGGTCGGGTTCCGGCAGGTTTCGGCAAGCGCCTGGCTCCTAATTGGTCACCGCAGCACTTGCCGGAGCTCAACCGCATTACGCATATATCGTTGTCGACTTGACGAGGTGACGTCATCAGTGACGCGCGCGCGAGACGAGGACCACGAAAACCATGAGACTCGACACTCGTAAATCTCGATCAATCTCGACGTTCGACGGCTTCGACGCTCGATTCATAGTCGATATTGTCGATAAATGCACGGTACGGAACGGAAGATGGAAGTTTGCGGAAACTCTTTTAGCACAGTATAACCATACCCAGTAGTCCCAGTAGCGACACTGAGCGACAACTGACGTTCCCAATTTCTCCAAATTCCGTACACCTAGGAATATGGCGGCCTGTAGGTATGACAGAGAGAAAGATACTTTCCTCGTTGTACATCTCAGAAGATGGCGGCGAGTCATGTGACCTGGGGCCATTGAACTATATACCATACTGGAACGCGCACGGCCATACCCCCTCCACTGTTACCGCGGCCACTAAGAGATAGTTGAAATGCGACGAAGCTGTCTCTTTCTCTGTGAACTACCATAACTGAAAACATCGTCCTGCAACGAACGACCGCCGCGACCGGTACGCACATCACACATGTACGCACCGGTATGATTCTACTGTCGCAATTGTCGCAAAATCTTCAATGTTCTTTACAAATATAAAACATTGTTTAGTCTATACGCCAGGTCGAAATAACCTCTTTACAGATAAATGGTTTTAGAACGGGTAGTACGTCAGTTCACGTGGTCGACACAGTTAGTTAGACAAGAACAACATCGTCGCATTTCAACTATCCCACTCCCACAATCTTGGCCGCCAATGAACAGAGACGTGCGCGTTCCAGTATGGTATATAGTTCAATGCCTGGGGCCCTCTACATCAAAGGTGCCGACACTCAGTGTCTCTACTGGGTATTGACTACGTTTACACGGCCCGATTTACGCCGAAGTTACAACATCAATGTTATAACTGCTGACGTTAGATGCCGTGTAAACGCTCTTTTACGGCGAAGTTATTACATCGATGTAGTAACTCAAAGTCGTTTGGTGAAGAGGCTTAGAGTTACTACATCGACGTAAAAAGGACGTGTAAACGGCCGCAGTGTAACGATGGCGATAATGCCAACCGTAAAAATTAAACATCTTAATCTCCATTGTTTGCAAAGTGGCTACAGACTAGAATTAGCGTCAAGAAGCTAAAATCTGCACGTTTAGACATCTGCGCAAGAGTGCTGCGTGCATGTTTGACGCTTGACGCTCGATGCTCGACGCTCCCATCTAAGCGCACCGTTATATTGGTACTAATGAAAATCCTTCACTCACTTCATTCGAAAGTTGTTAAGCTATTTCAGCTTGGTGGGAGTAAGATAAGCCTGAACGTGTAAACGCAACTCACCTTAAGTAGGAGTTATAACATCAGCGTTACTAAGTCGAAGTTAGAAGCCGTGTAAACGTAGTCATTAATGTCATTAATACCACGTGTGCTTTTAGCGTAATCGACTGGATGGGTCTCAGGGTGACAGCTCACTGAAATTAGCCGGACAACTTCGACTTTTTACATTTTTTTTATTACGAATCGTTTGTTGGTCGTTGTTGTTGATTGTTGGACTAATGAAAACGTTTGTTGGTTAATAGTTTTTACGTAATCACGAAAATAATTTTGAGTGTGAAGTTAGCCGGTAAATATATAATTCTTTACAGTTTTCGTTTCAAAAGGGGGTCAATCGATGCGGAATCGTTTGTTGGTCTCGAATAAACTAATGAAATCGTTTGTTGGATCACGGTTTCGCTTAAAAAGGCGAAAAACTGTATATCGTTTAGCAGCCGGAAAGTGGGGGTGAGACGTAAAATATGTGGTGGTTTCGGAACGCATTTGTCCGAATTGTCTGATACGTATAATAAAAGTTCATCAAAACGAAACGTGCTACGTGCTACTTAAACTATTACCCATTTATCAGCTTTACTTGTCGGCTACATTTCACGTGCAAAAATATAGGTAAGTGTAAAATGCAAATTTAATTCTAAACTTAGTAAAAAGTATTCTTGCAATAAAAGAGATATAGATTACAAAAGTAGAGGTAACCTAAAGTTGTATTTGAACAATTACATCAAATTACAAATTTATGAAATATAGAAATGAACTTATATTGTGTGTACAAGTAGATATAAGTAATTTTGTTATCGTACGGAAACTCGCAGTTCAAACTAACTATAAAATTGTTTGCAGATGCTTGATGTCATTGTGAATACCTACAGATCAAAAAGGTAGAAAAGCAGTGGAATACCTCATGCACTTCCAAGTAAGTTAGAGAAGCTTTAGCGAAGCTACTTAATCTTGTACAAATCATATCGAGTCTCACTAGACAGATTAGCATAAGAGGAACGTCTATCTCTTATCGAATCATGCAGCTTCATCGGGTTTCATTAGATAGATTAAACATAAGAGGAACGTCTACCTCTTATGATGATTTAAGTAGGATAAAGATGTATCTAATAGAAGAGTACGCAAGGATACGTTTACTCGCTTGTACATAAAAATTTTATTTACGTAGATATGGGTACCGAGACCAAGCAACAGCATGAGGTGTTCAATCCCGGATACAGCAGAGCTTCTTCCAGCAACAGCGTTACACCGCCTGTTCAACCACCCCCTATGGCGACGATCAACAGTGCAACTTCTTTACGTTCCAGGTATATATCTTTAACTCAATTCAAATAGCTTGTGATGCAGATTTAAAAAAAAATAATCGAAAATTGGAAAAGGATCTTCAGCTTTTTTATGTTAAACGAAGTTTTATACAACTTATTCTAAGCAAACTAGAAATAATTTTCAGGAATTATAAAGCGCAACTTTTCGAAATTGTAAGACAAATTAAAAGATTTTTTTTATCTGTTAATGTATTTAGTATTATAATGTCATTGTAAGTTGTACATTGTGTTTGTGAAATATTATGAGGAAACGATATATTTATCAGAATAATGTATTTTTATATGCAATAATGTATTCTAGGTCAAGCCATAGTTTGCACGATCCAATGAGAATCGGAACTTTACCGCCCACTGGCTTGGTCAGCAGGCAGCAATCATCGCTTAATTTAAATCTAAATACGACGCACATGAACGCATCGTCGAATGCACAGGGTACAGAAGCAGAGCGATTTTATCAGAATCTGAGTATTTATCGAAATCAAGACCCGACGGTGAAACAACAAATTAGTTCACAACAACCAGATAACAGGTATAGATATTCTGTACAACTTTTATATTATACCTTTAACCAGCTTGTATTTTCATATTTTTAAGCACTTCTTTTCTTACACTACGTTTGGCACTTGATCACACGTGCATAGAATGAAAATGTCATTGTGCGCATAGATCAATTTAGAATAATCTTACGATTATAAATCTTGTTAGAGCAATAATTTTAAATCTATATTCGGGTTTTTACATTAAAATTTTTGTTCTATTAGTAATTGTTGTGCAATTAAGAATTTCAATAACAAGTTTTCTGGAATTTGTAATTTTATTATATTTTTCTTTAAGAAAATTTTTATTTGACATTGCTGATATTTTCAGGAATAAGCCCGTAGGAGAGAAGCCGCCCGACAATGGCGAGATCAGCAGATCGCCGAGCTGAGCGCACTAACACATCGAACGCAGCAAGCAGGAGGAGCAGCTGCGAGCTCTCCAACTGGAGAGAGACTTCCAAAAGCGAGCGGAGGAGATTGCCAATCAAGATGATGACGCATCGCGTTCAGGACTTGCTGAGAATGGCGGCCAGTCAGGACAGAACTGCCCAAGGAACTATGCAGCCACCAATTTGATCGAGAACGATCGCAGGCAACCAATCTATGAGAGGTGGTTTGCCTCTTCAACCTCTCAGCAGCCAACCTGTCACCAGCAGCCATGCTCATATTTTATCCAATCAAACGGTGTCTCAAAATGTTGGGATGAGTGGTCCTGGTCAAGAAAATAGTGGCTTGCACGTGCAACCAAATCAGCAGCAGCCGCAACAACAACAAACAGCATCAAGTCAGAGCGAAGAGCATGTATCGACACCTAATTATGGCACACCTCTTGGCCATTTCAGTTCCGGTCAGAAGTCCTATTCGATGGGCATGTCGCACTCCGTGGAAGACAGGGAACTGCAACGGAGAATGGACGAGGTGAAGCGGGAGCAGGCTGAATAGGAGGAGAACCAGAAGAAACAGGACGAACAGCAACTGCAATCACAGCAGCAAACGTATCAGCCGAGCCAACATTCGCGGAGCCAGCTGCATCCTGGCATGTTGCGCTTGGATAACTTAATTATTAATGGCCCCCAACGTATCTATGCGTTAGTAGATTAAACATAAAGCTACTTTTATAGATTGTATATCGAACTTTGATTCTCTGTATTCTCATATTTTTTTTAAAGCAAAATTGTCTCAAAATATTTTTTTCTACCAACGAAAGATTTACAGATACACTATATTTTTGTTGTGTTTATTGGATGTATTGCATATTTGGCTTATGTATTTTTATTATTTTATTAAAGATATTTTTTGTTGTAGCTTTGCAAAACAACGTAAACAATGCACCCCCGCCACCAGTACGAGGCTCCAGTTACGCCGTTATGTCTCAGCAGAGTGCTCTCAGATCAAACGGCTCGACCACATCTAATCTACCTCCCACTTCTCAACAGCCAGCATCTTTGAAAAGGGTCTCTTTTCATGATTCGAATGCAAATAGCGAGTCCATGCTGCGCAATGTATCATCTGGAACATCAAACCCCGCCGTTGATCTCAATGGACACCATTAGAGAAGATCCCAACGTGAGTAATTTTCTTATATCTATTTCTTATAATTCTTATCATTTTCCTGCTTTAATTTACTTCTATTTATTCTATGCTTTATTTTGACATAATTGATATTGATTAAAAAAATTTCGAATCAGTATTTCGCGTTTTCTTTGTAATATTAGTTTAGTATTTACGTCATTATCACATATTATCCTTCATATTAATCTTTTCGAGAGAAGTAATTTGAGATTTCATATAGATCTCATTCTTATTTTCTGATGTACGATCTGTAGTTTAAATAATTAATTCAGAAATTAATATCCCCTTAAGGGATTAATTTATATCGCCAATGCAAAATTTATTATTAATATGAATATATCCTATCGAAATGCTTACGATGGTAGATAAACAAGTAAGGTATAAATGTTAAAACAGATCGTTGCTACATCATGCTGTCTACATTACGATGTTTACAAAATGAATGAGTGATAATGTAAATGTGTGAAAATGTGTAAGACTCGCTGCGCACTATTATAGCGGTGCATTCGCAGCACTGCTATTATACAAGGTGATCGGGGGAGTCCTGTGGGCAAACTTGTCGCCGCGGTTTGATGATGTTGATGGTTTTGCCGATATATTTGCTTATAATCGGTACAATTGTTTTATTCGGTTTATTGCAATTTGCAAACTACGTAACAATTCGATTGTAGTTTATTCATGATTGGAGTGTTTGAAGGATTTAAAGTCTTGAAAAATCTAAAAATTTATTATAGGATTTAAGAACGATAATCTAAATACACGCGTTAAGCGGACGAAAAGAAACCGGCTGGCCGGCTCGCAGCGCGAGCGCCGGCGAGAACTCGAGCGAGTGTCGTTCGGTTACCGGCGCTCGCCAATGAGAATAAGGATGGCAAAAGAGAACGAACAGGCAACGAGGAGCAACGGGGATCAGAGAATGTAAAAAAAGTTAAGAATCTGAGGTTTCACATACGTATAAATAAACATGAAAATAATTGAATTGATCAAATTTCAATTTCTGAAAATATATAACGCTTTCAAAATCTCTGATTTTCCGACTTTTGTTCCTCAAGTCGCTCTTCAATCTTTTATTACCGATCTTTACTCCTGTGAGTTCATATAGACGATATACACAGTTTTGAGTGTAACCTAATGTTTGATTAGCTTTAGTTTTAAGACTTTGTTAGTATTGGTAAGGATTCTTAATTAATAACAACTATATATAGATGTAAGAATTTATGAATCTAAAATTCGAGTTACAAGATATAATGATTATCTACAATTATGCTTCGGATAAACGCGGAGTGTGTTACCGACTATGGTCGGCATTTAGAATAAGAAGAACAACGAGAGAGAGATAGGAGAAAATTAAGTAAAAATATTGCGAAGTATTTTGACCGTGTATCTAGTAAAATATTGCAAAAGTACTTTTAATTTAAGCGCGTTAACGGCTAATTGTGTGCTATTTGTGATTTTTATCAATCCACGCTGATTACGAGTTTTTAGTCCTAGTAAACTGAGCTTTCAGATCCAGCAAGGCTCGATTCTTGAATTATATCGCAAAAAGAAACATATGCGAAAATTCTGCTCTACAGAAAGCGTTGCAAGTTGATTGGCTAAAAGGCAATGTGATAGTCAAATAAACTTGCAACTTTCTGTAAGAGCAGAATTTGAGCATACGTTTCTCTTGCGAATGAATTCGAGAATCGAGCCGCAGGTCGCCGTCTGGTCTGCTGAGACTCGGAGATCTTTTTTCGGCAATCCTCGAAAATTCCGAGAAAATTGGCATGTCGCCATAATAATGAGGGTTTCTTCGAAAAATTGCATCGCGTGAGGAGTGATAATAGGCGATTTTTGGCGTGACTGATATAAGCAACCAAGGTATACCAAACTGCACAGAACCAATAGCAATCACCGATAGCAACTTTAGTATATGTATACCAAACCATACCAAACAATCGCCAAAAAACGCCTAATGAAACGTACTTTGATCTCGTAATTTGTTACTCTCTCTCTTCGTTGTTCATCGGGATCGAGTGCGTCGCGGCGAAACTCTCTAATGATTGTGTCGATTAATTATCGACCGGAAAAAGGAAAATACAATAGCAATGTTTTATTTACGCATTAGGATAAACTGTGATATATAAAAAAGAAAGAAAAATAACGGGAAATAGAACCGAGCAGGAGCAGAACGCAACAGGATATGTGTATTCCTAGAAAGTCTGATTTTGTAAACTATTCTACGAGGCAAACACTTGTGTATTATATATTATATATATATATATATATGCGGATATGCGATATACAATTTTATATGATATATGATATGATGTATGACGTTTGTTTATTATACTAGTAAAGTGACAGACTTCGAAATTAAACATTAATTACTATCAATCGCGGCGTTTTGAATTTACTCTTTTTCTTTTCTTTTGCCTACAGAGGATCCATGAGAAAGTGAGAGAATGCCAAACGCTGCGAGAGTGCAGAACACAATGGACATTCGAATGTTTACGAAACGTGAAAAAAACATTTGTATTTTCTCATCTTATAAACCTCCTCAGACCGGTTAATATTTAAAACAAAATAATTTACAACGTCACTCACACAGCTAGCGCGATAAAAAAATATAGTTAACATTCAGTGAAATAACATTATACATTTATGTCTAACAACAATTTTTGTGCTTGCACTCGCGCGAATATCTTGCCGACGTGATACTCGATTTTCTCACACAGAATTCTTGTTATAAGACACAAAGAGGAGTTTACTTCTTGCGGAAAATACTGGGCATGCTGGGCGATTCAGTTTTTCTGTTGAAAGATCTTGCTCATTTCTGGCGCATATCCTTGACACCTTGGCATACATTCACCGTCGCCATCGATAGGGAAAGCCGGAGCTCGTCGAGTGTCCTGGAGAGGAAGATAATTTTTTTCAAACGTTTAAACATTTTTTCGTTATCGAGAAAATATGTACAGGATACATTATGTTTCTAGAAAAGTATTCAACAGTCCAAAGATATGGAAATTCAGAAATCTATCAAATCTACTATAGATTATTGCGACTGTAGATTACAATTATATAATCACAGTAATTTCAAATCCAGGTCGCTGCCTGGTCT
The DNA here is from genome assembly GCA_035220615.1 of Leptothorax acervorum. Taxonomy (NCBI): domain Eukaryota; kingdom Metazoa; phylum Arthropoda; class Insecta; order Hymenoptera; family Formicidae; genus Leptothorax; species Leptothorax acervorum. The sequence goes on along the minus strand of JASTWQ010000104.1, from coordinate 2,135 downwards.
GCCGAGACCAGGAGATCTTTTTCGGCAATCCCAAAAATTCCAAGAAAATTAGCGTCGGTCGCATAATAATAATGAGGAATGTTCGAAAGATTGCACCGCGTGAGAAATTAACAGTAAATAAAATATAAAATTTCTTATATTTCTTTACATCTGTATGTTATAGTTATTAATTCAATCAATTATTATAAACACGATCAGATATATTTATATTAACACAACTATTTTTATTCAATACCTATCTATTGGCTTTAGTAAGTACTGCCTGGACTCCGCTTCTCTGAGCAGAAACGCACCGCGTCTTCTTGCTGAGGGTAGGCATTGATTTACCAACGTTTCGAGATGCCTCAGTCCCGGTAGCACTACTCCGGAAGCGCATTGACTACTTAACGGACAGTAAACCAGCATGGAATACGCCTCCACCAGGGCGTTACTAATTCGATCTTGCGGCTCTGTTGAAGCGCAAATAAAGCAATCGTCGATAAGTGCGTCGCTATTACTGCAATTAACAATAATTCAATATGGCAATACATGTAGCAAAAAAATGCAGATATAAAAAGCAATTTCTTATTAAAGTTGAGATTGAGTTTGTATTTCGTTCTTATATGTTCAAGAGTTTATCTTTCAAGTTACATGTTACAGAGAACGTATATTAGATAGGATAACGTACTGTGTTCTATGTAGTTTTGTGGACAGGTGGGAGCGATGACCGCGAACGTGGGATACTAAACGAAGTTGCTAAAATTGGAGAGAGTTCCAGAGGATCCTTCACGATCATTTTCAACGTTAAACGTGCTTGTCACGTGCTTCCCTCACTTGCACTCTATTATACGGCCTAGGGTGGAGATTGCAGCGCAACGCAACGCCACTAAAGATATTTATTCGATTATTGCATAATGTAAAATAAGAGAGATCCAATATCCGCGCGAATACTGACTCATCATATATATTTTAAAAGTAAATAATTTTATACGAGTCGTGCGCTATGGGGTCTTGGAATCTACATTGTCAGGCAGGCAGACAGAAGTTTGTACCTTCAGTTTATAGTTATATAAGCATTTAAGGAATTTGGAACAATTAAGGTTTTATAAAAAAAACTAGTGACGTTGTAGGGAGCCATTTAATTTCAGATACATGCATGTATAAGTAGAGAAGGGTCTCTCACACTTCAGGATCGCTGACAAATATTACAATGGCTGATGCGACGATCTTGGCGTTTGCTAGTCAGTCCGAGATGTGTGCGATAATGGAGCCGAATAATGTGCTGTTGCGCATCTTACAGAGGATCTCTGATTGCATTACACCTAAAAGAAGAACAAACTTCAAATTGTTGGCTGTAAGTAAAAATATTTACAGACGACGTTAATATAAAAATATGTATATCGATCATACGAAAATATAAATATTTGCTGCTCTTTTTGATACGTATGTACATTTTTAATTCAAGAAAGAAATTCTTTTTTCGTAAAACAATTGTAATTTAAACGAGAAATAATATTTTTCTATAACCTCTTACAATATTTTTATATAATGACTAGGTAACTATTTCTTCCATAAAACGATATTAATAATAATAATACGAAAAAAAGAGAGGTGACACGAACCATCCCATAAACTAGCAAGAACGTATTTTGCATTTGTTCACGAGTGCATAATATACTGGAAGCGATTTGCAACAAGATAGATACTAGTCCTCTTCATCGACAAAACCACGAGGAACTGTTTGAAATAGTTGCGAGCTCCGTGGAGTCGAGAGTATCAGAATCACTAATGGTAAGTAACTCGGGATCAACGGAAGAATTAATAACTCACACCAGGTCTGGCGACGTATCATCTTTGATGCAAGCACGAACTGCATCAACATTGGCGACACACAAGACTATATAAGGTAAGATGCGCTGCAGAATACTGATCGATCGCGTCGATATCTCCTCATCGACGTAGTCTTTATTTGGCGAAGTCTGAGAGTGCGCCAGCTTTAGCTGATTCTTAACTTTCGAGGTTATGCGCGGTATAGCAGGTTATAGATGCAGCCTCCTCAGGGATGATTGCCTGTGTGCCAAACCGGTAACAATATCGACGATGCTCCGTTTCAACGACCATCAACGATGTGTCATCAACGATGTGTCATCAACGAA